>JAYESD010000009.1:111317867-111917867 GCA_036927565.1 Tuctoria greenei
TCAAGGTTTTCACAAGATCAATTAGTTAGTAATGATAACATGGTGATAGACAATATAGTTTCAACAGTCAAGGTACTTGAATCTAAACAAGTCAAGGATGAAGGTTCAAGCTTTTAATTAATTACAAAGGACATTGAGTGATCGGTTTTCCTGGTATTACTCAATGAAAAGATTTACATGTAGGATGATGACATTCAAGGATTGTGAGAAGATCAAGGTAAATAGACACCACTTAATAGTTTGAATGGAGGTGCATAGCCTTGCTCAGATTTTTAGTATTAATAATGCATCCTATCCTTCTTATTTCATTATTAATGGTGCTTCATGATGCATCACATGTGGTATGGTGCAATGCAGATGCACATGGTATGGTGCAAATGGTGCCTATGTATGGTGCAAACGGTGCGCATGTATGGTGCAAATGGTGCACATGTATAGTGCATCATCTTAGGTTTGAGCAAGAACGGTAAAACCACTCACACAAGAATAATAAATATCTCATGATTCGCAAGGCTTGAATACCATGGTTGTGAAAGGCACTCAACAACGAAGGTCAATTTCATAATTCGACCACGGTCAAGGAATTCATATTGTGAGTATTGTTAAGGAATGTGGGAAAATATACTACACCCTCTTAACCTTTCCAAGCTTCTGTGTATTCTGATCTGCTTCTTTATCTCCTAACCTAAGTCTTTGAGTGACCTGCCGACTCTTGAAGTTATTTCTAGGATAAAAATCACTAACTAGGTTACCTCTATGATCTAGTGTCACTAGACATAAGGTCGATGCTACTAAAGTCGTTATTATTTATGCTTCACTTAATCTTCTCTTCGATCATGTAGTGGTGTGTATTCCTTGACAATTCGTGTGTAGTTGACATTACCTTCCCTCTATGATTAGTCAACCTTGGGTTTGGAGCTGGATCCTCTCGAAGATGTCCTCCTGCTTGATCATCTTGTTGTTGACACGTTACATTGCAAAGAAAGAATGGTAATTGAACACTAAAGTTACTTGAGTTCACTCCTTCCCCCTTAAGTTTCAAGCTAGGTGGTCGAGAAACTTACTCAAAACCATCATCATAGAGAGGTGTTGTGCACTCAAGGAGGTGAAAGCAAAGTTAAATGAATTAGAAACTTCAAAATTGATACCACTGACAATATCCCTGTCCAGACTGACCAGTTTAGACTAAACCGAGCTTTTGTGCTAGCTAACATTAGAACCAGATCTGTAGCTGAACAACAGAATTGTAGTTAAGTTCAATACCTTTACAAAAAATATTGGGTTGTCATCACATCAGCTGTCGTTGAGGAGATATGGCTTTGCAAAGTTGACATACTTTCTGGAGACTTCCAACAGCATCCCATTTGTAGGTACCAACTTTGATCCACTTGTTTCAGACACTTATGCTCCAAATTCAACCAAGCTCAAAGCTTCAAAGTTGTATCCTGGCTCGTAAGATTTCTAAAAATTCTTCATAAGCCACATAGTGATTTTTAGTTTTGAAGTCATGAGCAAATTATTGAAATGTACGGAAACTATGTCCAGATTTGGTGTTTCTGGACAGATTCTAATTTTCTGGACTTATAACAAATTTAGAGTGGGATTCTGGTTTTGGAGTGAACAGAAGGATGGTAGAGGACTTGAAAATCTTTCCAAAAAGTGTTTATTTTCCTTCATATCCTTTCTGGTGGAGGATATATGGATTTTTAAAATTGAGCAAGTTCCCAGAATTTCGGAGAAATTTTGACAGCACCTCCTTTGTTTATGGTTGTTTTGTCCACAGATTTTTATACAGATATATTCAAAATTTGACAGAAATTTAAATTACAACATTGTTACATATCTTGTAAGGATTCCATAACTGCATTATATGAAGCCATTAAATTTTTCTAGTAAGAGATATGACAGAAATGGTAGAAGATACAGAAACTATTCCAGTTTCTGTCCATGTTTGGCAGAGTTTGGAACTATAAAATTTTCAATAGGTTACAGGGGAATTCTGATCTTATAATGAAAAGGATAATTTTAGAGGACCCTATAATATTTCCAACCATGTATGGTACATCTTCATTGGAGTTTTCTACTGGGAGTGCTTTTCAAATTAGGTCAAATGCTGGCAGAAAAATAGGGCACTCTAGTTTTTGAAACATATAAGTTTAAAACCTACTCCAACTTTGAAACTTTGTCAAAATCAGAGGTTGATAACTAATACATGTATTGGTACATCTTATAGGTCAATTTTGTTTATTTTATGATTCACATCTCCAGCACAGATGTCGTCGTCAACGTGCTCGATGAAACTCAAATGCAATGACGGTACTACGTCCTCACCAAAGAAAATCCTAAACCGGTATTCCGGCATACGTCTAAACGGTAGCACTAAGAACGGTCACTCACAAACGTGTTCTAAGAAAAATACAATCACACGGTTAGTTTACCTGCACAAGACACATAATTTACAGAAAACTCATTATGGTGCCGTACGGCACGGCCCGCATGGGCGACCATTTCATGCAGTCACAATATATTATAGTCCAAATCTAACGCCTATATCATTCCATACAGGCCGCCCTCGAGGAGAACACGTCTCGAGAAACGTGGTCGTGTTTCAACACCACACGGCAGGGAACCTGGGTAGAGAACGAAGGGGTCATCGTGATTGGGAATGTTATCAACCAAACAGATACCATCTACCGCCCCATAAAAGTCTAGGCACCCCAATGGCGAGCGCTATGTCCATTTGCACATTGAATGTTTAAGAGTTCCATACTATCGTGTTTTTGATGACACGATGGGGTAACCTCACTTTAGCCTGAAGCACGCTGAGGAACAATGTTTCCATATGTTCCCAGAACCATGAGAAGGTTCAAAGACTCATATTAACTCCTCTGCAAAGCCACGGGGGACAATCACATATCACTCCTCGTATGGTGAGCTTACCGCAACTGATCTGCATGTGGTGGCTTACCTTACCTTTTAACTGATGTTGGAGTGTTGTTACTGAATATAATAAAACATATGTTAGCTTTGCCACCTTAAGAAACTAATACTATAACAGACCTTATGTGGGCATAGTGACTAATCCTCACTCAACTACTTAGAAATTTTCAAAATAAGCTCTTTTCACGCGTGCTATTCCCAATTCAGCGCTGGTACCAGACTGTGGGGCTCGAGGTTCCGACATTCCAGCAATCATATTGGATGGTGCCGTGTGATGCGACACCCAACTACACATACAAAAAGAAGACGTGAAACATATCAAATCTTTATTTTAGAAGATAATCGAGTTTAGAAAATAATATACATGAGGAGTACATAAGCAGCAGAAGGAATATACTCAAACTCTCAACCTATCTACGCATGAGAATAGACTTCTATGCCCGTGGATGCTTCTCACTAGCAACATAAAGAAGATAAAGCAGCAGCGAAGTCTCTCGTGAGCCATACACCTCGAAAAGTCCGAGGTCTTACGGGCAACCACAAAAGCAGCAGTGAAACTATTACCTGCGAAACCACATATATAGCAACCATGAGCATGAAGGCTCAATAGGACTTAACTATCTCACCTAAACATGGAACTCTACATCCAATAACTCTAAACATAGGAATGCTGAATTGCATAAAGGACTCGCGTAATAGTAAATCCTTACATTCATATTTTAAGTAACAGATGTGCACTCCATGAGCATGCCACATTAGAATCTCCACAATCAAACAAGAAATGCTTAGTCTATGATGTTACATGCCTAAAGTTGCATAGGCTGCAAACAAATTAACTCTTTGGGAACGATAAATTTAATTGTGCTACTCCTAAGCCATAAAAGTTGCAATACAATATTATAATCATTGAAGCAAATTCCTAATATTCCAACTACTCTTTATTACTATGTCCCAACCCAGTGAAGAAGTATGCTCAGTCCATAAACGCAAGCGATGGTGATTCAAATCAATAACAACTCAGAGTGCACAACACATACGCCAGCAAGGAAGCCACGTCGGTGCACTTCTCTCTACTTTGCATGCAACCACTTTTCACCAGTCATTCCAACGCCGAGCCAGTTCTATGATTCTCACAAAAGGTCCACTACACGGACTCGTTGGAGTTGCCCACTAGCAGATTTCTACCTCCTGTTGTCTTCCCCCCAGGGGACCACGGTATATGTTTCAACGCGAGGGTGCCCGAGTTACATTAGTTTCCTGGTACAGCTCAAACTTGCCCAGAAAGGTCACACACGGATTGGTCCCCAATCGATCCAGGTAGGGCTACGCACCCAGGACCACGTCCTGCTGCTTCCTGGTCCCCTGCCCGATCTCATATTCAGATTCATAAACCATTCTCGAACTCTATCCATGTGAGCCTAAATATTTTTCTCGCGAGTGGATTCCAACCACTCGAATTCTACCGATGCCACTAAACATTAACCTAGCAATATAATATGATGGAGTAATGTTCTATCCAGCCACTTCAAAGATTATTTGGTCATGCATGTGGAGTATCATCAAAAGCTGACCTAATGCACAATACATACCTCATACATATAGTGTATACAAAAGAAAACTTTATAAAGACACTTAAATCGAAACTCGGGCTTGCCTCGGGTTGCGACCAAGTAAATGTTAATATATTTAGTGCTTGAGCTTCCGAATAATGCTTCTCATTGAGTCTCGACTTCAGGTACTCCTGCTGCTCCATAATAACTTGTTGCGGCATGTGCACCTTGGATGCCTCCTCCCCATATGTTGCTCCTCGTCAATCTTCATCTCCACAATCTAGCTATATGAATGCACAATTTTAGAATGGAACTTAACAAAAAGAGGAACTTACGAAGCACAGGAGGACAACAAATGCTGTATATATTCGTCTTTTCTTGGTTGCAGGGTTTCAATGGAAATGATGAACTCAATTCAAGTTGCTTTAGGGAAAATGCTTCTATGGTTTTCATATGGTCATAAGAACATGAGAGGATTTTCCTAATATTTGCATGGTCAGGTTCAAAATGGAGGCTCAGTGAGATATCTATTGTGTTCTTGAAGTCCGAGGATAAGAGAAATATGATTCACTTTGATTTAATAACAAAAAGAACTTTTAGTCTTTATGAATGGACATGGAGATGCAAACATAATTTATACGGGTTAGAATGTTCTAATGAAAATGTTAATTTTACAGAGTATACATGGATGCAGAGGTAGAAATAAAACTTGCTCGGATGGCAAATGCTAGTGTCAACCACAGTTCCTGCAGTTTCAAGGGTTTGCGAATCAGAATTCGTTATATACATTGATAGTAAAAACAAATACATTACTTCTGCATTGGAAAAAAACAATGAAGATGAATATATACCGTAATGAAAATTCCCCTTTAGATCAATGACTTCATTAACATGAGCCTTCATTGGACATTCTCAAATTCAATAAAATCATTGGAATTTACATCTGAGGGCAGGGTCAAGGCGGTGGCATGCTCCGGGGACAGGGGACGTGGCAGCGTGCTCTGGGATGAGCTGGCGGAGGCGCCGGAGTAGCGGTTCCTCAACTCTTTGATGACAGCAGGCCAGCGTGCTCCGAGGACAGGGAGAACATTTCCACATAAGTGAAGGTGGTGGCATGCTCATACCGATTACTGAGGTCGGGGTCGTGGCGGCGGTGTGCTCCGGGGACAAGGGATGAGGAGGCGTGCTCTAGCGTGCTCAACTCTCTGATGACAAAGGTCGGGGTTCACGGTGGGGTAGGGGTCGATGGCGGTAGCACGACAAAGACGAAGAGTGAGTTGAGAAAGAGGGACGTCGACGGCGTGCTCTGAGGACAGGGGACAAGCCGCCGTGCTCCAGTGTGCTCAACTCTCTGATGACGCCAAGGTCGGGGTCAATGGCGGGGTTGGGGTCGACAGCGATAACGCAAAGTTGATGATGACGGTACGCAGGTGGCGTGCTCAGGAGCTACGGTTTCTAGGTCGAGAGAGCGCACGAGAGCTAAAAATTTCACCAAATGTTGGGAGAGAGCGTGCGATGGATAAAAATAGTGAAACTCAGAGACATGCCTTTATAACACCTGTCTCAAATTTCAGCGTCCTTTGGTCGAGAGAGCGCGAGAAAATTTTCACCAAAATAGAGCGTGCGAGGTTTAAAATAAAAATCGAAGATGCACATATATAATGCACGTCTTGCATTATCATCTTTCGCATTAGGGAATTTTCCTGCATGCAAAAGAAAACATGGTGTGCTAAAGCAGGGAACATCTTTCACTTGAGGGTATGTACCACTGGCAACTGTGCGCAATTCCTTATATGATCGTTGCACTGCGCTTAGCTTTTCGAGGTCGGATAAAAGATCTTTGTCGTAAGTCGGAGACGAGCACAGGTAAGACGCGTCTCTACAAATATAATGCGTGTCTCGCATTATTTTGTGGCCCCGGACACACTGGGTGTCCTAGATGCACCACGGTGTGCCGAAGTTAGGAACAACATCTAGGATATTCCAGCGTGTCCAACTAGCAACAATGTGTAATGCCTTATACAATCATTGCAACGTGCTCAGCTTTATGAGGTGGGACAAAAGTTCCTCTGCACAAATCGGAGACGAGCCTGAGTGCGACGCGTCTCCCTTTTATTGGATCTTAGATATCTGAGACGCACATTTTTAAAGTGGGTCTCTAATGCACTCTATATCCGTTGATGGGACAAAAAAATGCAATGACTTTACAATTAATGGATTAATTGGAATTCAGGGATAAACAAATGCAATGACATTGCAATCCAGAGATAATTTGCAACTAAATGAATATCATAGTTCATACATTACGTGCCTTCTAAACTAATTTTGAATCTAAACTTATTCCTAAAGCTCCCATCGATCAATCTAAACTGTACCGTCCAGTTTGCTCCCAAACACGTCTCTTAAATTTCCCTGGATCCTGAAAATATTGACATTCTTTAAATTAACAAATGTCGAAGGAGGAATGAATAACCTACGTTGGTCACTAACACAAAGTGTGTAACCTTGATAAGTAGATTATAGAAATCATTTTCATCATCGGACACATTTGGCTGATGCAACAAACGCTGAACTTCAAGTAGTATAGTTTTGATTGTAACACTAGTGCAGCAGCCCTACGAAATATCAATTTAAGCAACATAAGAAACCAATTCAAATAAGTTTTGCAACAATTACTAATTACATGAGCAAAATAGGTCTATCTTACAATCTCTTAATCAAGAATCTCAATGCAGAGTGCTCCTGAGCGATGGACATTTGGGTGGAAGAAACCACTTGGAAAGGCGCATCTTGGAGGCACCAATGGATAGTCCTGTGAGATAGAGATTGTTAGGGGGTAGTAACCACCTTCCCAGTCAATCTACATAGGAAATTCATTAATAGGAGGACGATGGTTAAACTCGTATTGTGCTTGTTCTTCATGACTTACCCCTTCTTTTTCTGGGGAAGATGCACTGTCACTTCAATATATCTCCCGATTTAGGCTTCGCAGAGAAAACCTATGGAGAAAAATTGAAAATACAAAAAAAAAAACAAGATGGAAAAACAAAACTAAAGTTAAGTTCATCAGTCCATTGCAGATCTACATATATACAACTATCCGACTGGTGTGCCATATGTACATAAATGGTGATGGTTCTTGCGCCACGCCAAGTGCTCCTCCTTCAGTCGGCTATGCACCAAGCCAATACTAGCCATGAAAAGTGACAACGACGTGGATGGCGACGATGACGATGACGAGGATGGCGACAACGACGACAACGGTGAAGGCGAACAGAGGAGCCGGTCGCATTGGAGTTGGTCGATTAGTAAAGGAGCACCGGAGGCAAATAAATGACGAGGGAGATAAATGTGAGATGCGCTACAACAGAGAGACACGCGCGTTAAGTTAAAGAGGCGAGGGAGATAAATGCAAGATACGCTATAACAAAGAGAGACGCGCGCTAAGTTAAAGAGTGTCTTCCATTGTCGAAGAGACGAAGAAACGAGGGAGATAAATGCAAGACACGCTACAACAATGAGAGACACACGTTAATCTAAACCGCGTCTTCCATGGTCGAAAGAGAGACGTGCAGCACGAGATCTGCGGGGAACTTAATTTTAGCAGTGTGATGCAGAGACGCGTGCGACGTACGTGCGTGACCTTTCGTTTCCCCGAGGCGGTATCAATGCGTCCCATCATTTCATCAATGCGCGGGAAACCAACCGCTCCATCGTCGACTTCGCGCGGACCTTATTTAAGACGTGCCATCACTCATGAGTTCTCCAGAAGTGCGTCGCTTACTTTGAAACCCCTTCTTTTCCTCGTCTTCTCTGCGCCGACGACCCACCATCACGATGGCCGACCTTCCGCCGCAAAACCCTCCGAGGGAGCCACCGTGCAAGAAACTGTGTTGCAACCCCCCAAGAGGATCAACACTGAGAAGCACCTCTTTATGGCGCAAGAGGCGTACGAAAATACATCTTGCACCATGACTTCCTTTATTATTTGTACCCTTCCCCAGTTTAGTGGAATGGGTACCATCAGCCACTACATCTTTGCCCTCACGGGGGTGGCCGATCGTCTCGACATTCTGTTCGAGACGATGGCCAAGGTGCTTGGCACTGAGGGTCGCGGAAACCTGGTGGAGGTGACGGAGAGCAACCTTGTTCTCGGGGTCGCACGGCCGGTGCAGTCGGCACAGCCGGAGCAACCAGCGGAGCCGGCCCAGGCTCCTATTGCACTGACGCCGAACATGCTGCCGCCAGAGGAGGAGGAGGAGGAGGAGGAGGAGGAGGAGGAGGAGGAGGTGGAGGAGGAGGAGGAGGAGAAGGAGGAGGAGGAGGAGGAGTAGGAGTTATTTTTCTTTGTTGTTTTGAATTGCTTTTGTTTTGTAAATATTGTTAATTAATGAAATCTATCTTGTTCATCTATGTGATTGAATATTTTCTTGTGTGTTCTTCAACTATGTGAATGAATGAATGTGTGGTGTGTTCACCATGTTCCTCACGTATCATAAGGAAAGAATTGATTATTTTCTGGACATGTGAATGATTTAGTTATCAAGTAAATGTGATCTAAGTTCAGTTATGTTTGATATCAACAGTGAAGAAGCAAAGGGAGAAAATCATGAATCTAAAGGTGACGTGTGGAATCGGAGACTCGCTCTTTCTAAAATTGCGTCTCCATTTTGCTTTTCCGCACAGATGATTTTATCCGGTTCCTATTTTATTTATTATCCCTGGTTCGGAAGTCACCTTTCCTTTTCCTTGTGGGCGCCATCAGTCTCTTCTCTTTGTTCATCTTCTCTACAACGGAAAAGCTAAAGGTTTTCTTTTGTTGTTTTTTAGTTGATGTTGTTTTTATTTTCTTGTGTCTTGTACATTTTTCTTGTGTTTTGTAATATATTTGTTAATGAATGTTATCTGTGTTCATCTGTGTGATGAATATTTTGTGTGTTCATTTGTGTTATATGCGTTCAACTATGAATGAATGAATGAAAGAATGAATGAATGAATTAAACATTCTGCGACGAGAGTCTATAAGCGAAGACAAAGGAGACGCGCTTTGTGAAGAGCACGTCTCATTTCTTGCACATATTGGAGACATGCTTTTCTTGATGCACTTCTCCCGTTTGACAAAGAGGTTGGCGTGTCTCGGATACCTATTTAATAGAGACGGGCTTTATTTTAACGTGTCTCCTTGTACGTTCAGCCGAGCCATGTCAGATCCTTGCTGAAGCGGCCACGTGTTGCTTAACCTTATTAGAGACATTTGCCTTTGAGCGCGTCACCTATATTTGTATCCTATTTGGGTTTCTTACGTAGTGAGAGCCCTCGCACGTGCACTTCCTCTGAGCCTCTCTCGTGCCTCCCGGGGGATGCTTTCCTCCTCCATCCTGTGACCAACAAGCGCTCTACAACTACGACAAGACCCAGATCGTATCCGACATTTGTTGCGTGAAGGAATCTACCATTCAAACCTCAACCAACAAGGTCAGGGTAGCGAGTCCGTCCGAGCCCCAACCACCAAGGTTGGGCAGCGGACCCTCCCAAGTCCTGACCATCGAGGTCGGTCAGCAGACCCTCTCCGGCCCAAACTCAGGAGCTGGGAGAAGGTAACGACATTCAATATGAATATGGGCCGATGCGAACGTCTTCAGTGCTGAATGGGCAACCATTGTTGGTATTTCCGTGAGACCTATGTGTTCTGAATACATTGGCTATGGCAATAAAATTTTTGAATTCTACCAAAACACCTTTATCATCAATGTCCGGCACTAGGTCCGACTAGCTTTGGTAAGCTCCAGTTCAAGGTCTGGTTAGCTTTGGCAAGGTTCGGAGCTTGATCGCAGTGGTTCTGCTTTTATCTTGCAATGATTCGTACTTATTGTACATTGATGGAAAGATTGCTAAGTATTCATTTGCTAAGTTTTTGGTGTGTTTTGGTGGTTATGTATGATATCATTTTGCTATGTTTTTGCAACATGCTTATGTGAGGTGCTCACGTAAGATGTTGCAGTTTCGGAACTAACGTGAGTCAAGTCTAGGACTTGTGCTCGAAAGTATTGGTTGTTTATTCATGTGCAGGTGTTGCTTGAGTTCAAGACATGACTGGTGATGGGATCCATTGAACTAGTCTTAAGGAGAAGATGAGGTTCAACAACCATGTTTGGGAGGAATTGTGGTTGAGTTGATCGGGAGGTTGCGCAACATGTTTGAATCAAGAACAATACATATGAAGGTATCTTGGACGTCGATGGAAGATGTTCGCACGTGAGCAAGAGGAGCATGAACGTGGCTACATGGTTCTGAGTTGTGATGAAGAGATCTGGATGTAAAGAATTGGTTGGAAAGGTCCAACCGACTAGGTTATGGACTCAGGCCGCGGCTGAGTCGTGTTTGACTCAAATACGGAAAGTTTCGAGTTGGTTATGATAGGAATTCATGTGGGTCACGAATTTGAGTTGTTTTAGGAATGTGGGATATGTTCCTAAGGTGTTTGGAAGTCTTAAGATTGCTTCTATCTGCGTATAAAAGAGTCCTAAGCAGTTATGGAAAGTTTCGATTCGTGATTTTAGTAGGATTAGAGTCCTAGTTGAGATTGGGTTGGACTAAGGGCTGGTTATGTAAGCAAGGGAGGCCAGAGCTCATGGGTGACGATTTTTGGGCTGTTCCTCTTGTGTTCTATTGAATAAAATTCATATTTGAAAGGAACTTTTGTACCTTGTTCGTCCGACTTGCTCCAGACAAGTTTTTCTCATCGACTTTTCTGCATAGCACTACCTTTCTTTGGTGGTTTTAACATAACTTGAGTTTTACTGATCTAATTGACGAGATTCATTTTGGGTTGTCTTCGCAACTTGATTATCTATCATCCGTCAAAATTTCATGGTCATTGGATTTGTGGTTTCGGATCTACACGAGTTTCTTTGCAGTGTTCGAGAACTGTTTTTCTCGGGTAGGACAGATTGACCTTTGTTCGATCTTTCAATCGTAACTTGAGTTTCTCTCGACGGATTTGAGTGATTCTTATTGTGTCATCTTCATGACTAGATTCTATCTGATATCTATCACTTTTTTCACGGTGAAACACATTTATATTAGTCTCACAAATGATTTCTTTAACAAATCGTTTCTCTGCCGAAGGGGTTGGAATTTAATTATTTCCACTGCGTAAGATTTTAAATCAACCATTCACCCCCCTCTGGTAGCTTTTCACGTGCTCTTCGGATCCTACAATTGTTATTAGAGGCACGGTTCTCTAATGTTTGTGATTTGGAAGTATTTTAACTAATCATCATGGAGAAATACTCTGCAAAACCTTATGTCTTTAGTGGTATTGATTTTCAGGTTTGGAAGGCACGTATGGAAGCCTTCATCCAGGCTCAAGGCTTCGCAATATGGTAGAAGGCATACAAGCCTTATGAAGTGTCGTCAAATGATCAAGTTACAGCTACAAATCTGAGAGATGTTGACAACAACAACAAGGCTCGGAACTTGATCATACAAGGATTAACTCAAAGCGACATCGACCATGTTGCACACCTCCGATCTGCATACGATGTGTGGAAAGCTATTTGTGACTACCACGAAGGATCCAATACGATCAAGAAGGTAAGGCAAGACATGTTCAAGAAAGAATAAATGTGTTTTGAGATGCAACCCAGTGAGTCCATTGATGATCTCTTTGCTCGCTTTAATAAAATTTTCAGCAACTTGCATAGCGTCAATGTTAATTTTTCAGATACTAAAAATGCTAGGAAATTACTAAGTGCATTAGACATGTCAATTTGGTAGATGAAAGTTACATCTATTCGTAAATCTACTGTCATGAGTACACATACTTTAGATGTGCTATATTCCAAGTTAAAAACTCGTGAAATTGACATAATATCACGTATGAACCCCAACAAGTCTAGTGCCTTTGTTTCTCAATGTGACATGCCTAGCTCCGCTCAATATTTATCTTGTGGTACACTTGCTTTGTCATCCTCTCTAACCCTTGAACAGATTGAGGAATTCCCAGAGGAGGAGCTAGTACTTCTCTCTAATAGGTTCTCAAAAGCATTGCAAAATGTTAGAACTAGAAGGAGAGGAAGCTCTGGACCTCAACGATGTTTCGAATGTGGTAAGACAGGACATTTTCATTCAGATTGCCCTAACCTTTCAGGTCATACTTCCCGGGATGAAAAGCAAATAGGGACAAAGCACTCCTCTACAAACGATAAGAAGAAAAAAAGGGTTTTACAAGACGTCAATTGGTGATCAGTTTTATCTCCGCACTTCAAGAACTTGGCTCAAGTGATGTGGACATCGGAAGTGACGAAGATGAAGATGATTTGGCAAACTTGTGCTTCATGGCGGGAAAATCAAGATCAAGTATGGAGGATGCAGAACACAACATCGACAATGAAGAGGTATGTCCTACTTGCGAAGAAATGTGTGATGCTATTTCTCGTGCCACTATTATAGTTAAGAAAAAGGACAAAAAGCCTAGGGATAGTGCTGCTAAAATTGAATCACTAGAATCTGAAATCAACCGTTTAAAAACTTTGATTCTTAGTGATGATGCATGTCCCTCATGTGATTTAATATATGAACAATTGTCCTCATTAAGAAGTGCACACACCTCCACACTTGATAAACTTGAGATAGAAATTGAAAAGAATAGAGAGCTTGCTGCACTTAATGATAAAAACATAAAACATGCTAGATGTTCTACATTTGATTTGCATTGTTCTACTTGTGATGATCTTTATAAGAAACTAAAAGGTGCTATGAATGAAATTTCTATATTTAACAAAGCTTTATGTTCTCATGAAGTTAAATTTTGTTCCAATTGCAAATTAATAGGAAAAACTTCATGTGAAAATTGCCTTGATCTGTCCAATAAACTTGATAACATGCATAGGATATTAGATCGATTTTGTAATGGGAATAAGAACCTAAACTTGCTGCTGAATTCTTCCAAGTCTTGCAATGATAAAACTGGTTTAGTATTTGATTCTCATCTTCATGCTACGGCACATCCAACTAAAATTGTAAGATCATTAGGAAGTGGTTGGATTCAAACAGTTCCTAAACAAAAAGAATTGGCTTTCAAATCTGCAGGAGTGTTGTGTCATTTGGTGTCAAATGAAAATGTTATTTGCTCATCTAGACATGAATACAAAGTTAAATTTCATTGTACCTACTGTGGTAGAGATGGTCATGTCATATATTTTTGTTATAGACTAGCTAAACAATAGAAAAATAAAATAATGATTGCTAGATCTCATAACGTTCATGCAAAATTTGCTGCACTTGCTAAACCGAATGATAGGAACATGAAATTAGTTGTAATGAGTCGAAAACATGCAAAGTTTGCTCCCAAATCTACTGTTTTTCGTGCTACACATGTAACATCTCGTAGGAAAGAAGTTGGGTACGGAAATCCTCAAGCTGTGGCTCATAAACCTCCTGTTTTATCTCAGCTTTCGCGTTTTATTCCTGCTGGACGTCGTGTGACTCAGTACTGGATTCCTAAATGCCTTTTGACTAACTCCAATATTGAGTCATCGACGTATTGCTCTTCTATGTAGGTTACACGCTTGAGGAAGGAGAACATTTGGATTGTGGATATTCAGGTTGCTCACGCCACATGATCGGTAACAAAGAATGGTTCTCCTCCCTCTCTTTTGTGTCATGTGTAGAGAATGTTACTTTTGCCGATAATTCTTCAATTCCTAAATGCGAAGGGTTCGGTTAGAGTAAATAATCACTACACTTTGAAGGATGTGACACTTGTTAAAAATTTGAAATACAACTTGCTTTCTGTTTCACAACTGCTAGATGAAAATCTGGAAATTATTTTCACTAAAAATTGTTGTAAAGTTGTAAATTCAAATAGTGAGTTTTTTTAACATGTCTCAGTTTGAAAGGGTTTTTAAAGCTGATTTTTATATGTCTTCCTCTAAGCATAGGTGTCTACTTTCTAATGATTCCAAAGATTTATATTTTTGGCATCGTATACTTGGTCACTTAGGCTTTGATCATCTCACGCGTGTTAGTGCTCTTGATCGCATATGTGGGCTGCCTAAGCTTAAACGGGACATGAAATTGTGTGCTCTTCTTGTAGACATGCTAAGATGGTTGCAGGTTCACATACTCCTCTCACAATGATCATGATAACTGAACTAGGTCAACTTTTGCACCTTGACACCGTAGGACCTTCACGCGTTCAATTCTTCGGAGGTAAATGGTATGTTCTTGTGATTGTTGATGATTATTCTATATACGCTTGAGTTTACTTTATGGCATCTAAGAATGAAGCTTTTAGTCACTTTAGAACTATATTTCTTTGATTATCAATTGATCACCCAGGATTTTTAAAAGCGATTAGAAGTGAAAATGGAACTAAACTTAAAAATGAATCTTTTGATCACTTTTGTGCTGAAAATGGAATAGATCATCAATTTTCTTCACCATATGTACCTCAACAAAACGGTGTTGTAGAAAGAAAGAACATAACCTTAGTTGAGATGGCTAGGACTATGCTTGATGAATATCAAACTCCTAGGAAATTTTGGGCTGATGCGATTGCAACTGCTTGTTATGTCTCAAATCGTGTTTTCTTGCGCGCTAAGCTAGGTAAAACACCATATGAGCTCTGGTTTGTACATAGGCCTAGTGTTACACACTTTTGGGTCTTTCGATGCAAATGCTTTGTTAAGAAACATGGTAATCTTGATAAAGTTGAACCTAGATCTGTTCATGGCATGTTTCTTGGTTATCCATCTGATACTAGAGCCTACCGTGTGCTTTTACTTGACACTAACAAAATTGTGGAGACTTGTGAGGTGTCTTTTGATGAAGCTAGCCCAGGTACTAGCTCAACCATTGCTGGTCCATATCCTCCTCAAGTCACAAGCTCAATGATTTGTGATGAACATGAAGAAGAAGAAGCTTGTGAAGTGTCCACTCCCCTCCGTGTTCTCAAAAGTCATCCTCCACAACAAATTATTGGAAGCTTGCACGAACGTGTCACACGGTCCAGGTTTTGTGATCCAAACCCTCATGCTCATTCTGCTTTTGTTGCTTCTTTTGAACCCAAAGATATATCACATGCACTTACTAATGAATCTTTGATTATTGCCATGCAAGAAGAGTTAGATAAATTTGAAAGAAATAACGTTTGGAAACTTGTACCTCCACCTCAAGGTCACACTTTAATTGGAACTAAATTGGTGTTTAAAAAAACAAAGTGAGCATGGGGTTGTGGTTACGATTAAGGCTAGGTTGGTAGCTCAAAGTTTCACTCAAGTTGAAGGTCTAGATTTTAATGAAACTTTTGCTCCCGTTGTTAGATTCGAGGCCATAAGAATTTTGTTAGATTTTGCTGCATCTAAAGGTTTGAAGATGTATCAAATGAATGTTAAAAAGTGCTTTTCTTAATGGCTACATAGATGAGGAGGTTTATGTCAAACAACCACCGGGTTTTGAAAATTCAGAGATTCCTAATCATGTTTACAAACTGTCCAAAGCCTTGTATGGTCTCAAAAAAGCCCCTAAAGCATGGTATGATAGGTTAAAAACATTCTTACTTGAAAAGGGGTTTACCATCGGCAAGGTTGATAAAACTCTTTTTGTCCTTAAGCATGGCAATGACTCATTATCCGTTCAAGTGTATGTGGATGATATTATCTTTGGTTGTGCTTCTCATGATCTTGTGTGCAAAGTTTTTAGCTATGATGAGTTCAGAATTTTAGATGAGTATGATGGGAGAACTCATGTACTTTTTCGGGCTGCAAATCAAGCAAACCAAGGAGGGTACCTTTGTGCATCAAACAAAGTATATAAAAGACCTCCTAAGGCGCTTCAACATGGACAAAAACAAGCCTTTTCGGACACCAATGGGAACAGCAACAACGCTTGAACTTGATGAAGATGGTGAACCCGTGGATCAAAAAGAATATAGAAGCATGATCGGATCACTTTTGTACCTCACAACATCAAGACCGGACATACAATTCAGCGTATGTCTTTGTGCAAGGTTTCAAGCCTCCCCACATGCTTCACATCGTCAAGCCGTCAAAAGGATTCTCAGGTACTTACATGGAACTCAAGAATTTGGCATTTTCCTTCATTCTTCTTGAACCATTACTTTGAAAGATTTCTCGGATGCTGATTTTGGGGGTTGTAGGATTGATAGGAAAAGTACTTTGGGCGTTTGTCATTTTCTTTGTAATTCACTTGTTGCTTGGTCCTCTAGAAAACAAAACTCAGTTCCACAATCCACAACTGAATCTTAATATGTAGCTACCACTAGTGCTTGCTCACAAATTCTTTGGATTGTTCAAACATTTAAGGACTCTGGGGTTGATATAGATAGCCTTCCACTGTTTTGTGATAACACTAGTGCAATTTGCATTGCTAAAAACCCCGTGCAACATTCTAGAACTAAGCACATTGACATTAGGTATCACTTTCTCTGGGATAATGTTGAAAACAGAAACATCGTGCTTTACCATGTAGATACCGAACAACAATTGGCTGATATTTTTACAAAACCTTTGGATTTCACTCGTTTTTGTTTCATTCATAGTGAAATAGGGGTTATGCATCCTCATGGCTTACATTGAGGGGGCGTTTTCAAACTTGAGAAGTCTTTATGTGAATCTGAAATTAAAATAATATGAGCATAGTATTTCATACATATATGACTTTGTGATTCCTTTTACATGTTGAAAGTTCTTACTACATTACTCCTGTTATACATTTTGTAGTTTTTTCCATGTCTAGCAATTGGAATAATTACTTACACTAAATCTGGTCATGGTCAAACTTTCTTGCTGTTTTGAACTTGTTGCATGCTCACAAGTTCTTTTAATCATAAAGAATTAATCAAGTAATCAACTCACATGTTGAGTTTTTATGAACAAATATAAATTGAGAAAAGATCAAGAGAATATGCATGCATCACACTTCTTCTTTTGAGATGGCTTATTAGTGCACTTAGATATGAACTTAGAAGAAGATGTGTATGACTAAAACCATGTTCTTAAGCTTTTAATTGTCAAATGACATAGGCTTGGCTTAGTTGGTCAGAATAAGGCAGATGCGGCATATAATCTCTTGCAAATGTCATATGTTAAAAGTGTGTGCTTTAAATAGTAAAATGCAGCAACAAGTGTCATGCTTTCTGATTTTGAAATAGTTATGTTTGTGAGATCATGACTTGTTTAAATTTAAAATTACATTTGATCTCTAGCATGGCTTGCACTACTTTATGTATCTCATTGATGTGATAGTGTAAGTTACTTGATAGTATGACTTGGACGAGCTTTGTTTATATGTATATGTTATAATATGCTCATAACATTTGAAATTTCTCTTTTGAACCTTGCTGAATACATTGTCAAATGGGGGAGAGATAATCGATAAGATGTGAATTTTTAAAGATAAGTATGCAAGGGGGAGAAATTGATTACACATTGCACATATTCACAATTGTTTTGGCATGATTCTTCTTAGGGGGAGAATTTGTTTTTTTTCTAATTTTATTTCTGTTTTACAAAGGGGGAGAAATTGTTTTCAAAACTTTTAATGTGAATAAGCCAATGTTCGGATTTTAAATGGTGTTGCCAATGCATTCATCAAGGGGGAGATTGTGAGACCTATTTGTGCTGAATACATTGGCTATGGCGATAAAAGTTTTGAATTCTACCAAAACACCTTTATCATCAGGGTCCGACGCTAGGTCCGGCTACCTTTGCTAAGCTCCGGTTCAAGGTCCGGTTAGCTTTGGCAAGGTTCGGAGCTTGATCGCAGTGGTTCTTCTTTTATCTTGCAATGATTTGTACTTGTTTTACATTGATAGAAAGATTGCTTAGTATTCATTTGCTAATTTTTTGGTGTGTTTTGGTGGTTATGTATGATATCATTTTGCTATGTTTTGCAACATGTTTATGTGAGGTGCTCATGTAAGATGTTGTAGTTTCGGAACTAACGTGAGTCAAGTCGAGAACTTGTGCTCAAAAGTATTGGTTGTTTATTCATGTGCAGGTGTTGCTTGAGTTCAAGACATGGCTGGTGACGGGATCCATTGAACTAGTCTTAGGGAGAAGATGAGGTTCAACAACCAAGTTTGGGAGGAATTGTGGTTGAGTTGGTCGGGAGGTTGCACAACATGTTTGAATCAGGAACAATGCATATGAAAGTATCGTGGATGTCATTGGAAGATGTCTGCACGTGTGCAAGAAGTGCATAGACGTGACTACATGGTTCTGAGGCGTGATGAAGAGATCTGGACGTAAAGAATTGGTCGGAAAGGTCCGACCGACTAGGTTATGGACTCAGGCTGTGGCTGAGTCGTGTTTGACTCAAATATAGAATGTTTCGAGTTGGTTATGATAGGATTTCATGTGGGTCACGAATTTGAGTTGTTTTAGGAATGTGGGATACGTTCCTATGGTGTTTGGAAGTCTTAAGATTGCTTCTATCTACGTATAGAAGAGTCCTGAGCAGTTATGGAAAGTTTTGATTCGTGATTTGAGTAGGATTAGAGTCCTAGTTGAGTTTGGGTTGGCCTAAGGGCTGGTTATATAAGCAAGGGAGGCCAGAGCTCGTGGGTGATGACTTTTGAGCTGTTCCTCTTGTGTTATATTAAATTAAATTCGTAGTTGAAAGGAACTTTTGTGTCTTGTTCGTCTGACTTGTTCCAGACAAGTTTTTCTCGTCGAGTTTTCTGCACCGCACTACCTTTCTTTGGTGGTTTTATCATAACTCAAGTTTTACAGATCCAATTGACGTGATACTTGACACTACAACCCATGGGTCTACAAGACATCCAACACTACTTAACTATCGAAACATCACACTTACATGTTAAGTAAATACATTAAGGGCCTGGGTACAAATACCACTCTAAGGCAATGACTAACCTAAACATCATTGAACCAATGTTGGGACCAAGCACTAACATGTTCATATGAACATAATCTTGGTATTACCTAATTAGACTGTAGTGGTGTTGTATGATGTTTATGGTAACATGATATCACCATTATGACTAGACCATAACAACATCTACAACTAGCACATACATGGACTCCACAATCAAACAAGAAATACTTTGCACAAGTATATGAATAAAGAGAGACTAAGAACAATATTATTATAATTCATAGAGTCAAATAAGGAAAGAAATATACATGAGCCATACATTTTGCAATTTGGACTTGGGACTAGAGACTCCTCTCTTCAGCCTAACCTCCACTAAGGACCTAGGAGAACCAGTGTATACAAGAGAGAATGCTTGAGTGGTGTGTATAAAGTGAAGTGAGGCCTCTACCCTTATTTATACATGGAGTAGAGGTGGTTTTCGCCACCAAAATCACGTGTATTGGTCACCATCGCTATCAACACACCGCAGAGAGTCGACACGTGGAAGTTGACCGCGTTTGGGGACACTACCAAGTTGACCGAGCCAGTAGGTGGGTCAACCTGGTCAGGGGGCCATCCACGATGTGCTTCCTCTTGGTGGCTAATAGGTGGGTACTGTGACCATTTCGGGGTGCTACGCCGTTGGATGCCCTCGGATACTCCTGTAGGTAGGCCATTTGATCCATGTGCTGCCTCATGTTGTTGTCTGATTATCTAGGAATGTATTTTTTTGGATTCCTCCTTTGAATTCACTTTATTTCTGCATAGAATACCTAGATGCACCATTTTCTCCAAGTACAAGTGGAACAAAGTTATTTCTAAAAGCAATACCTATAAGAAATGTCCCCTCACATAATTGAGATATATTAAGAATCGAAATTGGTACTTAATGATAGTCAACAAACTGCCCCAAGCTTATCATTTGCTCGACCCGAGGCAAAGTAAAAGACTTAGGTTGTTGATCAAGAGTTGCTACTATGTCTTATGCTTCAATAGTACCAAATGCACAATTAAACATTCTACCTTGTATTGAATAAATTTGCGATGGTACTCACCATTTATCTTAGTCTTCATGGGGCATTTGCCTTCTCCTCTCCTTGGTTGGTTGAAAATAGAATAGTTCACAAAGCATGCATTATTCCTAATGTCTAATGTCCACTCAAATCCCAGAGAATTTCAAATGATTTTCAAAATCTCAAATGATACTCTCGTTCACTCCTTTTTGTAAGTGGAATTTTCCTCGCCAAGGCAATACCTTTCTTGTCTTACACTTAAATAAGGCTTTTTGTGGATCTTGCTAGGGAACACGAGTAGGCATATTTGCAACACTTATACTGCTAAGTCAAAATAGTAAGCCTTAGGAGAAAACAAATTATACCTTTAGATCAAGATTGTGCAAGTGTGGTGGAATATTTGTGGTCGTGGAAGATGACTCATTTTTATGCAATCTCTTTATTGCAGGGATCAACATGGCTAATTTTCCTCTTTTTTGTCTATTTCTTTCTCATGCTCATTACTGGAGAGCATGCTTTATTCTTTTTATGCTCTTTTTTTTCGTAGCCATGCCTTCTACTCCCTTTCTTTTCAAATAAAATTGAAGACAGTTTTTGGCATTGAACGTATGGAGTATCTTTTTTGAGGTGGAAAGTTGAATGATGGAATTTGGTGACTTCCAGTGTAGAAGTTCAGCACGTGCACGTGTGTAATATTGATCATGGAGTATCAAAAGATTCTCACATAGGTCTATACTAGTTTGACTCGACTCAATGTGAAAACAAATAGCTTATACATGGGGTTTATCAAAGTGAAATATCATATGGCTTCGGTAGGAAATTTATATCAAATAAGGAACTTCATTTTAAATCAATGTGGAAATTTCCCCGGAGATGAAGTTTCACTTTGATCACGAAACTAGAAGCCCTATGTTCTATATCATATCTCACACCAACCTAGAATTGGATCATGCTTATGCTACCACAATTTCTAAGTTCTAGGTGAAGTATTTATATCCAATAAACTAAATAGTTGGATAGTATTAAATTGTAACTTAGGTACTAAAGAAGAATAAAACAGAGCAACTATTCATCATTTTAACTTATGAAGGTATGAAACATTCTTACTGCACATATTTTATTTTATTAAATCCTATCCTAAGTGTTTTGTTTTGTTTTTTTAGGATGCAATGTTGTGGAAAAAGGGAAATGAAATGCAAGGTGGGATGTGATACAAGTTACCTCAAGTGGTGGTCCTCCCCCAAGGTTGTTCTTAGTCAAGATCCGTTATAGGGGTTGAATCCCTAACGGCGGAGGTAGACCGTGAGGTCGTTGTAACCTTGACGCAACATGGCTTCGACAATGGAGGGTTGAGTGTCGATGTTGTGTTGCTCCCATGGATGCCATGAGTGTGGTCGAGGAGGGTGTTGTCGATGCTGCTCATCCACACCTCAAGGTCTCCCATACGTCCAGCCTTTATTCCTTAGCTAAGGTCATGATAATCTCGAACCACAGAGGAATAAGGTGCATCCATCATGTGATGGTTGTGATCCGTCATTCCATGACTAAGGTTAAAATAACGTTTGGTCACAAAGGAACAATTTACGCCCAACATGTGTCGGGTCTTATCTATCGTTCCTTGGCTAAGGTTAAAATAACCTTTACCCACAAAGGAACAATGTGCACCCAACAATGGTGGAAACTCCCTTGAGCTTGAATGGGTGCTTAGAATAGTTGGGAGCATAAAGATCCCACTTATTCATAGCATCCTATTGGTTGCTCATGGAAGGTTCCCATGTCAAACCTCCGGCCTCGTAAAGCTATGATTGGCCCTCGAGATTAAATCACTATAGGTTTCAACCATGCTCGGTTACTCATTGGCCAAGCGATGTCGAAGTGGTATCTCCCAATCTTCGTTGAATTATCGACATCATGTATGCTTACATAGAAACATTACACCTGCAAGTTTCCCCTCTTGGATAGAGAGAGATGGTTAGCTCTGGTCACTTGTACAACAGAAACATCGGGTTAGGTGTCCAAATTTCATTTGTGCATTTGGGGAAGAAAAACATAGAAGATGCATGAGTATAAATTTTGAGTGTGCCATAAACAATGCACTATTCATTGTTATAAGAATGGATATCTATAAATTAACTAATTTCCATATTTTATAAAGCTCCTACTGATAAATATGCTAGTGATGGTTGTACACCCTATGGATTCCTTCATCTTCAAAATTCCTAACCATCGTGACTTTTTACAAGAGCAAATTTTTATATTTTGGATCATGGCAAACAAGATTCTCATTTTTATCCTCGTGAACATTTCTAATTTCTTTAGGAATTTGAAATCTAGTGATCCATGTATGAATGAGGTTCAAATCAAAATTTTGGACATCACCATTCCTATGTTGCTATATGCCAATTCAACCATTAATTATTCCATAAGCTTTGTTTACTAAATCGAGGCAGAAAATGTCTAAGTCAATTTAACAATGCTTATGAAATTCTAGGTACCTATTTAATTTTTTTTCCAAGTAAGGTCACATTACTTTTTTGAATAATCAAAAAGAGCAATGCCAACACTTACTCTCATGAGGATACATAAGGATTGAATGATGAGGAGGTGTAAACCTTTCTCCCAATGTAAGCAAAAAAATCATTCAATCCCAATGTAGTTCAAACAACGGAAAATTTTAAACTCGTACCTCAATTGAAGACAGATTCGGGTTGAAGGTCATTATGTGAGAAATTAACAACCATGGAATTTGGTGTATCCTTCATGTTTGATGCCTTTTGCCAAGTTGAGTTTGAAGTTGAATGAGCTTCATCTTACTTCTCCGTCGGTGACCATCTTGAGCATTCCTCCACCATGAACTCAAAATGAGATTTGTGGATGGATATTCTCTTTAATCCTCTCGATGGTGCATTTATTTTGATGAGGCCTTTCAACCTCTTTACAAATTTTGTCCATGGTGCACTAAAATCAAGAACAAACAAAACAATTCGAAAACGGGTTACGTTAGCTCAAAAGCAAATTTAACCCTTTGTTAAATTGTTTTGGCCAACTTGAAACAACATGCAAATGCAATGAGAAATAAGAGATATATTTTTGGTTTGAATTTAGGAAGTTGAATTCAAGTGGTTACATCCAAAGTTCATATCCAAACAAATTTATTTCCTAATTCAAAATTTTAGTTTTATGATGGTTGGAAATTTTACTTTCCAACACGCATGTGTGACAATTCAAACATGCCAAATGCAAATGCAAGGGTTGATGATGAATTGAAATATGCAATTGGAAAATTAAATATGAGATAACTACCAATTAACCTATTGGCAAGGACTTACCAAATTTTGAATTTTGATGCGTGAGACTTACCTCCACCCTGTTTAGCACGATGATGTGTCATCCATGCTTGGAAATGAAGGCATGGATGACTTCTCTTGACTGACATGCCAAACCTCCTTTGGCTGCCATATGGACAAGTGGGGCACGTGGTGGCCCCGGCCTCATCGTCGCCTTGATGGAGACTTGTTGATGTTGCAGCGATTTTTCCTTCATGAAGATATTTTTTCATGAACCTCGTGAGGCCTGTACTTCTTCTGCCATTTTGTGTTTGGCGGCTTAGTGGACTTGGGACGTTTGGATGGCCCTAGCTTCTCTGTCTTCTTAGAATTTCATCGTGGATGACAGGACATAGTCTCCTCATTCCTCATAAAGGCAATGAGGTTGTCAACTTATGGGGGGTGTGGCTTTGACCTTCAAGATATTCTTTTTATTTAACCCATTCTCGATTTAGGATCAAGAGGCTTCCTTGGGCATAACGACATGTGGACTCCACTATCAAACAAGAAACGCTTCATCCACAATGTTGCTTTGCCCAAATTTGCAAGTGCTTGGTTGATGTTTTAGGGTCCAACAAGTGATTGTGGAACCCATGGATCTTGAATGCTCTAAAAAGTTTCTTGTCCTTGGCGAAATGCTTCATGTTGTCGTTGATTTTTTCTTGGTTATTGAAAAGATACATCAAGGTAGGCTAGTTGAAATTGAATTCATTGGAATTCAAATTCAAAAAGCCTCCTTGATTGTATTGATTCCAACTTTGACCTCCTTGTTGGTGATGGCCTTTGGAGTTGTTTGGAAACGAAAGATCCTCATGGGTCTTAGGGAATTAAATCCCCAAGGGTCCCAGGTTGACATAGATTTTCACAAAACACATGAATATCCATGGCTTGGATCATCCAAACAGTTCTCCATTGGCTTGACCTTCTTGATCTTTCAATAGGAGGTCAGTCCCGTGGCTAGCATGTCCATCTTGTCAGTGGTGTGCATGCCATGCCAACGGAACTAAAGCATTCATGGATCCACCCCTTTGAATGGTGACCTTCTTAATTAAATATTTATCCTTCTCATGATCATTGAGAAAAAGTCACCTCAAACTTTAGTAGGAATGTGATCACGAGCCGATGAAGTCTACCTGTTGTTGGAGTGTTGGACGATGAACCTAATATCCACCCCCATGGTGAAGGCAAACCAATATGTAATCATGGAGCCTCCCCCAAGCTTTGGAGATAGATCCCTTTGGCTCCTACTGAAAGTAGGAGAATCCTCTTGTTATGGGCAATGATGTTGCCCAACATGAAGAATTTGTTGGGGCACGCCTTGAAGTACTAATGGTGTTAAGCTCTTTCATCCTCTTTTGACTTTCCCAAAGAATGGGCTAGTCAAACACTACCCTATTTTCACACAACAGAGAAAACAAAGCAAGGTTATTCTGCCTAATAACTACTAATTCCTATATCTTAATCAAAAGTGAGAGCTATCCTTTACTTCTACGCCTTCCTCGGCAACAACACAAGAAATGCTTGTTGGTATTTCTTAACACCACAGATCATCTCCGGTAGGAGATGAGATCCGCAAGCGCACGAAAAATACCGTTGTAGCATTTCATCCAAGAGTATTCTCAAGGGTGTCGTATTTCTCCCGAAGGAAGGCGATGAAGTAAAGTCAACACTATTCTCATGATCAATGTATAAAGTACTATACATTTATCAGAACAGGGGTAAGATGATAATAAGGGTAGTGTGACACACACCAAAGCAATCTACTTTAAAGGGTAAGGTTGTCATAGTCAGGGTTAAGTTACGAGATGGAGCTACTCCTACTGTGCTCTAATTACTCATATACATATCCTAATAGAGTACACATGAATATTCTAATGGTGAATACTAGGGCTTAGTGGTCCAACATATGGGGCACGGGTTTACCCCTGACAACATCAGGACAATTCTCGCCTCAAGCATATGGTATGGCCGAACTTGGAGGATTACGAAGGACAGACAGAGCTATCACCACCTGCCGCCACCTACCCCTGCAACTTGTGGGTCTATGAGACATCCAACGCCACTTAACTATCTAAGCACCACACTTACATGTTATGTAAATACCTTATGGGCCCGGGTACAAGTACCACCCTTTGGCAATGACTAACCTAAACACATTTGAACCAATCTTCGGACCAAGCACTAAAATATTCATATTAACATAATCATGCTATTACCTATTAGACTATAGTGGTGGTGTATGATGTTTATGATAACATGACATGAGCATTATGACTAGACTATAATAATATCTACACCTAGCACGTACATGGACTCCATAATCAAACAAGAAACGCTTCGCCCAAGTATTTGAATGAAGAGAGGCTAATAATAATACTAATATTATTATTATAATGCATAAAGTCAAAAAAGAAAAGAAACATAAATGAGCCATACCTTTCCCAATTTGGAATTGGGACTAGAGACTCCTCTCTACAGCCTAACCTCCACTAAGGACCTAGGAGAACTATTGTATACAAGAGAGAATACTTGAGTGGTGTGTGTAAAGTGAAGTGAGGCTTCTCCCCCTATTTATACACGGAGTAGAGGTTGTTCCCGCCACCAAAAGCACGCAAATCAGCCACCGTCATTATCAGATTACCGCAGGGAGTCGACACGTGGAAGTTGACTGTGTTTGGTGCCACTACCATGTTGGCTGAGCCACCACGTCAGCTGACCTGGTTAGGGGCCATCTGCAGTGTGCATCCTCTTGGTGGCTGACAGGTGGGTCCTATGACCATTTCGTAGTGCCACGTCATTGGATGCCCTCAGATACTCCTATAGGTGGGCCATTTGATCCATGTGCTGCTACATCTTGGTGTCTGATTGGCTAGGAAGGTATTCTTTAGGATTCTTGCCTTAAATTCAATTCATTTCTACATGTAATACCTGCATGCACCATTTTCTCCAAAGTACAAGTGGAAATAGGTTATTTTTAAAAGCAATGCCTGTAAGAAATGTATACTTCCTCACATAATTAAGACATATTGATGGTCGAAATTGGTACTTAACGACCGCCAACAGCCATGTGCGATGTGACTCTGCTAGTTCTTGGAAGTCAATGCTGTTGTAGTGGGTTACAATGACGGCCAGGGCGGCATTGGTGACAAGCTGTGTCCCAACAACAACTACAAAACGTCCAGCAACCTAGCATTGAGGGGGCCTTCGCCGGAAGGACCACCCGACACAAAGTTGCAGATGAAGTCTCTGACGACACGAAGTTCTTCGAGCTCTCCCTGGTGGCCTCGAACTTTTGCAGAACTTGGTGGAGACAAGCCAGTAGGGAATCCCTGCTCGAAGAAGCTTCGGCCATGGGCTGCCCAACATGACGTCAAACACCGCAGACTCCTCCTCCATGATGGAGACTTAGGTGCAATCTCCTTGAGGCGGGAGGTCAGCTAGGTGGGCTCTCGGGACCAGCTGAGCATCGAGTTACACACTCGAGTACCGACCTCATAGAGCCCACCTGACACATTTTGAAGGGCATGGGCTCGATGTTCAGCCACCATGACATGCCCTCGCAACACTGAAAAGACCCAAAGCTGCCAAGTTTAATGAAAACCTTTACTTGTTTTCCGCCCCAAGCAAAAGCACATCAGATGCGCTTGGGCTCAGACCGACTACGTCCTTCGCTCGATGAAGGTGCGAAGGATGGGATTGCCTGTGAGGCCCTCTGTCTTCAATGCCTCTAGTTGGCCAATCTCCTGCATGTGGAACTCGAGGAGCAGCACGGCCTCATCATGGCATATCTGGGAGATGGACTCCCCGCCAGCTAAGCAAACACCGTAGAAGACACGCGACAATGGTGGTTGTTGACGGCTGTTATATACCAATTTCACCCGTCAATATAACTCAATTATGTGAAGGAAATATCATTTCTTGCACACATCACCTTTCTATTTAACCTATTTCCACTTGTACTTGGAGAAATTGGTGCATGCAGGTATTTTATACAGAATTGAAGTGAAACAAGGGGCTGGATCCTATAAAATATCATCCTAGCTAATCAAGCACTGACATGTGGCACCACAAGGATCAAAAAGCCACCAAACAGAAGTATACAGGGCCATCCAACAGTGTAGCACCTATATCAAGAAATGGGATGCACCTGAAAGTCACTCCAAGAAAGCACAGACCGTTTGGACGACTTACCAGGTTGGCTGACCCCCCTCGTCGGCCGACCTGGTATTTCCTCCAATCTCGGTCAGCTTCCAAGTGTTGGTTCCTCCCAGCTTTAAGAAGTCAGTGGTGACTAATTCGCGTGCTTTTGGTGGCGGGAACCAATCCTTCTCCAAGCTATAAATAGGACCCCTTGCCCCTCATTTCAACACACATCACTTGAGCATCGTTCTATTGTATACACTAGTTCTCTTAGTCCTCAGTGGAGTTTGACTATAGAGAGGAGAGCCTCTAATCCCAAGTCCAAGTTGGGAAAGGTATGGCTCATGTATGTTTTATTATATTTGTGACATTATGCATAATAAATATATTATCTTTATTCTTCTTTTATTCATACACTTGGATGAAGCGTTTCTTATTTGATTTTGGATTCCATGTATGTGGTAGGAGTAGTCTTTATGATTTTGCCATATCACTCCTAATATATCATCATAAACACTACAAACCCCCACTATAGTATAATTAGTTATAATATGATCATGTTAATATGAATAACTAATGCTATTGCTCAACATTGGTTCAACGATGTTTAGGTTAGTCATTGCCTTAGAGAGGTACTTGTACTCAAGCCTCTAAGGTATTGACTTAGTATGCTAGCATGGTGCTAGGATAGTAAGTAGCATTGGATGTCCCGTAGACCCACAAATTGAAGAGGTAGGCAGTAGGTGGTGACAACCCTATCTGTCCTTTGTAATCCTCCACGTTCGGCTATGCCACATGCTCTTTGCAGGAGTCATCCTAGTATTGCTAGGAATAAACCCGTGCCCGATATGTTGAACAACTTAGCATAAGGATTCACCATTGACATGCTCATTATTATCTAACTTAGGCTATGTATATGTATACTAGAAGCATTGTAGGAGTAACTCCCCAACTCTTAGTCTAGTCTCCATTAGGACCCATCTACCCTTTAGAATAGATTACTTAGGTGTGTGTCACACTACCCATATATTATCAACTTACACCTGTCTTCATAATTGATTAGCATCCCATAGCTTGATCATAAGAGTAGTGTTTACTTTACTCCATTTCCTTCCTTTGGGATAAATACGATACCCTTGGGAATACTCTTGAGTGAAATGCTACACGACAGTTTCCGTACGCTTGCGGACCTAATCTCTTACTAGAGATGATTTGTGACGTTAATAGCCGTCAGCAAGCATTTCTGGCGCCGTTGCCGGGGAAGGCAAAGGAAGTGAAGGATAGCTATCACTTGTGATTAAGCTATAGTGAATGTGGCCTAGAGAGGGGAGGGGGGGGGGTCAATAGGCCTTTTTAGTTTTTAGTTGGATCCGCAACACTTAACAGATTGATCAAAACCCGAGATATCGGACTAGTCCGGTAGAGTGCGGACTAGTCCGTTGTGTACCGACTATATTGAAGAAACTTTATCGATTATCTTGATCCTAGGATGTATGCAGCGGAAATATACTTTTAATTGAAGTGTCACACTACTATAAACCAGGATGCACCACAAGTTAATCTTATATTCAATGTTTCAACATAAAGTGAACAAGATTGATTGAAACCCTAGATTGATATGAAGAGTAAGAAAAACATGAGCAAAGTAAGAGCGCGAGCACTTTATCCCGTGGTTTGGTTCCCACAGAGGCAACCTACGTCCACGTTGAGGAGTCCACAAAAGGTTCAGGTCTTCTCCAACCCTACCCTTGTCGGATCGCCACAGAGGCCAATCCTTTTCACTAATCACAAAGGGCAAATAACCAAATTCAAGGGGCCTTCTCACAAGTTGAGGGCTCCCCAAGATTACAAGATGAACACCACCAAGAACACACTCTTAAGATCACAATGAAAACCACATGAATGTGTTAGGGAATCAAACCAAGAGCTCAATGAGTGAAGAACCGTGACTCTCCAATGATCAAAAGTGAATCCTCAAGGGATTGATTCTTCTTGCGTTGGATTTCGTGGAGAGAGGTGTTTTCTAGGCTCTTGGAAGGTGTGACAGCACAGGGGGTCGAGAGTTGTGAAAGATGAGCCGTGCACACCTATTTATATGGACTTCCCAAAAGTTACCGTTAGGGTTTAGGAAGACCGGACTAGTCTGTGGTGGACACCAGACCAGTCCGGTGTGCTGTGTGTAGGAAACCCTAGGTGTCCCAAAATATCGAACTTGTCCGGCTAAGAGCGGACTTGTCCGATTTTGGTTATGGAAATCTTTGGACTAGTCCGATGTGTATCGGACTTGTCCGGATGGGTGGAACTCTAAGTGAATTTGGGGAACAAGTCCGCACTTGGAGGACTTGTCCGATTTAGGTCAGAGGGATTCCGGACTAGTCTTTGCTAATATCGGACTTGTCAGATTGACATCAGAAAAATATCGGACTAGTCCGTTGTGTTATCGGACTTGTCTGATTTTGTGCAACTTGTGAAGTGTTTACTGGACTAGTCCACACTGTGGAGGACTAGTCCGATTCTAGTCAGAGAGATATCGTACTAGTCCGTGGTGATATCATACTAGTCCGGTCAGTGAAAAACTGGACTTTGAGGACAAGTCCGCATTGTGAGGACTTGTTCGATCTAGTGTAGAAAGATATTGGACTAGTCCGGGGTCAGTCGGACTAGTTCGGTCCTATATAATTGTGCAATATGTGAGATTATTTTTGCTTGAGCTTTTTGGGGTGTGTTTCCTTGACACACTCCATACACAATGATCTACTACACTTGGTTCTTGAGCTCATTTCCGCATTGCTTCTCATTCTCCTTTTTTTGGCACTTTGTTCATTCTCTCATTAGTACATGTGCTCATCTCAACAAGATGGTTAGGATCTCATTTGCTTGTCATAAATCAACCAAAACCCACAAGGGATTCCTAGATGCACTTTCAATCTCCCCCTTTTTGGTGATTGATGACAACCAATTGAGATTTCACAAAATATGATAAAAGTTGAGATTTTCATAAAGTGTGCACATGTGAGTTTGAAACTCATTAAGCAATGAAAGCATAAGTCATATGTGCACTCTTTAAGGTGGGATGCAAAACTAAGTATGTATAAATGATAATCATGAAGAGAATGACACAATTGACATCAACATATCAACAACAAGCATATATGTAATTTTTAGAGCAAAATCGCAGATTTCATAAATATCTTCACAAGCAGTTCATAACATTGCATCACAAGACAAAAGTACCAAAAGAGCATAATATAAGTCTTACAACCCACAAAGAGACAAAAGACATAAAAAGATAGCTCTCCTCGTAGCCTAAAGCTAAAGACTAAGACTCCTAAGACTCCCCCTCAATCTCTCCCCCTTTGGCATCAAGACACAAAAAAGAAGGAGAGGAGGGACCTAAGGTCTTCATGTCTCGCTGTCGGTCCTCTCATTGTCTTCATCTTCATTCCATCGCTGATCAGGAGGAGGAGGAGGAACGGTACCACTCGAGTCCCCAATGCTAAAATAGGCAAGCTCGGAGGGAGTCAAGGGCCCGAGCTCGATGAAATCAAAATCAGAATCATCAGAAATGACTGGAGATCCAATGGGTTCGATCTCTAGCTTCTGGCAAATGTGTTTCACATTCTCTTTGACATATCTCATATCAGCCTTCCTTCTCTTGTTCAGCATATGAGTGTTCACTTCCGTCTTCTTGCAATAGGCAAAGATAGCTGACAGGTACTTCAAGATGCCACTTGGTGACCCCTTTTGAGGAGGGGCCCTAGTGGCGGGAGCAGCCCTAGCATCACCACTAGCTCTCACTGGAGCCTCTGCACTGGAAGTAGGAGAAGGAGCAGCCTGAACACTTGCTTGTTGAGGCCTTTGGGGCCTCAAGAGGGTGTGCTCCACATCCTTGACGAACTCGATGCATGTGACCTTCTCTATCGTGAACATCAGATAGGGGGCATAGCCACAAGATATGTTCGGCGTGCAGGAGATGTTGACCATATCGTTCCAAATGTAGTCAAAGACATCAAATTTTCTGTCTTTGCTTATGACCTTCATCAAGGTCCTGAGGTAGCCTTGCACACTTCTTGCATCCCCATCCTCCGGGGCAATGGTTTTCCTAAGGACCCTGTTCAGCACCACAAAGAAAGGCTTCATGTTCTTGGTAGAAGGAGGATTGAACTTTGAGTGGGGTTCATAGAGAAACTTTATCTTGTCCTTCTCAATGACACCAATGTTGTGAATTATCAAGTTGTCATTGCGGGTGCTGTCAATATGGAGCAATCTCGCAAATTCTTCATAGGTAATGCTGTACTTGGATCCATGAGTCATCCAAGTCACCCGCTCTTCATCATCACTAGCAAAGTGGCATATAGCATAAAATTGGGCTATGACTTCGTCATTCCAATTGTTTTTGAAGGCAAAGAGATCCGTCAAACCATGCCTTTCAATTGCCTCGACCACCTCCACAATAGGTGAGCAACCCTTCTTCTCACTGTGCGCCCAATCTATCCATTGGCTGCGCACCACAAGGGTCTTCATCAGAAGATAGTCAGACTTGTAAAAGTCTGCATGGAAGTTACTCTAGAACCTCCCATCAGGAGCTTGCTTTGGTCGACTGTAACAATCTACATTCCTAAACTTTGCAGCCGTGTCGCTGCCCTCGCCATTGAATCTCTCCTCAGCGGGATCCCGGGCCCCTTCCCTTGGAGCTGAAAACTTGAGGGGGCCAATCGGGCCCGTTGCAATCCCTTTGCCCTTGCCCTTTGCTTGGCGAGCACATGCCGAGCTAGGGCCACCTCCAGCTGAAGCCTTAGAGGCAGGCTTCTTTGCGAGCACCTTCCGTCGAGCCTGGGGAGGAGAAGGAGATGGCTCAGATGGGCGCTATTGGCGCTTCTTGCTTTGGCCCGTCGAGGTACGAAGCATGGATTCATGGTCCATCGCGGCCTCGAAATCGGAGATTTCATCGTTGGTGCTCGACATTGTACTGAGAATGGATTTCACAAGGTATTGATGAGAATAAATGACAAGGAATTGCATTGAGGAATTAAGAAGTTAGGGTTGAGTTCAGAAAAATCGGACTAGTCCGGTGTATAGGTACGAACTAGTCTGGTTGACTGGACTTGTCCGTGCATGGACCGTACTAGTCCGGTAGTATTATGTGTAGGGAACTAAGATTTTTGATCAACATCGAAGGAAATAGCGATTTCTATGGTTTGGGAGGAAAATTTACCAAAAATCGTTGATTCTTGGAGTGTAGGGTTTGAAGGAGTGGACAAGTCCGTGGTCTTCAATCCCTACGCAAAGGAGATCGATTTCCTCCCTAACTTGCAAAGTTTTGATGGAGAAATCACCAAATCACCTTGGGGAGCTCGAGCATGGAGAGAGAAAGCTTGAGGCAAGAGGGGGGTGAGGAAGATTAGGGTTTTTGTTGGCTAGGGTTATGGACACGAAAAATCGAACTTGTCCAAAAATAATCGGACTAGTCCTAACTTTTTATGAGACTAGTCCGTGGTCACCAGGGATGAAATGCTTAGCACATTCGTATATAATGGAAGGTACTTATTAAGAAAATAGGGAGGCAAAGCAAATCATATAATATTGATGAATATGATCAGTAAGCATAAAACAATCAAGCAATGACCATTCACCAAGATCTAGTAATTGACATAGTTTTTCAAAAAAATTCAGAGAGATGATTTTCACAACACAATCAATGAATTTTGAAGATAGTATTCAGTTATACACGATTTCAAGCCACATTCTGAGCATCAAGGATATTTAGTTCATTTCGGAGATTGCAAAAGTATTTTTCATCAAGTGGCTTGGTGAATATGTCCGCTAGTTATTTTTCGGTGTTGACATGTGAAATGGGTATATCTCCTTTCATCGAACGGTCTCTCGAAAAGTGATGCCGGATGTCTATGTGTTTTGTTCTAGAGTGTTCAACTGGATTATGAGCTATTTTGATGGCACTCTCATTATAGCCAAGGAGCGGAATACGGCTCATATTGTAACTGTAATCTATTAGAGTCTGTCGCGTCCAAAGGAGTTGTGCACAACAACTCCCGACTGCAACATACTCTGCTTCGACCGTGGATAAGGCTATGGAGTATTCTTCTCCGAGGACCAAGAGACTAGAGATCTACCTAGGAATTGACTGGTGTCGGAGGTACTTTTTCTATCTACTTTGCATCCGGCATAATCTACATCGAAGTAAACAATGAGATTGAATTTGGAACCTTTGGGATACCAAAGGCCTAGGTTGGGTATATGAACTAAATACCGCAAGATTCTCCTTATGGCTGTCAAATGGCACTCTTTTGGGTTGGCTTGAGACCTTGCACACAAACATACACTCAACATAATGTCTGGACTAGATGCACATATGTAGAGTAGAGATCCAATCATGGAGCGATATACCTTTTGATCGATGTTTGGTCCATCTTCATTGAGATCCAAGTGGCCATTCGTTGTCATGGGAGTCTTTATCGGCTTTGCCTTGTCCATTCCAAACTTCTTGATATGTCTTGAGTGTACTTAGTTTGGCTTATGAACGTCCCCTCCTTTTGTTGCCTTACTTGGAATCCCAAGAAGTACTTTAGCTCTCCCATCATAGACATCTCAAACCTATCTGTCATAATCTTACTAAATTCCTCACAAAAAGATTTGTTAGTGGAACCAAAGATGATATCATCAACATAACTTTGACAAATAAAGAGATCATTATCAAAGTTCTTTGTAAACAGTGTATAATCTACTTTACCGATCTTAAAACCATTTTCAATTAAGAAATCTCTAATACACTAATACCAAGCTCTAGGATCTTGTTTGAGGCCGTAGAGAGCCTTACGCAATTTAAAGACGTGGTGGGGGAACTCTTCATCTTCAAATTCGGGGGTTGCTCCACATACACCTCCTCCTTGATTGGTCCGTTGAGGAAGGCGCTTTTCACATCCATTTGACAGAGCTTGAAATCATGGTGAGTAGCATATGCAAGTAATATTCTAATAGACTCAAGTCTACCTATGGGAACAAAGGTTTCATCAAAATCCAAACCTTTGACTTGTGAATACCCATTGACCACAAGTCGTGCCTTGTTCGTTGTCACCACCCCATGTTCATCTTGTTTGTTGCGGAAGACCCATTTGGTGCTGACGATGTTGAATTTGGGTCTTTCAACTAGTTCCCACACCTCGTTGTTCTTGAAGTTTTTTAGTTCTTCTTGCATGGCCACTACCCAATCTGGATCCTTCAATGCATCCTCCACCATGCTTGGTTCCAAAAAGGATACAAACGAATAATGCTCACAAAAATTAGCTATGCAAGATCTAGTAGTTACTCCCTTTTGGATGTCACCAATGATATTGTTGATTGGGTGATCCCTTTGGACGCATTGGTGTACTCTTGGGTGTGGCACCTGCGGTCTTGAATCTTCATGGTCATCTTCTTCTCCCCCTGGATGGTTGCCCTCATTGACATGTTGATCATTTTTGTCTTCATGAGGTTGATCTTGTATGGAAGGTCCCCCCTTGATCATTGGCCTCCTCTTGTGGTTCATCTTCCTCATGCATATGTAGAGGTGGTTCTTGTGGTCAAACTTCGCCCAATGCCATTCTTCTCAATGCATGACAAGGAGCTTCTTCTCTATCTAGCACACATGGATCAACTTGCTCCTCCTGGGAGCCTTTAGTTTCATGAACACTACGTCACGTGCTACTTCAAGAAGTTCGGAGGTCTTGTTTAAGGCACGATAGGCGTAAGAGTTCGAATCATAATCAAGAAAGAATCCTTCATCGGACTTCAAAGCGAACTTTGAAGTCCTAGGCTTCTTGTTCAGAATATAACATTTAGAACCGAAAACTCGAAAATATGAAATATTGGCCTTGTTACCGGTGAGTAGCTCATAGGATGTCTTCTTGAGTAGTCGATGAAGATAAAGTCGATTTATGGCGTGGCATGAGGTGTTAACCACTTCCGCCCAAAATCGATCTGAGGTCTTCTACTCATTGAGCATTGTTCTCGCCATCTCTATGAGAGTTTGGTTCTTCCTTTCGGCAACTCCGTTTTGTTTAGGTGAGTAAGGTGATGAAAACTCATGCTTTATGGCTTCTTCATTTAGGTACTCCTCAACTTGTGTGTTCTTGAACTCTGTGCCATTGTCGCTTGAAATGTTCTTGATCGTCAATGAAAACTCTTTTTAGGCTCGCTTGAAGAACTTCATGAGTGTTTCTTGTGTTTCTGTCTTATCATGTAAAAAGAAAACACAAGTGAAGCAAGAAAAATCATCAACAACTACTAAGCCATATTTGTTACCACCGATGCTTATGTAAGCAATTGGAACGAATAGGTCCATGTGGAGTAGCTCGAGTGGACTTGTTGTAGTCATGACGTTCTTCACGGGATGAGGTGCTCCAACTTGCTTTCCGTCTTGGCACGCGCTACAAGGCCGGTCTTTCTCAAAAACAACATCCTTCAAACCTCGGATGTGATCACCCTTGAGGAGTTTTTTAAGATTCCTCATACCAACATGTGCTAGCCATCTATGCCACAGCCAACCCATGTTAGTCTTTGCAATCAAGCATGTGTCAAGTTAAACTTTATCTCTGTTGAAGTCAACAAGGCAAAGCTTTTCCTTTAACATACACTTGAATGCAATGGAACCATCACTCCTCCTAGAGATGGTAACACCCTCATTAGTGAACAAGCAATTATAACCCTTGTCACATAATTGAGATATGGACAATAGGTTATAATCTAAGGAATCAACATGTAACACGTGAGAAAGAGTATGTTGAGAAGATACGGCAATTTTACCGGTACCGAACACCTTTCCTACTATTGTCTCCAAAATAGATGCCCTTGCTTGGATCCTTATTTTCTTCATACTCAATGGACATCCATCTTTCTCCGGTCATATGGTTGGTGCAACCACTGTCTAACACCCATTTAGATCCATCGGAGGAATAGGCCTACAACAAAAAATAAAGCCTTGATTTTAGGTACCCAAGCTTGCTTGGGTCCTTTGAGGTTAATCACATGGGATTTGGGCACCCACACATGAGACTTGGTGTTCCCATGGTGTGCCCCAACATAATGTGCATAAATCTTACCAAAATTACTTCTCATTAAAACATAAGATGCATCAAAGGTTCTAAATAGCAACTGTTATTGTTTATAAACAGAACTAGTCTCGGAGATCAAACTTCTCCGGAGGACCGGACTTGCTCGTGTCCCAACCGGACTAGTCTGGTGATCATATGTGTTGGATGTGTTAACTTTGGACTTTCCAGTTTGAGAGGGTCTTCCCTTTACAAAGGAAATTCTTTCCTTGTTATTCTTATGGCTTCTATCATTTTGCTTTCCACGATAGGAATACCCAATGCCATATTTGACATTAGGAGGTCTTGTGGCCAAGTATGTACTATGTGCATATTTGACCTTCTCCCTGTCAATTATGCCACTTCGGGCCGGATGCTTATCCTTAGTAGAGGTTGACTTGTCTTTCAAGCTAGTGTCAACTTTACCACATGCACATGTAGAAGCAGTTTTAGTTTTTAGGGGCTGAGAAGGCGAGCTTGAAGAGGATGCAGGGTCACTTTGATTGAGTGACTCAACTTGTACCTTAAGGATCTTGTTAACCTTGATTAGGTTAGCAAGTTCATCCTTGATTGTAGCATTTGAGTCGCTTAAGTCCAAACAAGCTTCCTTGCTTGAAGCTAACTCAAGCTCTAGTGACTTGCTTCGCTCCTTTTCAAGATCTAGGAGCTTGTCAAGTTCAACATATTCCTCCTTTCGGGAGGTAATCATATCTTTTTGACGGTCTATCAACTTCTCCTTCTCAACAAGTTGATCAAGTAGAAATTTCATTTTTGCAGCTGTTTTCTAATCTAAGCCAATGAGCATATCTTCATTATCACTAGAAATTTCACTATCACTAGAATAGGAATGCAAGGAAGAGGATTTGGTTGTTAGCTTTCGTTTACCTTCCTTTGCCATGAGGCAAGTTCCGTTCCCTTTCCATGCGCCGAGAGTGGGGAAGAGAGTGTACTTCTTGGATGTCTTCTCGATGGCTATGCTAGCCATCTCATCTTCTTCTTCGGATGAGGACTCATCATTTGAGTTCCACTCCTTCCCTAGATGCCCTTGTTCAGCTTGCTTCTTCTTCTTGAAGAATTTCTTGGGTTTAGGCTTTGTTTCCTTGGTCTTTTTCTTGTTTTATCCATATGGGCAATCAACTATAAAGTGGTCATATTCACCATAGTTATAGCATGCCCGCCTCAACTTCGGTCTTGATTTTTCCTTGTACTTCACTTGATTTAGCCCCTTGTCTTTTCTTCATCATTATTTTGAATTTCTTTATGAATAGTATCATGTCATCTTCATCTAAGTTGCTGATCTCATCGTCGTTGTCCTCTTCTTGTTGAGCTTCTCGAGCTTCTTTAGACAAGGGCTTGAGAGTGGACTTTAAAGCGACCCCTTTCTTCTTTGCCGAGGTGAGATCGGCAATCTCTTTGACGTGCTTCGCCTGCTTTTCCATCATCTCAAAATTGATGATCTTCCCAAGCAACTCATCCGGGGTCATTTTCTTGTACCCGGGGCTTTCTCATATCATCGAGCACAAGGTGACATTGTGAGGCATGAAAGCTCTAAGAATGAGCTTCACCACCTCGTGGTCGCTCCACTTCTTGCTTCTGTATGCTCGAACTTTGTTGATGAGCATCTTTAGCCGGTTGTACATGTCTTGTGGCGACTCATCTTCTTCGATGGTGAATCTTCCCAATTCGCCTTCGATCATTTCGATCATCGCCTCTCGCACATGTCGATCGCCTTCATGTGCAGTTTGCAAAGTGTCCCAGATTTCCATTGCAATCTCGATTCCATCCACTTTGGTGAACTCGTCCCGACTGAGCGAAGAGGTAATGACTGCTGCAGCTTGAGCATTTCGATGAATTTCTTGCTCTTGGCTTGGTGTAAGCTCTTCATCGTCATCTGGGATATCTATTCCTGTACATACAATATGGAACAAACTTGGATTGAGAGAAATCAAGTCCATTTTCATGTTCTGCTTCCACATTGAGTAGTCATTGCCATCAAAGTGTGGGGCTTTTCCAAGTGGAATAGATAGGTAGTGATTATTTCTAGAATTTAAGCGATCATAATTAAAAGGATATCGGGAGTAGTCGGTGTGACTACTCCCCTTCTACTTCTTCTCGTCTTTGATCTTCACTTTTCCTCTGGAGAGTGTTTTCTTTCTTAGGAGCGCCTTGAGTTCCAGCGTCTCCTCATCGTCATCCTCGAAGTCTTGAATGGCCTCAAGGAGCCTCTCAAATTTTTGGTTCTTTTCTTCTTCAACCTTCGCTTGGTTGATGCTCTTGTGTACATCCTTCATCTCCGACATGTTCTCTTCGAATGATTAGTCTCCTTTTGAAGAGTCTGGCCCTGATACCAATTGAGTATGGCCTAGAGGGGGAGGGGGTGAATAGGCCTTTTTGATTTTTAGTCGGATCCTGCAACACTTAATAGATTGATCAAATCCCGAGATATCGGACTAGTCCGGTAGAGTGCGGACTAGTCCGGTGTGTACCGACTAGATTGATCAAACTTCATCGATTATCTTGATCCTAGGATGTATGCAGCGGAAATATACTTGTAATTGAAGTGTCACACTACTATGAACCAGGATGTACCACAAGTTAATCTTATATTCAATGTTTCAACATAAAGTGAACAAGATTGATTGAAACCCTAGATTGATATGAAGAGTAAGAACAATATTAGCAAAGTAAGAGGGTAAGCACTTTATCCTGAGGTTCGGTTCCCACAGAGGAAACCTACGTCCACGTTGAGGAGTCCACAAAAGGACCGGGTCTTCTTGTAAGACCTATGTGTGCTGAATACATTGGCTTGTAGTGAATACACTTGCTTTGACATTAAAAGTTTTGAATATCACCAAAACACCTTTTTATTATGATCCGACTAGTTTTGGTTAGCTCCGATGAGTTTTGTCTTTAGCTCCGGCGTGTTTTTGCTAAGCTCCGAGTTGATTTTTCTAGCTCCAGCTTTTGGGTTTACTAGTTCTGACTAGTTCTGGTTAGTTCTGACGCTAGGTTCTACTAGCTTTTGTTAGCTCCGGCTCAAGGTCTGGGTTGCTCTGGCAAGGTCCGGAACTTGACCGCAATGCTTCTGTTTTTTATTTGCAATGTTTCGTACTAGCTTTACATCTCTGGAAAGATTGCTTAGTATTCATTTGCTAAGTCTTTGTTATGTTTTTGATTGACATGGATGATATCTTTTTATTGTGGTTTTGCAACATGCTTATGTGAGGTTCTCGCATAAGGTGTTTTGTTCGAAACTAACTTGAGTCAAGTCGAGGACTTGGGCTCGTATGGATTGGATGTTTATTCATGTGCAGGTGTCACTTGAGTTCAAGACATGGCTGGTGATGGGATCCATTGGACTAGTCTCAAGGAGGAGATGAGGTTCCAACAACCAAATTCAGGAGGAATTGTGGTTGAGCTGATCAGGAGGTTGCGCAACGTGATTAAATCAAGAACAATGCATGTGAAGGTATCATGGACGTCATTGGAAGATGTTTGCACGTGTGCAAGGAGTGCATGGATGTGGCTACATGGTTCCGAGACGTGATGAAGAGATGTGGACGTAAAGAGTTGGTCAGAAAGGTCCAACTGACTAGGTTATGGACTCATGCTGCGGCTGAGTCGGGTTTGACTCAAATATAGAAAGATTTGAGTTGGTTATGATAGGATTTTGTGTGGGTCACGAATTTGTGTTGTTTAGGAATGTGGGATAAGTTCATAAGGTGTTTGGAAGTCTTAAGATTGCTTCTATCTGCGTATAGAAGAATCCTAAGCAGTTATGGAAAGTTACGATTCGTGAACAGAGTAGGATTAGGTTCCTGATTTGAGTTGAGTTGGCTTTCGAGCTGGTTATATAAGCAAGGGAGCTCAGAGCTCGTGGTGCAAGAGTTTGGGTCTGTTCCTCTTGTGTTCTATTTAATAAATTTCGTAGTTTGAAGGAACTTTTATGCCTTGTTCGTCCGACTTGATCCAAATAAGTTTTACTCGTCGAGTTTCTGGACAGCACTACCTTTCGTCAGTGTTTTTATCACAACTCGAGTTTTACAGATCCAATTGACATGATTCTTTTTGGGTTGTCTTCACAACTTGATTATATATAATCTGTAAAAAGTTCACGGATATTGGATTTTTGGTCTATGATCTACACGAGTTTCTTTGAAGCATTCCAGAACTGTTTTTTCTTCTCGGGTAGGGCAGATTGACCTTTGTTTGATCTTTCGATCATAACTTGAGTTTTTCTTGACGGATTTGAGTGATTCTTGTTGTGTTGTTTTCGCGACTTGATTCTATCTGATATCTATCACTTTTGTCACGGTGAAACACGTTTAGATTAGTCACACACGATTTCTTTAACAGATCGTTTTTCTGCCGAAGGGGTTGGAGTTTAATTGTTTCAGCTGCGTAAGATTTTTAAATCTACCATTCACCCCCCTCTGGTAGCTTTTCATGTGCTCTTCAATCCTACAATTGGTATCAGAGCCACGGTTCTCTAATCATTGTGATTTGCGCGTGTTTTTGACTAATCATCATGGAGAAGTACTCTGCCAAACCTTGTGTGTTCGCTGGTATTGATTTTTAGGTTTGGAAGGCACACATGGAGGCTTTCATCTAGGAACAAGGCTTTTCAATATGGGAGAAGATATACATGCATTACGAAGTGCCATCAAACGATCAAGTTACAGCTACAAATCTGAGAGATGTCGACAACAACAACAAGGCTCGGAACTTGGTCATACAAGGATTAACACAAAGCGACTTCGACCGTGTTGCACACCTCCGATCTGCATACGATGTGTGGAAAGCACTTTGTGACTACCACGAAGGATCCAACATGATCAAAGAGGAAAGGCAAGACATGTTCAAGAAAGAATACATGCGCTTCGAGATGCAACCCGGTGAGTCTATTGATGACCTTTTTGCTCGCTTTAATAAGATTCTCAGCAACTTGCGAAGTGTCAATGTCAATTTTTCAGATGCTGAAAATGCTAGGCAATTGCTAAGTGCATTAGATATGTCAATTTGGGAGATGAAAGTCACATCTATTCGTGAATCTACTGTCATGAGTTCCTTTACTTTAGATGTGCTATATTCCAAGTTAAAAACTCATGAAATTGACATAATCTCACGTAAGAACCCCAATAAGTCTATTGCTTTTGTTTCTCAATGTGACATTCCTAGTTCCGGTCAAACATCATATTGTGGTACACTTGCTTTGCTGTCCTCTCTAACCCTTGAACAGATTGAGGAGTTTCTAAAGGAGGAGCTAGCGCTCATCTCTACCCGGTTCTCAAAAGCATTGCCAAATGTGAGAACTAAAAGGAGAGGAAGCTCCAGACCTCAGCGATGCTTTGAATGTGGTAAGACAGGACATTTTCATTCAGATTGCCCTAACCTTTCAGGTCCTACTTCCCGAGATGAAAATAAAACAAGAACGAAGCACTACTCTGCAAAAGATACGAAGAAAAAGAAGGGTTTTACAAGACGTCAATTGGTGAGCAGTTTTATCTCAGCACTCCAGGAACTTGGCTCAAGCGACGTGGACATTGGAAGTGATGAAGATGAAGATGATTTTGTAAACTTGTGCTTCATGGCGGGCAAGTCAGGATCAAGTATGGAGGAGGCAGAACACAACAGCGACAATGAAGAGGTATGTCCTACTTGCGAAGAAATGTGTGATGCTATTTCTCATGCCACTGTTATTGTTAAGAAAAAGGACAAAAAACTTAGGGACAATACTATTAAAATTGAGTCACTAGAATCTGAAATTAATCGTTTGAAATCCTTGATTCCTAGTGATGATTCTTGTTCCTCATGTGACTTAATATATGAACAATTGTCCTCCCTAAGAAGTGCACATACCTCCACACTTGATAAACTTGAACTTGAAATTGAAAAGAACAAAAAGCTTGCTGCACTTAATATTGGAAACTTAAAAGATGCTTCTTGTTCTACAATTGATTTGCATTGTTCTAGTTGTGATGATCTTGATAAGAAACTGCAAGATGCTATGAATGAAATCTCTATATTGAATAATGCTTTACATTGTCATGAAGTTAAACATTGTTCCAATTGCAAATTAAAAGGAAAATCTTCATGTGAAAATTGCCTTGATCTGTCCAATAAACTTGATAACATGCATAAGACATTTGATCGGTTTTGTAATGGGAATAAGAACCTAAACTTGCTGCTGAATTCATCCAAGTCTTGCAATGATAAAACTGGTTTAGGTTTTGATTCTCATGCTCATGCTAAGGCACATCCATCTGAAAGTGTAAAGTCATTAGGAAGTGGTTTGATTCAAACAGTTCCTAAACAAAAAGAAGTGGTTTTCAAATCTGCAGAAGTATTGTCTCATTCGATTTCAAATAAAAATGTTGTTTGCTCATCTATACATGAACACAAAGTTAAATTTCATTGTACCTACTGTGGTAGAGATGGTCATGTCATAGATTTTTGTTATAGACTAGCTAAACAACAGAAAAGGGAAAGAATGGTTGCTAGATCTCATAACTTTCATGCAAAATTTGCTGCACATATTGAACCGAATGTACAACCTACTGTTTTGAGTCAAAAACATTCAAAGTTTACCTTCGGACCTTCTGTTTTTGCCTCCGGAGACTGATTTTTGTGCTACACAAGTAACACCTTATAGGTCAGTAGTTAAGAATAAAAAATCTCAAACTTTGACTCATAAACCTGCTGTTTTGTCTCCGCTCTCGTGTGTTTTTCCTGCTGCACGTCGCGTGACTCGGTACTGGATTCCTAAATGCCTTTTGACTAACCCCAGTATTGAGTCATCGACGTATTGTGCTTCTATGTAGGTTACACGTTTGAGGAAGGAGAACATTTGGATTGTGGATTCAGGTTGCTCATGCCACATGACCAGTAACAAAGATTGGTTCTCCTCCCTCTCTTTTGTATCACGTGTAGAGAATGTTACTTTTGCCGATAATTCTTCAACTCCTATAATTGCCAAAGGTTTGGTCAGAGTAAATGATCACTACATTTTGAAAGATGTGGCACTTGTCAAAATTTTGAAATACAACTTGCTTTCTGTTTCACAATTGCTAGATGAAAATCTAGAAATTATTTTCAATACAAACTGCTGCAAATTTGTAGGTTGAAATAGTGAGCTTATTTTTAACATGTCACGGTTTGGAAGAGTTTTTAAAGCTGATTTTGATATGTCTTTCTCTAAACATAGGTGTCTAGTTGCTAATGATTCAAAGGACTTATATTTTTGGCATCGTAGATTTGGTCACGTAGGCTTTGATCATCTAACACGTGTTAGTGCTCTTGGTCGCATACGTGGGCTGCCTAAGCTTAAAGGGGACAAAGAAATTGTGTGCTCTTCTTGTAGACATGCTAAGATGGTTTCAGGTTCACATACTCCTCTCACAATGATCATGACAACTGAACTGGGTCAACTTTTGCACCTTGACACCATAGGACCTTCACGTGTTCAATCCTTTAGAGGTAAATGGTATGTTCTTGTTATTGTTGATGATTATTCTAGATACTCTTGGGTTTACTTTATGACGTCTAAGAATGAAGCTTTTATTCACTTTAGGACATTATTTCTTAGATTATCAATTGATCACCCAGGATCTTTAAAGGCAATTAGAAGTGATAACAGAACTGAATTTAAAAATCAATCTTTTGATCACTTTTGTGCTGAAAACGGAATAGATCATCAATTTTCTTCACCATATGTACCTCAACAAAACGGTGTTGTAGAATGAAAGAACAGAACCTTAGTCGAGATGGCTAGGACTATGCTTGATGAATATCAAACTCCTAGGAAATTTTGGGCTGATGCGATTGCAACCGCTTGTTATGTCTCAAATCAGGTTTTTTCTTGCGCGCTAAGCTAGGTAAAACACCATATGAGCTTCGCTTTGGACATAGGCCTAGTGTTACGCACTTTCGGGTCTTTGGCTGCAAATGCTTTGTTAAGAAACATGGTAATGTTGATAAATTTGAACCTCGATCCATCGATGGCATGTTTCTTGGTTATCCATCTCATACTAGAGGCTACTGTGTGCTTTTACTTGACACTAACAAAATCGTCGAGACTTGTGAAGTGTCTTTTGATGAATCTAGCCCAGGTACTAGTTCAAACATTGCAGGTCCAGATCCATATCCACAGGGGGAGAGCATTTTCGTTGAAGATGAGGAAGAGGTGGAACTGCTGCCCGAAAATTCAACATCTAATGATATTGTTCGAGCTCATGATATTGATCCACAGCCAGCACCGACGACCACCATTGCTGGTCCAGATCCTCCTCAAGTCACAAGCTCATCGATTTGTGATGAACATGAAGAGGAAGAAGATGCTTGTGAAGTGTCCACTCCCCTGCGGGTTCTCAAAATTCATCCTCCACAACAAATTATTGGAAGCTTGCACGAACGAGTTACACGGTCCAGGTTTTGCGATCCAAACTCTCATGCTCATTCTGCTTTTGTTGCTTCCTTTGAACCCAAAGATATATCACACGCACTCACTAATGAATCTTGGATTATTGCCAGCCAAGAAGAGTTAGAAAATTTTGAAAGAAATAATGTTTGGAATCTTGTACCTCCACCTCAAGGTCACACTTTAATTGGAACTAAATGGGTATTTAAAAATAAACAAAGTGAGGTTGGGGTTATGGTTAGGAATAAGGCTAGATTGGTTGCTCAAGGTTTCACTCAAGTTGAAGGTCTAGATTTTGATGAAACTTTTTCTCCCATTGCTAGATTAGAAGCCATAAGAATTTTTTTTTAGCTTTTGCAGCATCTAAAGGTTTTAAGCTATATCAAATGGATGTTATAAGTGCTTTTCTTAATGGCTACATAGATGAGGAGGTTTATGTCAAACAACCACCGGGTTATGAAAATCCAGATTTTCCTAATCATGTTTACAAACTGTCCAGAGCCTTATACGGTCTCAAACAAGCCACTAGAGCATGGTATGATAGGTTAAAAACATTCTTACTTGAAAAGGGGTTTACCATGGGCAAGGTTGATAAAACTCTTTTTGTGGTTAAACATGGAAATGACTCATTATTCGTTCAAGTGTATGTGGATGATATTATCTTTGGTTGTGCTTCTCATGATCTTGTGTCCAAGTTTTCAGCAATGATGAGTTGCGAATTTGAAATGAGTATGATGGGTGAACTCACTTACTTTTTGGGGTTGCAAATCAAGCAAACCAAGGAGGGTACCTTTGTGCATCAAATGAAGTATACAAAAGATCTCCTAAGGCGCTTCAACATGGACAAAAGCAAGCCTCTTCGGACACCAGTGGGAACAGCAACAACACATGGAATTGATGAAGATGGTGAACCCGTGGATCAAAAAGAATATAGAAGCATGATTGGATCACTTTTGTACCTCACAACATCAAGATCAGACATACAATTCAGCGTATCTCTTTGTGCATGGTTTCAAGCCTCCCCACGTGCTTCACATCGTCAAGCCTTCAAAAGGATTCTTAGGTACTTACATGGAACTCAAGAATTTGGAATTTTTCTTCCTTCTACATCAACCGTTACTTTGAAAGCTTTTTCCGATGCTGATTTTGGGGGTTGTAGGATTGATAGGAAAAGTACTTCCAGTGCTTGTCATTTTCTTGGTAATTCTCTTGTTGCTTGGTCCTCTAGAAAACAAAATTCAGTTGCACAATCCACAGCCGAATCTGAATATGTAGCTGCTGCTAGTGCTTGCTCACAAATTCTTTGGATTGTTCAAACACTTAAGGAATACGGGGTAGATCTAGATAGTGTTCCACTGTTCTGTGATAACACTAGTGCCATTTGCATTGCTAAAAACCACGTGCAACATTCTAGAACTAAGAACATTGACATTAGGTATCACTTTCTCCGAGATAATGTTGAAAAAGGAAACATTGTGCTTCACCATGTACATACCAAACAACAATTGGCTGACATTTTTACAAAACTTTTGGATTTCAATCGTTTTTGGTTACATTCGTAGTGAAATAGGGGTTATGCATCCTCATGGCTTAAAATGAGGGGGAGTTTTGAAACTTGGGAAGTCTATGTGTGAATCTGAAATTAAAATAATATGAGCATAGTATTTCATACATATATGACTTTGTGATTCCTTTTAGATGCTGAAAGTTCTTACTACATTACTCTTGTTATACATTTTGTAGTTTTTGCCATGTCTAGTAATTGGAATAATTACATACACTAAAACTGGTCATGGTCGAACTTTCTTGCTGTTTTGAACTTGTTACATAGTCACAAGTGCTTTTAATCATTAAAAATTAATCAAGTAATCAACTCACATGTTGAGTTTTTATGAACAAATATAAATTGAGAAAATATCAAGAGAATATGCATGCATCGCACTTCTTCTTTTGAGATGGCTTATCATTGCACTTAGATATGAACTTGGAAGAAGTTGTGTATGACTAAAACCATGTCCTTAAGCTTCTGATTGTCAAATGACAAAGGCTTGGCTTTGTTGGTTAGAATAAGGCAGATGCGCATATAATCTCTTGCAAATATCATATGATCTAAATTTATGCTCTGGAAAATAATAAAATGCAACAACTAGTGTCATGATTTCAGGTTTTGTGAGATCATGACTTACTTAAATTGAAAATTACATTTGATCTCTAGCATGGCTTACACTACTTTATGTATTTCATTGATGTGATAATGTAAGGTACTTGATAGTATGACTTGGATGAGCTTTGTTTATATGTATATGTTATAATATGCTCATAACAACTAAAGAGGGAGAGATAATTTGTTTATATGCTCATGACTTGCTGAATACATTGTCAAAGGGGGAGGGATAAGGATGAAGAGAAAGAGAATATGTGCATAAGGAGAGATAATAAAGGGGGAGAGATAATATGGGATAATTTTTGGATTTTCTTCTCATTTTACTTTTGATTTACAAAGGGGGAGAAATTGCCTTCAAAACTTTTATGTGAATAAGCCAATGTTCGGATTTTAAATGGTGTTGCCAATGCATTCATCAAGGGGGAGATTGTAAGACCTATGTGTGCTGAATACATTGGCTTGTAGTGAATACACTTGCTTTGACGATAAAAGTTTTGAATATCACCAAAACACCTTTTTTATTAAGATCCGACTAGTTTTGGTTAGCTCCGATGAGTTTTGTCTTTAGCTTCGGTGTGTTTTTGCTAAGCTCCGAGTTGATTTTTCTAGCTTTGACTTTTGGGTTTACTAGTTCCGACTAGTTCTGGTTAGTTCCGGCGCTAGGTTCTACTAGCTTTTGTTAGCTCCAGCTCAAGGTCCGGGTTGCTCTGGCAAGGTCCGGAACTTGACCGCAATGCTTCTGTTTTTCATTTGCAATGTTTCATACTAGCTATACATCTCTGGAAAGATTGCTTAGTATTCATTTGCTAAGTCTTTGCTACGTTTTTGATTGACATGGATGATATCGTGTTATTGTGGTTTTGCAACATGCTTATGTGAGGTTCTCACGTAAGGTGTTGTGTTCGAAACTAACTTTGAGTCAAGTAGAGGACTTGGGCTCGCATGGATTGGTTGTTTATTCATGTGCAAGTCTTGCTTGAGTTCAAGACATGGCTGGTGATGGGATCCATTGGACTAGTCTCACGGAGGAGATGAGGTTCCAACAACCAAATTCAGGAGTAATTGTGGTTGAGCTGATCAGGAGGTTCCGCAGCATGATTAAATGAAGAACAATGCATGTGAAGGTATAATGGACGTCATTGGAAGATGTTTGCACGTGTGCAGGGAGTGCATGTATGTGGCTACATGGTTCCGAGACGTGATAAGATATGTGGACATAAAGAGTTGGTCGGAAAGGTCCAACCGACTAGGTTACGGACTCAGGCTGCGGCAGAGTCGGATTTGACTCAAATATGGAAATATTTGAGTTGGTTATGATAGGATTTCGTGTGGGTCACGAATTTGAGCTGTTTAGGAATGTGGGATACGTTCCTAAGGTGTTTGAAAGTCTTAATATTGCATCTATTTGTGTATAGAAGAATTCTAAGCAGTTATGGAAAGTTACGATTTGTGAACAGAGTAGGATTAGGTTCCAGATTTGAGTTGAGTTGGCTTTCGAGCTGGTTATATAAGCAAGGGAGCCCAGAGCTCGTGGTGCACGACTTTGGGGCTGTTTCTCTTGTGTTCTATTGAATAAAATTCATAGTTTGAAGGAACTTTTGTGCCTTGTTCATCCGACTTGTTCCGGACAAGTTTTACTCGTCGAGTTTCTGGACAGCACTACCTTTCGTCGGTGGTTTTATCATAACTCGAGTTTTACAGATCCAAATGACGTGATTCTCTTTGGGTTGTCTTCACAACTTGATTATCTATCATCTTTAAAAATTGCACGGATATTGGATTTGTGATCTATGATCTACACGAGTTTCTTTGCAGTGTTCCAGAACTGTTTTTCTTCTCGGGTATGGCAGATTGACCTTTGTTTGATCTTTCGATCATAACTTGAGTTTTTCTCGACGGATTTGAGTGATTATTGTTGTTTTGTTTTCGTGACTTGATTCTCTCTGATATCTATCACTTTTGTCACGGTGAAACACTTTTATATTAGTCTCACACACGATTTCTTTAACAGATCGTTTTTCTGCCGAAGGGGTTGGGGTTTATTTGTTTCCGCTGCGTAAGATTTTTAAATCTACCATTCACCCCCCTCTGGTAGATTTTCACATGCTCTTCGATCCTACACTTCTCCAACCCTACCCTTGTTATATCGCCACGGAGGCCAATCCTTTTCATTAATCACAACGGGCAAATAACCAAATTCATGGGGCCTTCTCACAAGTTGAGGGCTCCCCAAGATTACAAGATGAACACCACCACGAACACACTCTTAAGATCACAATGAAAACCACAAGAGTGTGTTAGGGAATAAAACCAAGAGCTCAATGAGTGAAGAACCGTGTCTCTCCAATGATCAAAAGTGAATCCTCAAGGGATTGATCCTTCTTGCATTGGATTTCGTGAAGAGAGGTGTTTTCTAAGCTCTTGGAAGGTGTGACGGCACAGGGGGTCGAGAGTTGTGAAAGATGGGCCGTGCACACCTATTTATATGGAGTTCCCCAAAGTTACCGTTAGGATTTAGAAAGATCGGACTAGTCCATGGTGGACACCAGACTAGTCTGGTGTGCTGCGTGTAGGAAACCCAAGGTGTCCAGAAATATCAGACTTGTCTGGCTAAGAGCGGACTTGTCCGATTTTGGTTATAGAAATCTTCGCCCTAGTTCGATGTGTATCGGACTTGTCCGGATGGGTGAAACCCTAAGTGAATTTGAGGAACAAGTCCGCACTTGGAGGACTTATCCGATTTAGATTAGAGGGATTCCGGACTAGTCCGTGCTAATATCGGACTTGTCCAATTGACATCAGAAAGATATCGGACTATTCCATTGTGTTATCGGACTTGTCCGATATTGTGCAACTTGTGAAGTGTTTGGTGGACTAGTCCGCACTGGGGAGGACTAGTCCGATTCTAGTCAGAGAGATATCGGACTAGTCTGTGGTGATATCGGACTAGTCCGATCAGTAAAAAACAGGACTGTGAGGACAAGTCCGCATTGTGAGGACTTGTTCGATCTGGTGCAGAAAGATATTAGACTAGTCCACGGTCAGTCGGACTAGTCCAGTCCTGTATAATTTTGTGCAATATGTGAGATTATTTTTGCTTGATCTATTGGGGTGTGTTTCCTTAACACACTCCATACACAATGATCTACTACACTTGGTTCTTGAGCTCTTTTCCGCATTGCTTCTCATTCTCCATTCTTTTGGCACTTTGTTCATTCTCTCATTAGTACCTTTTCTCATATAAACAATGTGGTTAGGATCTCATTTGCTTGTCATAAGTCAACCAAAACCCACAAGGGATTCCTATATGCACTTTCATATAGGTACTAGTAGTTATTAGATGGGATTACCCTTGTTTGTTTTCTTCTTTTGTGTGAAAATAGGATAGTGTTGGCTAACCCATTTCATGTGATGGCCAACGAGGATGCCAGTGCTCAACTACAAGATGATTCATGGCGTACCTCAAAAATGTCTGCCAAGCAACACCATTGCCTTTCGTGAAAGAATTTAGCTTCCAGTAGGAACCAAAGACATCCATTCCAAAGCTTGGGGGAGGCTCCAAGAGTTCTTCATGGTTTGCCTCCACCATATGGTGGATAGTTGGCTCCTCACCAACATCAATGTCATGGGTTGGTCCACGAATCAATGACCACCTTTGTGCTAAAGCTGAAGGAGTCATATTCTCATTCATCATGGATGATAATATGTTCTATACCCAAGGGGTGGATTGAAGAATGCACTAGTTCCCTTAGCTTGGCATGCACACCACTTAACAAGGTCGACACGCTAGCTAAGGAACTACACCTCCCATTGAAGTATCATGAAGATCAAGCCAATGGAGATATGTTTGGATGATCCAAGCCATGGATATTCACATGATTCGTGAAAATCCATGTCAACATGGGCCATCTGGGGAATCATTTACCTAAGACCCATGTGGATTCTTCCTTCCAAACACAACTACAATGGCTACCATCCACAAGGAGGTCAAGGGTTGAATCAATATCATCCTTGTAATCAAGGAGGCCATGAGGATTTCAAGGGATTTAAGTTAAACTAGTCTACCTTGAAGTATCTTGACCATGGCCAAGCAAGAAATCAAGACTACATGAAGCCCTTTTTCTAGGACAAGAAAATTAAAGAGCATTAAAAATCTAAGATATCCTACAATCATTTGTTGGGATTCTTATCCTTAGACCAAGCCCATGCAACCTAGGGCAAGTGACATTGTGGATGAAGCATTTCTTATTTGATTGTGGAGTCCACATGTCATCATGCCCAAGGAAGCTTTTGATCCATGATCAAAGTATGGGTTGACCTTAAGGAATACCAAGAAGGTCAAAGCGGCACCCCTAAGGAAAGACAAGCCTCACCATGCCCTTAAAAGAATATCTTCAAGAAGGAAAAGTTGTCACTATATCAACAAGTCTTCATCAAGACGAAAGAGATGCTAGGGCCACCATGTGGCCCACATGTCCAACTAACATGCCATAGGAGATTTGGCATGTCAATCAAGAGATGTTGTCCACATCTTCAACTCCTGGATTGGACAACAAATCACTGCACTAAAAAGGACGGAGGTATGTCCTACTCATCGGACTTCAAAAATTCAGTGAGTGCTTGCTAATAGGTTAATTGGTAGTTATCTCATATTTGATTTCCCAATTGCATATTTGAAATTCCCATCAATCTTTGCATTTGCATTTAGCATGTTTGAATTTTCACACATGCATGTTGGAAAGTAAAATTTTCAACCATCGTAAAACTAAAATTGAATTAGGAAATAAATTTATTAGGATATGAACCTCGGGCATAACCACTTGAATTCATCATCCTAATTCAAACCAAAAATATTTCCCTTAATATTCTTTGAATTTGCAAGTTGTTTCAAGTTGGGCAAAACAATTTTACAAAGGGTACAACATGCTTTTGAGCTAATGTAACCCGTTTTCGAGTTGTTTTGTTTGTTCTTGATTTTAGTGCAACCAAGACAAAATTTGTAAAGAGGTTGCAAGGCCCCACCAAGAGCTTATCCCTCCATCAATCTCATTTTTGAGTTCATTGTGGAGGAGTGCTCAAGATGGTGGTCCAATGGAGGAAAAAGATGAAGCTCATTCAACTCCAACAAGAACTTGGCGGACGACATTGAACATGAAGGCTACACCAAAATCCATGGTCGTGAGTTTCTCACACAATGGCCTTCAACCAAGACTACTCTTCGGTTGAGGTACAAGTTCAAATTTCCCGTCGTTTGAATTGCATTAGGATCGAATGATTTTTGCTTACATTGGTAAGAAAGGTTTACACATTTTGATCATTCAATTCTTATGCATCCTCACGAGAGTAAGTGCTGTCACTACTCTTTTTGATTCTTCAAAAAGGAATGTCACCTTACTTGGGAAAATTAAAACAAGTACCTAGAATTTTATAAGCATTGCTAAAATTGACTTAGACATTTTCTGCGTAGGTAATGCTTATGGAATGACTTAATGGTTGAATTAGTATGTAGCAACCTAGGAATAGTGATTTCCATAATTTTGATTTAAATCTCATTCATGCATGGATCACTAAATTTTAAATTCCTAGGCAAGAAATTAAAATGTTCAGTAGGATAAAATTGAGAATCTTGTTTGCCATGATCCACATGATAAATATTTGCTCTTGTAAAAAAGCTATGATGGTTACAAAGTTTACAAGATGAAGGGATCCATATAGTGTAAACCACTTGTACTGTTATGAGTAGGAGCTTTAGAAAATGTGCAAATTGATTTATCCATAATACCCCACTCCTATCAATGAATAGTACATTGTTCATGAATACACTAGAAATTGGACTTAATGCATCTTTGGTCTTGTTCTTCCCCGTACGTACAAATGAAGATTCGGTTACCTAACTCAAAAATTCATTTGTATAAGTATCGGGAGCTAACCATCCCTCTCTATCATAGAGATGAAGTTAAAGGAGTAAAATAACTATGCAGGCATTCAAAGATCCGATTGTTGGAAACCCTAAGAGGATTCTATTTCAATATCACTTGGCCAAGGAGTAAGAGGGCTGCTACCTCTCGGAAATTAAGCCCGAAGGTCAACCATAACTATACGAGACCAGAGATTGACATGGAAACCCTTTGTGAGCAACCAATGGGCTGCTACGAATATGTGAGAGCATTGTGCTCTCAACTATTCTAAGCACTTATTCAAGCTCAAGGGAATTTCCATTGATAATAAAAGGTTTAGGACCGACCTTCCGATAGGTAATGGATAAGTCGATTGATGGAGATATCGACGTTGATTATCCGAGGCTCTCGAGTAGAACACGAAAAACCCCTGCAATCACTACACCATTGCTCCGTTGGTTATCAACCATGCTGTACACGATTGACCTTGCCAAGAAGGCTAATCCCTACAAGTGCAACCGAGAACACAAGCAAGAACAAGGTATAAGCAATCTGAATTGCTAAATTGGGGGTCTCACAAACCGATGAACGGCGAACTGTGTATAACAGATTAATCTAAGCAAAACCTAATTGTTCATGGCGGCTACTATGGAGTATATATAGGTGGGATAACGTCCAAGGGGGTGTTGGGGTCGTGACCTAACCCTAAAAAACGAAAATAATGGACTTAGACTTGATACAAGGCACAATGGCCCAATACGTTGGCGCAACACCCTGACAGATACTGAACTCGATTTTGTTTTGGCTATTCCCATCGACTCCGACGGAATTTTTCAATGGGACCAGAGGCATTGGAGAGGTTATCCTCTCTCCTTTCCGTGCATGTGTAAAACGTCCAAAACGGAGTTCCTTTATGTCCTGGGCGTCCGTTTTAGTGTGCATTGCTCCTGTACTCTGAGTTGGACATGATTTTGAGTTGGGCTCGGTTTCCATCTTCTTTGAATGTATTATATGGTTCTCCTTGTCCCTAAGACTTCCTCCATGTACTACTTGAACTCTCCAAGGATCCTAATTACAATTAAATCATTAGGTAGCAATCTATTCTCAAAAACATATAAGGAAACATATAAGAACGAGCTCACCTCTGAAATTAATTGTTATGTGTGAACTCTATTGATTGCATCATTTATGTTCAATTGAGTGTTGTGTAGATCCATAGGAGTGATGTCCTCATCAGCCACCATCACTAGGTGTAAGTTATTCCTTTGTGGCTAAAAGGAGTGATGTACTTTAACAAAGGAATGACAAAGATCACATCCAATGTATATTTGGTGCAAGTTGTTCCTATGTGGCCAGAAGGGATTTTATACCTTAGCCAATGAACAATGGATCACACTCAACCCATGTTGATCGCACGTCATCCCTTTGTGGTTATTGGTATGTTGTACCTTAGCTAAGGAATAACATGATCGTATTCAACACATGTTGGGTACATGTCACTCCTTTGTGGCTAAAGGTTATCATTAACTTAAGTCAAGGATGACGGATCACACCCAATGCATGAGAGGTACAAGTCATTTCTCTATGTAAAAAAGGTATGATACACCTCAGCCAAAGAATGACGAAACACACTCAGCAATGTTGAGTGCACATCATTCCTTTGTAGCTAGGGGTTATCATTTCCTTAGCCATGGAATAACAAAGTACATACGACCTGTGGGAACCTTGAAGTGTGGATGAGCAAAATGGACAACACTCTCCATGACCACACTCATGGAAGCAATGGAAGGCAACCCAATGTGACACCCGATTCCGAAAAATGAACCAAGTGAACGCATATGTGTGCCCAGGATATTCAACACACATACACGAGTGCATTTACAAAAGAGTATACAGAAAATTACCACATAACAGGATTACACAAACCATATTATCCTTGAATACAAGCTCTAATGAATATTATTGACAAGTTCAAATTAATGCAGCGGAAATAACTAATTAAGCAAACTAAACAGCTAGTCAGCATAAGCAATAGGTTATAGCGCAGCTCCAATCAAAACCACAGGCAAAGCTGACGGTAGACACGGCCTAGAACTCCGCATTATCGCCATTAAACTCCCAATCCTGACCTACAACTGTTGGGGGATTGCAAGAGTGAGTACATGTCATACTCAGCAAGTGTGGAAAGTATGACATGTGGCTGATTAAAATGACGACAATAATAATGGTTGAGTGCTAAAAAGTACATTAAAACATTTGAAAAGCAATATACTATATGTATGTGAAGTAAAACATTCATAATCATAAGTAATATCATAATACCAGTCTGAATTCATTACCATCATCAATAATTCCAGATTTCACCATTTGCCAATAACCATATTCAATACCAGAAATTAATCCATAACCATCCATAACCATTACAAAACCATAATCATCCCAAACACCATCCCAATACCAAGTTCCCTCTAATCATGAAAGTTGTCCAGGTGCTCATAACCGGGAGCACGGCTATCATGATAGTTTTATTACACTCTGTAGAGTTTGTACCACTTTACCCACGTGTTCGTGACTTCATCACCCGTCAGCAACTAAAGAACCTCCCTTATGCCAATTACACTTTCTTTGTTGTATGGCCAAGAGATCACAAAATAGCCTTTACAAAGGGATTACTAGCCTATTTATACCCCATTGAGGTTTCACCGGTGGCGATGTCTCCTACAGAGCACATCTTCAACCAAGGGCCCCCTCTTGAGCCATTCGGATCCCAGGGTAGTCCCAACAATCATCAACAAACCCAATCCGACTACCCCTTCCCCGAGCATCCTTAACGGTCCAAATAGCACTAGCAAAGCCCTAATTAATCAGCTATGCCGCACCCATACTTGGCCTCGTGGTGGCACTGTAGTCCTGTCTTATTCTCGCATGAACCGGTCTTTAGATCTAAAGCAAGCAAACCAACATAACATCCAACCCATCCACATACCAGGCTTTCTTAGATCACCCATTACCATATCATATTGACTAGTTCATGTTAATCATAATCTCATAAATGCATAATTAAGTTAAGCGGTATAGTTCTTTTCCCATCCCAATTAATTAAGCGAAGCAAAAAGGTAAAAAGCCCATCCCGGCTTTCTATTTTGAAAACCAGGTGACAAGGGTGGTTTAGCAAAGCTAGTAAACTCCCTATCCTATTCCCATCAAATTGACACAAGCATGTAGTTTTGCAAACAAAACTTTTATTTTAGAAACAGGATCAATATGCTTCAAGGACACTTGCCTTGCTCTTGTAGTTGATTAGGGTCAAAGCCTTAAAACTCATGTGTTGTAGATCCTCTGCGGCACTCTCTAGTGCAAATCCATCTAATCCACAAAATAAACATACAAGACAAGAAACACAATCAAAGAGTGCACAATATTACCAAATATGACATGACATGCATGATTAATGAAAATGCAAGGTACAACTTGTTAATAGATTGCTTTTAATGATCACTAACTAGTTCTAATAGATTTTAACAAGTTTATACATGTTTGGATGTGATTAGATCTAATTTTAGAATTAACTCAATAGAATTTAGTCAGCAAAATCAGACTAGTCTTTAGAAGGCCGGACTAGTCCGCACTTCACAGAACTAGCGAACTAGGGTTTTATAGATCGACGTAAATTTGGAGATTAGGGGTTGAATTCACGTAAGGAAAATAGAATAGAAGGTATACCAGGTGTTTAAAACTCTAATGAATCAAGAAACTTGGAGGTAACACTTAGATCTTGATGATCTTGGGTTGGGGATGAACTTGGAGATGAATTGGTGATGAAGAACGAAACTTGATGGAGATCTTGATCCTATTTCGTTTATTCATCTTCTTCTTCTTGCTTGGGATCTCCTCCTCCTTCCTTGGAGGTGGATCTCCACGAACTAGGGTTTGGGTGGGGTGGAAAAGTGGCAATTAGATGTCAAGCCAAGGGGTGGGGTTGTTTATATAGAGGTGGAGGCTAGGGTTAGATGGATTTCGAGTTTTTGAGGAGTAGAGGCCGGTTTAGAGTCCCACATGGGCTCTGAAAGAGTTAGGCATGACATCCCTAGGCCCACTTAACGTGAAACCCAAGAAACAAGTCGAAAAATAAAAGATCAACTCGGAGTCACGAAATATCGGACATGTCCGGAAAGGACGGGACTACTCCAAAGTTGTCCAGGGAGAAATCGGACAAGTTTGGCCAAAAATCGGACAAGTCCGACTTTAGTCAGAGAGGTAAACGGACAAGTCTGCTGGAACACCATACTAGTCCGGACAAGTCCAGGGACTCGACGAATTTTCAAGGATTCTTGGAATATCGGACTAGTCCAAAATTTTCCAAAGGCAAAATCGGACTAGCCGTAGCAAAAACGGACAAGTCCGTTTTTAGTCAGAGAGAAATCGGACTTGTCCTCACCAAAATCGGACTAGTCTGCACTTTTCAGCATTTTATGTGCGGTTTTGTTCCAAATCAATTTTAAACTCATTCCTCTTTATGTGGGTTAATGTTAAACATGTATGTGAATGTATATATGGCATGATGCATGAAAATGAGGGTGTTACAAACCTACCCCACTTAAAATGAATCTCTCCCTCAAGATTCGATACGAAAGAGAAGAGATAGGGAAATTCCTTCTTGTGATCATTTTCCAATTCCCACGTCGCTTCTTTTTCTGTGTGGTACTTCCATTGAACTTTATACCATCTAATAACCTTGTTCCTTGTGACTATCTCCTTGGCTTCCAAAATTTTGATCGTTTGTTCAGCATAAGTCAAATCTTGCTCTAGTTCCAATCCTTCCATGGGCACTTGTTCTTCCGGTACTCTCAAGCATTTCTTGAGTTGGGAAACATGAAAGACATCATGTACGTCTGAAAGATGAGTTGGCATCTCCAACTTATAAGCTACTTCTCCTCTTTTGTCCAAAATCTTGAATGGTCCAATGTAGCGAAGTGTTAGCTTGCCTATTATGTTAAACCTCTTATGACCTCTCATTGGTGACACCTTGAGGTAAAAAAAATATCCCACTTCAAAGGTTAATTTCCTTCTCCTATTGTCCACATAGCCCTTTTTTGTCTTGATTGGGCAGCCCTCAAGTTTTCACGAATTATTTGGACTTGCTTTTCGGCTTCTTGCAACACATCCGGACCAAATACTTGAGTTTCTCCTGCCCCATTCATGAATAAATGTGTCCTACACTTCCTTCCATAAAGTGCTTCATATGGTGACAATTTCAGGCTTGCTTGGCAACTATGGTTGTATGAAAATTCTGCATATGGCAAGCTCTTGTCCCAACCTTTCCCATGCTTCAAAGCACAAGCTCTTAACATGTCCTCTAAAATTTGATTGGTCCTCTCGCTTTGTCCATCCGTTTGAGGCTGGTGTGCTGAACTAAAATTCAACCTTGTTCCTAATGCTTCATGTAACTTTTGCCAAAACCTAGAGGTAAGTTGAGAACCTCTATCCGAGACTATCTTCTTAGAGACTCCATGTCGACACACAATATGCTCCATGTATATTTCGGCCAATTGTGCAGATTTATACTTGGTCTTGACAGGAACAAAATGAGCTAACTTGGTCAATCGATCCACGATTACCCAAATTGAGTCATACCTGGACTGGGTATGCGGTAAACCAACTATGAAGTCCATACCGATTTCTTCCCACTTCCATTCCGGAATCTATAATGGTTGTAATAGCCCATCTGGACTTTGATGTTCCGCCTTGACTCGTTGACACACATCACACAACGCTACATATTCAGCTATGTCCTTTTTCATGCTATCCCGCCAATAGCACGTCTTGAAGTCTTTGTACATCTTTGTACAACCAGGGTGAATTGAGTATGGTGAGTCATGTGCCTCTTTTAATATCGTCTCCCGAGTATGCTTTACATTAGGCACGACAATCCCTTTTCCTAGCCATAAGGTATCATGTTCATCCTCATCAAATCTGCATTCTATCCCCACTTGGATCCTTTCCTTGATTTCCTAAATTTCCTCATCCTTGGTCTGTTCCTCTTGAATATCCTGCTCCAAGGTTGGGTTTAACTCCATCATCTCCATCTCATTTACAAATCCAAGGTTCAACCTTTCAAACTCAGTACATAACTCGGATGGTAACTCTCGAACTGTGAGTTGATGACTTACTCCTTTTCTACTCAAAGCATCGGCCACTACATTAGCCTTCCATGGATGATAATTGATTCCACATTCATAATCCTTTATGAGCTCCAACCATCTTCGTTGCCTCAAGTTCAGATCCGTTTGTGTGAAAATATACTTCAAACTCTTATGATCCGTATAGATTTCACACCTATGTCCAAGGATATAGTGTCTCCATATCTTCAACGTCTGTACCACGGCTGCAAGTTCCAAATCATGCGTTGGATAATTTTGTTCGTCTTTCTTCAATTGTCTTGATGCATAGGCTACTACTTGACCTTCTTGCATAAGCACACATCCAAGTCCTTGTCTTGATGCGTCACAATATATGTCAAAACTCTTGCTTACATCCGGCAGTAGCAAAACTGGAGCTGTTGTCAACCTCTTCTTCAACTCCTCAAAAGTGTTTTGTCAATATTGAGTCCATTGGAATGCCTTTCCCTTCATTAGCGATTCTGTCACTGGCTTGGCTATCTCGGAAAAGTCCTTGACGAATCTATGGTAATATCTAGCCGTCCCAAGAAAACTCCTTATTTCCTTTACATTCTGCGGAGGTTCCCATTTCAACACGTCTCTCACTTTTCCAGGGTCAACCAATACTCCTCCCCATTAGATGATATGACCCAAAACCGACACCTCTCTCAACCAAAACTGACACTTGTTGAACTTGGCATACAATTGATGCTCCCTCAATTTTTGCAGCGTAAGCCTCAAGTGTTCCTCATGTTCCTTCTCATCCTTCGAGTAGATCATAATGTCATCGATAAACGCCACGCCAAACTTATCCATGTACTCCATGAAGACCTTATTCATGAGGTACATAAAGTACGCAAGTGCATTGGTCAATCCAAAGGACATCATGGTGTACTCATAAGATCCATAATATGTACTAAAAGCTGTCTTAGGTATGTCTGACGGTCTACTTTTCATTTGAAAGTATCCCGACCTCAAATCAATCTTAGAGAAGACACAAGCACCCTTCATCTGATCAAACATATCTTCTATGCATGGCAAGGTGTACTTCTTCTTGATTGTTACCTTGTTGAGAGCTCGGTAATCTACGCACATCCTTTGGGTTCCATCCTTCTTGTCCGCAAACAACACGGGCGCTCCCCAAGGTGAAGAGCTTGGGTGAATAAAACCTTTCTCTAGTTGCTCTTGAATTTGTTTCTTGAGCTCCGCTAATTCCATAGGAGGCATCCCATACGGCCTCTTAGCTATAGGTGCAGTTCCAGGTATTAAACCAATAACAAACTCAATGTCTCGATCAGGTGGCATACCTGTCAACTCATTCGGAAAAACATCAAAAAATTCACACACCACCGGAATCTTCTCAATTGCGGCACCGTCCTTATGATTCAACTCCAATTGCTTCGGTGCGGTTTGAGATGCTTCAAATTCTACGGTGATCCCTTCCTCATTAGTCAACTTCACCGTCTTCGTGGAACACTCAATAACTCCATTGTGCTTCCTCAACCAGTCCATACCACGTATAATGTCCAATCCTTGAGAATCCAAAACAATGAGGTTGGCGGAGAAGTCTATACCCTTATTCTAAGGCTTACTTTTGGACATACTATATTTGTCCTAATCTCTCCTCCAGGAGACTTAACCAATAGAGTAAACTTCATATGAGAGACAGGCAAACTATACTTGGCAACATACTTCGATGCAACGAATGAATGCGATGCTACAGAATCAAATAACATAGCCGCAGGGTTGGAGTTGGCGAGAAACATACCATTGACCACGTCATCCGCTTGTTGAGCATCCTCCGTAGAGACACGGTTCACGTTGCCACGAGCAAAATTCTGCTGTCCCCGGTTCCCTTGCGGTTGTCCTCCATTGGGTCTTGGGTTTTGCCTTGGCACATTGCTTCCTTGACCAAGTCCTGACTTAGGACATTGATGTGGGAAGTGTCCAGCTTCTCCGCAAGTATAGCACTTCTTTACTCCACTGGAATTATTGGGACGAGCTTGGTTTTGAGCATTGGCACCAGGATAGATGGCACGAGGTGCATAAGACATTGGAGGCCTAGGTGCTTGCATAATAGGGCGGTGCTGCACAAACTGAGTTGGGCGCGGTGCATAACCAGGGCGCTGTGTAGGAGTAGAGGAGCTGTAATATGGCGCATTAGGAGGCGCAAATCAAGGGCGCACATTACATCCTTGTTGCTGTCCTTGATATGGCGCCTTCCTCTTGTTGTCTTGCTCCATCTCACGGACCTTGTTCTCAACCATGATTGCTTTGTCCACAAGCTTCTTAAAGTTGTCATAATCACAGTTGAGTAGTTGCACTTGGATTTCATTATTCAAGCCCCTCATGAACAAGTATTGTTTCCGGCGGTCCCGTCTCACATCCTCAGACGCATACCTTGGTTGTTGAGTGAACTTATTGAGATATTCAATCACGCTTGATCTTCCTTGCCTTAAGTTCTCAAATTCTTGCCAATTCAAAATCAAAACTCCTTCCGACACATAGTGAGAACGGAAATTCTCCTTGAATTCCGCCCAAGTGATCTTCTCTTGAGTCTCCTGAGCATTGCAATAGGCATCCCACCAATCTGCAACTGCTCCAATGAGTTGATGAGAAGCAAATAGCACCTTCTCCCGGTCACTGCATTGGACAATACAAGTTTCTTCTCCACGGATATGAGCCAATCATGGGCATCCATAGGGTCGGCAGCTTGAGAAAAGGTTGGCGACCTAGTCCTCATAAACTCTCCCAACAGGTTATGAGGAGGCGGGGGTGGCGGTGGAGGCATGTGGGGCTGATTGTTGATATTGCCAGCCTGCAGCTGTCCCATAGTTTGTATCATGGTCTGCATGAGCTGGTTTTGCATAGCCAAAAGCTGCTCGATACTCATAGCTCCATGAGCAGGTCCTTGTCCATTGTGGTTCTGAGGTACTCCATGGTTCTCCTCCTCATCATTAGCATCCCTCTGGTTGCGACTCCTCACCATCTGGAGAAAAGCAATAGGTAAGAATTAGAAAACGTCCCCGACTATATGCATCAAGGGATATTAAACTAGAAATCTAACTGGCCTACATGGACATGACAATGCTAAAGCATCCCAAAATCCTCTATTAAGCACACAAGCAAACAATATATATAGCAAACAGCAAGCCAACAAAATCAAATCGATTCCTGAGTGCTCCTATGTGCTCCAAAGTGTCCATTCTATCTAGGCTGCATCCTATGGTCAACCCGTGGCTCTGATACAAATCTGTGACGCCTGGTTCCGAAAAATGAACCAAGTGAATGCATATGTGTGCCCAGGATGTTCAACACACATACACGAGTGCATTCACAAAAGATTGTACAGAAAATTACCATATAATAGGATTAATTAACCAAATTTTATTACACAAACCATATTATCCTCGAATACAAGCTCTAATGAATATTAATGACAAGTTCAAATTAATGCACTGGAAATAACTAATTAAGCAAACTAAACAGCTAGGCAGCATAAGCAATAGGTTATAGCGCAGCTCCAATCAACACCACAGGCAAAGCTGACGGTAGACACGGCCGAGAACTCCGCATTATCGCCATTAAACTCCCAATCCTGACCTGCAACTGTTGGGGGTGGATTGCAAGAGTGAGTACATGTCATACTCAACAAGTGTGGAAAGTATGACATGTGGCTGATTAAAATGATGACAATAATAATGGTTGAGCGCTGAAAAGTACATTAAAACATTTGAAAAGCAATATACTTTATGTATGTGAAGTAAACCCATCATAATCATAAGTAATATCATAATACCAGTCTGAATTCATTACCATCATCAATAATTCCAAATTTCACCATTTGCCAATAACGATATTCAATACAAGAAATTAATCCATAACCATCCATAACCATTACCAAACCATAACCATCTCAAACACCATCCCAATACCAAGTTCCCTCTAATCATGGAAGTTGTCCAGTTGCTCATAACTAGGAGCATGGCTATTATGATAGTTTTATTACACTCTGCAGAGTTTGTACAATTTTTCCCACGTGTTTGTGGTTTCATCACCCGTCGGTGACTAAAGAACCTCCCTTATGCCAATTACACTTCCTTTGGTGTATGACCAAGAGATCACAAAATAGCCTTTACAAAGGGATTACTAGCCTATTTAGAACCCACTGAGATTTCACCGGTGGTGATGTCTCCTACAGAGCACATCTTCAACCAAGGGCCCCCTCTTGAGCCATTCGGATCCGAGGGTAGTCCCTCCAATCATCAACAAACCCAATCCGACTACCCCTTCCCCGGGCATCATTAATGGTCCAAGTAGCACTGAAAAAGCCCTAATTAATCAGCTACGCCGCACCCATACTTGGCCTCGTGGTGGCACTGTAGTCCTGGCTTATTCTCGCATGAACTGGTCCTTAGATCTAAAGCAAGCAAACCACCATAACATCCAACCCATCCACATACCAGGCTTGCTTAGATCACCCATTACCGTATCATATTGACCAGTTCATGTTAATCATAATCTCATAAATGCATAATTAAGTTAAGCGGTATAGTTCTTTTCCCATCCGAATTAATTCAGCGAAGCAAAAAGGTAAAAAGCCCATCCCGACTCTCTACCATGAAAACCAGGTGACAAGGGTGTTTTAGCAAAGCTAGTAAACTCCATATCATAGGATTCCCATCAAATTGACACAAGCATGCAGTTTTGCAAACAAAAATTTTATTTTAGAAACAAGATCAATATGCTTCAAGGACACTTGCCTTGCTCTTGCAGTTGATTAGGGTCAAAGCCTTCAAACTCTTGTGTTGTATATCCTCTGCGGCACTATCTAGCACAAATCCGTCTAATCCACACAATAAACATACAAGACAAGAAACACAATCAAAGAGTGTACAAATATTACCCAATATGACATGACATGCATGATTAATGCAAATGCAAGGTACAACTTGTTAATAGATTGCTTTTAATGATCACTAATTAGTTCTAATAGATTTTAACAAGATTATACAGGTTTGGATGTGATTAGATCTAATTTTAGAATTAATTCAATAGAATTTAGTCAGTGAAATTGGACTAGTCTGCAAAAGGCCGGACTAGTCCGCACTTCGCAGAACTAGCAAACTGGGGTTCTCTAGATCGACGTAAATTTGGAGATTAGGGGTTGAATTCACGTAAGGAAAAGAGAATAGAAGGTATATCAGGTGTTTAGAACTCCAATGAATCAAGGAACTTGAAGGTAACACTTGGATCTTGATGATCTAGGGTTGGGGATGAACTTGGAGATGAATTTGTGATGAAGAAGGAAACTTGATGGAGATCATGATCCTCTCTCGTTTCCTCCTCTTCTTCTTCTTGCTTAAGATCTCCTCCTCCCTCTTTGGTGGTGGCTCTCCACGAACTAGGGTTTGGGTGGGGTGGAAAAGTGGCAAATAGATGTCAATTCAAGGGGTGGGGATGTTTATATAGAGGTGGAGGCTATGGTTAGATGGATTTCGAGTGTGAGAGGAGTAGAGGCCGGTTTAGAGTCCCACATGGGCTCTAAAAGAGTTAGGCACGACATCCCTAGGCCCACTTAACGTGAAACCCAAGAAACAAGTCATAAAACAAAAGATCAACTCGGAGTCACGAAATATCGGACATGTCCGAAAAGGACTGGACTAGTCCGAACTTGTCTAGAGAGAAATCGGACCAGTCTGGCCAAAAATCTGACAAGTACAACTTTAGTCAGAGAGGAAAATGGACAAGTCCGCTGGAACACTGGACTAGTCCATACAAGTCCAGGGACTTGGCAAATTTTCAAGGATTCTTGGAATATCGGACTAGTCTGCACAAAATCGGACATGTCCGAAAGTTTCCAGAGGCAAAATCGGACTAGTCCGCAACAAAAATGGACAAGTCCGTTTTTAGTCAGAGAGAAATTGGACTAGTCCTCACCAAAATTGGACTAGTCCACACTTTTCACCATTTTAAGTACGGTTTTGTTCGAAATAAATTTTAAACTCATCCCTCTTTATGTGGGTTAATGTTAAACATGTATATGAATGTATGTAGGGCATGATGCATGAAAATGAGGGTGTTACACCGAACATCAACACTTAACCCTCCAATGTCAAAGCCATGCTGCAACAAGGTTAGGCCAACCTCTTGGCCTACATCCGTCGTTAGGGTTTCAGCACCTATCGCGGGCCTTGACCAAGAGTAGGCTTGGGAGAGGACCCCCACTTGAGGTAACTTGTATCAAACCCCTTGCATATTTATTTTCCATCCACATCCACCTTGCATATATACAAAAAAAAAAACCTAAAGAAAAAATTAGAGTAGATTTGCTTTCAAAATAAAATAAAAGATGTGCGGTAAGAATGATTTGGAATTCACATAGATGAAATGATGAATAGTTGCTCAGTTTTAATTTTCCTAATTCCGTAGTTTACAACTTACTACTCCCCAACATATTGCTTTCATTGGCTAGAATTACTTTTACCTTTATTTAGAAATTGTGTGTAGCAAAAGCTTGATCCAATTCTAAGTTGTTGTGAGATATGATATAGTGATAAGGCTGCTATTCTTACTTTGAAAGTTAAAATTGGATTTCTAGAGAAATTCTAAAAAGATTTAAGTTATCCTCATTTGATTGGAAATACCTACCAAAGTCATATGATACATTACATTGATAGGCCTTATGCATATGCTATTTGTCTTCACATTGAACTTTGTCAAACTAGTATAGACCTATGTGAGACATCATTCATTAATTTTTGAATTCAAGACTTCACTTGCACATGTTGTACTTCTACACTAGAAGTAAGCAAATTCCCATCATACAACCATTCCACAATAAAAAGAGAAACTCCATCCCATTCATGCTTAGTAAACTCTCCAAATTTATTGCATAAAAAGGGAGTAGAACACATGGCTACATGAAAAAAAAAATGCATGCTTACATCAAAAGCATGAGAAAAAAAGTAAAAAAAGAGAGAAAAGTAACCATGTTTCATCCATGCAAAATGCCTTGGTGAGGACATATTTCCACTACACATAAAGGAGAGGTCAAGAGAATCAAACTGAGGTACTTATAATCTAAATTGAGCTCTCTGGAATTTGAGTGGAACTTGATTTCTAGGGTAGGTGTGCTTCATTTGCTGTTCTATCTTTAAACCAACCATGAATAGGAGATGGCATATATAAGCCCCATAATGACTTAAGATGGGTGAAGTACTATGCTAATTTTTGCAATACTAGGTAGAGTATTTTATTGTGCACATGGTACTTTTGAAAAGTAGAACATTGTAGCAACTTCTGATCATGAACCTAAAGTCTTGACTTTGCTCGGGACGAGTAAAGAATAAACTTGGGGGAGGTTGCTGACAGCTGTTATACACAATTTCACCCGTCAATATAACTCAATTATGTGAAGGAAATATCATTTCTTGCACACATCACCTTTATATTTAATCTATTTCCACTTGTACTTGGAGAAATTGGTGCATGCAGGTATTTTATACAGAATTGAAGTGAAATAAGGGGTTGGATCTTATGAAATATCATCCCAGCTAATCAAGCGTAGACATGTGGCACCACATGGATCAAATAGCTTACAAACAAAAGTATCCGAGGCCATCCAACGGTGTAGCACACGTATCAAGGGATGGGACCCACCTGGAAGTCACTCCAAGGAAGAACGGACCATTTGGAGGACTTATCAGGTCAATCGGCCCTATTGTCGGTAGACCTGGCTTTTCCTCCAAACACGGTCAGCTTACACGTGTTGGCTCCTCCCGGCTTGAAGAAGTATGTGGTGACTGATTTGTGCACTTTTGGTGGTAGGAACCAACCCTTCTCCAAGCTATAAATAGGACCCCTCACCCCTCACTTCAGCACACATCACTTGAGCATCATTCTATTGTATACACTAGGTCTCTTAGTCCTTAGTGGAGTTAGGCTATAGAGAGGAGAGCCTCTAGTTTCAAGTCCATGTTGGGAAAGGTATGGCTTGTGTATCTTTTCTTATATTTGTGAATTTATGCATAATTAAGATATTACCTTTAGTCTTCTTTTATTCATATGTTTTGATGAAGCGTTTCTTGTTTGAGTTTGGGTTCCATGTATGTGGTACGAGTAGTCTTTATGATTATGCCATATCACTCCTAATCTTTCATCATAAACACTACAAACCCCACTATAGTATAATTAGTTATGATATGATCATGTTAATACGAATAACTTATGCTATTGCTCACCATTGGTTCAACGATGTTTAGGTTAGTCATTGCCCTAGAGGTACTTCTACTCGAGCCTCTAAGGTATTTACTTAGTATGCTAGCATGGTGCTAGGATAGTTTGTAGCATTGAATGTCTCGTAGACCCATGACTTAAAGGAGTAGGCAGTAGGTGGTGATAGCCCCATTTGTAATTTGTAATCCTCCACGTGCGGCTATGCCACAGGCTCTTTGTGGGAGTCGTCCTAGTATTGCTAGGGGTAAACTCATGCCCGATATGTTGAACAACATAGCATAAGGATTCACCATTGACATGCTCATTAGTATCTAACTTAGGCTATGTATGTGTATACTAGAAGCATGGTCGGAGCAACTCCCCAACTCTTAGTCTAATCTCCATTGGGACTCATCTATCCTTTAGAATAGATTGCTTAGGTGTGTGTCACACTACCCATATATTATCAACTTACCCTTGTCTTGATAATTGATTAGCATCCCATAGCTTGATCATAAGAGTAGTGTTATCTTTACCTAATTGCTTTCCTTTAGGATAAATACGATACCCTTGGTAATACTCTTGGGTGAAATGTTACACAATAGTTTCCGTGCGCTTGCAGACCTCATCTCTTAATATAGATGATATGTGACGTTAAGAGCCGTCAAAAATGGCCCCTTGCCGACCAAGCAGGCGGTGCAAGCCGAGCATACACGAGACTCACTTGAGGCACCATCAGACAAAGTAAGGGATTACGAAGGAAACGGTGGTGTTGTGTCAATGAAACTCAGCTCACCACTCTCTCAATACTCTTTGGCTTTTGCCGGTGAGGATGCAAGGCGTAGAGGACTCAACAAAGAAAAGAGGAAAGCGTGGGAGAAGATGGGCGTAGCTCCAGGCTTTTTATATCCACTAGCGAAGCTACATGTGGTTACCCTGGTGCACATGCACCATGGTTCATAGAAAAAAAAAAGTTAATGGTGTTCAGCTTAACTTGACCATATATGTGCCTCATTAGGTTAATTAATCCTACGAGATGCACCACCATCAGAAGGATTCTAGCTTCGGCACAACTTATAGCCCCATTGGGTCAGTGCGGAGCTAGGTGAGTCTTGGTATTTCTTAATACAGATCATCTCTAGTAGGAGATGAGGTTCGCAAGCGCATGGAAGATACCATTGTAACATTACACCCAAGAGTATTCCCAAGGGTATTGTATTTATCCCAAGGGAAGGCGTGAAGTAAAATAAACACTATTCTTATTATCAAGATATAGAATATTAAGTAACTATCAAGACAGGGTAAGTTGATAATAAAGATAGTGTGACACACATCTAAGCAATCTACTCCTAGAGATAATGTAGTCCTTGTGAGTGTTAAGCTTAGAAAGGGTGATTCGTAATATTCTTCTAGCATACATATGCATAGCCTAACTAGTGTACACATGGATATGCTAGTGGTGAATACTAGGGCTAAGTGGTCCACCACATTGGGCACAGGTTTATCTCTGACAATATCAGGATGATTACAGCTAAGAGCCTGTGATGTAGCCGAAGTGGCGGAGTAGAAAGGACGGATAAGGTTGTGACCACCCGTCGCCTGTCCCTACAACACATGGGTCTATAAGACGTCTAATGCTACTTAACTATTTAAGCACCACGCTTAAATGTTAAGTAACCATAGAAGTTCGCATACAAATATCATCCTAAGGTAATGACTAACATAAACATCATTGAACCATTGTTGGAACCAAGAACTATATTATTCATACTAACATATTGATATCATACCTAATTAGACTATAATGGAGGCTTATGATGCTTATGATAATATAATAAAATAATTACTATACTATCATAATGACAACCAAACCAACCACATACAATAGAATGCTTTGTCCAAGCATATTAATAATAAAAGACTAATGTTATTATATGCATAAAGTCATATAAAGAAGAAAAGATGCATGAGCCATACCTTTACCAAATTGATCTTGGGACTAGAGGCTCCTCTCTTCATCCTAAACTAAGGACTTGGAAGAAGTGTGTATACAAGAGAGTAATGCTCAAGTGGTGTGTGTTGAAGTAAGGGATCCTATTTATACATGAAGTTCAATCGGTTCTTGTCACTAATTTTGAGCGAAGCAGTCAGAGCTAACTTCACAGAGCCACTAAGAGTTGACACATGGAAACCGACTGTGTGTGGTGCCAGGATCAAGTCAGCTGAGCCAACGGTTCAACCGATCTCTGAGTTGCTCCCTTCACGATGTGCGTGCTCCAGGTGGCTAGCAAGTGGGCCCTCTCACCACTTCTTGGTACGACACTATTGGATTCCCTCGGATACTCCGGTAGGGCCATTTGATCCGTGTGCTACCACGTGTCGTCGTCTGATTGGCTGGGAATGTACTTTTCAAGATCTCTCCATTGAAGTCAACTTGATTTTGTATAAAATACTTGCATGCGCAAGTGTCTGCCGACATGGACGTCTTCTCTCATGCTTAGATAGGTTGCAGTGAGTATGTACTTCCCGCTGCGTGTGTACCACTCTTGTACACTATTTTGTAAACCTTAACTTATTTCAAATGAAAACGTATAATTTTGTATTCTTTTTGTTCTGTGCTCTTAGGTGCCGCATCGCACGGCACCACCCTTTGCGATCCCTGAAATTTGTGGACCCAATCCTCACACTGGCCACAAAGGAACAATGTGCACCCAACGATGGTGGCAACTCCCTTGAGCTTGAATGGATGCTTAGAATAATTAGGAGCATAGAGACCCCACTTATTCATTGCAGCTCATTGGTTGATCATGGAAGGTTCCTGTATCAAACCTTTGGCTTCATAAAGCTATGATTGGCTCTTGGGAATAAATCTCGATAGGTTTTAACCATACTCGGTTACTCATTGGCCAAGAGATGTTGAAATGGAACCTCGAAATTTTCCTTCAACAATCCACTTCTTGTATGATTACATAAAAACATTACTCCTGCAAGCTTCCCCTCTTGGATAGAGAGGGATGGTTAGCTCTCGGTACTTGTACAGATGAAATATGGGTCAGGTAACCTAATTTCATTTGTACATCCCAGGAAGAAAAAAAACAAAGATACATCGTATCCAAATTCGAGTGCATCCTTAAACAATGTCTTGTTCATTGATATAAGAGTGGAGCTTTATAAAATAATCAATTTGCACATTTTATAAATCTCCTACTCATAGCTATGCAAGTGATAGATGTACACTCTATTGATTCCTTCATCTTAAAATTTTCTAACCACATGATTTTTACAAGAGCAAATTTTTATATTTTGGATCATGGCAAACAAGTTTCTGAATTTTATCCTCTTGAACATTTTTCGTTTCTTGCCTAGGAATTTGAAACTTAGTGATCTATGTATGAATGAGTTTTAAAGCAAACCTATGGACATCATTTTTGCTAGATTGCTACATGCCAATTGAACCATTAAGTTATTTCACAGGCTTTGTTTACTAAACCTAGGCACAAAATGACTAAGTCAATTAAACAATGCTTATGAAATTTTAGGTACTTGTTTATCCTAAGTAAGGTGACATTCCTTTTTGAATAATAAAAAGAAAAATGCCAACATATATTCTGGTGAGAATGCATAATAATTGAATGACGAGGAGGTGTAAACCTTCCTCGCCAATGTAAGCAAAAACCATTCAGTCCTAATGCAATTCACACGACCAAAAATTTTAAACTGTACCTCAATTGAACAGCAGTTCGGGCTGAGGGTCGTTGTGTGAGAAACTGACGACCATGGATTTTCCCTGTAGCTTTCATGTTCGATGTCTTTTGCCAAGTTGAGGTTGGAGTTGAATGAGCTTCATCTTGCTCCTCCATCGGTCCATCATCTTTAGCATTCCTCCACCGTGAACTCAAAATTGGATTAGTGGAGGGATATACTCGCTGATTCTCCCGATGGTCTGTAGAGTTTGATGATGCTTTACAACCTATTTACACACATCCTCCTGGCTTCAATTAAATCAAGAACAGACAAAACAAATCAAACACGGGTTACGTTAGCCCAAAAGCAACTTGAACCCTTTGTCAAATTGTTTTGCCCAACTTGAGACAACATGCAAATGCAATGAGGATTAAGATAAATATTTTAGGTTGGAATTAGGAAGAATAATTCAAGTGGTTATGCCTAAAGTTCATATCCAAACTAATTTATTTTCTAATTCCAAATTTTAGTTTTATGATGGTTGCAAATTTTACATTCCAACATGCAAGTTTGAAAAATCGAACATGCCAAATGCAAATGCAAGGTTTGATGATGAATTAAATATGCAATTGGGAAATCAAATATGAGATAACTACTAATTAACCTATTGGCAAGGACTCACCGAATTTTTGAAGTCTGATGAGAAGGACTTACCTACATTCTGTTTAGCACGATGAGGTGTCTTCCATGCCCACAGATGAAGGCTTGGATAACTTCTCTTGACTGACATGCCAACCTACTTTGGCTGCCACATGGACAAGTGGGGAAGGTGGTGGCCCCGACCTCATCGTCGCCTTGATGGAGAGTTGTTGATGTTGCGACAATTTCCCCCCTTCAAGATATTCTTTTATGAACCTTGTGAGGTTTGTTCTTCTTCCGCCATTCGCTTATTGGTGGCTTAGTGGACTTGAACCATTTGGATTGCCCTGGCTTCTCCATCTTTTTAGAATGTCATTGTGGATAACATGATGGAGTCTCATCATTCCTCATAAAGGAAAATGAGAATGTCCACTTATGGCCGGGGGTGTTGCTGAGACCTTCAAGATATTCTTTTGATTTAAACCCCTATAGATATAGGATAAAGAGGCTTCCTTTGGCATAATGTGTTGGATCGATTAGCACGTGAATAGCTACCGAGGGGGGGGGGAGGTGAATTGTAGATTAAAAACTTTTGAGGAGAAGCTATGAAAACCCCTCGGCGGAAAATCAATCTGATAAATAAACCATGTGTGCGACAGTTTTTGACATGTTAAAACGTGACTAAACTAGTATATATTATAGGGAAACAAGTCACGAAGCCACTGCAACAAGAATCACATGAAAACACGAAGTAGAACTCGAGATATGATCAAAACACTAGAGAAAGGTCAATCTGTTCTACCCGAGTTAAAAACAAATCTGCAACACTGCAAAGAAACTTGTGTAGATCAAAATCCACAAATCCAATGACCGTGAAATTTTTAAATATGATATATAATCAAGTTTTGAAGATAACCCAAAAAGAATCACATCAGTTGGATCTGTAAAATGCGAGTTATTATCAAAATACTGGAGCAACATTGGTCTGTCTAGAAACTCGGCGAGAAAAACTTGTCTGAAACAAGTTGGACGAACAAGGCACAAAACCTCCACTAAAACAACTATATTTATTCAATAGAACACAAGAGGAACAGACCAAACTGGTGCTCTCCACGAGCCCTGGCCTCCCTACTTATATAATCAGCCATAAGGCCAACCCAATCCAAACAAGGACTCCTACAACTACTTGGATTCAAACTCTAACTTTCCATAACAGCTCAAGACTCTTCCATACACAGATAGAAGCAATATTAAGACATACAAACACCTTAGGAATGTCCCAAACATTCCTAAAATAACTCAACTTCGTGCCTAGCACGAATTCCTTTCATAACCAACTGAAATCTCCACATATTTGAGCCATAACCACCTCAGCCGCAGCCTGAGTGCAAAATCCAGCCCATTGAACCTTTCCAACAATATGTTCGCTTTCATATCTCTTCACCACGCCTCGGAACAATGTGGACATGTTCATGCACTCCTTTCATATGCGCAAAGACTTTCCAAAACATTCACAATACCTTCATATGCATTGTTCTTCACCCAAACATGCTGCATGACCTTCGTGATGAACTCAACCACAACTCCTCCCGAACTTGGTTTTTGAACCTCATCTCCCCCCCCCCCTGCTGAGACTAGTTCAAGGATCTCCATCACCAGCCATGTCTTGACCTCAAGCAACACCTGCACATGAATAAACAACCATTCTTGATGAGCCCAAATCCTCGACTTGACTCTCGTTAGTCCGACAACCACAACACCTTACATGAGCACGTCACATAAGAATGTTGCAAACCATAGCAAAATGATATCAGCCATAACCACCAAAACACACCAAAAACTTAGCAAATGAATGCTAAGAAAACATTGCATAAGCCAAAAAGCAAGTTTGAAACATTGCAAGTTAAAAACAGATCCACCACACAATTATTTCAACAAATAAAATTATCGAATAGATCAAAAGCGGCGCTACAATGTAAAGGCAAAAGATCGGATAGTCCTAACATACTAAAGAGTAAATTTTACTCTCGAAAACAAGTTTGTAATGATCAACCGTGTCGACTCACGTGCAGCTCAGGTAACCAAAAGTTCGGACAATCCAAAACTTCGAAGGTAACATTACTCTTCAAAAACACATTGAAAAGTTCTGACAATCCAAAACCATTGAAGGTAACGTTACTCTTAAAATGCACTAAGACAAGTTCGGATAGTATGTATCGGGGTGTATTGTGGTGTATCGGTGTAAGCTCAAAATTTTGAATGTAAACCTTCACTTTTATTCTAATTGTCAATGTATTCAGCACACATAGGTCTCACAATCTCCCCCTTGATGAGTGCAACAACACTTAGAATCCGAACATTGGCTCATTCACTTGAAAAGTTTTGAAAATAGTTTTCTCCCCCTTTAGGAAATCAAACATCAAATGAGAAAGAAATTTCAAAAACAAATTCTCCCGCTGAGAAGAATGTGTAAAACTCGTGAATGTGCAATGAGTGACATATTTCTCCCCCTTTGACAATGTATTCAACAAGGTTCAAAAAAGAGATTTGAATTGTTATGAGCATATTATAACATACACATATAAAATAAAGCTCATCCAAGTCATACTATCAAGTAACTTACACTATCACATCAATGAGATACATAAAGTAGTGTAAGCCATGCTAGAGATCAAGTGTAATTTTTCAATTTAAGACAGTCATGTTCTCACAAACTTAACTATTTCAAGACCTGAAAGCATGACACATGTTGCTGCATTTTTATAATTTCTAAAGAACAAATTTGGATCATATGATATTTGCAAGAGATTCTATGTTGCATCAGCCTTATTCTAACAAACCAAGCGAAGCCTATGTCATTTGACAATCAGAAGCTTAAGGACATGGTTTGAGTCATACACAAATTCTTCCAAATTCAAATCGATGTTCAATGATAAGCCATCTCAAAAGAAGAAGTGCAATGCATGCATACTCTCTTGATCTTTTATCAATTTTTTATTTAATCATGAAAGCCGAACTTGTGGATAGTTGATTGATTAATTTTTCATTATTAAAAGCACTTGTGAACATGCAACAAGTTTAAAATAGCAAGAAAGTTCAAGCATCACCAGATTTAGTGTAAGTAATTATTCCAATTACTAGTCTTGACAAAAACTACAAAATGTATAACACGAGTCATTATGTAAAAGGAAACACAAAGCCATATATGTACGAAATACCATGCTCATATTGTTTTAAATTCAGATTCACATATAGAGTTTCTCAAGTTTCAAAACTCACCCTCAATTTAAGTCATGAGGATGCATAACCCCTATTTCACTATGAATGAGACAAAAACAAGTGAAATCCAAAGGTTATGTAAAAATGTCATTCAATTATTGTTCAGTATCGACATGGTGAAGCAAAATGTTTCCTTTTTCAAAATTATCACAGAGAAGGTGATACCTAATGTCAATGTGCTTTGTTCAAGAATGTTGCATATGGGTTTTTAGCAATGCAAATGGCACTGGTGTTATCACATAACAGTGGAACACTGTCTAGATCAACCCTATATTCCTTAAGGGTTTCAACAATGAAAAGAACTTGTGAGAAAGCGCTAGTAGAAGCTACATATTCAGATTCAGCCGTGGATTCTGCAACTGAACTTTGTTTTCTAAAATACCAAGCAACGAGTGAATTACCAAGAAAATGACAAGCACCTAAAGTACTTTTCCTATCAATCCTACAACCATTGAAGCCAGCATCCAAAAAAAAATCTTTCAAGGTAACAATTGGGGAAGAAAGAAGTAATGCCAAGTTCCTAAGTTCCATGTAAGTACCTGAGAATCCATTTGACGACTTGACGATGTGAAGCTCGTGGGGAAGCTTGAAATCATTCACAAAGACATACCTTGAACTGTATGTACGATCTTAATGTCGTGTGGTACAAAAGTGACATGATCATGCTTCTATATTCATTTTGATCCACGTGTTAACCATCTTTGTCAAGTTCAAGTGTTCTCTCTGTTCCATTATTGTCCAAAAAGGCTTGCTTTTGTCCATGTTGAAACGCTTAAGAAGGTCTTTCGTATACTTCGTTTGATGTACAAAAGTTATGTCCTTAGTTTGCATGATTTGCAGCCCAAAAAGCATGTGAGTTCTCCCATCGTACACTTCTCAAATTCTGAACTCATTATAGTTGAAAACATGGACACAAGATCATGAGAAGCACAACCAAAGATAATATCATCCACATACACTTGAACAAATAGTATGTCATTGCCACGCTTAAGCACAAAAAGACTTTTATCAACCTTGCCCATGGTAAACCCCTTTTTCATGTAAGAATTTTTTTAACCTATCATACCTTGCTCTAGGGGCATGTTTGAGACCGTACAAGGCTTTGAACAGTTTGTAAAAATGATTAGGAAAATCTGGATTTTCAAAACCCGGTGGTTGCTTGACATAAACCTCCTCATTTATGTAACCATTAAGAAAAACACTTTTAACATCCATTTGATATAACTCGAAACCTTTAGATGCAGCAAATGCTAACAAAATTTTTATGACTTCTAATCTATCTATGGGAGCAAAAGTTTTATCAAAATCTAAACCTTCAACTTGTGTGAAACCTTGAGCAACCAATTGTTGATGGCAACTAAGGTCACAAATCATCTCTAGTGAGAGATGAGGTTCGTAAGCGCACGGAAACTGTCGTGTAACATTTCACCCAAGAGTATTCCCAAGGGTATCGTATTTATCCCAAAGGAAGGCAATGGAGTAATGTAAACACTACTCTCGTGATCAAGCTATGGGATACTAATCAATTATCAAGACAGGGGTAAGTTGATAATATATTGGTAGTGTGACACACACCTAAGCAATCTATTCTAAAGGGTAAATGGGTCCTAATGGAAATTAGACTAAGAGTTAGGGAGTTGCTCCTACAGTGCTTCTAATATACATATACATAGCCTAGGTTAGATACTAATGAGCATGTCAATGGTGAATACTTATGCTAAGTTGTTCAACATATCAGGCACGGGTTTACCCGTAGCAATACTAGGATGACTCCTGCCAAGAGCCTGCGGCATAGCCGAATGTGGAGGATTACAAAGGACAGATAGGGCTGTCACCACCTACTGCCTACCTCTTCAATCCGTGGGTCTACAAGACATCCAACGTTACTTAACTACCCTAGCACCATGCTAGCATATTAAGTAAATACCTTAGGAGCCATGGCACAAGCCATCCTAAGGCAATGACTAACCTAAACATCGTTGACACATGTTGAGACATAGCACAAGTTATTCTTATTAACATGATCATATCATAACTACTTAAACAATAGTGGGGGTTTGTAGTGTTTATCATGATAGATTAAGAGTGATATGGCATACTCATAAAGACTATTCCTACCACATACATGGAATCCACGATCAAACAAGAAACGCTTCATCCAAGTATATCAATAAAAAAAGACTAAATACAATATCTTTATTATGCATAAAGTCATAAATATAAGAAAAGATACATGAGCCATACCTTTCGCAACTTGGACATGGGACTAGAGGCTCTCCTTTCTATAGCCTAACTCCACTAAGGATTAAGGGAACTAGTGTATACAATAGAATGATGTTCAAGTGGTGTGTGTTCAATTGAGGGGTGAGGGGTCCTATTTATAGCTTGGAGAAGGGTCGGTTCCGCCCACAAAAGCGTGTGAATCAGTCACCACTGACTTCTTCGAGCTGGGACAAGCCAACACGTGGAAGCTGATCGAGTTTTGAGGAAATACCAGGTCAACCGATTAGGGGGGTCAGGCAAACTGGTAAGTCCACCAAACGATCTGTGCTTTCTTAGGATGACTTCCAGGTGGGTCCCATCCCTTGATATGGGTTCTACACCTTTGGATGGCCTCGGATACTTCTGTCTGTGGGCCATTTGATCCATGTGGTGACACATGTCAGCGCTTGATTGGCTGGAATGATAATTTATAGGATCCATCCTCTTGTTTCACTTCAATTCTGTATAAAATACCTGCATGCACAGGTTTCTCCAAGGACAAGTGGAAATAGGTTAAATAGAAAGTTGATGCGTGCAAGAAATGATATTTCCTTCACACAATTGAGTTATATTGACGGGTGAAATTAGTATATAACAGTCTTCAACAAACTACCCCAAGCTTATCCTTTGCTCGTCCCGAGCAAAGTCAAGACTTTAGGTTGATGATCAGGAATTGCTTCAATGTTCTACTTTTCAAAAGTAGCATGTGCACAACAAAATACTCTACCTATTATTACAAAAATTGGCATTTTACTTCACCCAACTTAAGTCATTATGGGGCTTATGCCATCTTCTATTCATCGGTGGTTGAAAGATAGAACAGCAAATGGAGAACACATACCATAGAAATCAAGTTCCACTCAAATTCCGGAGAGTTCAATTTAGATTTTAAGTACCTCAATTTGATTCTCTGGGTCTCTCTTTTGTGTGTAGTGCAAATATTTACTCACCAAGGAATTTTGCCTACACTCATCCTACCACTAAATGAGTCTTGTATGTGGAGCTTGGTAGGGAATATAGTAGGCATATTTACAACACATAATATTGCCAAGTCAAAAAAGCAAGCCTTAGGAGAAACCAATTCAAAACTATTTGATTCAAGACTTGTGCATGTGTGATGGAGTGGAAGTGGATGTGGACATTTGAGATGACTCCTTTTTGTGTGGACTCTCTTATTTTGCAGGGATGAAACATTGCTACTTTTCTCTTTTTTTTTTTTACTTTTTTTTTCTCATGCTTTTGATGTAAGCATGAATTTTTTTCATGTAGCCATGTCTTCTACTCCCTTTTTATGCAATAAATTTGGAGAGAGTACTAAGCATGAATGGTGTGGAGTTTCTCTTATTATTGTTAAATGGTGGTATGATGGGAATTTTCTTACTTCTAGTGTAGAAGTATAGCATGTGCAAGTGGAGCCTTCAAATCAAAATGTAATGAATGAAATCTCACATAGGTCTATACTAGTTTGACAAAGCTCAATGTGAAAACAAATAGCATATGCATAAGGTCCATCAATGTAATGTATCATATGGCTTTGGTAGTATTTCCAATCAAATCAGAGTAACTTAAATCTTTTTAGAATTTCCCCAAAAATCTAAGTGTCACTTTCAAACTAGGAATAGCAGCCCTATCACTATATCATATCTCACAACAACATGGAATGGATTAAGCTTTTGCTATCCACAATTTCTATATCAAGGCAAAAGTAATTCTACCCAATGAAAGCAATATTTTGGAGAGTAGTAAGTTGTAAACTCGGAACTTAGGAAAATTAAAATAGAGCAACTATTCATCATTTCATCTATGCGAATTCCAAATCATTCTTACCGCACATCTTTTATTTTATTTTGAAAGCAAATCTACTCTACGCATTTTTAAGTTCTTTTATATGCAAGGTGGCTGACGGGTGAGTGGAAAATAAATATGCAAGGGGTGTGATACAAGTTACCTCAAGTGGGTGTCCTCCCCCAAGCTTGTTCTTGGTCAAGGTCCGCGATAGGGGCTGAAACGCTAACGACGGATGTGGGCCATGACGTTGGCCTAACCTTGTTGCAGCATGGCTTTGGCATTGGAGTGTTGAGTGTTGATGTTGTGAGACCTATATGTGCTGAATACATTAGCTATGACAATAAAAGTTTTGAATACTGCCAAAACACCCGTCTCAACAAGGTCCGTCTCTAGGTCTGAGCTCCTGCAAGGTCCGACGATAGGTCCAGCTTGTTTTGGGTAGATCCAGCATGGTCCGACATAAAGTATGACTTGTTTTGGATAGATTCGATTTCTTTGTCTAGGTCCGACATGTTTTTGCTAGCTCTGGCGCTAGGTTCTACTAGATTTGGTAAGCTCCGGCGCTAGGTCCGACTAGCTTTGGTATGCTCCAGCGCTAGGTCAGACTAGCTTTGGTTAGCTCACGTGCTAGGTCCTGCTAGCTTTGGTAAGCTCAGACTCATGGTTTGGTTAGCTTTGGCAAGGTCTGGTGCTAGTCTGCAATGGTTCTGCTTTTAACTCGCAATGTTTTGAACTTGCTTTTTGGATTTTGGAAAGGTTGCTTAGTATTATTTTACTATGTTTTTGGTGTGTTTTGGTGGATATGGCTGATATCATTTTTCTATGGTTTGCAACATGTTTATGTGAGGTGCTCACATATGGTGTTGTGTTTTTGGAACTAACGTGAGTCAAGTCGAGGACTTGTGCTCGGAAGTATCAATTGTTTATTCATGTGCAGATGTTTCTTGAATTCAAGACATGGCTGGTGATGGGATCCTTTGAACTAGTCCTAGGCAGAAGATGAGGTTCAACAACCAAATTCTGGAGGAATAGTGGTTGAGTTGATCGTGAGGTTGCACAACATATTTGAATAAAAAACAATGCATATGAAGGTATCGTGGATGTTGTTGGAAGATGTTTGCACATGTGCAAGGAGTTCATGGACGTGGCAAAGTGGTTCCAAGGCATGATGAAGAGCTGTGGACATAAAGAATTTGTCGGAAAGGTCCAACCGACTAGGTTATGGACTTGTGCTGCGGCTGAGTTGGGTTTGACTCATGTATGGGAAGATTTGAGTTGGTTACGTTAGGATTTCGTGGTGAGCACAAAGTTGAGTTGTTTTGGGAATGTGGGATACGTTCCTAAGTTTTTTGTAAGTCTTAAGATTGCTTCTATCTGCGTATAGAAGAGTCTTCAGCAGTGATGGAAAGTTTCGGTGGAAACAGAGTAGGATACGAGTCTAGTTTGGTTTGGGATGGCCTTATGGCTGGTTATATAAGCAAGGGAGGCTAGAGCTCATGGTACACGACTTCGGGGATGTTCCTCTTGTGATTTTATCAATAAAAGTTGTAGTTTAAAACAACGTTTGTGCCTTGTTCATTCGACTTGTTTTCGTGAAGTCTTTCTTGTCGAGTTTCTGCACAACACTACCTTGCATTGGTGGTTTTATCATAACTCAAGTTTTACAGATCTAATTGATAGGATTCTTTTTTATTGACTTCACAACTTGATTATCTATTATATGTGAAAATTGCACGGTCATTGGATTTGTGGTTTTGGGTCGACATAAGTTTCTTTGCAGTGTTGCAGATCTGGTTTTTCTTGGGTAGAACAGATTGACCTTTGTTTAATTTTTCGACCGTAAACTTGAGTTTTTCTCGATATTTTTTCGTGATTCTTGTGGTCGTGTGTTCATGACTTGATTCTACACAATCTTTAATCGTTTTTTCATGATTGATTACGTTGTTATTAGTTGCACACACGATTTCTTAACAAATTGATTTTCTACCGAGGGTTTTTTTGCTGCTTCCGCTGAAAAAGTTTTTGATGTACCATTCATCCCCCCCCTCTGGTAGCTTTTTCACGTGCTATTCGATCCTACAGATGTTGAGTTGCCTTCCATGGGTTTCATGAGTGTGGTCGAGTAGAGTATTGTCAATGTCGCTCATCCACACTTCAAGGTTTCCATAGGTTGGATGTACCTTGTTATTCCTTGGCTAAGGTAGTGATAACCCTTACCACAAAGGCATGACATGCACTCAATATGCATTGAGTGTGTTTCATCATTCTTTGGCTAAGGTTTATCATACCTTCTTGCCATATAGGAATAACCTGTACCCTCATACATTGGGTGTGATCCGTCATTCCTTCGCTAAGGTAATGATATCCTTTAGCCACAAAGGAGTGACATGTACCCAACATGTGCTGGGTATGATCTGTTATTCCTTGGCTAAGGTACAATATACCTATAACCAGAAAGGGATGAAGTGCACTCAACATGGGTAGAGTGTGACATGTTGTTGCTTGGCTAAGGTATACCTTCTAGCCACATAGGAACAACTTGGACCCAATATACATCTTGTCATACATTGCTTAAGGTGCATCATACCTTTTAGCCACAAAGGAATAACATGAACCCAATGATGGTGGCAATTCCCTTGAGCTTGAATGAGTGCTTAGAATAGTTGAGAGCATAATTCTCTCACAGATTCATAGCAGCCCATTGATTGCTCATAGAGAGTTTCCATGTCAAATCCTCGACGTTGTATAGTTATGGTTGACCTTTGGGCTTAATTTTCGATAGATAGCAGCCATCCTAATTTACTCCTTGGCCAAGAGATGTTGAAATGGAATCCTGTTAGGGTTTCCAACAATCGGATCGTTAAATGCCTGCATAGCTATTTTACTCTTGCAAACTTCCCCTCTCAATTGAAGGCAGTCCTGGTTGAAGATCGTTGTGTGAGAAACTCATGACCATGGATTTTGGTGTAGCCTTCATGTTCAATGGCTCCTTCCAAGTTGAGGTCGGAGTTGAATGAGCTTCATCTTTTTCCTCCATTGGACCACCATCTTGAGCATTCCTCCACCATGAACTCAAAATGAGATCGATGGAGGGATATGCGCTTGATGGGGCATTCCAACCTCTTTACAATTTTTTCCTGGCTGCACTAATAATCAAGAACAAACAAAACAACTCAAAAACGGATTACGTTAGCTAAAAATCATGTTATTCCATTTGTCAAATTGTTTTTCTCAACTTGAAACAACTTACAAATGGATTAAATTATTAAAGGAAATATTTTTGGTTTGAATTAGGAAGATGAATTCAAGTGGTTACACCCAAGGTTCATATCTAAATAAATTTATTTCCTAATTCAAAATTTTAGTTTTATGATGGTTGGAAATTTTACTTTCCAACATGTAAGTGTGAAAATTCAAACATGCTAAATGCAAACTCAAAGATTGATATTCAATTGGGAAATCAAATATGAGATAACTACCAGTTAACCTATTGGCAAAGACTCATCAAATCTTTGAAATCCGATGAGTGGGACTTACCTCCGTCCTGTTCAGTGCGATGATTTGTTGTCCAATCCCGGATTTGAAGATGTGGACAACTTCTTTTTCTTGACAAGCCAAATCTCCTTTGGTATGTTAATTGGACATGTGGACCACATGATGGCCCTAGCCTCTCCTCATCTTGATGAAGACTCGTTGGTGTAGTTACGACTTCTCCCTATTGATGATATTCTATTATGAGCATTGTGAGGCTTGTCCTTCTTTGTTTTTTGGGTGCCACTTTGACCTTCTTGATATTCCCTAGGTTGCATGGGCTTGGTCGAAGGGTAGAAATCCCAACAAGTGATTGTGGGATATCTTGGATCTTGAATGCTCTTTAAGATTCTTGTCCTTGGCCATCTAAATGTTGTCTTGATTTCTTGCTTGGCGATGGACAAGATACTTCAAGGTAGGCTAGCTGAGCTTAAATCCCTTAAAATCCTCATAGCCTCCTTGTTTACATGGGTCATGTTGATTCCAACCTTAACCTAGTTATGGATAATAGTCATTGGAGTTGTTTTTTGGAAATGATCCTCATGTATCTTTTGGAAATTTTTCCTATGTGTTACATGTTGACATGGATTTTTCACAAATCATGTGAATATTCATGACTTGGATAATTCCAAACACTTCTCCATTGGTTTGATCTTTATGATACTTCAATGGGAGGTGTAGTCCAGTAGCTAGCATGTTCACCATGTGAAGTGGTGTCCTTGCCAAGCTAAGGGAACTAGAGCATTCTTCAATCCACCCCTTGAGTAGAGACGATATTCTCATCCATGATGAATGAGAATAGGACTTCTTCAGCTCCATCATAATCGTGGTCATGGATTAGTGGACCAATCCATGACATGAATATTGGATGAGGAGCCAACTGTCCACCGTATGGTGGATTCAAATCAAGAAAAACTCTTGGAGCCTCCCCCAAGCTTGGGAATGGATGTCTTTGGCTCCTACTGGAAGCTGAAATTCTTATGCAAAAGGCAATTGGGTTGCCTAGCAGACATTTGTTGAGGTACGCCTTGAATTATCCTGCAGCTGAGCACTTGCGTCCTCATTGGCCATCCCATGAAATGGGTTAGCCAACACTACCCTTTTTCCACAACAAAAGCAGAAAACAAACAAGGGTAATCCTGTCTAATAACTACTAGTACCTATAGCTTAATCACAAGTGATAGCTATCCTTCAGTTCATTTGCCTTCCCCAGCAGCGCCAGAAATGCTTGTTGATGGCTACTAACATCACATATCATCTCTAGTAAGAGACGAGGTCCGCAACTGCACAGAAATTGTCATGTAGCATTTCACCCAAGAGTATTCCCAAAGGTATCGTATTTATCCCAAAGGAAGCCAATGGAGTAAAATAAACACTACTCTTGTGATCAAGCTATGGGATACTAATCAATTATCAAGATAGGGGTAAGTTCATAATATATGGGTACTGTGACACACACCTAAGCAATCTATTCTAAAGGGTAAATGGGTCATAATGGAGATTATACTAAGATTTAGGGAGTTTCTCCTACAATGCTTCTAATATACATATACATAGCCTAGGTTAGATACTAATGAGCATGTCAATGGTGAATACTTATGCTAAGTTGTTCAAGATATCAGGCACGGGTTTACCCCTAGCAATGCTAGGACGACTTCCACCAAGAGCCTATGGCATAGCTGAACGTGGAGAATTACAAAGGACTGATAGGGCTGTCACCACCTACTGCCTACCTCTTCAATACGTGGGTCTACGAGACATCTAATGTTGCTTAAGTACCCTAGTACCATGCTAGCATATTAAGTAAATACCTTAGGAGCCATGGCACCAACCATCTTAAGGCAATGACTAACCTAAACATCGTTGAACCAATGTTAGCATAAGTTATTCTTATTAACATGATCATATCATAACTACTTAGACTACAATGGGGGTTTGCAGTGTTTATGATGATAGATTAAGAGCGATATGGCATACTCATAAAGACTACCCCTACCGCATACATGGAATCATCAATCAAACAAGAAACGCTTCATCCAAGTATATGAATAAAAGAAGACTAAAGATGATTACTTTATTATGCATAAAGTAACAAATATAAGAAAAGAAACATGAGCCATACCTCTCCCAACTTGGACTTGGGACTAGAGGCTCTCCTCTCTATAGCCTAACTCCACTAAGGACTAAGAGAACTATTGTATACAATAGAATGATGCTCAAGTGGTGTGTGTTGAAGTGAGAGGTGAGGGGTAATATTTATAGATTGGAGAAGGGTCAGTTCTCGCCGCCAAAAGCGCGCGAATCAGTCACCACTGACTTCTTCAAGCCGAGAGGATCCAACATGTGAAAGCTGACAGAGTTTGGAGGAAAGACTAGGTCAGCCAAGTAGGTGGGTCGGCCGACCGGGTATGTCCTCCAAACAATCTGTGCTTTCTTGGGGTTACATTCAGGTGGGTCCCATCACTTGATATGGGTGCTACACTGTTGGATGTCCTCGAATACTTCTGTTTGTGGGCCATTTGATCCATGTGGTACCACATGTTAGTGCTTGATTGGCTGGGATGATAATTTATAGGATCCATACTCTTGTTTCACTTCAATTATTTATAAAACACCTGTATGCACCATTTTTCTAAGGACAAGTGGAAATAGGTTAAATAGAAAGGTGATGTGTGCAAGCAATGTTATTTCCTTCACATAATTGAGCTATATTGATGGGTGAAATTGGTATATAATAGCCGTCAACATCAACCTAGCCTTATTCGTAATCACAACTCCATGCTCACATTGTTTGTTTTTAAACACCCATTTAGTTCAAATTAAAGTGTGATCATAAGGTGGAGGTTCAAGTTTCCAAACATTATTTCTTTCAAAATATTCTCTTCTTGCCTGGCAATAATCCAAGATTCATTAGTGAGTGCGTGTGATATATCTTGGGATTCAAAAGAAGCAACAAAAGTAGAATAGGCACGAGAGTTTGGATCGCAAAACGTGAACCTTGTAACTCGTTCATGCAAGCTTCCGATAATATATTGTGGGATGACTTTTTATGATCTAGAGGGGAGTAGATACTTCACAAGCTCCATGTTCTTATGTTCATCACAAATAGAAAAGCTTGTAGATTGAGGATGATCTGGACCAGCAAGAGTTGTCATTGGTGCTGGTTGTGGATCAAAATCAAAAGTTGCAACGTTGTTATTAGCTTCTGATTTTTGGGCAGCAACACCACTTCTTCCTCATCTTCAACAAAAAACTCTCCCCCTACGCATATGGCTCTATACCTACAATATTAGAGCTAGTACCTGAGCTAGCTTCATCAAAAGAAACCTTACAAGTCTCCACAATTTTGTTGGTATCAAGTAAAAGAACACGGTAGCCTCTAGTATGAGATGTGTGAGACCTATGTCTGACGAATACACTGGCAATTAGAATAAAAGTGAAGGTTTACATCCAAAATTTTGAGATTTGTAGGATCGAAGAGCACGTGAAAAGCTACCAGGGGGGGTCAATGGTAGATTAAAACTTTCTCAGTGGAAGGAACTAAAACCCCTCGGTAAAAAATCAATCTGTTAAGAAACCATGTTTACAACTGATCTAAATGTGTTCAACCATAAAAAAATTAGTATATATTATAGAGAATCACATCACGTATACATGACAACAAGAATTGGGAAACAGTTGAGAAAAACTCAAGTTTTGATCGAATGATCGAACAAAGGTCAATCTGTTCTACCCGAGTAAAAACAGATCTGCAGCACTGCAAAGAAACTCATGTAGATTAGAAACCACAAATCCAATGACTATGAAATTTTCACAGATGATAGATGATCAAGTTGTGAAGACAAAGCCAAAAAGATCACATCAATTGGATCTGTAAAAATCGAGTTATGATAAGAAGACCAAAGCAACATAGTGTTGTGCAGAAACTCGAAAAGAAAAATTTGTCTGAAACAAGTCCGACAAACAAGGCACAAAAGCTCCATTAAACTATGAATTTTATTATTTAGAACAAAAGAGGAATACCCCAAAGTCGACCCACCATGATCTCTGACCTCTCTTGCTTATATAACCAGCCCTAAGAGCAACCCAATCCAAACTAGGACTCTAATTCTATTCAGTTTCAACAGAAACTTTCCATAACTGCTCAAGACTCTTCCATACGCAGATAGAAGCAATATTAAGACTTCCAAACACCTTAGGAACGTATCCCACATTCCTAAAACAACTCAACTTTGTGACCCACAAGAAATCTAACAAAAACAAACTTGAAACTTTCCATAAACGAACCATAACCACCTCAGCCGCAGCCTGAGGCATAATCCAGCTGGTTGGACCTTTCCGACCAATTCTTTATGTCCACTTTTCTTAATAATGCCTTTCAATGATGTTGCCACGTCCATGCACTCCTTGACATGTGCAAACACCTTCGAACGACGTCCATGATACCTCCATATGCATTGTTCTTGACTCAAACATGTTGCGTGACCTCCCGATCAACTCAACAACAATTCCTCTCAAACTTGGTTGTTGAACCTCATCTTCTCCCTAAGACTAGTTCAATGCATCCCGTCACAAGCCATGTTTCGACCTCAAGCAACACCTGCACATCAACAAACTACCAATTCTTACGAGCACAAGTTCTCAACTTGACCCACGTTAGTCCAATAACTACAACACCTTAATGAGCACCTCACATAAGAATGTTGCAAACATAGCAAGATAATATCCACCATGATCAGATAAAACACATAAAAAACATAGTAAAATAATACTAAGAAAATCTTTTGAAAAGTGTAAATCAAGTTTGAAATATTGCAAATGAAAAACATAACAACCACACGATTATTTCAACATATAGATACAGTACAAATCAGTTGCTATTCAATGTATAAGAAAAGTACAGACATTCTGAAACGCAAAACACGTGAGCTCAGACAGTGCGGAGTGTGTTTATCAAGTAAATTCAAAATTTTGCATGTAAACCTACGCGTTTAACATAATTGCCAATGTATTCAACACATATATGTCTCACAATCTCCCAATTGATGAATGCATTGACAACACCACTTAAAATCCAAACATTGGCTTGCTCACATGAAAATTTTTGAAAACAATTTTCTCCCCCTTTTGAAAACCAAATGAGAAGGATATTTCAAAAACAAATATTTCTCCCCTATACATATTTAGAAAGAAATTTCAAAATCAAATATTTCTCCCCCTTTGACAATGTATTCAACAAGGTTCAAAAGAGAAATTTCAATAGTTATGAGCATATTATAATATATAAATATAAAACAAAGCTCATCCAGGTCATACTATCAGGTAACTTACACTATCACGTCAATGAGATACATAAAGTAGTGTAAGCCATGCTAGAGATCATGTGAATTTTCAATTCAAACAATTCATGATCTCACAAACTTTACTATTTCAAAACCTGAAAGCATGACACTTGTTGCTACATTTTTATTTTATTTTATGGAACAAAATTCATCTTATGACATTTGCTAGAGATTATATGCCGCATCAGCTTTATTCTAACCAACCAAACCAAGCCTATGTCATTTGAATTTCAGAAGCTTAAGGACATGGTTTTAGTCAAATACAACTTCTTCCAAGTTCATATCTAGGTGCAACGATAGGCCATCTCAAAAGATGAAGTGTGATGCATGCGTATTCTCTTGATCTTTTCTATTTGATCATAGAAGCTCAACATGTGGATAGTTCATTGATTATTTTTTTATTGAAAGCACTTGTGGGCATGCAACAAGTTTAAAAATAGCATGTAAGTTCGATCATGACCAGATTTAGTGTAAGTAATTATTCTAATTATTAGTCATGGCAAAAACAACAAAATGTATAAAACGTGTAATGTAGTAAGAACTTTTAGCATGTAAAAGGAATCACAAAGTCATATATGTATGAAATACTTATGCTCATATTATTTTAAATTTAGATTCACACATAGACTTCCAAAGTTTCAAACCCCACCCCCACTCAATTTAACCCATGAGGAGGCATGACTCCTTTTTCACTACGAATGAAACAAAAATGAGAGAATTCCAAAGGTCTTGTCAAAATGTAAGAAAATTGTTGTTCGTTATCTAAATGGTGAAGCACAATGTTTCCTTTTTCAACATTATCACAGAAGAAGTGATACATAATGTCAATGTGCTTTGTTCTAGAATGTTGCAAGGATTTTTAGCAATGCAAATGGCACTAGTGTTATCACAAAACATTGAAACTCTATCAAGATCAAACCCATAGTCCTTAAGTGTTTGAACAATCTAAAGAATTTGTGATCAAGCGCTAGCGATAGCTACATATTCAGATTCGGCCTTGGATTGTGCAACTGAATTTTGTTTTCTAGAGGACCAAGCAACAAGTGAATTACCATGAAAATAACAAGCACCCGAAGTACTTTTTCTATCAATCCTACAACCCCAAAATCAGCATTCGAGCTTTCAAAGTAACGGTTGAGCAAGAAGGAAGAGAAATGCCAAATTCTTGAGTTCCGTGTAAGTAACTGAGAATTCTTTTGACAGCTCGACAATGTGAAGCACGTGGCGAAGCTTGAACATGTGCACAAAGATATACGCTGAATTGTATGTCCGGTCTTTATGCCGTAAGGTACAAAAGTGACCCGATCATGCTTCTGTAATCTTTTTTATCCAGGGGTTCACCATCTGGATCAAGTTCAAGTGTTGTTGTTGTTCCCATTGGTGTCTAAAAAGGCTTGCTTTTGTCCATGTTGAAGCGCCTTAGGAGGTTTTTTGTATACTTCGTTTGATGCACAAATGTTTCCTCATTGGTTTGCTTGATTTGTAGCCCCAAAAAAGTACATGAGTTCTCCCATCATACTCATATCAAAATTTGAACTCATCTTAGCTGAAAACTTAGACACAAGATCATGAGAAACACAATTAAAGATAATATCATCCACATACACTTGAACGAATAATGAGTCATTGCCATCCTTAAACACAAAAAGAGTTTCATCAACCATGCCCATGGTGAACCCCTTTTCAAGTAAGAATGTTTTTAACCTATCATACCATGCTCCAGGGGCTTGTTGAGACCGTACAAGACTTTGGACAGTTTGTAAACATGATTAGGAAAATCTGAATTTTCAAAACGTAGTGGTTGCTTGACATAAACCTGCTCATATATATAGCCATTAATAAAAGCACTTTTAACATCCATTTGATATAACTTGAATCCTTTAGATGCAGCAAAAGCTAACAAAATTTTTATTGCTTCTAATCTAGCAAGAGGAGCAAAAGTTTCATCAAAATCTAGAGCTTCAACTTGTGTGAAACCTTGAGCAACGAACCTAGCCTTATTCCTAACAACAACCACACCCTCACTTTGTTTATTTTTAAACACCCATTTAGTTCCAATTAAAGTGTGACCTTGAGGTAGTGGTAATTTTTATTTTCAAAATTTCTAACTCTTCTTGCATGGAAATAATCCAAGATTCATTAGTGAGTGCGTGTGATATATCTATGGGTTCAAAAAGAAGCAACAATATCAGAATGAGTGTGAGAGTTTGGATCGCAAAACCTGAACTGTGTAACTCGTTTGTGCAAGCTTCTAATGATTTCTTGTGGAGGATGAGTTTTAAGGACACGGAAGTGAGTAGACACTTCACAAGCTCCTTCTTATTAATGTCCATCACAGATTGAAGAACTTGTGGCTTGAGGATGAACTGAACCTGCTGCAGTAGTTGTTGGTGCTGGTATTGGTGCAAAATCAGCAGCGTGATCAACGTCATTTGCATCTGAATTCTCGGGCAGCAGCACCACTTCTTCGTCTTCTTTGATTAGATGTGGACCAGCAATATTAGAGCTAGTACCTAGACTAGTTTCATCAAAAGAAACCTCACAAGTCTCCACAATATCGTTAGTGTCATGTAAAAGCACATGGTAGCCTCTAATATGAGATGAATAACCAAGAAACATGTCATGAACAATCTAGGTTCATATTTATCAATATTACCATGTTTCATAACAAATCATTTACAAACAAAGACCCAAAAGTGTGTGACATCAGGCCTATGTCCAAACCAAAGTTCATATGATGTTTTTCCTGGCTTAGCAAGCAAGAAACACGATATGAGACATAACAAGCTGTTGCAATTGCATCAGCCCAAAATTTCCTATGAGTTTGATATTCATCAAGCATAGTCCAAGCCATCTAAACTGAAGTTATGTTCTTTCTCTCTACGATACCATTTTGTTGAGGTACATAATGTGATGAAAATTGATGATCTATTCCATAGCACAAAAGTGATCAAACGATTGATTTTTAAATTCGGTTCTGTTATCACTTCTAATTTCTTTTAAAGATCCTGGGTGATCAATTGATAATCTAATAATTAAAGTTCTAAAGTGACTAAAATCTTAATTCTTAGATGCCATAAAGTAAACCCAAGAGTATCTAGAATAATCATCAACAACACAAGAACATACCATTCACCTACAAAAGATTGAACACATGCAGGACATATGGTGTCAAGGTGAAAAAGTCGTCCCAATTCAGTTGTCATTGTCATTGTGAGAGGAGCGTGTGAACCTGCAACCATCTGAGCATGTCTACAAGAAGAGCACACAATTTCTTTGTCCCCATTAAGCTTAAGCAGCCCACATAGGTGATCAAGAGCACTAACATGCGTGAGATGATCAAGGCCTACGTGACCAAGTCTTTCAAATCATTAGCAACTAGACGCCTATGCTTAGAAGATGACATATCGAAATAATCTTTAAAAATTCTTCAAAACCGAGACATTTTAAAAATGAGCTCACTAACTTTGCAGCAATTTTTAGTGAAAATAATTTCCAGATTTTCATCTAGCAATTGTGAAACAGAAAGCAAGTTGTATTTCAACTTTTGAACAAGTGCCACATCCTTCAATATGTAGTGATTATTTACTCTAATCGAACCCTTAGCAATTATAGGAGTTGAAGAATTATCATTGAAAGTAACATTCTCTACACATGACACAAAAGAGAGGGAGGAGAACCATTCTTTCTTACCGGTCATGTGGCGTGGGTAACCTAAATCAACAATCCAAATGTTGTCCTTCTTCAAGCGTGTAACCTACATAGAAGCACAATACGTTGATGACTCAATACTAGGGTTAGTCAAAAGGCATTTAGGAATTCAATACTGAGTCACACGATGTCCAACAAGAACAACACGCAAAGTTTGAGATAAAACAACAGATTTATGAGCCAAAGTTATAGAATTTTAGTATCCAACTACTAACCTATGAGGTGTTACATGTGTAGCACTAAAAACTGTAGATTTGGGAGCAAACTTTGCATGTTTTTGACTCATTACCGCAGGTTGCCTGTTCCTAACTTTCGATTTAGCATGTGCAGATTGCATGAGATTTTTGAGATCCAGCTTGCATTATTTCCTTCTCCATTGTTTAGCTAGTCTATAACAAAAATCTATGACATGACCATCTCTACCACAGTAGGTACAATGAAATTTAACTTTGTGTTCATGTCTATATGAGCAAGCAACATGTTTATTAGAAATTGAAAGTGCATCTAGTTATTCTCTTGAGGGTTTTAGACAATTGATGAGAAACAAATGAGATCCTAATGAACTTGTTGAGATGAATGCAGGTCAACTCAGATGAGATAGTTTTGTGCACTAAAAAGTGAATAATGAAGTGACGTAGAAAAGGAAAAGCCCAATTGATGAATGAAGTGTAAAGTAGACTTAATTGTATAGTATGTGTGTGAGAGACACATCCCAAGAGCTCAAGTCTTTGTGTAGGGGTAAGGGCTTAAAATCAACCTTAATATTTCAATGAGCAATGGACTAGTCCGTTCAACTTTCTGTATTTTCACTTCATAGTGCACCGAACTAGTTCGTTCGTGGACAGGACTAGCCCGTTAAACCTTCTGATGTTCCATAACACAGTGCACCGGACAACTCCGTCCATGGATCGGACTAGTCTGAGAAACTTTCTGATTTCTAGTGTGCTGCACATTCCACGCTGATTTAACTCAGCACACCGGACAAGTCCAGTCCCCCGAGCGGACTAGTCCCTGACCGTAATAATTTTGGAAACACTATAAATAGGAGATCCATGACCCCACAAACACAACTATTGCATCTTACTATCAAGAACTCAAACTCTAGCACCACCACTTGTCCTAAGAGCACAAAAACACATCTCCCCACACAACTAAAGCTCTAAAAAGTGAAAATTTGTGAGTGTTTAGATTTGGGATTGGGAGATCGTTTTCTACCCATCATTGAGCTCTTGGGGTTTGATCTCTTTACACTCTTACATTACTTGTAATCTTTTTGAGTGTATTAGAGAACTTTTTCTACTGTATTTTGTTTGAGCCCTCAACATGTGAGGTTGCCCCCACCAACTCGGTGATTACCCGTGATAGTGGAATCAAGATGGCCTTGTTTGGTGACTTGGCGAGGAAAAAGGGTTTGTAGAGACCCGGCTCTGTGTGGGCTTCCTCAACGAGGTGTAGATCTCTTTGTTGAGATCGAACCTCGATAAAAGTCTGTGCCTCGCGTGCTTTACTTTTTTACTTTTGCAAGTTTCATAATCTAGTGAATTAGAATTGATCTACCATATAATTTGTGTACCATGTGCAAGTTTGCAATACTAATTGTTCTATCAAGTTTATTTGAATAGTTATTTAAATTCCGCTGCTATAACACACACAAGTTCTGCCATAACACTTGATCATAGGAAAACTTTAGAAGCTATTCACCCCCACTAGTTCAAATTTAATTGGTGTCATAGCCAAACTCTTCACAAAGAGACTAATTGCTCGGGGAGACGATGGCCGATGAAAAGGAAACACATACCTTCGGGAAGCCCATCAAGGAAGATGTAACACCCAAAATTTCAAAACATTGAAATAAAGGGATTTGAATTAGGAGTGCATCATGCATTTGCCTTTGTTTGGAAAATTCAATTTCAAAATGCGCTAGAATTCGTTTGAAATTTGAAAAGAAATTCAAATTGTAAAAAGAAATGAAAAAGAAAAGAGAAAAACATAATAAAATGGAAAAAAACGCCTTTTAGATCCAATGGTCACGATTAAACCGGCACATACCCCTTCGCGGATTTGCACATAAGCCCTCGCCCCTTTTTAAATCTTCACAGCTAGGTCCTAGAATTTAGGAAATAGCCCATGGACTTTAATTTATTTATGTCAGCACTGTTAAATTGAATAAACATAGCATTTTAGCCCCTATTTCCAACATAAATTATGTTTTTAGCCTCTGTAAATTATGATTAACCCCCTGGTTATGTTATAAAATATTTCTAGGCCCCTGTTCATGTCTGTTTTGCATAAGAGCCCCTATATTAATTGTAAATTACATAAAATCACATGAGTACTCTCTCTTTTTGCACAAATCACTTAGGGTATTATTTTATTATTATTTCCTAATCTGTTTAGGATAAAATAATGTGTTTAATTTGCTGATTTTGTTGATTTCCTTATAAACCAATATAGACACTAAAACCCAAACTTCCACCCACACCACTAGTTAAAGTCTTAACTAAGGACATAGTGTTAGCGACGTAATTGCGTAGGTTTTCTTTTGTGTTTACTTATTTATGATGTGCCTATGTTTGCTTGTCTCTTATTGTGTGTTGCTATTTTCTGCTCCACATGTGATGATGTATTTAGAGTCGGTTCCTGAGCCGACTTACAATCTTCAGGACTACCACTTCATCGACCCACACTTCGAAGAAGGCAAGTTCCTTGACCATTTTGCACCTGTTTTATTAATGTTTAGTTAGTTGCATGCTTAATAAATTGAATCCTATTTAGTGCAACCTTCCATATAATTCCTTGTCACCAAGTTGGGTTGGGTAGATGTTATTATTACTTTTACGCTTAGTCATGCTTAGTTTTGGAAGGGAATTTCTCTACATACATGTTATACCATTAGTTGTTGTGATCATTTATTGAGATTTGGTGAATTGAATTGTAGTGGATAGGAATCTGGCGGGTTGGTTGTTGGTATGGTGCAGTACGCACGAGACCCGAGTTTTGGGGTATGAACCTTGCCGGATTCTAAGGACCGGTTTATGGAGGAAGCCACTAAGCTTTATAGTATCGCCACAAGACTGAGTATGGGGCAGCTTGGTCGATTGACTAGGCCTCTCCCGGCGTAGTATTAGTGATTGGATAGTGCGGGAAATTGGTTCAGGGTGTACTGCCTTGGGATCCGCATGGCTCAAGAGGGGGCAACTGGGGTGTTGAGTCGTGGTGTAACGGCTCACACTTTTGTACAGGGTTGAAACCTCAGAGGGCTAGTACGTGTCGGGAGAATCCTTTGTAAAGACCTCTAGTGATCTCCTGGCCACGCACCAAAGGAAGTGTGCAATGTGGTTCGTGACCACAAGGAAATAGGGAGGTTTACTTAGTCCACCTGGCAACAGGGGATGAAATCACGGCTTGTGGGTAAAGGGTACATTCTCTGCAGAGATTTAGAAACTTTCATGACAGCCGTGCTCACAGACAAGAGCGACTTGGTGTCCAACTCATAGTTAGTCAATGATTGGGAATGGTGGTTTGGTTGGTTTGGTTTTGTCTTATACATGGGTTATGGTTGGGTACACTCACCTAGAAGTAGGCGCTAATAAAAGCTAAGGATAGGATGTAATGCTATAGTGCTTAACCCAAATTTGGCCTTCCGTTCTAACAACCTGCATGTCATCTCTTCCCCACTTGCTGAGTATCGTTGGTACTCAAACTTGCTTGTTGCTTATCTTTCCTCAGTCTACAATGGAGAAAAGGTGGAGAATGAAGACTTCTTCACTGGTCCGGACGAGACGTTCTAGGCTGGCGTAACCACCGGGCAACGCCTGTGCATGGAGCCACACTAGTTTACTTTTACCGCTGCTTTGCTTTGTAATCTTATTTTAGACCTACGGGTCATTATTGAAAGACACCTATGTATTCGATCATGGCTTGTAATAAATGATATTACACTTTCGTCTACACATGTATGATGTGAACCGATCCTAGCATACATGTGGAAGTCATCCGGTTGTCTTGTTGGGACCGGGTGTGACAAAGTGGTATAAGAGCTGTGTTGCCCGTAGGACGCAAGCCTAGTTAGAAAAGGATGACTTGAGGACCCTACCACATTCTAAAAAGTAATTTATAAAGTTGCTTTGTATTTCCTACCTTGTCTGCTTGTTTTATTTACTCCTTTATTTATATGTTTTGTTACTGACACTCTCCTGTTTCAAAATTTGTAGATGGCCCGCACCAAGACGACCCCCCGTAAGTCGACCGGTGGACTTGTGCCCCCTCGTAGGCTGGCCAGTCACTCTCCATCCATCAATCCCCGTGGCCCCATTGTGTTCCATTCTGACGGCAGGGCTGCAGGACGTCTGCGACTTCATCTCCTGGCCATACTCCGTGAGGCTGGCTACCGTCACCACAGCCTCTCGCTCTCCTACCACACCACTGGAGTGCAGGGCCTCAGTAGGAAGGAGTGGAACTGCAAGATTTACATTACCATGGTGATGAGTTGGTGAATGCCCACAGCACTCCTGCTTGGAGGAGCTCCCGCTGATATGCGAAGCAGGATGCTAGTTGGGAGGCAGCTACCTTTTGCAGTCACGCCTACCGTTTTCATCTGGAGGACATGGTGCACGCCTTCGTTCCGCAGCGTCCCAGTGGCACTGCGGGCTTCGTCTCCAGACACATGGCGGGACCCATGGACCTTCCACAGTCATGTCAGACTGTTGACGACGTGGCCCAGCTCAGTGCCCGACCTCAGAGGGCACAGCAGGAGATTCAAGATGGTCATGACCTCGCCCAGCGCCATGAGGCGGTGATTAATAGGTATCGCCGGATCACCGACAAGGACCCGGACGACTACGCGTCTGCACTTCGGCGTGGACCCCAGACTCTCCAGACAGTCGTGACGGCCAGTGTGGGTCGTCTTCAGAGGAGTCTTCTAACGAGGAGCGGTCCAGTGTGACATCTGCCGCACCCCCGCCGCCTGCTGCCTCACCACCACACGACCCTGAGGACCCCGGCAAGGACGACGACGACGACGAGGACCCAGAGGAGTTCCCACTTGACGATAAGTAGTCCTCGACCTATGCCACGACTCAAGGATAGGCACACCCCCAATTAGTTAAATAAGAGCGATGTAGACGTACTCGTGTGACCTGAGTTGTGTTACCTCTTTTCATGGTTTTCCTCTTGGTGTGTTGTGTGATTTGTGGAAAGCCTTGGCGACTTGTCCACAACCGCACCTTTTTGATACTTCCTTAATTAGTGAGCTATTAATAAAGGATTTTCTTATATACTCGTGTTTGTTGTGATTTTTTTTCCATATAGTAAGGGTAACGTATAGTAGTCTTCCACTATAGTAGTACCTAAGACTATATTCTCTTTCTACTCAGATGGCAGGTAGCGGAAGAGGCCGTGGCCGTGGCCGTGGTATGCCCCTCGGTGATGATGAAGCTGGATTCCAGCTACCGCAATGGAATGGGAGAGGTGCCCGTGGTGCACCTGCGATGAATCATATGCAGCAAATGATGGCCATGCAGATGCAAATGATGTAGAATTTAACACAAGTGGTGGCCAACATGCAGCAAGCCCAGCAAGCCCCTCCACCTCCACCACCAAATCAGCATCAGCCACAGCCAGCACCAGGACCCCGATCCCGCATGAGAGACTTTCTCAACACCCATCCACCCACCTTTGCCACAGCTAGTGAGCCAATGGATGCTGATGATTGGCTGAGAACAGTTGAGAGCAAGCTGAGAATTATCAAATGTGAAGGAAGGGAGAAGGTACTGTTAGCCTCGCACCAACTCCAGGGACCTGCAGCCGACTGGTGGACTGCTTTCACCGAAGCCCATCAGGACCCAGATAATATCACATGGGATGATTTCAAGATTTACTTCCGCAGTCATTTCGTGCACAAAGGAGAGGTCCAGGCGAGATGTGTGGAATTTCTCATGCTGAAGCAAGGCCGTATGAGTGTGCGAGAGTACCTGAATAAATTCACACAATTGTCCCGCTATGCACCCGAAGACGTGGACACTGACTCAAAGAAACAATTTCATTTTAAGAAAGGGCTTGACAAGGAGCTGAAGTTCGCTATGGTTTCCAGTGACTACAATAGTTTCCAAAAGTTGGTGGACAAGGCTTTTGAAGTGGAAAGAACCAAGAAAGAGTTGGATGATGATGACCGAAAGAGTAAGCTGGCACAAGCACACAGTTCTGGAAATAATGTGCGCCCTCGCTTTGCCCCTCAGTCTGCGGCACCTATGCCTCGTCCTATGAACTCTTACATGGGACAAAGGTACCCAAACTCCTCCTATAGGCCACCCACACCATACAACCTGCAGATGCGCCAACCACCACAGCCTCCATGCCAACCAATAACCCCCTCGCCCAGCAGCTCCAGCACCCCGCCCTAATGGACAGCCGCAAAGAACCCTCAAGGAGGTAATAGATCCCAAGGTAACAACGCAGCTGTGCAGTGTTATAACTGTGGTGAGATGGGACATTTCGCCAATTGTTGCCTGAAGAAGCTGCTGCAACAACCTACACATGGAAGAGTTAACCACGTGGCACTCGAGGAGGCGCACAATGCACTAGATGTGGTTGTTGGTACGTTTCCGGCCGATTCTCATCTAGCTACAGTGTTGTTTGATTCCGGTGCTACACATTCATTCATATCTAAGGAATTCATGAGGAGGCATGACATGGTAGTGCACTTAATGATTCACCAACTTATAGTTCACTCCCCTGGGGGAGAAATGATAACACGGCAAATATGCCCTAATGTAAGGCTAGACATAAGGGGGGTAGTTTTCCCAGCAAACCTTATTGTTATGGAATCTCAAGGGCAAGATATTATCCTGTGAATGGATTGGGTTACCAAGTACCATGGGGTGATCCACCGAGCCACAAGGACAGTCTCCTTGACCCATACCTATAGTACCAAGGTTGAGTTGTCTCCAGATCAAGCTCCAACACAGAGTATCAGGCGAAATCAAACTAAGGTTGCCGAAGAGATCCGAGTTGTCAGTGAATTCCCAGACGTGTTCCCTGAGGAGTTATCGGGTATGCCCCCTGACCGTGAAATTGAATTCATCATTGACCTAGTGCCTGGAACGGCCCCCATATATAAGAGGCCATATAGAATGGACTCTAAACAGTTAGCCGAGCTAAAGGATCACGTTAGAGAGTTGTTGGAGAAAGGATACATCCACCCTAGTTAATCACCTTGGGGTGCTCCTGTCATATTGGTGCCTAAAAAGGATGGCACTCAAAGGTTGTGTGTGGACTATCGTGCATTGAATGCAGTGACCATCAAGAATAAGTACCCATTGCCAAGGATTGAAGATTTGTTTGACCAGTTGCAAGGAGCATGTGTGTTCTCTAAGATTGATCTTCGTTTGGGTTACCACCAGTTGCAGATTCGACCATCGGACATTCACAAGACTGCATTCGTCTCTCGATATTGTCTTTATGAGTATACTGTTATGTCTTTCAGGTTGACCAATGCTCCAGCTTACTTCATGTACCTAATGAACAAAGTATTTATGGAGTACCTGGATAAATTTGTGGTCGTATTCATCGATGACATCTTAATATTCTCCAAGTGTGAAGAAGAGCACGAGGAACACCTGAGGTTGGCACTACAGAAGCTTAGAGAGAACCAATTATACGCTAAATTCAGTAAGTGTGAGTTTTGGCTGAAGCAGGTATTGTTCTTGGGACATGTCATATCAGAAGGAGGAATATCAGTGGATCCAGGCAAAGTGGCAGATGTTCTCAAGTGGGAGACGCCAGAAAATGTGGGACACATCAGAAGCTTTTTGGGAATGGCTGGTTACTATCGACGATTTATTGAGGGATTTTCAAAGATCTCTCGGCCGCTAACCAAGCTACTCGAGAAGGGAGCTAAATTCAAGTGGACACTGGAATGTGAAGCAAGCTTTGCCTAATTAGAAGAGGTTGACCACTGCTCCAGTTTTGGTCATGCCGGATATGCAAAAGGAGTTTTCGGTCTATTGTGATGCTTCTGGATAGGGATTGGGATGTGTGTTGATGCAAGAGGGACATGTGGTGGCTTACGCCTCGAGACAACTCAAGAAGCATGAGAAGAATTATCCGACCCATGATCTGGAATTAGCAGCTGTGGTTCACGCACTGAAGATATGGAGACACTACCTGATCGGAAAATGGACAGAAATCTACACCAATCACAAGAGCTTGAATTACATATTCACTCACACGGACCATAATATTCGCCAACAAAGTTGGTTAGAGCTCATTAATTACTTTGATGTTGTGATCAACTATCACTTTGGAAAGGCGAATGTGGTCGCAGATGCTTTGAGTAGGAAAACCCAATGCAATAGTATGACGATCCAGGCTTATCAACTGTATCTATGTGAAGAGTTTGCAAGATTAAACCTGTGCATAGTGTCTAATGCAGATGCAGTAGTTATGGAAGTGGACTCCACATTGGAACAAGACATTAGAGAAGGCCAAAAAGAGGATAAGAAGATCCAGAAACTTAAGAAGTTGATGAAGGCTGGCAAAGCCCCAAATTCTAGGGAGGATGAACATGGAACCCTGTGGTTAGGAATAAGGATATGTGTGCCGAATGTCAACGGGGATCCAAGATTTGATATTGAGAGAAGCCCACGACTCGTACTACTCCATTCATCCTGGGAGTACCAAGATGTACCAAGACCTTAAGGATCAATACTTGTGGCTTGGTATGAAGCGTGATGTGGCCAAATACGTGGCTCTGTGTGACACGTGTCAGTTAGTCAAGGCAGAAAATCAGAGACCCGCTGGACTACTTCAACCCCTCAAGATACCCGAGTGGAAATGGGAAGAGATAAGTATGGACTTTATTGTGGGATTGCCGAGGACCCAGTCAAGATACGACTCCATATGAGTTGTCGTGGATCTGTTGACCAAAGTTGCTCACTTCATTCTGGTCAAGGAAAGCTACAATGGTTCGCTGTTTGCAGAATTGTACCTGGCAAGAATTGTGTGTTTACACGGTGTTCCAAAGAAGATAGTGTCTGACCGAGGTACCCATTTCACTTCAAGATTCTGGCAGAAGCTACATGAGTCAATGGATGCTCGTCTGAATTTCATCTTAGCGTATCACCCGCAGACGGATGGTCAGACAGAACGCACCAATCAAATCTTGGAGGATATGTTGAGAGCGTGTGCCTTGAAGAATAGTAAGAGTTGGGACAAAAATTTGCCCTATGCGCAATTTTCTTACAACAACAGCTACCAGGCTAGTCTCAAAATGTCCCCATTTGAGGCACTTTATGGGCGAAAGTGTAGGAGACCTTTATTTTGGATTCAGACCGGAGAAGGTCAAGTGTTTGTACCGGAGATATTAAGAGAAGCAGAACAACAAGTACAAGAGGTCCAGGATAATCTGAAAACGGCGCACTCAAGGAAGAAGAGTTACGCAGACGCTCGATGTCGTGATCTAACCTTTGAGGTCGGAGACTTTGTGTATCTCAAGGTATCACCCGTAAGAGGTCTAAGACGGTTCAATGTGAAGGGAAAACTAGCACTCCGTTATATTGGTCCGTTTAAGATATTGGAGAGAAGAGGAAAAGTAGCCTATCGTCTCGAGCTACCTTCTCAACTGTCAGATGTGCATGATGTGTTCCACGTGTCGTAGCTAAAGAAATGTTTGAGAGTACCAGAGGAACAACTACCCATGGAGGCTATAGATGTGCAAGAGGATCTGTATTACGCAGAACGACCAGTCAAGATTCTAGAGACATTAGAACGTGTCATGAGGAACAAGACAATTCGCATGTGCAAAGTGCAGTGGAAGCATCACACCGAGGTAGAAGCAACATGGGAGAGAGAAGAAGACCTCAAGTCCGAGTTCCCTGACCTTTTCTCTTAGGATGCCTGAATCTCAGGGGCGAGATTACTTTTAAGGGGGGTAGAGTTGTAACACCCAAAATTTCAAAACTTTGAAATAAAGGGATTTGAATTAGGAGCGCATCATGCATTTGCCTTTGTTCAGAAAATTCAATTTCAAAATGCGCTAGAATTCGTTTGAAATTTGAAAAGAAATTCAAATTGTAAAAAGAAATGAAAAAAAAAGAGAAAAAACATAATAAAAAGGAAAAAGCGCCGCTTGGGCCAAATCCTTGCCGCCGGCCCAATCCTTCCCCCCTCCCCCTTATCTTTTTCCCCTCCGACCAGCCCAACCCCGCGGCGGCACAAGGCCAGCCGCGCCTCTCTCTCTCTCTCTCTTTTCCTGCGCGTGGACCACACCCGTCAGGGCTTTCCTTCTTCCTTCCCTTTCCTTACGCCGCGTCCGACCGAGCCCCCGCCGATTCCGCCCCCGATCAAATTGCCGGCAAGAGAATCACTAGCCATAATGGCCCCTGTCGCCTTCCATCGCCGTGAAATCCCTTTCCATACTCCGCCACCCCCACTCCCCTATAAATCCCGGCTGGCGCCCCAATTTTTCCCCTCCCCGAAGCTTCGAACCCTAGCCGCCGTTCCAAGGTAATGTCGTCGCCGTTCCGGTCGCCCTAGCCAATTTTTCTCCATCAAACCTCGCCTAACATGTGCGCCCCGTCCTTAGGAACTCGCCGTACATACTCTCTTCGGGAGAATGCCGCAGCAATGCCGTCTTCGTCGAGCTCCGACGACCACCGCCGCCGTTCGCCGTCGCCGACGCACCTACGCCCCGATTCGAGCTCCGCGACCCCCAGTGGTGAGCTCATCTAGTCTCCCTCTCCCTTTTTCCGCGTTAGCACCGAAGCTTGGCGTCGATTTTGGCCGTTTGGCCATCGCCAGCGAGGCGCACCGCCGTGGCCGCCGAGCGTCGCCGCGTGCCTGGGTGCGCGTCGCTCCTGGGGCGATTTGGCCCATCCTCGGCCGTCGATCTGAGGCCGACGGCCGAGATTAGAACCCCGTACCCCTTCGGGCCCTCGTCCCTTTTAAATCTTCACAGCTAGGTCCTGGAATATAGAAAATAGCCCATGGACTTTAATTTATTTATGTTAGCACTGTTAAATTAAATAAACATAGCATTTTAGCCACTGTTTCCACCATAAATTATGTTTTAGGCCTCTGTAAACTATGATTAACCCCCTGGTTATGTTATAAAATATTTCTAGGCCCCTGGTCATGTCTGTTTTCCATAAGAGCCCCTGTATTAATTGTAAATTACATAAAATCACATGAGTACTCTCTCTTTTTGCACAAATCACTTAGGGTATTATTTTATTATTATTTCCTAATCTGTTTAGGATAAAATAATGTGTTTAATTTGCTGTTTTTGTTGATTTCCTAATAAACCCATATAGACACTAAAACCCAAACTTCCACCCACACCACTAACTAAAGTCTTAACAAAGGACACAGTGTTAGGGACATAATTGCGTAGGTTTTCTTTTGTGTTTACTTATTTGTGATGTGCCTATGTTTGCTTGTCTCTTATTGCGTGTTGCTATTTTCTGCTCCGCATGCGATGATGTATTTAGAGTCGGTTCCCGAGGCGACTTACAATCTTCAGCACTACCACTTCACCGACCCACACTTCGAAGAAGGCAAGTTCCTTGGCCATTTTGCACCTGTTTTATTAATGTTTAGTTAGTTGGATGCTTAATAAATTGAATCCAATTTACTGCACCCTTCCATATAATTCCTTGTCACCAAGTTGGGTTGGGTAGATGTTATTATTACTTTTACGCTTAGTCATGCTTAGTTTTGGAAGGGAATTTCTCTACATACATGTTATACCATTAATTGTTGTGATCATTTATTGAGATTTGGTGAATTGAATTGTAGTGGATAGGAATCTGGTGGGTTGGTTGTTGGTATTGTGCAATACGCACGAGACCCGAGTTTTGGGGTATGAACCTTGCGGAATTCTAAGGACCGGTTTATGGAGGAAGCCACTAAGATTTATAGTATCGCCACAAGACTGAGTATGGGGCAGCTTGGTCGATTGACTAGGCCTCTCCCGGCGTAGTATTAGTGATTGGATAGTGCGGGGAATTGGTTCAAGGTGTACTGCCTTGGGATCCGCATGGCTCAAGAGAGGGCAACTGGGGTGTTGAGTCGTGGTGTAACGGCTCAGACTTTTGTACAGGGGTGAAACCTCACAGGGCTAGTACGCGTCGGGAGAATCCTTTGTAAAGACCTCGTAGTGATCTCCTGGCCTCACACCAAAGGAAGTGTGCAATGTGGTTCGCGACCACAGCAAATAGGGAGGTTTACTTAGTCCACTTGTCAATAGGGGATGAAATCACGGCTTGTGGGTAAAGGGTACATTCTCTGCAGAGATTTAGAAACTGTCATGACAACCGTGCTCACGGACAAGAGCGACTTGGTGTCCAGTTCATAATTAGTCAGTGATTGGGAATGGTGGTTTGGTTGGTTTGGTTTTGGCTTATACATGGGTTATGGTTGGGTACACTAACCTAGAAGTAGGCGCTAATAAAAGCTAAGGATAGGATGTAATGCTATAGTGCTTAACCCAAATTTGGCCTTCCATTCTAACAACCTGCATGTCATCTCTTCCCCACTTGCTAAGTACCGTTGGTACTCAAACTTGCTTGTTGCTTATCTTTCCTCAGTCTACAATGGAGAAGAGGTGGAGAATGAAGACTTCTTCGCTGGTCCGGACGAGACGTTCTAGGCTTGCGCAACCCCTGGGCAACGCCTGTGCATGGAGCCACACTAGTTTACTTTTACCGCTACTTTGCTTTGTAATCTTATTGTAGACCTACGGGTCATTATTGTTTGACACTTATGTATTCGAACATGGCTTGTAATAAATGATATTACACTTTTGTCTACACATGTATGATGTGAACCGATCCTGGCATTCATGTGGAAGTCATCCGGTTGTCTTGTTGGGACCGGGTGTGACAAAGTGGTATCAGAGCCATGTTGCCCGTAGGACGCAAGCCTAGTTAGAAAAGGATGACTTGAGGACCCTACCACATTCTAAAAAGTAATTTATAAAGTTGCTTTGTATTTCCTACCTTGTCTAGATGTTTTATTTTCTCCTTTATTTATATGTTTTGTTACTGACACTCTCCTATTTCAAAATTTGTAGATGGCCCGCACCAAGACGACCCCCCATAAGTCGACCGGTGGACTTGTGCCCCTGCGTAGGCTGGCTAGTCGCTCTCCAGCCATCGATCCCCGTGGCCCCGTTGTGGTCCGTTCTGACGACAGGGTTGCAGGACGTCTGCGACATCATCTCCTGGCCATACTCCGTGAGGCTGGCTATCGTCACCACAGCCTCTCGCTCTCCTACCACACCACTGGAGTGCAGCGCCCCGGTAGGAAGGAGTGGAACTGCAAGATTTACATTACTATGGTGATGAGTTGGTGAATGCCCACAACAGTCCTGCTTGGAGGAGCTCCCGCCGATATGTGGAGTAGGATGCTAGTTGGGAAGCAGCTACCTTTTGGATTCACGCCTACTGTTTTCGTCTGGAGGACACGGTGCACACCTTCGTTCTGCAGCGTCCTAGTGGCACTACGGGCTTCGTCTCCAGACACATGGCGGGACCCCTGGACCTTCCAAAGTCATGTCAGACTGTTGACGACGTGGCCCAGCTCAGTGCCCGACTTCAGAGGGTGCAGTAGGAGATTCAAGATGGTCATGACCTCGCCCAGCGCCATGAGGCAGTGATCAGGAGGTATCGCCGGATCACCAACGAGGACCCGGGCGACTATGCATCTGACACTTCGACGTGGACCCCAGACTCTCCAGACAGTCGTGACGGCCAGTGTGGGTCGTCTTCGGAGGAGTCTTCTAACAAGGAGCCATCCAGTGTGGCGTCTGCCGCACCCCCACTACCTGCTGCCTCACCACCACACGACCCCGAGGACCGCGGCAAGGACGTCGACGACAACGACGAGGACCCAGAGGAGTTCCCACTTGATGACGAGTAGTCCTCGACCTATGCCACGACTCAAGGATAGGCACACCCCCAGTTAGTTAAATAAGAGTGATGTAGACGTACTCGTGTGACCTTGAGTTGTGTTACCCCTTTTCATGGTTTTCCTCTTGGTGTGTTGTGTGAGTTGTGGAACGCCTTGGCGACTTGTCCACAACCGCACCTTTTTGATACTTCCTTAATTAGTGAGCTATTAATAAAGGATTTTCTTATATACTCATGTTTGTTGTGATTTTTTTTTCATATAGTAAGGGTAACGTATAGTAGTCTTCCACTATAGTAGTACCTAAGACTATATTCTCTTCCTACTCAGATGGCAGGTAGCGGAAGAGGCCGTGGCCGTGGCCGTGGTATGCCCCTCGGTGATGATGAAGCTAGATTCCAGCTACCGCAATGGAATGGGAGAGGTGCCCGTGGCGCACCTGCGATGAATCATATGCAGCAAATGATGGCCATGCAGATGCAAATGATGTAGAATTTAACACAAGTGGAGGCCAACATGCACCAAGCCCAGCAAGCCCCTCCACCTCCACCACCAAATCAGCATCAGCCACAACCAGCACCAGGACCCCGATCCCGCATGAGAGACTTTCTCAACACCCATCCACCAACCTTTGCCACTGCTAGTGAGCCAATGGATGCTGATGATTGGCTGAGAACAGTTGAGAGCAAGCTGAGAATTATCCAATGTGAAGGAAGGGAGAAGGTACTGTTAGCCTCGCACCAACTCCAGGGACCTGCAGCCGACTGATGGACTGCTTTCACCGAAGCCCATCAGGACCCAGATAATATCACATGGGATGATTTCAAGATTTACTTCCGCTGTCATTTGCTGCCCGAAGGAGAGGTCCAGGCGAGACGTGAGGAATTTCTCATGCTGAAGCAAGGCCGTATGAGTGTGTGAGAGTACCTGAATAAATTCACACAATTGTCCCGCTATGCACCCGAAGACGTGGACACTGACTCAAAGAAACAGTTTCATCTTAAGAAGGGGCTTGACAAGGAGCTGAAGTTATCTATGGTTTCTAGTGACTACAACAGTTTCCAAAAGTTGGTGGACAAGGCTTTTGAAGTGGAAAGAACCAAGAAAGAGTTGCATGATTATGACCGGAAGAGGAAGCTGGCACAAGCACACAGTTCTAGAAATAATGTACGCCCTCGCTTTGCCCCTCAGTCTGCGGCACCTATGCCTCGTCCTATGAACTGTTACACGGGACAAAGGTACCCAAAATCATCCTATAGGCCACCCACACCATACAACCAGCAGATGTTCCAACCACCACAACCTCCACGCCAACCAATGCAACCCCCTCGCCCAGCAGCTCCATCACCCCGCCCTAATGGACAGCCGCAACAGAACCCTGAAGGAGGTAATAGATCCCAAGGTAACAACGCGACTGTGCAGTGTTATAACTGTGGTGAGATGGAACATTTCGCCAATCGTTGCCCGAAGAAGCCGCTGCAGCAACCTACACATGGAATAGTTAACCACGTGGCACTTGAGGAGGCGCACAATGCACTAGATGTGGTTGTTGGTACATTTCCTGCCGATTCTCATCTAGCTACAGTGTTGTTTGATTCTGGTGCTACGCATTCATTCATATCTAAGTAATTCATGAGGAGGCGTGACATGGTAGTGCACTTAATGACTCACCAACTTATAGTTCACTCCCCTAGGGGAGAAATGATAACACGGCAAGTATGCCCTAATGTAAGGCTAGACATAAGGGGGGTAGTTTTCCCAGCAAACCTTATTGTTATGGAATCTCAAGGGCAAGATATTATCCTGTGAATGGATTGGGTTACCAAGTACCATGGGGTGATCCACTGCGCCACAAGGACAGTCTCCTTGACCCATACCTATAGTACCAAGGTTGAGTTGTCTCCAGATCAAGCTCCAACACAGAGTATCAGGCGAAATCAAACTGAGGTTGCCGAAGAGATCCGAGTTGTCAGTGAATTCCCAGACGTGTTCCCTAAGGCGTTATCGGGTATGCCCCCTGACCGTGAAATTGAATTCATCATTGACCTAGTGCCTGGAACGGCCCCGATATATAAGAGGCCATATAGAATGGACGCTAAACAGTTAGCCGAGCTAAAGGATCACGTTAGAGAGTTGTTGGAGAAAGGATACATCCACCCTAGTTAATCACCTTGGGGTGCTCCTGTCATATTGGTGCCTAAAAAGGATGGCACTCAAAGGTTGTGTGTGGATTATCGTGCATTGAATGCAGTGACCATCAAGAATAAGTACCCATTGCCAAGGATTGAAGATTTGTTTGACCAGTTGCGAGGAGCATGTTTGTTCTCTAAGATTGATCTTTGTTTGGGTTACCACCAGTTGCAGATTCGACCATCGGACATTCCCAAGACTACATTCGTTTCTTGATATGTTCTTTATGAGTATACTGTTATGTCTTTCGGGTTGACCAATGCTCCAGCTTACTTCATGTACCTAATGAACAAAGTATTTATGGAGTACCTGGATAAATTTGTGGTCGTATTCATCGACGACATCTTAATATTCTCCAAGAGTGAAGAAGAGCACGAGGAACACCTGAGGTTGGCACTACAGAAGCTTAGAGAGCACCAATTATACGCTAAATTCAGTAGGTGTGAGTTTTGCCTGAAGCAGGTATCGTTCTTGGGACATGTCATATCAGAAGGAGGAATATCAGTGGATCCGGGCAAAGTGGCAGATGTTCTCAAGTGAGAGACGCCAGAAAATGTGGGACACATCAGAAGCTTTTTGGGAATGGCTGGTTACTATCGACGATTTATTGAGGGATTTTCAAAGATCTCTCGGCAGCTAACCAAGCTACTCGAGAAGGGAGCTACATTCAAGTGGACACTGGAATGTGAAGCAAGCTTTGCCGAATTAGAAGAGGTTGACCACTGCTCCAGTGTTGGTCATGCTGAATATGCAAAAGGAGTTCTCGGTCTATTGTGATGCTTATGGACAGGGATTGGGATGTGTGTTGATGCAAGAGGGACATGTGGTGGCTTACACCTCGAGACAACTCAAGAAGCATGAGAAGAATTATCCGACCCATGATCTAGAATTAGCAGCTGTGGTTCACACACTGAAGATATGGAGACACTACCTGATCGGAAAAAGGACAGAAATCTACACCGATCACAAGAGCTTGAAGTACATATTTACTCACCCGGACCATAATCTTCGCCAACGAAGGTGGTTAGAACTCAATAATGACTTCAATGTTGGGATCAACTATCACCCTGGAAAGTCGAACGTGGACGCAGATGCTTTGAGTTGGAAAACCCAATGCAATAGTATGACGATCCAGGCTTATCAACTGTAGCTATGTGAAGAGTTTGCAAGATTAAACCTGTGCATAGTGTCTAATGCAGATGCAGTAGTTATGGAAGTGGACTCCACATTGGAACAAGACATTAGAGAAGGCCAAAAAGAGGATAAGAAGATCCAGAAACTTAAGAAGTTGATGAAGGCTGGCAAAGCCCCAAATTTTAGGGAAGATGAACATGGAACCCTGTGGTTAGGAAAGAGGATATGTGTGCCGAATGTCAAGGGGGATCCAAGAGTTGATATTGAGAGAAGCCCAAGACTCGTACTACTCCATTCATCCTGGGAGTACCATGATGTACCAAGACCTTAAGGATCAATACTGGTGGCTTGGTATGAAGCGTGATGTGGCCGAATACGTGGCTCTGTGTGACACGTGTCACTTAGTCAAGGCGGAAAATCAGAGACCCGCTGGACTACTTCAACCCCTCAAGATACCCGAGTGGAAATGGGAAGAGATAAGTATGGACTTTATTGTGGGATTGCCGAGGACCCAGTCAGGATACGACTCCATATGGGTTGTCGTGGATCGGTTGACCAAAGTTGCTCACTTCATTTTGGTCCAGGAAAGCTACAATGGTTCTCGGTTGGCAGAATTATACCTGGCAAGAATTGTGTGTTTACACGGTGTTCCAAAGAAGATAGTGTCTGACAGAGGTACCCGGTTCACTTCAAGATTCTGGCAGAAGCTACATGAGTCAATGGACACTCGTCTGAATTTCAGCTTAGCGTATCACCCGCAGATGGATGGTCAGACAGAACGCACCAATCAAATCTTGGAGGATATGTTGAGAGCGTGTGCCTTGAAGAATAGTAAGAGTTGGGACAAAAATTTGCCCTATGCGCAATTTTCTTACAACAACAGCTACCAGGCTAGTCTCAAAATGTCCCCGTTTGACGCACTTTATGAACGAAAGTGTAGGACACCTTTATTTTGGATTCAGACCGTAGAATGTCAAGTGTTTGTACCGGAGATATTAAGAGAAGCAGAACGACAAGTACAAGAGGTCCGGGATAATATGAAAATGGCGCACTCAAGGCAGAAGAGTTACACAGACGCTCGATGTCGTGATCTAACCTTTGAGGTCGGAGACTTTGTGTATCTCAAGGTATCACCCGTAAGAGTTCTAAGACGGTTCAAAGTGAAGGGAAAACTAGCACTCCGTTATATTGGTCCGTTTAAGATATTGGAGAGAAGAGGAGAAGTAGCCTATCGTCACGAGCTACCTTCTCAACTGTCAGATGTGCATGATGTGTTCCACGTGTCGCAGCTAAAGAAATGTTTGAGAGTACCAGAGGAACAACTACCCATGGAGGCTATAGATGTGCAAGAGGATCTGTCTTACACAGAATGACCAGTCAAGATTCTAGAGACATCAGAACGTGTCATGAGGAACAAGACAATTCGCATGTGCAAAGTGCAGTGGAAGCATCACACCAAGGCAGAAGCAACATGGGAGAGAGAAGAAGACCTCAAGTCCGAATCTCAGGGGCGAGATTACTTTTAAGGGGGGTAGAGTTGAAACACCCAAAATTTCAAATATTTGAAATAAAGGGATTCGAATTAGGAGTGCATCATGCATTTGCCTTTGTTCAGAAAATTCAATTTCAAAATGCGCTAGAATTCGTTTGAAATTTGAAAAGAAATTCAAATTGTAAAAAGAAATGAAAAAGAAAAGAGAAAAACATAATAAAAAGGAAAAAACGCCGCTTGGGCCAAATCCTTGCCGCCGACCCAATCCTTCCCCCATCCCCCTTTCCTTTTTCCCCTCCGGCCAGCCCAACCACGCAGCGGCCCAAGGCCAGCCGCGCCTCTCTCTCTCTCTCTCTCTCTCTCTCTCTCTCTCTCTCTCTCTCTCTCTCTCTTGCCCTGCGTGTGGACCCCACCCATCAGGGCTTTCCTTCTTCCTTCCCTTTCCTTACGTCGCGTCCGACCGAGCCCCCGCCGATTCTGCCCCCGATTCAAATTGCCGGCAAGAGAATCACCAGCCATAATGCCCCTGTTGCCTTCCATCGCCGTGAAATCCCTTTCCATACTCCGCCACCCCCACTCCCCTATAAATCCCAGTCGGCGCCCCAATTTTTCCCCTCCCCGAAGCTTCGAACCCTAGCCGCCGTGCCAAGGTAATGTCGCCGCCGTTCCGGTCGCCCTAGCCAATTTTTCTCCATCAAACCTCGCCTAACATGTGCGCCCCGTCCTTAGGAACTCGCCGTACATACTCTCTTCGGGAGAACGCCGCCGCAACGCCGTCTTCGTCGAGCTCCGACGACCACCGCCGCCGTTCGCCGTCGCCGACGCACCTACGCCCCGATTCGAGCTCCGTGACCCCCCATGGTGAGCTCATCTAGTCTCCCTCTCCCTTTTTCCGCATTAGCACCAAAGCTTGACGTCGATTTTGGCCGTTTGGCCATCACCGGCGAGGCACGCCGCCGTGGCCGCCGAGCGCCGCCCGTGCCTGGGTGCGCATCGCCCCTGGGGCGATGTGGCCCATCCTCGGCCGTCGATCTGAGGCCAACGCCGAGATTAGAACCCGTACCCCTTCGGGCCCTCGCCCCTTTTTAAATCTTCATAGCTAGGTCCTGGAATTTAGGAAATAGCCCCTGGACTTTAATTTTTTTATGTTAGCACTGTGAAATTGAATAAACATAGCATTTTAGCCCCTGTTTCCACCATAAATTATGTTTTTAGCCTCTGTAAGATATGATTAACCCCCTGGTTATGTTATAAAATATATCTAGGCCCATGTTCATGTCTGTTTTGCATAAGAGCCACTGTATTAATTGTAAATTACATAAAATCACATGAGTACTCTCTCTTTTTGCACAAATCACTTAGGGTATTATTTTATTATTATTTCCTAATCTTTTTAGGATAAAATAATGTGTTTAATTTGCTGTTTTTGTTGATTTCCTAATAAACCCATATAGACACTAAAACCCAAACTTCCACCCACACCACTAACTAAAGTCTTATCTAAGGACATAGTGTTAGCGACGTAATTGCGTAGGTTTTCTTTTGTGTTTACTTATTTGTGATGTGCCTTTGTTTGCTTGTCTCTTATTGCATGTTGCTATTTTCTGCTCCGCATGCGATGATGTACTTAGAGTCGGTTCCCGAGCCGTCTTATAATCTTCAGGACTACCACTTCACCGACCCACACTTCAAAGAAGGCAAGTTTCTTGACCATTTTGCACCTGTTTTATTATGTTTTAGTTAGTTGCATGCTTAATAAATTGAATCCTATTTACTGCGCCCTTCCATATAATTCCTTGTCACCAGGTTGGGTTGGGTAGATGTTATTATTACTTTTACGCTTAGTAATGCTTAGTTTTGGAAGGGAATTTCTCTAAATACATGTTATACCATTAATTGTTGTGATCATTTATTGAGATTTGGTGAATTGAATTGTAGTGGATAGGAATCTGGCGGGTTGGTTGTTGGTATGGTGCAGTACGCACGAGACCCGGGTTTTGGGGTATGAACCTTGACGGATTCTAAGGACCGGTTTATGGAGGAAGACACTAAACTTTATTGTATTGCCACAAGACTGAGTATTGGGCAACTTGGTCGATTAACTAGGCCTCTCCCGGCGTAGTATTAGTGATTGGATAGTGCGGGGAATTGGTTCAGGGTGTACTACCTTTGGATCCGCATGGCTCAAGAGGGGGCAACTGGGGTGTTGAGTCGTGGTGTAACGACTCACACTTTTGTACAGGGGTGAAACCTCAGAGGGCTAGTACGCGTAGGGAGAATCCTTTGTAAAGACCTCGTAGTGATGTTCTGGCCTCACACCAAAGGAAGTGTGCAATATGGTTCGTGACCACGGGCAACAGGGAGGTTTACTTAGTCCACCTGGCAACAGGGGATGAAATCACAGCTTGTGGGTAAAGGGTACATTCTCTGCAGAGATTTAGAAACTGTCCTGACAGTCGTGCTCACGGACAAGAGCGGCTTGGTGTCCAATTCATATTTAGTCAGTGATTGGGAATGGTGGTTTGGTTGGTTTGGTTTTGGCTTATACATGGGTTATGGTTGGGTACACTCACCTAGAAGTAGGTGCTAATAAAAGCTAAGGATAGGATGTAATGCTATAGTGCTTAAGCCAAATTTGTCCTTCCGTTCTAACAACCTGCACGTCATATCTTCCCCACTTGCTGCGTACCGTTGCTACTCAAACTTGCTTGTTGCTTATCTTTCCTCAGTCTACAATGGAGAATAGGTGGAGAATGAAGACTTCTTCGCTGGTCCAGATGAGACGTTCTAGGCTGGCGCAACCCCTGGGCAATGCCTGTGCATGGAGCCACACTAGTTTACTTTCATCGCTGCTTTTCTTTGTAATCTTATTTTAGACCTACGGGTCATTATTGTAAGACATTTATGTATTCGAACATGGCTTGTAATAAAAGATATTACACTTTCGTCTACACATGTATGATATGAACCGATCTTGGCATACATGTGGAAGTCATCCGGTTGTCTTGTTGGGACCGAGTGTGACAGAAGAATCTCAAGACACTACAAAGATGCTCAATGTGCTAAAAGACTATGAGCATGACGATGAAGAAGTGTGTCAACTCAAGGCACTTATAGGAAAGAAGATAACGAACCAAAAGTGCAAGAAAGAAGACGAGAAGACAACGGGGGGTGGTCATCAAAACTACAACCGATATGCTTTTAATTACGAGCGTCTTAATTTTGACAATCACTATCTTTCTATTCCCATGGGGAGACCTCCATATTTTGACGGCAATGACTATACAATGTGGAAGTACAATATAAAAATGCATCTCATTTCCCTAGACCCATGTCTTTGGCAAATTGTGTGTATAGGCATAAATATCCCAAACACCGGCGATGAACTTACACCAGAGCAAGCCCAAGCTATCCACCGCAATGCACAAGTTGTCGCGGTGATCACCTCGTCGCTAAACTGGGAGGAGTTTAACAAAGTTGATGGACTCGAGGTAGACAAAGATATATGGGACACCCTCAAGATGGCGCATGAAGGAAATCATTCTGTACGAGAATCGAAGATTGAAATGATTCAGGGGAGCCAGGGAGGTTTGCCATCGAGTGTGATGAAACTCCTCAAGATATGTACAATTACATGAACATGCTAATCAACAAGATTAGACATATAGAAGTAAGAAGTGGTCAGGCCACGAAGTGGTCAAAAGGATGATTAGGGCGTTCATGCCCCGAAATGTCACTTTATGCTCCATAATCATTGAAAGTCCGGGGTTTCACAAAATGACTCTAGATGAGCTTTTGGTAAAAATGATCAATCACGAGATGATGGAAAAGGAAGCTCAATATGTGAAGAATCATGTCAATCTCACCTCATCAAAGAAGAAGGATGTCTCCCTCAAGGCGACTTGCAAGCCAAGAGGAAAGAAAGTTCGTGAGGTGCAAGACGACAAAGATAGTAAAGATGCAGCCACCAACATGGATGAAGAAGAGATGGTTCTCTTCAAAATGTTTAATAGAATAATGAGAAGGAGAAGAGGAGACAACTACATTGAGGGCGAGAGCAAGAGCAAAGACAAGTCCAAGACAAAGCGGTCTTGCTATAACTGTGGTGAATGTGGGCATTTTATAGTTGATTGCCCGTATGAAGAAGACGAACAGAAAAAGGAAGCAAAGCCACAAGACAAGAAAATATTCAAGAAGAATAAGAAAGTTGGCCAAGCACATCTTGGCAAGGTGTGGGACTCAAATGATGAGTCCTCCTCCGAAGATGAATATAGGGTGACAACAATTGCTATCAGGAGACCTTCCAAGAAGACCACTCTCTTTCTAAATTTCGGAAGATGGAAAAACTCAAATGACACTTTCCTTATGTACAAGGAGGAAAAATGTTAAATCGAGACCTTCATCTTTACATTCCTCTAGTGATGATGATTTTGATAGAAGTGATGAAAATGAACAAATGTTTAAGGGCTTAAGTAAAAATGTATTAGCTAAAATAAAAATGTTGACAGATGAAATATTTGGGAAGGAAGATCTTATCAACCGACAAGAAGATATGCTCATACTTCAAAAGGAGAGATACTCTAAGGTTGAAAAGGCTCTCGAGCTTGAAAAGGAAAAGAGAGAAGCACTTGAGCGTGAGCTAGCTTTGAGCAAGGAAACTTGCTCAAATGTAAATGCTTTGAATGTTGTACTTAAGGATGTGCTTGTTAACTTGAAAAAAGTTAAAAAGAACCTTCAAGCAAAAGTTGAATCCCTCAAGCAAAGTGCTCCCTCACCTTCTAAGAGCTCACCTTCTCCAAATATCGAGTATATTCCACCTAAAACTTGTAATTGTGCTAATTTGGTTCTTAACCTGAAAAATGAGCTTAAAGTGGCACAAAGCAAAAGTTCACCCAAAGGTGGCATTTTTGACAAGGAGAAAATCAAGTATGCACGGAGTACAAACTCGGTTACTAGAGCTCCAAATGTCAAGGATGGCCATGGATATTCTTGTGGTGAAAAGTGGAATGCTATAAACCCCAGGAATAACAAGGAATTGATTGCTTTTGTCAATGGAGGCTAAAATCAAGTTGAGAACATTAAACATGTTCCTTCCTTTCATGAAAAAGCTAAAAATGGACCAAACATTATGTTTCATGAGTTTAATGCCTTATATGTTCTTATGAAGGATCAATTTAACCATGTTTTTGCCAAGTACATTGGGCCACTCCACAAGAGTCCAAAATCTTGTGTGTGGGTGCCCAAATGTCTTATCACTAACATCAAAGGACCCAATCAAGCTTCGGTACCTAGATCCAAAGCATAATCCAGTTTTGTAGGTGTACCCCCTCTGGTGGATCCAAAGAGGTTCTTGATAGGCATCAACCACATGTCTAGAGGAAAGAAAATATTCATGGGGTAAAATGAAAAATCCAAGTTCATCTCCATCCGAACCATCATCACAAGACTCAAAGTGTACAACAACCAGAGAGCAATGATCAAGGGGGGGGGGGGGGCAAAGAAAATGAAGAAGGAGGTACCATTCTATTTTTGGCTCTAATGTATCTTGGCCCATCCATGTCATATTAAACTGGTATATCACCTTTGTTTGGTAATTTATTGTACTTGTGTGCATATAGGCATAATATCATGTCAGGTACATGTTTTGTATGCAAGGCTTCAAGCTGCTTCGACGTGTGGCTTGAGACGTTGCATATCTGATTGCTAGGAGTATAGAACTTCAAAATACTAGCATGATTGAGAAAGTTATCTCCTATCTTATTTTCACTCTAAAACTATTTCAAATATTATTTCTTTGTGAATTATGGTCATAGTATGATTGTTGTCTGCTTAGTGACCATATTCATCAACTATATTTTCTAAATCTATGTCCTTATGACCATTAGGACTCCTCTCAAATCCACTTCAAAATTCTTACGTACATTCTTTGTCTGAATTGGAAAAGTTCGACACACAACCAGACTAGTCGGGTGTCCTATTGATCTTTAGCATTTGGCCATAGTTTGATGATTAAGTGTTTGTTAATCATATCCTTCAAAGGTATACTCTACAATCAGGTACTAATCATCATCCAAAAGTCAAATTTTAAGTTCACCCTGTTAATCTTACCTCAACTCTCTATTTTATCGGGACTAGCTCGTGAGTCACACCGGACATGTTTGGTATCTTGACTAGTCCTTCCTTGATCCGCTATTATAGACAAGTCCGGGTTGGGCCGAACTAGTCCATTGTTCCCGTGACTTAACCATTGGATTCTCTCTGAGTCTATCTTCTTCCTTCTCACTCCAAACTCGACACTCTCTCTCCTCTCCTCGATCTCCAAAGGCGATTATTCTTCCCCACCACCAAATCTTTGTTTCATCGAGGGGGTGGCTTGGAGCTTCGAAGAGAAGCTCACCTCGGACTTCTCTGCACTCGAGATCCGCTCTGCTCTGTGCAACAACCCTATCTTGAGAAACCCTAGCTCTAACCCTAATCCTCATTCCTTTTTTCTAGGGATCAAGCCATTTCTTTCATTCACTAGGGTTTCAATATACTCCTAGTATCCTACATAATCAACATCCTGCACATTCATCTATGTCTCTAGAGACTTGATGATTTTCGAATACCTAGGGTTCATGCTGATGAACACTGGACTAGTGCGTTTTCTCAGACTAGTGTGGCCTTGGTCCGACATACCGAACTTGTCTGACCCTATATCCGACAAGTTCACATTTCTAGGGTTTAAACCCAACTCGACGCCCAGACTTCGTCTTCCTCCCCTCACATTCGCATTTGCTTTCTCTCTCCTAAAAACCTAGCCCCAAAGGTGATTTTCTATTTTGTCCATCAAAATCGAAGTTTTCTCCAATCGAAATCTTCTCCCCGGCCCGAAGCTTCATCGCTCCGGACGAATCCAGACCCTGCTTCGCTCCTTCAATCTCAAATCCTCGATTTTTTGGTGAAAATCTCACTTAACCCTAGTTCTCACCTTTCTTTCAATCTTTCTTATTTTTCTTGATTCATAGGGTATACATTATGTTTCTATATTTATTCCTACTGTATTCCTACTCGTTTTGCATCAATTCGAGCTAGAGTTGTTGAAAATAGGAAGTTAGGGTTCATACGTTAGTACGGAATAGTCCAATGTTCTGGTGCGAACAAGTTCGGTCTCCCGGACAAGTCCGCACTCTGAAAACAGACAAGTCCGATACTCTGAATATTTGAACCTCTAAATTCTTATTTTTACAAACTATACAATCAATTCTTATCAGTCCTTGAATTCCCCTTCTGGCACAATGTTGTCAGCTTTCGAGGACAACTCATTTCATTATGAAGATGAGCGTGACCGTGCAAGGGTATAAAAAGCCAAAAAGAGAGTCGAGAAGAAGAGGCATGACTACAATTTTCACTCCTCTCCTCCTGATGATGCTCTTCCTAAGAAGAGGAGAGTGGTAGTGAAGAAAGCTATAAGCAAGGATGGTGTTGGAAGCTCATCGGCACCTAGGAGAAGCATCAACAAGGGTAAAGGACTGGCTAGTGGTCCTATTGGTCCGTTGAAGATGAAGGCCCCTATTCACCGGAACAAGCAACTTTCAAATGATGATTTTACTGGAAAGGGAAGTGAATTGGCTGATAAGTACAAGAAGACTATAGTCTATGAGCAGCCTAAGCAGTTAGCTGATCCAAGGTTCCGGAGCAATTTTCATGCTGACTATTATGAGCATGTTTACATGTAGATGAGGAACCCGGTGATTGAAAGTTAGTGGGTCAATGTCAAGTACCCCCAATCCAAGAAGTGCCAAGCTTATCAAGAGATCTTGGAGGCATTGGAGAGGCATGGATTGAAGGATCTTCTATCCTTCCAATATAACTGGAATAATGAAATCATTACCCAATTCTTCTCTACTCTCTACTTCGCCTGTGGTGATGGGGATAAGATGATTTGGATGACACATGGATCCATGTATAGTGTCGCCTATAAAGTGCTTGCAAGGATACTCTATGTTGAGAATTTCTTGGACAATGATATTATAATTCACAATCTAAAGCCTTTGGAGAAGGAAGAGCTAGAATTCCTCTATGACATAAGAATGACTCACAAGCCTCCAACTACCAAATATTTGAAGCCATTCATTGCATTCCTGAATATAATTTTGAGAAACACCATAGCTCCCAAGGAAGGAGATGCATGAACCATCCAAGGGACACTAAGGACCTTGATGAAAGTGATCAAACGGAGAAGAACTTTTAATGTCTTTGAGTACATATACAATGTTGTGAACATCTCCATTACTCCAAAAAGTTCATGTGGTTATGCACCTTACATCATGTTCATGACTGTGAAGGTCATCGACCTTGAGTTTGTTAAGGATGTTGAGCGCAGGCCTCAAGCCCCAGAAGCCAACAATATACACTATTCCTTCTGCTCCTGCCTCACCTGCAGTGGAGAAGTGATCTAAGCAAGCAAATGAAGGCACAAGGACTCCAGTTGTTACTCTTGCTCCTCCAACCTCCAAAGAGTCCTCTAGTGGTGTGCTAAAAATGCTTTCCTCCATCTTTGCATCCTGCCGCAAAGTGGAAATTAAGCAGCACAAGGAGAGTTTGGTCATGAAGAGACATCGAAGATACATGAAGGCTAACGTCAAAGCTATTTGTGAGAAGCTATAGATTGAGCCAGTGGGATCACCTCAAGTTTCAGAGGATTCTGAAGAGGATATCACCAAGATGGCACCCCTCCTGAATCAAGAACTGTCATCATTTGGACTAGCAGGTTTCTCCGCTCCTCCCCTTCAACAAGAACATGGAAATGAAGATGAAGATGAAGAGAGGACCGAGAGTGAGGAAGGGAATCGGGATGAGTGATTCCACTCAATTTTCCCTTTTTGGTGCCTTGGTGCCAAAGGGGGAGAGATTGAGACTAGTAGCATAATTTGTAGCCTTAAGGATGTGTGATCGAGGACATGTATCTTAATTTCAAATTATTGTAATCTGTTTTGGATGTGCCTACTTTACTTAATGTGTGATGGTTGGTTTAATATTAATGTGATGGTTACTGCTATAATTTTTATGTTATTATCTTTTGCTCATCACATAAATTTATCACACTCACGTTATAGGCACCCCACCATAAAGAGTGCATATATGTGAGAAGTTTTTATTACTAATTTGTCATTCTCATATATGCACACTTTATGAAAATCAACTTTTACTCTTAATTGTGAAATCTCAATTTGTTGTTATCAATCATCAAAAGGGGGGAGATTGAAAGTGCATCTAGGCATTCCCTTGTGGGTTTTGGATGATTGATGACAAACGAATGAGATCCTATTGAAATTGTTGAGATAAATGCAGGTCAACTCAGATGAGATAGTTTGGTGAAATCGAAAAGTGAAAAATGAAGCGATGTAGAAAAAGGAAAGCCCAATTGATGAATGAAGCGAAAGTAGACTTAATTGTATAGGATGTGCGTTTGAGACACATCTCAAGAGCTCAAATCTTCGTGTAAGTGTAAGGGCTTAAAATCAACCTTAATAATTCACTGAGCACTGGACTAATCCTTTCACAAACCGGACTTGTCCGTTCAGCTTTCTGTAGTTTCACTTCACAGTGCACCAGACTAGTCCGTTTATGGACCGGACTAGTCCATTTAACTTTCTCATTTTCCATAACTCTGTGCACCTGACAAGTCTGTTCATGGACCGGACTAGTCCATGAAACTTTCTGATATTCCAATGCATAGGGCACCAGACATGTCCGGACTCCAATGGACTAGTCCGATATACCTCACACATTTTAGGGTTTCTAGTGTGCTACACATTCCACGACGATTTTACTCTGCACACCAGACAAGTCTGGTCCCTTGAGCGGACTAGTCTGGCCATCGAGATCCCTAATGGTAATAATTTTGGAAACACTATAAATAGGAGATCCACGATCCCACAAACACAACTCTCGCATCCTACTGTCAAGAATTGAAACCCTAGCGCCACCACGTGTCCCATGACCACAAAAACACATCTCCACATGCATCTAAAGCTCTAAAAAGTGAAAATATTTGAGTATTCAGATTTGGGATTGGGAGATCGTTGTATACGCGTCATTGAGCTCTTGGGATTTGATCTCTTTACACTATTGCATTACTTGTAATCTTTTCGGGTCTATTAGATCACTTTTTCTACTGTAATTTTTGTGGGAGCCCTCAACGTGTGAGGTTGCCCCACCAACTCGGTGATTACTCGTGATAGTGGAATCAAGTCGGCCTTGTGTGGTGACTTGACGAGGGAAAAGGGTTTGAAGAGACCCAACTCTATGTGGGCTTCCCCAACGAGGAGTAGATATCTTTTGTGAGATCGGACCTCCGTAAAAATTTGTGTCTCGCGTTCTTTACTCTTTTACTTTTGCAAGTTTCATCATCTAGGGCATTAGAATTGATCTATCAAGTAATTTGTGTTCCACATGCAAGTTTGCAATACTAATTGTTCTATCAAGTTTGTTTGAATAGTTATTTAAATTTCGCTGCTATAATACACACAAGTTCTGCCATAACACTTGATCAGTTCATACCACGAAAGCACACCGGACTAGTCCACAGTCGCACTGGACAAGTCTGGTCCTCTAGGAATTTAACAATTTGATTAAGTGTGCAGGAAAAACATTAGAAGCATATTCACCCCCTTTGGGCCATACCCAGAAACTGAATGAGACAGCACCGCTGCAGATTTGAAAGCCACTTCTTTGAGTTTAGGAACTGTTTTAATCAAACAACTTCCTAATGAATTTACAATTTTAGGTGGATGTGCCTTAGCATGATCATGAAAATCAAAACCTAAGCCAGTTATATCATTGCAAGACTTGGAAGAATTCAGCAGCAAGATTAGGTTCTTATTTGCATTACAAAACCGATCTAATGTCCTATGCATGTCACCAAGTTTATTGGACAGATCAAGGAAGTTTTCACATAAAGTTTTTCCTTGTAATTTGAAATTAGAAAAATATTTAACTTCATGAGCATGTAAAGCATTGTTGAAAAATCTCATTCATAGCATCATGTAGTTTCTTATCAAAATCATCACAAGTAAAACAATGCAAATCAATTGTAGAACAACAAGCATCTTTCAAGTTGTAAGTGCGTCTAAGCATTCCCGTGGGTTTTGGATGATTCATGATGACAATTAAGAGACTAATGAGCTAAGTTGATCTTATGTGCAAGTGTGATGATTGAAATGAGACAAAATCCCTAAAAGAAAGGGTCGTCGAAGACTCAAGCATAGAAATTAGGGTTTCTATTGTGTTGGGTTTATACTAGCCGTATAATGTGTGAGGGTGGTTGTATCATGTGCATTGTGATCATAAAAGAGGGCTCAAAGTGGTGGTTGATAGAAAAACCTAAGTGAGAAGCTCATTTGAGAGAAAACCCTCAGTGATTGGACTTGTCCAGACTTCGGGTCGGACTAGTCCGGGGTAGCCAGTTTAGTCCATTTTGAGTCAAACTAAACGTCTCTGGATGAGTTCAGACTTGTCCGTATGGGTATGGACTAGTCCGTTCTTCCATTGGTGAGTAGATTTGGAGCTAAGTCCTGGAAGGCCGGACTTATCCGCCGTAGAGGCTGGATTGGTCCGGACCACCTAGAGTAGTCCATTTTGGAGTGGACCAAAGGCTTCTGTTTGAGTTCGGACTTGTCCATTGTGGTATAGACTAGTCCGTTTGAGACTTACTTTGAGATCACAAGACAAGTCCTGGGAGGCCGGACTTGTTTGCCCTTGGGGCCGGACTAGTCCGGGCCAACCCAATTTAGTTCGTTTTGAGCCAGACTAATGCATTCTGTCCTACTTCGGACTAGTCCGTTTTTGACCGAACTAGTACGGGTTGCCATGACTTTTTGCAATTCAAACGTTTGGTGGAGACGTCACTAGTTTTGTCGATCGGTGATATAAAATTGTCGGTGGTACCAAGAGGCCAGACTAGTTCATCGTTTAGGGTCGGACTAGTCTGGGTTTGGGCTGTTTGCAACGGCTAGCTGCGGATACCCTTATTGAAAGGGGACCCCCGACCCATATTTGAGAACTCATGAACTCTAGAGCTGCCACACACGACCTTGATCCTTCCGAGGCCTTCTACTCATCCTACTTGCCCTCGAAGACCAAATCTTCAAGAGATTAGGGTTTAGGATGGAGAGTGAAGGATGATCATCGTGCTTTGGCTCTCAGTTTGATCTGTTGCACTTGGTGTTCTGTTTTGTGGCTTGTGTGAGTTGAGCTTCATGTGATCCTTGCTGTATTGATTCGTGGGAGCCTCAACTTGTGAGTAGGCCCAAGAAACTTGGTCATTACCCTTTGATATATTGGAAACCAAGCCGAACATTGTGGTGCCTTGGTGAGAAGAGGGTCAAGTGAGACCCGATCCTTGTGTGGACTTGTCAATGTTGATGTAGGCTTCTTTGTGGAGCTGAACCATAGGATAAATCTTGTCTCGCTTATCGTTTTACAATTTTTTATCACTAGAATTGGCATTAGGGTTCATATTGTTCTTCATCTTGATCTTCATTGAAATCTCGTTACCTAATTGCTTGCGCTTTTTATTCTAATCTGTACTAGGTTAATAAACATTTCATATACCTTTGGTGAACCTAAATTCCGTAAACAACTTTTAGAAATCAAGTTTTTAGGTTTTCACACTGTGTTGAGCGGACTAGTTTGGCCCTGTCAAGACAAGTCCGGTCTTAGTATTTAATCTCGTTTGATTAAGCCATTTCAGGTCACATTGCCTATTCACCCCCCTGTAGGCGACTTTCAATTAGTATCAGAGCAGGACTCTCCAAGAAGATTCTAACAACTTGCAGAGGAGATGGTCGGAAGGGGTGACAACGAGATCCCAGCGATCGTCGATGAGGACAAGGCAAAGAACGTCGATGTTCTTCAAGATGATCTTAATGATGACAAAGAAGTGTGTCTACTCAAGGTGCAACTTCGTGAGAAGCTAGTTCTTCCCAAGAAGGATACAAAGGAGGCTGATCCCGTCAACAACAACAGTAGGAGTTGTTCACAAGACTACTCCCGATATCCTTACAACTATGAGCGGTTAAATGCTAGTAATCATTATTTATCTATTCCTATTGGGAAACCTACCCAATTTGGCAGAAATGACTATTCTATGTGGAAGCATAATATGAAGATGCATCTAATTTCCTTAAATCCTAGCTTGTGTCATATTGTGTTGATGGGTGTTCATCTTCCCAAGAATGAGGAAGATATTACCCCAGAGCAAGCTGTCCTACTCCACCACAATGCTCAAGTAGTTGGAGTGATCATCTCCTCCTTGACTCGAGAGGAGTTCAACCGGATTGAAGGGTTGGAGGTGGACAAGGAAATATGAGACGCGCTTAAGACGACACATGAGGGAAATTGTGTCATAAGGGAGGCCAAGATCGAGATGATCGAAGGAGAACTTGGGAGATTCAATATCATGGATTGTTTGTCTCCCCAAGACATGTACAACTGCCTCAAGACTCTCATCAACAAGTGTCGATGTTATAGAAGAATCCTGTGGACGGACCATGAGGTGGTGAAGAGGATGATTCAGGCATTCATGGCTATAAATGTCAGTCTTTGCTCACTAATCCGTGAAAGTCAGGGATTCCATAAGATGACTCCCAAAGATGTGCTAGGGAGAATCATCAACCATGAGATGATGAAGAAAGAGGCTATGTTCTACAGCGATCTACAAAAGTTCTCCTCCTCCAAGAAGAATGAAGTTGCATTCAAGGCAACATCCTCAAGATCACAAGGAAAAGGAGAAAGTGATGAAGAGAGCCCCGACACCGTTGAGGAAGAGGCACTCTTCATCAACAACTTCGAGAGGATGTTTAGAAGGAGGAGGAGGAGGATCTACCATCGTGAAGGCAAGAGCAAAGACAAGCCCAAGACAAGATCAAAGAGGGCTTGCTACCATTGTGGGGAATACAACCATTTCATTGTTGATTGCCCACATGAAGAGAACAAGAAGAATAAGGAGGGCAAGTCCCCAGAAAAGGAATACTTCAAGAGGAAGAAGCAATCAGGACATGCCCACCTTGGAAAGGAGTGGGATTGAAATGAAGAATCCTCCTCCAATGAAGAAGAGAAGATAGCAACTATTGCTATGAAGAAGTCAATCACGGAGAACAAGATCTTCCCTAATTTGGAGAATTCAGGGGCAACTTGCCTCATGGACAAGGAGGGAAGAAAGAAGGTTAAATCTAAATCTTCATCTTCAATTTCTTCACATGATGATTTTGATAGTAGTAGTGAAAATAAACATGTGCTTAAAGATATGAGTAAAAGTACCTTGAAAACATTGAGGTTGGTAACAAATGAGATATTTGAGATGGAAGAGCTCATCAGCCACCAAGAGGACATGCTCATCCAACAAAAGGAGAGATGTCAAGAGTTTGAGGAGCTTTTGGAGCTTGAAAGAGAAAGAAGCAAGGCACTTGAGAAACTTACTCAAACCTTGAGAAAACTACAATTGTGCTAAAGGATGAACTTGTTGGCTTGACAAAAGTTAACAAGATCCTTTAAACACAAGTGGAGTCTTTCAAGGTCAATGCACCTTCTTCCCCTAAATGGTCACCTTCCACAAATATCAAACCTGAAACATCTCAAGCTTGCAAGTGCTCTAACTTGATAATAAAACTTAAAGATGATCTTAGGAGGGCACAAAACAACCAAGCACCGAAAGGTGGCATCTTTGACAAGGAGAAGATGGCTTATGCACGTAGTGCATATACCAAAACAAGACATCCCCTTGTCAATGATTGTCTTGGCTATTCTAGGGAGAGGAGGCAAAATGCCAAAACTCCAAAGAATGGCAAAATCTTGATTGTTTTTCTCAAAGGAGGTTCATATAACAACAACAAGGGAAGGAACATTGCTACATCTTCTAAAATGCCTATGAAGGAACCTCATCCCTTGATCCATGATTTTGATTCCTCATATGTTTTATTAAGGAACAAGTTTTGAAAAGCTTATGCTAGGTATGTTGGGCCACACCGCAAGAGTCCAAAACCTTGTGTGTGGATGCCCAAGTGCCTCTTGACTAACATCAAAGGACCAAACACCGCTTGGGTACCTAAAGCCAAGGCTTAACTTCTTTTTATAGGCATACTTCTCCGGTGGAACCAAATGGGTTCTTGATAGTGGATGCACAAATCACATGACCAAAAAGAGGAGGATGTTTGTGGAGTATGAGCAAAATGAAGATCCAAGTGAAGGAATCTACTTTGGGGACAATAGACAAGGAAAAATCATTAGCACCGGTAAAATTGCTATATCCCCTAATCATACTCTTTCCAATGTTTTACATGTCCATTTCCCTGATTATAACCTCTTGTCCATATCACAACTATGTGAAAAAGGTTATAATTGTCTCTTTACTAGTGAGGGTGTGACCATCACAAGAAGAAGCAATGACTCAATTGCTTTTAAGGGTGTACTCAAGGGAATGCTCTATCTTGTGGATTTCTCCACGAACAAATCCCAACTTGATACATGCTTATTTGCAAAAGCTAACAGGGGGTTGCTTTGTAATAGAAGAGTAGCCCATGTTGGGATGAGGAATATGCAAAAACATCTTAAGGGCGAGCACATCCGTTGTTTGAAGAATGTTGTATTTGAAAAGGATAGGCCATGTAGCGCATGCCAAGCTAGAAACAAGTTGTTGCTCAACATCCATCCAAGAACATCATGACGACAACAAGACCATTGGAGCTTCTACACATGGACCTATTTGGTCCAATCGCTTACATAAGTATTGGCGGTAACTAATACGGTCTTGTAATTGTTGATGATTTTTCACGTATCACATGGGTGTTCTTTTTGCATGATAAGAGTGAGACTCATGGTGTCCCCAAGAAATACTTGCGGAGAGCTCAAAATGTGTTCTCCTTTAGTATCAAGACCATAAGGAGTGACAATGGTAACGAATTCAAAAACACTCAAGTTGAAGAGTTTTTTGATGAAGAAGTCATCAAGCATGAGTTCTCGGCCCCCTACTCCCCTCAACAATATGGGGTGGCCGAGAGGAAAAATAGGACCCTCATCGAGATGGCAAGAACCATGCTTGACTAATACAAGACGTCAGACCGGTTTTGGGCAAAAGCGGTTAACACCGCTTGCCATGCCATAAACCGGTTATACCTTCACTGCATCTTGAAGAAGACGTACTATGAGCTCCTAACTAGTAACAAATCCAACATTTCTTATTTTCTTGTTTTTGGAAGAAAATGCTATATATCAAGAAGAAGTCTAGGACTTCGGTGTTCGCTTCTAAGTCCGATGAGGGTTTCTTGCTTGGTTAAGACTCAAACACTTACGCCTATCGTGTTTTCAACAAATCCTACGGAATTGTTGAAGTAGCACGTGACATGGTGTTTGATGATATAATGGATCCCAAGTGGAGCAAGTTGATCGTCATGTGCTAGATCAAGAAGAAACTACACAACTGGTGATAGGAAGGATGGCACATGGAGACATTCGACCACAAGAACAACCTCAAGACTCAAGTGATCATCCCACACATCAAGCAAGCACTTACTCAAAATTCAAACACAAGTCCCCAAGATGTGCTACAAGAAGATGAAAATGGAGGCATCAATCAAGGGGTAGACAAAGAAAATGAGGAATATGAAGATGAAGATCTAAGACCTCAAGCACCTCACCCAAGAGTGCATCAAAGTGTTGAATGGGGTCATCCCGTTGACAACATCCTTGGAGACATCTCCAAGGGGGTAAGTACTCGATGTCATGTTGCAAAATTTTGTGAACATTACTCTTTTGTTTCTTCCTTAGAGCCTCACAAGGTTGAAGAAGCACTACAAGATCCGGATTGGGTGATGGCCATGCAAGGAGAGCTCAACAACTTTTAAAGAAATCAAGTGTTGGAGCTAGTCAAGAGGCATAATGCGAATGTTGTGAGCACCGAGTGTTCTGCAACAGGCAAGATGAACATGGGGTGGTTGCAAGGAACAAAGCACGACTTGTGTCCAAAGGTTATTCACAAGTCGAAGGTTTGGATTTCTTTGAAACCTTTGCTCCCGTAGCTAGGCTTGAATCAATTCGTATATTACTTGCCTTTGCTACTTGCTCCCGTAGCTAGGCTTGAATCAATTCGTATATTACTTGCCTTTGTTACTCACCATGATTTTAAGCTATACCAAATGGACGTCAAGGGTGCATTACTTAATGGTCCAATAAAAGAAGACGTGTATGTGGAGCAACCCCTCGACTTTCAAGATCAAGAATTCCCAAACCACGTATACAAATCGTGTAAGGCTCTCTATGGCCTCAGACAAGCTCCTAGTGCTTAGAATGAGTGCCTTAGAGACTTCTTAACTTCAAATGGTTCACAAATTGGGAAGGCGAATTACAATTTATTCACTAAGCATTTCAATGATGATTTGTTCGTTTGCCAAATATATGTCGATGACATTATATTTGGTTCTACTAACAATGTTTTTTGTGATGAGTTTTCCAAGATAATGACCGAGAGGTTTGATATGTCCATTAAGAGAATTCTTAGATATTTGGTTCACACACCAAGCCAAGGACTTTGGTACCCTAAAGGCTCTATGTTTAACCTTATTTGATTTTCCTATGCGGACTATGCGGGGTGCAAAGTTGATAGAAAGAGCACCTCTGAAACTTGTCCATTCCTTGGTAGAACCCTAGTGTCTTGGTCCTTTAAGAAACAAAACTCCATTGTACATTCTACAGCCGGAGCATAGTATGTTGCCGCCAGAAGTTGTTGGGCACAACTTCTTTAGATGCGACAAACTCTTAGGGACTATGGCATAAACTTGCTCCATATCCCTCTCCTATGTGAGAATGAGAGTGCCATCAAAATAGCCCACCACCCAGTTGAACACTCAAGGACTGTAGGATCAAAGACGACCTGAAATGCTACCAGAAGGGGGGCTAAATGTTAGATTTAAACATTTTCAGCGGAAGCAACGAAAACCCCTTGGCAGAAAAACAACCTGTTAAAGAATTTTTGTGTGCGACTAATTTAAACATGTTCAACCATGACAAAATTAGTAGATATTGCAGATAATCAACACACAAAGACACAATAACAAGAATCACGGAAATCCGTCAAGAAAAACTCAAGTTATGTTTGAACGATCGAACAAAGGTCAATCTATTCTACCGAGTAAAAAACAGTTCTGCAATACTGCAAAGAAACTTGTGTAGGTCCAAAACCACAAATCCAACGACCTTGAAATTTCACAGAAGATAGATAATCAAGTTGTGAAGACAACCCAAAAAGAATCACGTCAATTGGATCTGTAAAACCCGAATTATGATAAAACCACCAAAGAAAGGTAGTGCTCTGCAGAAACTCGACGACAAAAACTTGACGAAAACAAGTCAGACAAACAAGGCACAAAAGTTCTTTCAACTATGAATTTTATTAATCAAAACACAAGAGGAACAACCCCAAAGTTGTACATCACGAGCTCTAGCTTCCCTTGTTTCTATAACCAGCCCGATGGCCAACTCAGCTCTAACTATGACTCTAATCCTACTCTGATTACAGAACGCAACTAACCATAACTGCTCATGATCTTCCTATTCGCAGATAGAAATAATCTCAAGACTTCCTAACAAAATCAGGAACGTATTCCACAGTCCTAAAATAACCTAACTTCGTGTCCTACAAGAAAACTATCATAACCAACTCGATACTCTCCATATCCGATCCATGACCGACTCTGCCGCAGCCGAAGTCATCATCTGATATGATCTGTTCCTTCCAACCAGTTCTTTCCTTCCATAATCCCGTCTTCAAAACCATGTTGTCACGTCATGCATCACATGCATAAGTGTGAACAACTTCTTTCGAAATCCAGTTTCCTTCATATGCACTGCCCTTGATTCAATCACCCTGCATGACCTCTTGATGAGCTCAACAACAGCTCCTCACAAACTTGATTGTTGCAACCTCATCTCCTCCCTAAGACTAGTCATATGGATCCCATCACCAGCCGTGTCTTGAACTCAAGCAACACCTGCATATGAACAAACAGCCAATACCTTGTAGCACAATCCTCAACTTGACTCACGTTAGGTTCAAAAACACAAAATATTACGTGAGCACCTCATATAAGCGTGTTGCGAACCATAGCAAAATGATATCAACCATGATCAGCCAAAACATACCAAAAACTTAGTAAATAAATACTAAGCAACATTCCAGAATGTAAAACAAGTTTGAGACAATTTTGAGAAACAATAAAATCCTGTTCTGAAACTTTCAAAAGCTACCGGGAGCTAAAACAAAATCAGTCAAATTACAACCAATTGGAGCTTCCCAAAGTTAGCAGAACTAGCATCCGCCGGAGCTTACCAAAACTAGTTGGAACTAGTCAACCCAAAGGCCGGAGCTAGAAAAAGCAAATCAGAGCTTAACAAGGACATACCAGAGCTATCAATGATATGTCGGAGCTAAAGACAAAACTCACTGGAGCTACCCAAAAACATGTGGGACCTAGACAAAGCAAGTCGGACATTACGTTGGTCCTTGCCCAAGCTACCGAAAACAAGCCAGACCTATCGTCGTACCTTGCTGGAGCTTGGACCTAGAGTCAGACTTTTTAAAAATGTGTTTTGGTAGTATTCAAAACTTTTATCGTCAAAGTCCATGTATTTAGCACACATAGGTCTCAGAGTCCCCCCCCCCCCCCTTGATGAATGCATTGGCAACACCACTTAAAATATGAACATTTCTTATTCACACGAAAAGTTTTAAAAAAAATTTATCCGCCTTTTTTTGAAAACTAAACGAGATAGAAATTAATTTCACTAAATGAGGTAGAAATAAATTTCACCCTCTCCCCTTGCATACTTCTCCCCTGAGAAGAAATCGTGCTGAAAACACTTGTGAATATGTGCAATGTGTGATCAATTTCTCCCACTTTGACAATGTATTCAGCAACATACAAAAGAGAAATTTTAATTGTTATGAGCATATTATAACATATAAATATAAAACAAAGCTCATCCAAGTCATACTATCAAGTAACATACATTATCACTTCAATGAGATACATAAAGTAGTGCAAGACATGCTAGAGATCAAGTGTAATTTAAAATTTAAGTAAGTCATGATCTCACAAACTTAACTATTTCAAGATCTGAAAGCACGGCACTTGTTGTTGCAATTTTGATTATCATTTAAAGTACAATTTTTGATCACATAACATATGCAAGAGATTATATGCGCATTTGCCTTATTCTAACAAACCAAGCTAATCCTATGTCATTTGACAATCAGAAGCTTAAGGACATGATTATAGTCATACACAATTTCTTCCAAGTTCATATTTGAGTGCAATGATAAGCCATCGCAAAAGAAGAAGTGCGATGAATGCATATTCTCTTGATCTTTTCTCAATTTATATTTGACCATAAAAATCTGAACAAGTGAGTTGATTACTTGATTAATTCTGTATGATTTAAAGCACTTGTGAGCATGCAACAAGTTGAAAACAACAAGAAAGTTCGATCATGACCATATTTAGTGTAAGTAATTATTCCAATTACTAGTCATGGCAAAAACTACAAGATATATAACAATAGTAATGTAGTAAGAACTTTTAGCATGTAAAAGGAATCACAAAGTCATATATGTATGAAATACTATGCTCATATTATTTTTAAATTCAGATCCCAAATTTAAAAGCTATCCTTCAATTTAAGCCATGAGAATGCATAACCCCTATTTCACTACGAATAAAACAAAAACGAGTGAAATCCAAAGGTTCTGTGAAACTATCCACCAATTGTTGTTTAGTATCTACATGATGAAGCACAATGTTTCCTTTTTCAACATTATCACGGAGAAAGTGATACCTATGTCATCGTGTTTTGTTCTCGAATGTTGCACGGGGTTTTTAGCAATGCAAATGGCACTAGTGTTATCACAAAATAGTGGAACACTATATAGATCAACCCCATAATCCTTAAGTGTTTGAACAATCCAAATAATGTGTGAATAAGCGCTAGCAGCAGCTACATATTCAGATTTGGCTGTGGATTGTGCAACTGAACTTTGTTTTCTAGAGGACCAAGCAACAAGTGAATTACCAATAAAATGACAAGCACCCGAAGTACTTTTCCGATCGATCCTACAACCCCCAATATCAGCATCAAAAAAAGCTCTCAATGAAATGGTTGAGGAAGTCAGAAGAAAAATGCCAATTTCTTGAGTTCCATGTAAGTACCTGAGAATCCTTTTAACAGCTTGACAATGTGAAGCACGTGGTGAAGCTTGAAACCGTGCACAAAGACATACGCTGAATTGTATGTCCGATCTTGATGCCGTGAGGTACAAAAGTGATCCGATCATGCTTCTATATTCTTTTTGATTCATGGGATCACCATCTTCATCAAGTTCGAGTGTCGTTGTTGTACCCATTGGTGTTCGAAGAGGCTAGCTTTTGTCCTTGTTAAAGCGCTTAAGAATGTCTCTTGTATACTTCGTCTGATGCACAAAGGTACCTTCCTTGGTTTGCTTGATTTGCAGCCCCAAGATGTAAGTGAGTTCACCTATCATACTCGTTTCAAATTCTGAACTCATCATCGCTGTAAACTTGGACACAAGATCATGAGAAGCACAACCAAAGATAATATCATCCACATACACTTGAACGAATAGTGAGTCATTGCCATAGCTGAGTACAAAAAGAGTTTTATCTACCTTGCCTATGGAAAAACTTTTTTCAATTAAGAAAGTTTTTAACCTATGGTACCATGCTCTAGAAGCTTGTTTTAGACCATACATGACTTTAGTTAGTATTAAAACATGATTAGAAAAATTTTGGATTTTCAAAACCAGGTGGTTGCTTACCATAAACCTCCTCATCTATGTATCCATTAAGAAAAAGCACTTTTTACATCCATTTGATATAACTTGAAACCTTTTAATGCGGCAAAGGCTAATAAAATCCTTATGACTCCTAATCTAGCAACAGGAGCAAAAGTTTCTTAGAAATCTAAGCCTTCAGTTTGTGTGAAACCTTGAGCAACCAATCTAGCTTTATTCCTAATTACTACACCATCCTAAGTTTGTTTGTTTTTGAACACCCATTTAGTTCCGATTAAGGTGTGGTTATGAGGTGGAGGTACAAGTCTCCAAACATTATTTCTTTCAAAGTTTTCTAGCTCTTCTTGCATGGCAATAATCCAAGATTCATTGGTGAGTGCCTGTGATATATCCTTGGGTTCAAAAGCAGCAACAAAAGCAGAATGAGCATGAGAATTGGGGTCGGAAAACCTGGATCTTGTAACTCAATCATGCAAGTTTCCAAATATCTGTTTTGGGGGATGATTCTTCTAAATCCATAGGGGAACAAATGTCTCACAAGCTTCTTCTTCTTCAGGTTCATCGCAGATTAATGAGCTGGTGGCTTGTGGATGATCAGGACCAGTAGAGGTGGTATTTAGAGCTTGTTCAAAGTTCGAAGTTGGACACGTGTCACATTCGGAACTATCAGGCAGTATCATCGACTCTTCTTCTTCTTCGAAAATACCCCCCCCCCCTTGAGGATATGTACCTGATCCTGCAGTAGCGGTGCTAGTACCTAAGCTAGCTTTATCAAAAGAAACTTCACATGTCTCTATAATTTTGTTAGTTTCCAATAAAAGCACACGGTAACCTCTAGTTTGAGATGGATAACCAAGAAACGTGCCATATTCACATGTAGATTCAAATTTATCAAGATTTCCATGTTTCATAACAAAGGATTTGCAACCAAAAGCTCTAAAGTGTGAAACGTAGACCCTATGTCCAAACTGAAGTTCATAAGGTGTTTTACCTATTGTAGTACGCGGGAAAATACGATTTGAAACATAACAAGCTGTTGCAATTGCATCTACCGAAAATTTTATAAGAGTTTGATATTTATCAAGCATGGTCCTAGCCATCTCAACTAAGGTTATGTTTTTCCTTTCTACAACACCGTTTCGTTGAGGAACACATGGTGCAGAAAATTGATGTACTAATCCATGTTCAGTACAAAAGTGATCGAATGATTGATTTTTAAATTCAATTCTGTTATCACTTCTGATTGCTTTTAATGATCCTGGATGATCAATTAATAGTCTAAGAAATAAAGTCCAAAAATGGGTAAAATCTTCATTCTTATATGTCAGAAAATAAACCAAGAGTATCTGGAATAGTCATCAACAATTACAAGCACATACCATTTACCTCCAAAGGATTGTGCACATACCGGACCAATTGTGTCGAGGTGCAAAAGTTGACTAAGTTAGGAGCATGTGAACCTGCAACCATCTTAGCATGTCTACATGAAGAGCATACAATATCTGTGTCTTCATTGAGTTTAGGCAAACCACATATGTGATCAAGAGCACTAACATGAGTGAGGTGATCAAAGCCTGCGTGACCAAGTCTACGATGCCAGAAAATAAATATTTTGAATTATTGGCAACTAGACACCTATGCTCATAAGTTGACATATCGAAATCAGCTTTAAAAACTCTTCCAAAATGAGACATGTTAAACAAAAGCTCACAATTTGAATCTACAACTTTGAAGCAATTTTTAGAGAAAATTATTTCCAAATTTTCATCAAGCAATTGAGAATCAAAGAGCAAGTTGTATTTCACAATTTTAACATGTGCCACATCTTTTAAAGTGTAGTGGTCATTTACTCTAACCGATTCTTTAGCAATAATAGGAGTCAAAGAATTATCAGTGAAAGTAAAATTTACTACACGTGACACAAAAGAGAGGGAGGAGAACCATTCTCTGTTACCGGTCATGAGGTGTGAGCATCCTGAATCCACAATCCATATGTTTTCCTTCCTCAAACGTGAAACCAACACAGAAGGACAATAAGTCATTGACTCAATACTGGGGTTAGTCAATAAGCATTTGGGAATCCAGTACTGAGCCATCCGATGTCCAGTAGGAACAACACACAAAGGATGTGACAAAACAACATATTTATGAGTCAAGGGTTGATGTTTTCTGTTCCTAACTACTTATTTAAAAGTTGTTACTCATTTAGCATGAAAACAAGTAGCTCCGGAGTGAAGTGCAGTACTTCCAAAGATGAAAGCTAAAGCTCCGGATCCAAAGACTGAAGTTCTGAGGGAACAACATATGGTCCGAGAGCTCTCGAAGCTATCAGAGCTTCTTTTGCAGATTTCTTACCAAAAGGTCCAGGTCCGGAAGCTACTTTATGAAATTTCTGACTCATTAAAGCATGTTGGGTGTTTCTAATTTTAGGTTTAGCGTGCATAGCAAATTTAGCATGAAAGTTATAAGATCTAGCAGACACTTTATCCTTTTAAATTTTTTTAGCTAGTCTATAACAGAAATCTACGTCATGGCCATCTTGATCACAATATGTGCAATGAAATTTCATTTTGTAATCATGTCTAGATGAGCATACACTACTAGAAACAGAATTAGAAAGCAACCCTGCAGATTTAAAAATCACATCCTTTTGTTTAGAGACTGTTTTGATTAAACCTCTTCCAAATGATCTTACAACGTGAGGTGGATATGATTTAGAATAATCATGGAAATAAAAAACCTAAACCTGTTTTATCATTGCAAGGTTTAGAAGAATTTAACAGCAAGTTTAGATTTTTGTTCCTATTGTAGAACCGCTCTAGTATCTTATTTTTATTGTCAAGTTCTTTAGATAAAACTAGGCAATTTTGATATGAAGTTTTTTCTTTTTAGTTTGCAATTGGAACAATATTTAACTTCATGAGAATGTAAAGCATTGTTCAGAATGGAAATTTCATTTTTTGCATCTTTTAGTTTCTTGTCAAGATTGTCACATGCAGAACAATGCATATCATCTGTGGAACAAGTAGCATTTTTTAAGTTTTTAACATTAAAATGAGACAGGTTTTTGTTCTTTTCAATTTCTTCATCAAGTCTATCTAGAGTGGAGGAGTGTGCACTTCTTAATGTGGACAATTGTTCATAGATTAAGTCACATGAGGGACATGCACCATCACTAGGAATCAAAGTTTTTAAACGGTTGATTTCAGATTCTAGCGATTCAGTTTTAGCAGCATTATCCCTAAGCTTTTTGTCCTTTTTCTTGACAATAATAGTTGCACGAGAAATGTATAACAATAGTAATGTAGTAAGAACTTTCAGCATGTAAAAAGAATCACAAAGTCATATATGTATGAAATACTGTGCTCATATTATTTTTAAATTCAGATCCCAAATTTGAAAGCTATCCTTCAATTTAAGCCATGAGAATGCATAACCCCTATTTCACTACGAATAAAAAAAATGAGTGAAATCCAAAGGTTTTGTGAAACTATGCACCAATTGTTGTTCAGTATCTACATGATGAAGCACAATGTTTCCTTTTTCAACATTATCACGGAGAAAGTGATACCTATGTCATCGTGCTTTGTTCTCGAATGTTGCACGGGGTTTTTAGCAATGCAAATGGCACTAGTGTTATCACAAAACAGTTGGAATACTATATAGATCAACCCCATAATCCTTAAGTGTTTGAACAATCCAAATAATGTGTGAACAAGCGCTAGCAGTAGCTACATATTCAGATTTGGCTGTGGATTGTGCAACTGAACTTTGTTTTCTAGAGGAACAAGCAACAAGTGAATTACCAACAAAATGACAAGCACCCGAAGTACTTTTCCTATCAATCCTACAACCCCCAATATCAGCATCAGAAAAAGCTCTCAATGAAATGGTTGAGGAAGACAGAAGAAAAATGCCAATTTCTTGAGTTCCATGTAAGCACCTGAGGATCCTTTTAACAGCTTGACAATGTGAAGCACTTGGTGAAGCTTGAAACCGTGCACAAAGACATACGCTGAATTGTATGTCCGGTCTTGATGCCGTGAGGTACAAAAGTGATCCAATCATGCTTCTATATTCTTTTTAATTCATGGGATCACCATCTTCATCAAGTTCAAGTGTCGTTGTTGTACCCATTGGTGTCGGAAGAGGCTTGCTTTTGTCCTTGTTAAAGTGCTTAAGAAGGTCTCTTGTATACTTCGTCTGATGCACAAAGGTACCTTCCTTGGTTTGCTTGATTTGCAGCCCCAAGATGTAAGTGAATTCACCCATCATACTCGTTTCACCCATCATCGCGGTAAACTTGGACACAAGATCATGAGAAGCACAAACAAAGATAATATCATCCACATACACTTGAACGAATAGTGAGTCATTGCCATGGCTGAGTACAAAAGGAGTTTTATCTACCTTGCTTATGGTAAAACTTTTTTTTTCAATTCAGAAAGTTTGTAACATATGGTACCATGCTCTAGAAGCTTGTTTTAGACCATACATGACTTTAGTTAGTTTGAAAACATGATTAGAAAAATTTTGGATTTTCAAAACCAGGTGGTTGCTTACCATAAACCTCCTCATCTATGTAGCAATTAAGAAAAGCACTTTTTACATCCATTTGATATAACTTGAAACCTTTTGATGCGGCAAAGGCTAATAAAATCCTTATGACTCCTAATCTAGCAACAAGATCAAAAGTTTCTTAGAAATCTAAGCCTTCATTTTGTGTGAAACCTTGAGCAACCAATCTAGCTTTATTCCTAATTACTACACCATCCTATGTTTGTTTGTTTTTGAACAACCATTTAGTTCCGATTAAGGTGTGGTTATGAGGTGGATGTACATGTCTCCAAACATTATTTCTTTCAAAGTTTTCTAACTCTTCTTGAATGGCAATAATCCAAGATTAATTGGTGAGTGCCTGTGATATATCCTTGGGTTCAAAAGCAGCAACATCAGCAGAATGAGCATGTGAATTGGGGTCGGAAAACCTGGATCTTGTAACTCGTTCATGCAAGCTTCCAATTATCTGTTTTGGGGGATGATTCTTCTAAATCCAGAGGGGAACAAATGTCTAACCATCTTCTTCTTCATCAGGTTCATCACAAATTAATGAGTTGGTGGCTTGTGGACGATCAGGACCAGCAGAGGCGGTAGTCAGAGCTTGTTCAATGTTCGAAGTTGGACACATGTCATCTTCGGAACTATCAGGAAGTATCATTGACTCTTCTTCTTCTCTGAAAATACCCCCCCTTGAGGATATGTACCTGATCCTACAGTACCGGCTCTAGTACCTAAGCTAGCTTCATCAAAAGAAACTTCACATGTCTCTATAATTTTGTTAGTTTCCAATAAAAGCACACGGTAACCTCTAGTGTGAGATGGATAACCATGAAACGTGCCATCTTTAGATGTAGATTCAAATTTATCAAGATTTCCATGTTTCATAACAAAGCATTTGCAACCAAAAGCTCTAAAGTGTGAAACGTAGGGACTATGTCCAAACCGAAGTTCATAAGGTGTTTTACCTAGTCTAGTACGCAAGAAAAAACGGTTTGAAACATAACAAGCTGTTGCAATTGCATCTGCCCAAAATTTTATAAGAATTTGATATTTATCAAGCATGGTACTAGCCATCTCAACTAAGGTTCTGTTTTTCCTTTCTACATCACCATTTTGTTGAGGAACACATGGTGCAGAAAATTGATGTACTAATCCATGTTCAGTACAAAAGTGATCGAATGATTGATTTTTAAATTCAGTTCAATTATTACTTCTGATTGCTTTTAATGATCCTGGATGATCAATTAATAGTCTAAGAAATAAAGTCCTAAAATGGGTAAAATCTTCATTCTTATATGTCAGAAAATAAACCAAGAGTATCTGGAATAGTCATCAACAATTACAAGCATGTACCATTTACCTCCAAAGGATTGTGCATGTACCAGACCAACGGTGTCGAGGTGCAAAAGTTGACCAAGTTAGGAGCATGTGAACCTGCAACCATCTTAGCATGTCTACATGAAGAGCATACAATATCTCTGTCTCCTCTGAGCTTAGGCAAACCACATATGCGATCAAGAGCACTAACATGAGTGAGGTGATCAAAGCCTGCGTGACCAAGTCTACGATGCCAGAAAATAAATATGTTGAATCATTGGCAACTAGATACCTATGCTCATAAGTTGACATATCAAAATCAGCTTTAAAAACTCTTCCAAAATGAGACATGTTAAACAAAAGCTCACAATTTGAATCTACAACTTTGCAGCAATTTTTAGAGAAAAATATTTCCAAATTTTCATCAAGCAATTGAGAATCAGAGAGCAAGTTGTATTTCAAAATTTTAACATGTGCCACAACTTTTAAAGTGTAGTGGTCATTTACTCTAACCGATCCTTTAGCAATAATAGGAGTCAGAGAATTATCGGTGAAAGTAACATTTTCTACACGTGACACAAAAGAGAGGGAGGGGAACCATTCTCTGTTACTGGTCATGTGGTGTGAGCATCCTGAATCCACAATCCATATGTTTTCCTTCCTCAAATGTGAAACCAACACAGAAGGACAATAAGTCGTTGACTCAATACTGGGGTTAGTCAATAAGCATTTGGGAATCCAGTACTGAGCCATGCGACGTCCAGTAGGAACAACACACAAAGGATGTGACAAAACAACAGATTTATGAGTCAAGGGTTGATGTTTTCTGTTCCTAACTAATTATTTAAAAGTTGTTACTCGTTTAGCATGAAAACCAGTAGCTCCAGAGTGAAGTGCAGTAGTTCCAAAGAAGAAAGCTAAAGCTCTGGATCCAAAGACTGAAGTTCCGAAGGGAACAACATAAGGTCCGAGAGCTCTCGAAGCAATCGGAGCTTCTTTTGCAGATTTCTTACCAGAAGGTCCAGGTCCGGAAGCTACTTTATGAAATTTCTGACTCATTAAAGCATGTTGGGTGTTTCTACTTTTAGGTTTAGCGTGCATAGCAGATTTAGCATGAAAGTTATGAGATGTAGCAGACACTTTATCCTTTTTTAATTTTTTTAGCTAGTCTATAACAGAAATCTACGACATGACCATCTTTATCACAATAAGTGCAATGAAATTTCATTTTGTAATCATGTCTAGATGAGCATACACCACTAGAAACAGAATTAGAAAGCAACCCTGCAGATTTAAAAATCACATCCTTTTGTTTAGGGACAATTTTGATTAAACCTCTTCCAAATGATCTTACAACGTGAGGTGGATGTGATTTAGAATAATCATGGGAATAAAAAACCTAAACCTGTTTTATCATTGCAAGGTTTAGAAGAATTTAACAGCAAGTCTAGATTTTTGTTCCCATTGTAGAACCGCTCTAGTATCTTATTTTTATTGTCAAGTTCTTTAGATAAAACTAGGCAGTTTTGACATGAAGTTTTTTCTTTTTAGTTTGCAATTGGAAAAATATTTAACTTCATGAGAACGTAAAGCATTGTTCATAATGGAAATTTCATTTTTTGCATCTTTTAGTTTCTTGTCAAGATTGTCACATGCAGAACAATGCATATCATCTGTACAACAAGTAGCATCTTTTAAATTTTTAACATTAAAATTAGACAGGTTTTTGTTCTTTTCAATTTCTCCATCATGTCTATCTAGAGTGGAGGAGTGTGCACTTCTTAATGTGGACAATTGTTCATAGATTAAGTCACATGAGGGACATGCATCATCACTAGGAATCAATGTTTTTAAACGGTTGATTTCAGATTCTAGTGATTCAATTTTAGCAGCATTATCCCTAAGCTTTATGTCCTTTTTCTTGACAATAATAGTTGCATGAGAAATTGCATCACACATTTCATTACAAGTAGAACATACCTCATCGTCATCACTATTGTGTTCTGCATCCTCCTGTCTTGATCTTGATCTTGTTTTGCCCGGCATAAAGCATAAGTTGGCCAGATCATCATCATCTTCATCACTTCCAATGTCTACATCACTTGAACTGAGCTCTTGAAGTGCGGTGATGAACCCTTATTTTTCTTGTTGAAGTTTCCAGAGGTGGTCTTGACCTTGTTCTGCTTCTCTTCATGGGTAGTAGGACATGAAAGGTTAGGGCATTCTGTACGAAAGTGTCCTGTCTTACCACATTCAAAGCATTGTTGAGGTCTGGAGCTTCCTCTCCTTCTATTCATCACATTTTGCAATGCTTTTGAGTGCTAAGTAGAGATGAGTGCTAGCTCCTCTTCTTGAAATTCTTCAATCTGTTCCAGGGTTAGTGAAGACAGCAAAACAAGAGTATTGCAAGATGATGATTGGCCAGAGCTAGGCATATCACTTGGTGAAACGAATGCAATAGACTTATTTGAATTCTTTCGTGATAAAATATCAGTTTCATGAGTTTTTAGTTTAGAGTAAAGCACATCTAAAGTAAGAGTACTTATGACAGTTGATTCGCGAATGGATGTTACTTTCATCTCCCATATTGCCATGTCTAATGCACTAAGGACTTGCCTAGCATTCTTAGCATCAGAAAAGTTTACGTTGACGCTACGTAGATTTCTTGATCACCAGGTTGCATCTCAAAGCGCATGTATTACTTTTTGATCATATCTTGTTTTACCTCCTTGATTGTGTTGGAGCCTTCATGATCATCACAAAGAGCTCTCCAAACATCGTATGCTGATCGGAGGTGCGCGACACGATCAAAGTCGCTTTGAGTGAGTCCCTGAATGATCAAGTTGTGTGCTTTATTGTTGTTGTCAACGTCCCATAGATTCGTAGCCATAACATGATCGTTTGGTGGCACTTCATAAAATTTGTATACCTTTTCCCATATCGCGAAGCCTTGCTCCTGGATGAAAGCCTCCATGCGTGCCTTCCAAACATGAAAATCAATACCACTAAACACACGAGGTTTGGCAGAGTATTTCTCCATGTTGATTAGTCAATACACGTGCAAATCAAAGAGATTGTAGCACCGTGGCTCTGATACCAATTGTAGGATCGAAGAGCACATGGAAAGCTATCAGAGGGGGTAAATGGTAGATTTAAACTTTTTCAGCAGAAGCAACGAAAACCCCTCGGCAGAAAAACGACATGTTAAAGAAATCTTGTGTGCGACTAATCTAAACATGTTCAACCGTGAAAAAAGTAGTAGATATGGTAGATAATCAAGTCACAAATAAACGACAACAAGAATCACGGAAAACCGTCGAAAGAACTCAAGTTACGATCGAATGATCGAACAAAGGTCAATCTGTTCTACCAATTAAAAAACAGCTATGCAATACTGCAAAGAAACTCGCGTAGACCCAATAACACAAATCCAATGACTATGAAATTTTCACAGATCAAGTTGTGAAGAGAAACAAAAAAGAATCACATCAATTGGATCTATAAAACCAAAGTTATGATAAAACCACCGAAGAAAGGTAGTGTTGTGCAGAAACTCGATGAGAAAAACCTGACGAAAAGAAGTCGGACGAACAAGGAACAAAAGTTCCTTCAACTATGAATTTTATTGATCAAAACACAAGAGGAGCAGCCCCAAAGTCATACATAATGAGCTCTGTCTTCCCTTGTTTTTATAACCAGCCCGAAGGCCAACTCAACTCTAACTAGGACTCTAATCCTCCTCTGATTATGAATCGCAACTAACCTTAACTGCTCAAGATCTTCCTATTCCCAGATAGAAATAATCACAAGACTTCCTAAAAAATTGAGGAACATATTCCACATTACTAAAACAACCTAACTTCGTGTCCCACAAGAAAACTATCATAACCAACTCGATACTCTCCATATCCGACCCATGACCAACTCCGCCGCAGCCGAAGTCATCATCCGATACGATCCGATCCTTCCAACCAGATCTTTTCTTCCATAATCCTATCTCCAGAACAATGTCGCCATGTCACCATCACATGCATAAGTGCGAACAACTTCTTTCGACATCAAGTTTCCTTCATATGCACTGCCCTTGATTCAGTCACCCTGTGTGACCTCCTGATGAGCTCAACAACAGCTCCTCACGAACTTGATTGTTGGAACCTCATCTCCTCCTTGAGACTAGTGATATGGATCCCGTCACCAGTCGTGTCTTGAACTCAAGCAGCACCTACATATGAACAAACAATCAATACCTCCAAGCACAAGTCCTCGACATGACTCACGTTAGTTTCAAAACAACAACATATTACGTGAGCACCTCACATAAGCATGTTGCGAACCATAGCAAAATGATATCAACCATGATCAGCCAAAACATACCAAAAAATTAGTAAATGGATACTAAGCAACATTTCAGAATGTAAAACAAGTTCAGAACAATTTAGAGAAACAATAAAATCAAGCTCCTAAACTTGCAAAAGATACCAGGATCTAAAACAAAGTCAGTCGAATTACAACCAATAGGAGCTTCCCAAAGTTAGCAGAACTAGCATTCGCAGAGCTTACCAAAACTAGTCGGAACTAGTCAACCCAAAAGCTGGATCTAGAAAAAGCAAATAAGAGCTTAACAAAGACATGCCAGAGCTATCAAAGATATGTCAGAGCTAAAGATAAAACTCAACGGAGCTACCCAAAAACATGTTGTACCTAGAGAAAGAAAGTCAGACCTTACGTCGGACCTTGCTGGAGCTACCCAAAACAAGCCGGACCTATCATCGGACCTTGCTGGAGCTTGGACCTAGAGTCAGACCTTGTTAAAAAGGTGTTTTGGTAGTATTAATAACATTTATCATCAAAGCTAATGTATTCAGCACACATAGGTCTCACAAGGACCAAACACATCGATATACGCCACCATTTCTTGAGAGATCACTCCATCAAAGGGGACATAGCAATTTCCCATGTGAGAACCGAAAACCAATTGACCGATATTTTCACCAAGCCCCTAGATGAGAAAAGATTTTGTGAACTTAGGAGTGAGCTCAATATCTTAGATTCTCGAAATGTGGCTCGAATCTTGTACGTCTCATTGTTCCTTTTATGTGCTTCGAAATTCATACATTCTTGCGAAAAACTCTTCCCCCTCAATTTTCTACAAAATATTTTGAAATTATTGAATCTTTGTGAATTATGGTCATAGTTTCATTGTTGATTGCTTACTGGCCATGTTTGCAAAGATCTTTTGTGAAAATCTAGTCCAAAAGCTTCTAATCTCCTATGAAAACTCTATATATATATATATATATATATATATATATATATATATATATATATATATATATATATATATATATATATGTATGTATGTTTTCAGCCTTTAGACCGGACTAGTCCATCCTCCTGGACGGATAAGTCCGGATCAGAGATGTCCTAACCCAGTCCGTAGGCTGGGCAAGTCCGGGTTCCCAACCGGACTAGTCCGACCACTGGCAACTTAACCTCCCCGGGGAACCCTTGGCCTTCTCACTTTCACTCAAATCCGCACTCTCCTAAAAAACACAAAAACCGCACCCAAAATCAGTGATTTTGGATTCCCTCCACAAAATCTCGATTCCAATCCGTTGATTGAAGCCCAAAGCTGCGTGGGAACTCTTTTCCAAGCAGCCTAGGCCGATTCTTCATCCACATTGCATCAATTCAAAGATTTTAAAAGGTATTCTTGAGCTAGCCCTAAATACATCAAAAAATAATTCTTTTAGCTCTTTGGATAGAAACTTCTTCACAAAAGTCGTTCTATATGTTCTTGTGATCGTACCGTTGAAATATTGTGGTCAGATCTGTAGATTTTGCAAAAAAATCCTCAAGGTTAGGGTTCTTACTGTGTGCACTGGACTAGTCAGGCCACAGGGCGGTCAAGTCCAGGTCGTGCGGACTAGTCCGACCCTTTGGCGGAAAAGTCCGGGTTACATAGTGAACATCCTAACTTTGATCGATTCTGCAAATTCTAATGCAATATTCCACTTCCTTGGACTCATATGCCCCCTTTTACATCACTTCTCTTGGATGGTGTCGGATTCTGACTATGTGCCCCTATCCAATCCCGAGGCTGAGGTAGGAAGGCAAGAACACTATCCTCGGGCTCGAGAGGAGCGAGAGCTTGCTATAGCTCTCCTCGACTCGCAGTCTGGAGCAAGAAGAGCAAAGAAGAAGCAAAGAGAGGCTCATAACTCAACTGCTGCAGAAGTTGCCCCTAGAAAGAAAAGACTTGTGACCATGGGTGAGAAAGCAAAAACTCAAGAAGCTAGAAGGTCAAAGGACAAGGGCGGAGCACCGATTGAGGAGGCACCCAAGAATAAGGTTGCTGGAGTTAATAAGCTTGCAAGCAAGGCTAAGAAGGGGCCCTCTCAACCCATTGGCCCCTTGAGGATGTCCTCACTCGCAAGGAACCCTGATCGTCAAGCTGCTTTTGAAGCTAACATTTTCAAAGGCAAATGGGGCTTAGAAGGCCAGGAAACTCAGATTGGTCAATGTCTATCAACACGAGAGGAGCACCGCAAACCCTCACTTTTAATGTGATTTCCACTGTGACTACTACAGGACAGTCTATATGTCCAAGCAGACGCGAGTGACAAATGCCCAATGGATTGATTGGGAATACATGGCACAGAAGGATCACTTGGCATTCAATGTCGTGATTGAATCCATAGAGCATCACGGACTGAAGAAGCTTATAGCATTTCAATATGACTGGAATGTGAAAGTCATTTCACAATTCTACTCCACTATCTACTTTCACATGGATGGAGATTGGTGGATCACTTCGATGACTCATGGAGAGCAATACTCCACTACTTATTGGGAGTTCACTCAAATTCTTGGCTTGGAAGATTAACTTGAGAATGAGATTAAAATTTCCAACCTCGAGGTAGTTGATCGAGATTCCTTGGATTACATGTATCCAAGTCATGGAGTTCAATATGAGGTCGGGTACATTCACAACATCAATCCCTTCTATAGTGTCCTCAACCATGTGGTCTGGAAGACATTTGCCCCAAAAAATGGAGATGCGGGCATCATTCAAGGAAGTTTGAGGCACTTAATGGTGCTCATTGATGGAGATTTCCAATTCAATGTGATGGACTACATCTTTGATGACATCTTCAACATCTCTCACACACCCAAACGCTCATGTTGCTATGCTCCTTATATCATGTTCATGATCGAGAAGGTGTCCGGTCTAACTTTCAAGATGGACATTATCCATAGAAGACTGCATCCTCAAATACCTCCTCCGAAGCCTGTTGCACCTAGAAGGAAAAATGTGAATCCTATTGCCTCATCCTCTCCCTTCGTGGCTTCTCCCCGTCCACCTCCTCCCCCATCACATTCCTGAAGTGGGTTCTTCAAGTGCTTCAAGGCTATGTTCACCTCTTGCTGGAAAGGTGGAAGTTCGGCAATGTCACATGGAGCATCACCAAGAGAATTATCTCAAGGCGATATGCGACAAGCTCGAAGTCCCCATGTCTCCCGTCGCGGAGAGTGATGGAGAGATTACTCAATTCCCAGAGTTCACCATCGAAGAACTCGCTCAGTTTGGTCATATTAGCACCTCTACGGCGGCTCCATCAGAGGAAGAGGGCGATGATGATGTTGCCAATGCTCCAGAGGCCACGAGGAGCGATAAAGAGCGGAACCAAGGCAGAGATATTGATGATGACGATGATGATGAAGAGTATATCTTAGGGCTCTCCTTCTCTCTTTTCCTTTTTGGTGTCTTGATGCCACAGGAGGAGAGATTGGAGGGAGGGTACTTAGAGTTTGAATAGTCGTTGTCTCTTTTGATCCTTTATGGACATGTATTATATTTTAAAAACTATCATTTCAATTTGTGTAAGGCTTAATCTATGATTCACATGTACTATTCCTAATTGTGATGCTATGCTTGAATTGCTTTATTTATCACACATATTTATTGTCTCATCACAATTTCTGAGTACATCACTTAGGCACCCCACCATAACATGTATGTGTATGTTAACTCTCTCAATTTATATTTCTTAATGCATACATTGAGGGTATGTTACTCATACAATTACATGTTGTGAAAACAAATTATTATCCTTTTCGTTAAAGCTTAAAGTGTTGTCATCAATCACCAAAAAGGGGGAGATTGAACGCGCATCTAAGCATCCCCGTGGGTTTTGGATGATTGATGATGACAATTAAGAGACTAATGAGTTGAGTTGATCTTAAGCACAGGTGTGATGATTGAAATGAGACAAAATCCCTCAAAAAGGAAAAGGTTGAAACGGGCGTCGAAGACTCAAGTATAGAAATTAGGGTTTCTATTGTGTTGGGTTTAGACTGGTCGTATCATGTGTGCGGGTTATTGTATCATGTGCATTGAGATCATCCAAGAGAGCTCAAAGTGGTGGTATAGATAAAAACCTAAGTGAGATACCCATTTGAGAAAAAAACCCCAGTGACCAAACATGTCGAGGCTTTAGGCCGAACTAGTTCGGGGTAGCTAGTTTAGTCCGTTTTGCATCATACTAAACGTATATGGATGAGTTCGGATTTGTCCGTATGGATACGGACTAGTCCGTTCTTCCATTGGTGAGCAAATTTGGAGCTCAGTCCAGGGAGGCCGAACTTGTTTGCCGCAGAGGCCGTACTAGTTCGGACCACCCAGAGTAGTCTGTTTTGGAACGGACCAAAGGCTTAAGTTTGAGTTTGGACTTGTCCGTTGTGGTGCGGAATAATCCATTTGAGACTTAGTGGGAGATCCCAAGCCAACTCTTGGGAGGCCGTACTTGTCTGCCCTTGGGGCCGGACTAGTCCGGGCCAACCCAGTTTAGTCCATTTTGAGCTGGACTAAAACATTCTGTTCTACTTTGGACTAGTCCGTTTTGGACCAAACTAGTCCGGGTTGCCATGAACGTTTGTAATTCAAACGTTTGGCAGGGATGTCACCAGTTTTGTCGATTGGTGACGTAAAATTGTTGGTGATCCCAAGAGGCCGGACTTGTCTGTGGTATAGGGCCGGACTAGTCCGGGTTTGGGATGTTTGCAACGGCTAGCTCTCGGGGCCCCTATAAAAGGTGACCCCCGGCCCCTATTTCACAACTCTTGAACTGTAGCACCGCCACACACATGCTTAAGCCTTCCAAAGCCTTCTACTCATCCAACTTGCCCCCTAAGACCAAATCTTGAAGAGATCAGGGTTTGGGACGGAGAGTGAAGGAAGATCATCGTGCTTTGGCTCTCGGTTTGATCTCTAGCACATGGTGTAGTGTTTTGTAGCTTGTGTGAGTTGATCTTCGTGTGCTCCTTGCTGTATTGATTCGTGGGAGGATAAACTTGTGAGCAGCCCCAAGAAACTTGGTGATTACCCTTTGACATAGTGGAAACTAACCCAGCCATTGTGGTGGCCCGGTGAGAAGACGGTCAAGTGATACTCGATCCTTGTGTGGACTTCTCAACATAGATGTAGGCTTATTTGTGGAGCTAAACCACGGGATAAATCATGTCTTGCTTGTTCCTTTACATTTTGTAACCACTAGATTTGCCATTAGGGTTCATATTGTTCTTCATATATATATCTTCATTGAAATCTTGTAACCTAATTGCTTGCACTTGTTAATCTAAGTTGTACTAGGTTGCCAAACATTGCATATGCCTTTGGTGAACCTAAATTCTACTGAAAACTTGTAGAAATCAAGTTTTTAGGTTTTCACCTTGTGCTGAGGGGACTAGTCCGGCCCTGTCCAGACAAGTCCAGTCTCAGAAATTTAATCTTGTTCGATTAAGACATTTTAGGTCACATTGCCTATTCACCCCCCCCCCCCCGCCAGGTGACTTTCACAAGTTTTTATCATTAAGTGCAGCGAGCTTTCTATTTTGTTCAATTTCAAGTTCAAGTTTGGGGGTGTGCGCACTTCTTAAAGAAGACAATTGTTCATTTATAAGCTCACATGAGGAACAAGAATCATCACTACGAATCAAGGTTTATAAATGATTAATTTTAGATTCTAGTGATTCAATTTTAACAACATTGTCTCTAAGTTTTTTGTCCTTTTCTTTAAGTATAACAGTGACACAGGAAATAGCATCACAAATTTCTTCGCAATTGGGACATACCTCTTCATCGTCGCTGTTGTGTTCTCCTTCCTTCATACTTGATCCTGAGTTGCTCGCCATGAAACACATAGTTGCCAAATTGTCTTCATCCTCATCACTTCAGGAGTCCACATCGCTAAAGTTTTTGTGTAGTAGAGCAGAGAGGATATCGTCCACCACTTGGCATTTTGTGAAAGTCTTCTTTTTATAGTTTTTGTTGCCAGAAGAGGACTTGAACTTATTTTGCATTTCATCACGGGTAGAAGTGTGACACCTGGTTCCAAAAATGAACCAAGCGTTATGCAAATGTGTGTCCAGGATGTTTAACACACATACGCAAGTGATTCACAAATGATAAACAGATAACTACCACAACACTGATGATTAAATAAGTGCTTTTATTACAATAGTCAAATAATCCTCAAATTACAAGTCTAATGATCATTATTGATAAATTTGAAACTAATGCAGCGGAAATAATCTAAACTGAGCAGACTAAGCAAAAGGGATAGCGGCTCCAAGCAACACCACAGGAAAGTCAACGGCAGCACACAACCTTGTACTCCGCATTATCCTCAGGATACTCCCAAGAATCACCTAAAACTGTTGGTGGGGGAATTGCAAGATGAGCACATGTCGTACTCAGCAAGTGTGGGTAAATAATGACATGTAGCTTAAACAAGGATTTGATGATAAATATTGGCTAGTTATTGAAAAGTACATTTAAAACATATGAAAAGCATTCTAAGATGTCTATGTGTAATATTCCCATTATATCCCAAATAAACTCAATATTTCATATCCATCATCCATTAATCGTCCATATACCATATTCTTACCATTATCATTAACCATGTCCATTTATCACCATCGAATCCATTACCATAACCAATCCATAACAAACCCCAAGTGTCCTCTATTCATGTAGGCCATCCAGGTGCTCTTAACCGAGAGCACGGCTATCATGATAGTTTTTAACACCCTGTATAGAATGTACCACTTTACCCATAAGTTCGTGATTTCATCACCTGTCGGCAACTATGGAAACCTCCCTTATGCCAATTACACTTCCTTAGGTGTATGGCTAAGAGACCACAAAATAGCCTTTACAAAGGGACTACCAACATATTTAGACCCACTACGATTTTACCGGTGGTGATGCCTCCAACTGAGCACATCCAACAAAGGGCCCCCTCCTATGCCGTTTGGATCCCTGGGCAGTCCCGCCACTATTGCAAACCCCACAAACTCCCATTCCCCACTCCTCCAAATGATCTGAATCGATGCTGGTAATACTCCTAATTAATTGGCTAAGCCGCACCCATACTTGGCCTTATGGTGGCATTGTTGTCCTGGCTTATTCTCGCACGAACTGGTCCTTATATCCAAGGCAACCAAACTACCATGTCAACCATCCCAGTCCACAAACCATGCTTGCTTATATCTCCCAAGATCCATGTTACAAATTAACCATGTTCATGAATGCTCATCATCCATTAGTTCATAATTAAGTCATTTGGTTGTTTTCCCATCACAATAAACTCGAGCGAAGTAAAAAGGTAAAAAGCCCTTCCCTACAATCTACAAAGTATTCCAAGCGACAAGGATGGTCAAACAAGACTAGTAAACTCCTATCTTGGGTTTCCCATCAATTTTACACAATCATGCAATTTCGCAAACGAAACATTTAAAAACATGATAAAAATGATCAATGACACTTTCCTTGCTCTGGGGCTTGATTAGGGTCCGAATCTTCGAAGTTCTGGTACTTGAGGTCGTCAACAGCACCCTCAAGCGCAACACCTTCTATTCTGCGTAATAGACATACAAAACAACCATTACAATCAATAAATGCACATATATTACTAATAATGCCATGACATGCATGCTTAATAGAATTATGTAGTAAAACATGTTAATGAGTTGCTATTAATGTTTACTATATAGTTACAATGGTGTTTAACAAGTTTGAACAGGTTTCAAGTTGATTTGAATCAAATTGGGATTAATTCAGCCTGAAATAGATTCAGGCACCGGATTAGTCCGCTATCAGGGTCGGACTAGTCCGCCCTACACAGAATCTACAATTTAGGGTCTTATTGATCATCGAGAATTGGGGTTGAATTCACATGGAAAAGTGAAAGTAGAGGATGTACCACGTGCTTAGATATCCAATGATCAAGAATTGGACGTGAAACTCGAATCTTGACGATTAGGGTTGATGGTGGAGAGTTGAGGCTGAATTGGTGATGAAGAACGAAGAGTTGATGAATATCATTCTTGATTGATCCTCCTTCACGTTCTCCCCCTCCTCCTTGTTGTTGGTTCTTCTCTTGATGGCGGCTCCCATGAACTAGGGTTAAGGGTTTCTTCAATTGTGGTAAGAGATGAAAAGTTCAAGTGGTGGGGTGTTTATATAGAGGTGGATAGATAATGTTTGATGGATTTTGAGTCTGAGGTGGGTGGAGTCCGTGTAGGGGTCCACTTGGGCTCCTTTGAGGTTAGGCACGAAGTTCATGAGCCCAATTAATGCAATTACCTAAAAACCAATCATGTAGAAATAACAAACTTCGAGTTCGTTTCTACAGGACAGACTAGTCCGCTAGGGGCTGGACTAGTCTGATATTGAACTGAGACATCAACGGACAAGTCCGGTGGAGTGGTACGGACAGGCCCGTTTTGGAACAGAGACAAAATCGGACAAGTCTGCGGTAATAGGCCAGAAAAGTCCGGGATGGCAAATAAAAGGTTTTCTGGACCAAATTCAACAAGGAACGGACTAGTGCGCTTGGACCACAAACATGTCCGGACAACATCAGAGCCCAAACCGGACTAGTCCATGAATTGTGCCGAACACGTCCGGGCTCTAAAACAAACTGAATTTTCTGAAGAAGAAGAATAGGGTCACCGGACTAGTCTCGGGTTATGGCCGGACAAGTCCACACCCTAACATCTTCAAATTGTTGTTTTGTACTAGATTCATTTTAATCTTGTTCCTTTTATGTTGCTCAAGGTTAAACATGTATAAGAATGTATGCAATGCATGATGGATGAAAATGAGGGTGTTACAAACAAACCCCCATAAAATGAATCTCGCCGTCGAGATTCGACGTAGAAGGAAAGAGATAGGGAAATTCTTTCTTGAGATTATCTTCTAGCTCCCAAGTTGCTTGCGATTCTATATGATGTTTCCATTGTACTTTGCACCATTGAGTCACCTTCTTGTGACCCTCTCATTGGTTTCCAAAATTTTGATAGGTTGCTCCACATAAGTCAAATCTGCCTCTAATTCCAATTCTTCCATTGGCACTTGTTCTTCCATTACCCTTAAGCATTTTTTGAGCTGCGAAACGTGAAACACGTCATGAACTTCAGCAAGATGCTCTGGCATCTACAAGTTATATGCCACTTCTCCACGTTTGGCCAAAATCCTGAATGGTCCAATATAGCGAGGTGCCAGCTTGCCTCAGACATTAAACCTCTTATGACCTCGCATAGGTGATACTTTGAATTATACAATGTCTCCCACTTCAAAGGCTAAGTTTCTCCGCCTATTATCCGCATAGTCCCTTTTTCTTGTTTGAGGAGCCCTCAAATTCCTGCGGATAATCTAAACTTGCTTTTCAGCCTCTTGCAACACATCAGGTCCAAACACATTGTTCTCTCCCGTCTCTTTCCAAAACAAAGGTGTCATACACTTCCTTCCATACAGTGTTTCATATGGAGGCATCTTCAAGATGGCTTGGTAACTGTTATTGTAGGAAAACTCAGCGTATGGCAAGTGTAATATCCTGAACATATTAGGAAAAAGTTCAGGGATACAAATGGTTGACCGCACTTAGACTTATTGAACCATTTATTTGATGGACGATCGGAGATCGTAAATGCATTGACTTCACCGAAACAATTTCAGAAAAAAATAACTTCGTGACAAGAGACACTACAGGGTTGACCGAAGTGTGACTCCTTGAACCATTGATCCAATGGGCGATCGGAGACTGTAGATGCGTAGGACATGTCGAGACGATTCTGTTTCATTACTCATATGCATGGTTCGGAGGTCGGATGAGCTGACTATTAGCTGATATAATCTGGACCATTGGATAAAATATTAGGTTAACTTGCCTAAGAAAACAACCAGTAGTCCTTTTCTCTCTCAACCAGCAATGTTGTTTTCCTCCCCACCTGCCGCCATCAGAGTTCCTCAGCTGCGGTTTCCAACCTCTTCACCTTGCTGGCACGGCATGGTGGTCTGCTTGCCATGAGGAAGAAAAAAAAAGGTTTGTTGCTGCCGCCTTGCTTCCTGTGGTCTGGTGCCTCCACCCCTTGCCAGTTACATTGCCATGCCGGATCAATTCGGGGAGAAGGCTGCTTCTTGCTGTAGTTGATTTGTTTTTCTGACACTACTGCCGCTGTCGTGTTTTCCTCCGGTGCTCTACCATGGCTGCAGCATTGGATGCGGGTAGATTTAAGAAAAAAAAAATTGACCTGTACTATCTACACCCTATTAGTTGCTTGCTGTTGGGCTAAGGGAACACAAGGAAGAAAAAGGAACTGGTGCCGTAGGTGCTAGTAGTTTTGCTGGTTGATTAGCTCTCACGTTACTCCTGTCAATATCACTTCTTGTTCTGTGCCGCTCCTACCCCTGCTATGATTACTTTACGTCGGAATGTGCTGCAACCGTTTAATCACCTTGCTGCTATCACCCATTAATTTGATTGCTGCTGCAACCGCCTAATCTCCTTGCTGCTGCCACCGTGGGATTTTATCGCTACCACTACTGCTGCTTAATTTGATTGTATTTTACATTCCATTGTCACCGCTGTCTGGTTCGATGCTGCTTGTGGGCTACTAGCTGCTGTAGGTGCTAACTGTTTGGTATGCTGCTGTATTGGGTTGTCCACCGCTATAGTTAGTCATTATTTATATCAGGCTTATATGTCCAATTAGATAGATAATTGTGACATATTTAGCCTTTCGTATCATCCTTATTTATTTTGATCAGGTTGTAGTACAAATTTAGTTACACACCTGGTGTTCTAAGCGAAGGTTAATGTCGCAGTTTTGGAGGTAAAGAGAGAGCGTTTGCAGGTTCTCGTCAAGGTTAAGGCAAGTGTATGACGGGCTCTATTCTAATATACGTGAATTGCTTGTGATTAAACTTTCTCTTACTTTTCATTTGTTATTTGAGGTTTCAACATTCAATTGTTTCATGATTCTATTTCGTTTATGTTCAAGATTCAAGTTATTCATGTAATTATCGTTCAAGTACCAGTTAAGTGCGGAGTTGTTCTTATATTCAAGTTCCTATGAGTAAGTGCTGACCCCACTTGCTCGGCGTTACTGGTAAATGCTAAGGAGAATTCAAGTGTCGCCCGTTTCATATGGAAACTACTACTTCATTGTTCTTTTCAAGTTCAAGTATCGCTAAGTTTCATTCGATTTGATTCTATTATTCTTCATGCTCTAAGTATACTTGCTGAGTGTTTTTACTCACTCTTGTGTTTATTTGGTTTTTTTAGATACGCGTTGATTGAAGCATGCAAGGGAAGAGGGTAGCACCTACACTTAAGAACACCAACCAATCCATAAATTAAATTGTGAACTTTATTAATTATTTACCGAGTTATTGTGCTATTAATAACTGTCATGAGGTTGTTTGATTCTTTCGGATGTTTAATTCGGTTACAGTGATTGGATGCTTCTTATTACTACTTGTGGATGTTATTGATCTTATAATTGCATTGTGTTGCCCGCGATTAGTGACTTTACAGGGGAGATTCTGCCGAAATTTCCTATTATTTCTATACTTAGTAGAAAAATCTTAGATGTTAGTAGTAGCGCTCAGGGGAGTTTAAACCTGGGGCATTACAGTTCGTACTCAGATCCTAGGTTTTATAGTTTACTTATATATTTTAATGATTAGCGTATAAAAAATAAATAAATAAATAACTACATGGATCTAAAATTAAATTTGACACACGTATGCACAATAGGCTGGGTTCATGGGCATATATTTCATTCTTCTTTTCATTGCATATTTTTTTTCTCGTGTTTATTTTTGTTATGATAATATGTTATTTAATTATACTTTTCTTGTACTATAGAACTATGCCTCCGACGAGGAGTCCACATGTCATCAGCGTGAGAGGTTATAATAGAGAATTTTGGCAATATTGCACTCTCTATTCCTAGACTTGTAAGAGATGAGTGTGAGGACTGTAGGAAGTCTTCATGGGATGTATGGCTTAATATAGTAAGGTGACGGAATAAAACCTTCCACCACATACACATTATAGTTGTGGATCATAGGGGTATGAAGACATAATTCGATCTTACAGTTCTGTAGTAGAGACATTGGGGGAGTCTAGGAGTAGTGATCAAGGGTTTAGTAGTCAGGATAGTTTGCTCAAGATCCCCCTTTCAAGTAGTCTACAACAAATCAATCTTCTTATCAGTTTGCGGACCTAAGGACTCAAGATATCAGTCTTCGATGGGAAACACGCGTTGAGTGACACATTTATACAACCAGCTCCAGAACATGGTTTGATTTGTTTCAAGTGTTAGAAGCTCCATCGTGTTGCAGAGTGTAGTTTTTTTCTAAGACTTGTCCTGTTTGTGAGAGAGTTAATTATGAAGTTATAGTTTGCAAGACACACTCATAATCTATCATCAAGTTCTAGAGGTCAGCTCCAACAATCAGTGCTCATCGTAGCATGATTCAGATGACGACCTGTCTAGCTACATTTTAACCGATTTCTTGAGAGTACCTTCATCCACTGGACTACTATTGGCCCGCGCCTCAACTTCCTATCCCACACATTCCTACTTAGCCCCTTCAGCACCTTGCCGATGGATTTACTTTTACTCCCACTAGAGTCTACACCATGCCTACGCTATTTTTTAGTTTCCATATGTGGTTTCAGGTACCCCCAATGTTGACTCCGATGACAGTCATCTTTTATTTGATTTGAGTGCAACATGTTCATTCATTTAACTTGCATTCACAAGAAAGACAAATATTTTTAGTCAAGAGATATCTTAGTAGATTCCTGTCAGTTCTTCTAAAAGTTTGGTTTCTAGTTCCATGGTGTGTCCCGATTGCACAGTTTCCATAGATGATGATGTATTCATATCTATTTTAATGGTGATTCCATTACTAGTTTTTTATGCTATCCTTGGCATGTAGTGGGTACATCTCTATCAAACAATTACATCTTTTTTTTTGAAAGACTCTTATGTTGGAGACACCATCTAGAAAGATTATCACTTTTCAAGCCGATGTACCTATCCAATCTTTAGCTATGATAGCAAGTCTCTCCTGGTCGTCTTGTAATGACAAAATTTATATGGATCCTTTTCGAGAAGCCGATTGAATCATTGGTCGTTGAGAATATTTCTGTAGTGCGAGACAATTCTGGTGTCTTTTTAGTGAGCTACCAAGAATGACAACAAAGCGAGAAGTGGAGTTTCACATTGACCTTATACCTAACATTAGTCTTGTATCCATTACCCCATATCGTTTATCACGTCTTTTTCGAGAGGAGCTGAGAAAGTTGTTCAATGATATATTGTCTAAGAAATTGCTTCGTCATAGCATTTCACCATGGTGAGCTCCAGTGTTGTTGATAAAGAAGAAAGATGGAAGGGCGTATGTATATGGATTATCACAGTTTAAATGATATGACATTTATGAACAAGTAGCCATTACCTAACATTGATGTGTTGTTAGATCGGTTAGTAGGAGCTAAAATCTTTTCTAAGATTGACCTTCAATCTTTGTACAACCAAATTCCAGTTTGAGAGGAGGATATTGAGAATACCGTTTTTTTTTTTCCACCATGTATGGTCACTATGAGTCCAGAGTTATGTCTTTTGGTCTTACTAATCCATCCGCATAATTTGTGAGACAGTGAATAATATGCTTCATGGATTTGAGGAGTTTGTAGTGGTCTTTATTGATGGTATACTCGTTTTCTCCAAGACTGAAGCTGAACAAGAGAAACATTTGAGGAGAGTTCTTGATACTCTGAGAAGTCATAAGTTCTATGCTAAATTGAAGAAGTATGAGTTTTGGCTAATGGAAGTTGTCTTTCTGGGACATGTAATTAAAGAACATGGCATCTCTGTTGATCAAAGCAAAGTTTCCATAATAGTTGAATGGAAAAGACCAACAAATGTCAAGGAGGTTAGGAGTTTCCTAGGTCTGGCTAGTTATTACCATCGCTTTGTAAGGATTTCTCTCACATTGCTAAGCCTATGACATAACTTATCCAAAACAAATGTCAAGTTCGTGTGGACTCAAGAATGAGAGTGTTGCTTCTAATTATTGAAGGAGAAGTTGGTCAGTGCTCCTATCCTTGCCCTTCCTAAGCCTGTTAAATGTTTCCATGTCAATTCAGATGCCTCCTGCATTGGACTTGGTTCTGTACTTATGCATGAAGGAAAAGTGATCGCCTATGCCTCAAGGCAGGTGGAGACACATGAGCAAAATTTTCCCACCCATGATCTAGAGTTTATTGCGGTAGTCCTCACGCCGAAATTTGGAGACATTATTTATATGGCGAGTCATGTGACATTTTCACATACCATAAGAGTTCGAAGTATATATTCACTCAGAAGGACTTAAATTTGAGGCAACAAAGATGGTTAGACTTGATCAAGGACTATGACTTGAATATCCAATACACACCTGGTAAAGCAAATGTAGAGGCTGATGCATTAAGCCGTAGAGCTACTCCTCCTACTCTGAATCCCTTAATAGCTGATTTTGAGCAGATGGACATTTCTTACTTCTATGTTCGAGTTGCGGAAGTAGAGACTCAACTAATCTTATCGTTAGATATCCCAGAACGAGTCTTAGAGGTGCAACAACAAGACCGCTTGTTGCTAGAGGTCAAGAAACGAATTCAAGAAGGAAGGGTCACGAATTTCACTTTGGATGTTGTTGGGGTTGTTCGTTTTTGTGGTCGTTTATGCGTACCACAAACATGTCATGTTAAGCAAGATACTCATAAAGAGGCACATCACTCTCGTTATACCATGCATTCTGGAGAGAATAAGATGTACCATGATTTGAAGAAAATCTTTTGGTGGAAGAGGATGAAGGTGGATGTACAAAAGTATGTGACTTCATGTGGGGTTTGACGAGTGAAGGCTGAGCATAAGAGTGTCGCTGGGAAATTACAGTCTCTTAAGGTTCCTGTTTGGTCGTCGGAGGATACCTCTTTTGATTTTGTTGTTGGCTTACCATGTTCTCCAGGAGGACGAGATACTATTTGGGTGGTAGTTGATCATCTTAGTAAGGTGGCTCACTTTATTCCTATTCGGTCTACTAGTTCAACGAGTGATTTGGTACCTATTTATATGAGAGAAGTAGTGTGACTACATTGTGTACCTCGCACCATTGTTTCAGACAGGGATACTAAGTTTGTCTCTATGTTGTGGGAGAGCTTGCAATCAGCGTTGGGCACAACACTAAGGATGAGCACCGCATTTCACCCTCATTCTGATGGATAATCGGAGCGTACGATTCAGACCCTGGAAGATATGCTCAGATCATGTGTACTATCTTGGCAAGGACGTTGGGAAGATCATTTACCTCTTGCGGGGTTCTCTTATAATAACACCTATCACTCTACCATTCGATGTGCACTATATGAGGCTCTTTATGGAAGGAAGTGTAGGTCACCCCTTTGTTGGGACACGGTTGGTGAGAAAGCTGTTTTGGGTCCAGATTTGGTTCGACGATCGACTCAGCGAGTTGTTGAGATTCGAGAACACGTGCTGGTAGCACATAGTAGGCGGGGGAGCTACAACTGAGATTAGAAGGCGAGACTTGGAGTTTCAAGAAGGTGAGGAGGTTCTTCTTAGGGTATCACCTACCGAAGGTGATGTGAGATTTGATATTAATGGAAAGCTTAGTCCAAGATATATTGGAACCTTTGTTATAAAGCAACGAGTGAGGGAATGGGCATGTCAATTAGAGTTGTCAAAGTCAGTGAGAGGAGTTCACAATGTATACCATATCTGAATGTTGAGAAAGTATCTGAGGGATCTAGAGCATCACATAGTCGTAGAGCCAGCGACTATGGAACAAGATCTATTAGTTAAATCTCGTCCTGTGAGGATTTTGGAGATGTCTGAGACGGTGCTTTGACGCAAGTCATTCAATATTGTGAAGGTTCTATGGACGAACCAAACTGAGTGTGAAACCAATTGGGAGCTTGAGTATGAGATACAAGAGAAATATCATGAACTATTCAACTCCGGTGAGCATTTATAGATTTTTTTAAATTATTAATTTCATATCATTCTTCCCTATAGTGATAATACATAATTCGAGGGCGAATTTTGTTGAAGGGGGGAGAATGTAATATCCTGAACATTTTAGGAAAAAGTTTAGGGATACAAATGGTTGACCACACTTTGACTCATTGAACCATTGATTTGATGGACGATCGGAGATCAAAAATGCGTTGACTTCACCGAAACGCTTTCAGAAAAAAATTACTTCATGACGAGAGACACTAGAGGGTTGACCGAAGTGTGACTCCTTGAACCTTTGATCCGATGGGCGATCGGAGACTATAGATGCGTAGGACATGTCGAGACGATTCTGTTTCATTACCATATGCATGGTTCAGAGGTCGGATGAGCTAACTATTAGTTGATTTAATCTGGACCATTGGATAACATATTAGTTTAACTTGCCTAAGAAAACAACCAGTAGTCCTTTTCTCTCTCAACCAGCAACATTGTTTTCCTCCCCACCCACCGCCATCAGAGTTCCTCAGCTGCTGTTACCAACCTCTTCACCTCGCCAGCACGGCATGGTGGTCTGCTTGCCGTGAGGAAGAAAAAAAGGTTTGTTGCTGCCGCCTTGATTCCTGTGGTCTGGTGCCTCCGCCGCTTGCCGGTTACTCTGCCATGCCGGATCAATTCGGAGAGAAGGCCGCTGCTTGCTGTAGTTGATTTGTTTTTTCTTACAATACTGCCACTGTCGTGTTTTCCTCCGGTGATCTACCGTGGCTGCAGCATTGGATGCTGTAGATTTAAGAAAAAAATTGACCCGTACTATGTACACCCTATTAGTTTCTTGCTGTTGGGCTAAGGGATCACAAGGGATAAGAAGGAACTGGTGCCGTAGTTGCTAGTAGTTTTGCCAGTTGATTAGTTCTCATGTTACTCCTGTCAATATCACTTCTCTCCAATTCTTGTTCTTTGTTTTGTGCTGCTCCTAACCCTGCTATGATTACTTTACTTTGCAATCTGCTGCAACCGTTTAATGACCTTGCTGCTATCACCCATTAATTTGATTGCTTCTACAACCGCCTAATCTCCTTGCTGCTGCCACCGTGGGATTTTATCGCTGCCACTACTGCTGCTTAATTTGATTGTATTTTACTTTCCGTTGTCACTGCTGTCTGGTTCGATGCTGCTTGTGGGCTACTAGCTGCTGTAGGTGCTAACTGTTTGGTATGCTGCTGTATTGGGTTGCCCACCGCTATAGTTAGTCATGATTTATGTCGGGCTTTTATGTCCAATGAGATATATAATTGTGAAATATTTAGTGGTTCGTATCATCCTTATTTATTTTGATCAGGTTGTAGTACAAATTTAGTTACACGTCTGGTGTTCTAAGCGAAGGTTAATTTCGCAGTCTTGGAGGTAAAGAGAGAGCATTTGCAGGTTCTCGTCAAGGTTAAGGCAAGTGTATGATGGGCTCTATTCTAATATAGGTGAATTGCTTGTGATTAAACTTTCTCTTACTTTTAATTCGTTATTTGAGGTTTCAACATTCAATTGTTTCATGATTCTATTTCGTTTATGTTCAAGATTCAAGTTATTCATGTAATTATAGTTCAAGTACCGGTTAAGTCCGGAGTCATTCTTATATTAAAGTTACTGTGAGTAAGTGTTGGCCCCACTTGATCGGCTTTACCAGTAAATGCTAAGGAGAATTCAAGTTTCGTCCGTTTCAGACGGAAATTACTACTTCATTGTTCTTCATTTCAAGTTCAAATATCGCTATATTTCATTCGATTTGATTCTATTATTCTTCAAGCTCTAAGTGTACTTGCTGAGTGTTTTAACTCACTCTTGTGTTTATTTAGTTTTTTAGGTACGCGTTGATTAAAGCATGCATGGGAAGAGGGTAGCACCTACACTTAAGAACACCAACCAATCCATAAACTAGATTGTGATCTTTATTAATTATTTATCGAGTTATTGTGCTATTAATAACTGTCGTGAGGTCGTTTGATTCTTTCAGATGTTTACTTCGGTTACAGTGATTGGATGCTTCTTATTACTACTTGTGGATGTTATTGATCTTATAATTGCATTGTGTTGCCCGCGATTAGTTACTTTATAGGGGAGATTCTGCCAAATTTTCCAATTATTTCTATACTTAGTAGAAAAATCTTAGATGTTAGTAGTAGCACTCAGGGGAGTTTAAACCTAGGGCATTACAACAAGCTTTTGTCCCAATTGCGTTCATGTTTCCAGGCACAAGCTCTCAATATATCTTCTAATATTTGATTTGTCATCTCGGTTTCCAACGGTTTGTGGATGATATGCTGAACTAAAATTTAACCTTATACCCATAGCTTCATGCAGTTTCTCCCAGAACCTAGAGGTAAATTGAGAGCCTCAGTCCCAGACTATTTTCTTTGGAACACCATGTCGGCACACAATATGCTCCATATACAATTATGCTAGTTTAGTAGTGGTATATGTGTTCTTGACAGGTATGATATGAGCTGGTTTGGTCAACCGATCCACAATAACCCATATTGAGTCATAGCCCGACTGGGTTCAAGGTAACCCAACTATGAAGTCCAGGCCGATTTCTTCCCACTTCTATTCTTGAATCTTCAATGGCTGCAAAATCCAGTTGGCCTTTGATGTTCAGCTTTGACTCATATGCAGACATGACATAGTGCAACATACTCTGCTATGTCCTTTTTCATGCTGGCCCACCAATAACATGTCTTCAAGTCCTTGTACATCTTTGTATAGCCGGCCGGTATGGATTGTGTAAGGTGTCTCATGTGCCTCCTTTAATATCGTTTCCCGAATATGCTTAACATTGGGCACAACAATCCTCTTTTCAAGCCATAAAGTAACATGGTGATCCTCATCTAATCTGAATTCTCTCCCTTCTTGAGTCCTTTCCTTGATTTCTCAAATTTCATCATCCTTGGTATGACATTCTCGAATTTCTTGCTCCAAGGTTGGATTTAACTCCATTATCCCCATCTCATTCACAAACCCAAGATTAAACCGTTCAAACTCCTTGCATAGCTCGGGTGGCAGCTCTCGATCCATGAGTTGGTGGCTTACTCCTTTTTGACTCAAAGCATCAACCACTACATTAGCCTTTCCTGGATGATAATTGATTCCCACGTCATAATCCTTGATGAGCTCCAACCATTTTTGTTGCCTCAAATTGAGGCCCGTTTGCATGAATATGTACTTGAGACTCTTGTGGTCCATGTAAATCTCGCACCTATGACCAAGAATGTAGTGTCTCCAAATCTTCAAGGCATGCACTACGGCTGCAAGTTCGAGATCATGCGTAGGATAAATCTGCTCATGTTTCTTCAGCTGCCTCGATGCATAGGCTACCACTTGACCTTCTTGCATAAGCACACATCCAAGTCCTTGTCTCGATGCATCACAATCGATATCAAAGCTTTTGCTCACATTTGGCAATACCAACACAGGTGCGGTGGTTAACCTCTTCTTAAGCTCCTCAAAACTGTTTTGACAAGCTTGAATCCATTGGAATGCTTTTCTTGTCATTAATAACTAAGTCATAGGCTTGGCTATTTTGGAAAAGTCCTTGATGAACTGACGGTACTATCCAACCATTCCAATCAAACTCCTTATTTCCATGACATTCTGTGGTGGTTCCCACCGTAAAACATCCCTCACTTTTCCTGTGTCAACCAATACTCCTCCTGAGATGATAGACCCAAAAAATGACACTTCCCATAGCCAAAACTGGCACTAGCTAAATTTGGCGTATAATTGGTGTTCCCTCAATTTCTGCAATGTGAGCCTCAAATGCTCTTCATGCTCCCCTTCACTCTCCGAGTAGATGATGATATCATCGATGAACACTACCATGAACTTATCCAAATACTTCATCAAGACCATATTCATGAGACACATGAAGTCTGCTGGTACATATGTCAAACCAAAAGACATAACATCGTACTCATCAGACCCATACCGTGTCTAGAAAGCTGCCTTGGGTAAATCCGATAGTCTAATCTTCATTTGGAAATAGTGTGACCTCAAGTAGATCTTGGATAAAACACAAGCCCCCTTCATCTGGTCGAACAAATCCTCTATTTGGGGCAACGTGTACTTGTTCTTAATCGTCACCTCATTGAGAGCCCGGTAATCCACACACATCCTTTGGGATCCATCCTTCTTATCCACAAATAGCACTGGTGCTCCCCAAGGCGAAGAGTTTGGACGAATGAAACCCTTTTCTAGAAGCTCTTGAATTTACTTCTTGAGCTCCGCTAATTCCATAGGAGGCATCCTATATGGCCTCTTAGCTATAGGTGCAGTTCTAGGTATTAAATCGATAACAAACTCGATGTCACGATCAAGTGGCATACCTGGTAACTCATCCAGAAACACATATGAAAACTCGGACACCACCGGAATTTCCTTAATTGTTGCTCTGTCCATTTGATTCAGCTCCACTTTCTTTGGTGTGTGTTGAGATGCTTTAAATTCTATGCTGACCCCTTCTTCATTTGTCAACTTCACCATCTTCGTGGCGCATTGAATTGTCCCATTGTGCTTCCTTAACCAGTCCATACCAAGTATTATGTCTAGTCCTTGAGAATCCAAAATAATGAGTTTGGCAAAGAAGTCTACCCCCTTATTCTAAGTCTTACATTTGAACATATTATGTTCATCCTCATCTCTCCTCCAAGAGATTCAACCAACAAGTTATACTTCATATGAGATATGGGCAAACTATACTTGGCAACATACTTTGATGCAATGAATGAATGTGATGCTCCAGAGTCAAATAACATAGTCGTCGGGTTGGAGTTTGCAAGAAACATACCAATCACCACGTCATACGCTTGTTAAGCTTCCTCTGTAGAGACATGGTTCACCTTGCCATGAACAAAATTCTGTGGTCCACGGTTGCCTTGTGACGCTCCTCCATTCAGTCCTGGCTTCTAACTTGGAGCATTGTTCCTTTGATTAAGGCCTAACTTAGGACATTGAGATGCTAAGTGCCCTACCTCACCACAAGTATAGCATGACCTTGCTGCACCAGAATTGTTTGGACAGACTTGATTTTGGGCATTAGCAGGAAAATTTGCGTGAGGTGCATGAGGCATTGGAGGGCGAGGTGCTATCATCAGGGCGTTGTTTCATGGGCTGAGTTGGGCGTTGTGGAATAGCAGCGCGATATGCAGGATTAGAGGGGTTGTACTATGATGTATTTGGTGGTGTAAAGTGAGGGCGAACATTACTTCCTTGTGGCTGTCATTGATACGACACCTTCCTATTATTGTCTTGCTCCATCTCACATACCTTGTTCTCAACCACAATAGCTTTGTCCACAAGCTTATTGAAACTTGCATAGTCACAATTGAGCAATTGTACTTGAATTTCATTGTTCAGGCCCCTCATAAACAAGTATTGCTTGTGGCTGTCCCGATTGACATCCTCTGGAGCATACCTTGAGAGTTGAGTGAATTTATTGAGATACTCACTCACACTTGACTTCCCCTGCCTTTGGTTCTCAAATTCCTACCTCTTTAGGATCATAACACCTTCAGACACAAAATGAGAACGCAAGCTCTCCTTGAATTCATCCAAAGTGATCCTCTCTTGATTTTCATGGGCGTTGCAAAGCGAGTCCTACAAATTTGTAGCTGCTCCAACTAGCTGATGGGAAGCAACGAGAACCTTCTCCCTATCATTGCATTGTAGAATAGCGAGCTTCTTCTTTACAGTTTTCAGACAATCATCAGCTTCCATATGATTTGTGGCTTGAGCAAAGGTGGGTGGCCTAGTCCTCATAAACTCTCCCAATCGGTTATGAGGTGGTGGGGTGGCGGTGGTGGAGGTATATGGGGCTGATTTTGATTATTGCCTGCAGCTGTCCTAAAGTCTGCATCACGGTGATTTTGCATAGCCAACAGCTACTGAAGGTTAACAGCCTCAGGTTCAGGTCCATTGTTGTTGTTCTGAGGTGCTCCATTCTTCTCATCATTCTCATTTGTATCCCTTTGGTTTCGAGCCCTCGGCATCTGAAGAAAGAGCAAGAGAGAAGAATTTACAAAACGTCCTCAACTATATGCATCAAGTGATATGAAACTAAATAGCTATCTATAGTAGCCTATATGGACGTGGCAAACGCTAAAGCATCCCACAATCCTCTACTAAGCACACAAGCAACATTACATAGCAATCAGCACACCAAACAAACCACAACGCTACCTAAGTGTTCCTATGTGATCTAAAGTGTCCATCTATCTAGGCTGCCTCCTACAGTCAACCTGTGGCACTGGTACCAATTTTGACACCCAGTTCTGAAAATGAACCAAACATGATGCATATGTTTGCCCGGGTTGTTTAACACGCATACACAAGTAATTCACAAATGATAAACAAATAATTACCACAACATCAATGATTAAATAAGTACTTTTATTACAATAGTCAAATAATCCTCAAATTACAAGTCTAACGATCATTATTGATAAATCTGAAACTTATGCAGCGGAAATAATCTAAACTGAGCAAACAAAGCAAAAGAGATAGCACGGCTCCAAGCAACACCACAGTCAAGTCGACGGCAACACACAATCTAGTACTCCACATTATCCTTAGCATACTCCCAAGAATCACCTAAAACTATTGATGGGGGAATTGCAAGAATGAACACATGTCGTACTCGGGAAGTGTGAGAAAATAATGACATGTAACTTATACAAGGATTTGATAATAAATATTGACTAGTTGCTGAAAAGTACATCTAAAACATATGAAAATCATACTAAGATGTCTATGTGTAATATTCCCATCATATCCCAAATAAACATAATATTTCACATCAATCATCCATTAATTGTCCATATACCATATTCTTACCATCATCATTAACCATGTCCATTTATGACCATCTAATCCATAACAATAACCAAACCATAACAAATCCCAAGTTTCCTCCAATCATGTAGGTCATCCGGGTGCTCTTAACCGGGAGCATGGCTATCATGATAGTTTTTAACACTATACAGAGATTGTACCACTTTACCCACAAGTTCGTGATTTTGTCACCCGTCGGCGACTAAAGAAACCTCCTTTATGACAATTACACATCCTTAGGTGTATGGCCAAGAGATCACAAAATAGCCTTTACAAAGGGATTACCAGCATATTCATACCCACTAAGGTTTCACAGGTGGTGATGCATCAAACTGAGCACATCCAACCAAGTGCCCCCTCTTGTGCCATTTGGATCCCAGGGTAGTCCCGCCAATATTGCAAACTGTAGGATCGAAGATCACGTGAAAAGATACCAGAGGGGGGGGTGAATGGTAGATTTAAAAATCTTATGCAGCGGAAACAATTAAACCCCAAACCCTTTCGGCAGAAAAACGATCTATTAAAGAAATCGTGTGTGAGACTAATCTAAACGTGTTTCACCGTGACAAAGTGATATATATATATGAGAGAGAATCAAGTCATGAAGACAACACAAAAAGAATCACTCAAATCCGTCGAGAAAAACTCAAGTTATGATCGAAAGATCAAACAATGGTCAATCTGTCCTATCCGAGAAAAAAAACAGTTCTGGAACGCTGCAAAGAAACTCGTGTAGATCATAGACCACAAATCCAATGACCGTGAAATTTTGACATATGATAGACAATCAAGTTGTGAAGACAACCCAAAAATAATCATGTCAATTGGATCTGTAAAACTCGAGTTATGATAAAACCACCGACGAAAGGTAGTGCTGTCCAGAAACTCGACGAGTAAAACTTTTCTGGAACAAGTCTGACGAACAAGGCACAAAAAGTTCCTTCAAACTATGAATTTATTCAATAGAACATAAGAGGAACAGCCCCAAAGTCGTCCACCACGAGCTCTGGGCTCCCTTGCTTATATAACCAGCCCTTAGGCCAACCCAATATCAACTAGGACTCCAATCCTACTCAGATCACGAATCATAACTTTCCATAACTGCTCAAGATTCTTCTATACGCAGATAGAAGCAATCTTAAGACTTCCAAACACCTTAGGAACGTATCCCACATTCCTAAACAACTAAAATTCGTGACCCACACGAAATCCTATCATAACCAACTCGATACTTTCCATACCGAGCCATAACCGACTTCGCCGCAGCCGAAGTCATTAACCGATACAATCCGATCCTTCAACCAGATCTTCCCATCCATAAACCATCTTCAGAACCATGTTGCCACGTCATGCATTGCATGCATATGTGCAAACACCTTCCTTCGACCTCCAGTAACCATCATATGCATTGTTCTTGATCCAAACATACTGCACAACCTCCTGATCAGCTCAACCACAATTCCTCCCGAACTTGGTTGTTGGAACCTCATCTCCTCCCTGAGACTATTCCAATGGATCCCGTCACCATCCATGTCTTGAACTCAAGCAACACCTGCACATGAATAAACAACCAATCCATACGAGCCCAAGTCCTCGACTTGACTCAAGTTAGTTCCGAACACAACACCTTACGTGAGCACCTCACATAAGCATGTTGCAAAGCATATCAAAACGAAATCATCCATATCAAACAAAACACACCAAAAACTTAGCAAATGAATACTAAGCAATCGTTCCAAGAATATAAAGAAAGTTCAAAACTTTGCGAATGAAAAGCAGAAGTATTGCGGTCAAGTTCCGGACCTTGCCAGAGCAACCCGGACCTTGAGCCGGAGCTAACAAAAGCTAGTAGAACCTAGCGTCGGAGCTTACCAAAACTATTACAATGAAGCACCTGCTGGAGCTTACCAAAACTAGTAGATCCTAGCACCGGAGCTTACCAACAACTAGTCAAAACTAGTCAACCCAAAACCGGAGCTAGACAAAGTACGTCGGAGCTTAGCAAAAGCATGCCGGAGCTATCAAATATATGCCGGAGCTATCAAAGACGTGCTGGAGCTAACAAAGACATGTCGGAGCTAAAGATAAAGCTCACCGGAGCTAACCAAAGCTAGTCGGACCTTACCAAGAAGCCGGACCTAGCATCTAACGTAGCCGGAGCTACCCAAAACAAGTCGGACCTATGGTCGGACCTTGCTATAGCTCGGAGCTAGAGTCGGACCTTGATAAAAAGGTATTTTGGTGATATTAAAAACTTTTATCATCAAAGCCAAGTGTATTTACTAAGAGCCAATGTATTCAACACATATAGGTCTTACAATCTCCCCCTTGATGAATGCATTGGCAACACCATTTAAAATCCGAACATTGGCTTATTCTCATTAAAAGTTTTGAAGAAAATTTCTCCCCTTTGTAAATCAAAAGTAAAATGAGAAGAAAAAAATTATCCCATATTATCTATCCCCCTTTATTATCCCTCCTTATGCACATATTCTCTTTCTCTTCATGCTTATCTCTCCCCCTTTGACAATGTATTCAGCAAGTCATGAGCATGTAAACAAATTATCTCTCCCTCTTTAGTTGTTATGAGCATATTATAACATATTCATATAAACAAATCTCATCCAAGTCATACTATCAAGTACTTTACATTATCACATCAATGAAATACATAAAGTAGTGTAAGCCATGCTAGAGATCATATGTAATTTTTAATTTAAGCAAGTCATGATCTCACAAACTTAACTATTTCAATACCTGAAAGCATGACACTTGTTGCTGCATTTTATTATTTTTAAAAGCATAAATTTAGATCATATGATATTTGCAAGAGATTATATGCGCATCTGCCTTATTCTAACCAACCAAGCCAAGCCTATGTCATTTGACAATCAGAAGCTTAAGGACATGGTTTTAGTCATACACAACTTCTTCCAAGTTCATATCTAAGTGCAATGACAAGCCATCTCAAAAGAAGAAGTGCGATGCATGCATATTCTCTTGATCTTTTCTCAATTTACATTTGTTCATAAAAACTCAACATGTGAGTTGATTACTTGATTACTTCTTTATGATTAAAAGCACTTGTGAACATGTAACAAGTTCAAAACAGCAAGAAAGTTCGACCATGACCAGTTTTAGTGTAAGTAATTATTCCAATTACTAGACATGGCAAAAACTACAAAATGTATAACACGAGTAATGTAGTAAGAACTTTCAGCATGTAAAAGGAATCACATAGTCATATATGTATGAAATACTATGCTCATATTATTTTTATTTCAGATCCACACATAGACTTCCAAAGTTTCAAAAACTTCCCCTCGATTTAAACCATGAGGATGCATAACACCTATTTCACTACGAATGAAACAAAAACGAGTGAAATCCAAAGGTTTTGTAAAAATGTCAGCCAATTGATGTTCGGTATCTACATGGTGAAGCACAATGTTTCCTTTTTCAACATTATCTCAGAGAAAGTGATACCTAATATCAATGTGCTTAGTTCTAGAATGTTGCACAGGGTTTTTGGCAATGCAAATAGCACTACTGTTATCACAAAACAGTGGAACACTATCTAGATCAACCCCATAGTCCTTAAGTGTTTGAACAATCCAAAGAATTTGTGAGCAAGCACTAGCAGCAGCTACATATTCAGATTCGGCTGTGGATTGTGCAACTGAATTTTGTTTTCTAGAAGACCAAGCAACAAGAGAATTACCAAGAAAATGACAAGCACCGGAAGTACTTTTCCTATCAATCCTACAACCCCCAAAATCAGCATCCGAAAAAGCTTTCAAAGTAACGGTTAAGGAAGAAGGAAGAAAAATGCCAAATTCTTGAGTTCCATGTAAGTACCTGAGATTCCTTTTGACGGCTTGACGATGTGAAACACGTGGGGAAGCTTGAAACCGTGCACAAAGACATACGCTGAATTTTATGTTCGGTCTTGATGCCGTGAGGTACAAAAGTGATCCGATCATGCATCTATATTCTTTTTGATCCACAGATTCACCATCTTCATCAAGTTCAAGTGTTGTTGCTGTTCCCATTGGTGTCCAAAGAGGCTTGCTTTTGTCCATGTTGAAGCGCCTTAGGAGGTCTTTGGTATACTTCATTTGATGCACAAAGGTACCCTCCTTGGTTTGCTTGATTTGCAGCCCCAAAAAGTAAGTGAGTTCACCCATCATAATCATTTCAAATTCGGAACTCATCATTGCTGAAAACTTGGACACAAGATCATGAGAAGCACAACCGAAGATAATATCATCCACATACACTTGAATGAATAATGAGTCATTGCCATGTTTAAGCACAAAAAGAGTTTTATCAACCTTGCCCATTGTAAACCCCTTTTCAAGTAAGAATGTTTTTAACCTATCATACCATGCTCTAGGGGCTTGTTTGAGACCGTATAAGGCTTTGGACAGTTTGTAAACATGATTAGGAAAATCTGGATTTTCAAAACTCGATGGTTGTTTGACATAAACCTCCTCATCTATGTAGCCATTAAGAAAAGCACTTTTAACATCCATTTGATATTGCTTAAAATCTTTAGATGCTGCAAAAGCTAACAAAATTCTTATGGCTTCTAATCTAGCGATAGGAGCAAAAGTTTCATCAAAATCTAGACCTTCAACTTGAGTGAAACCTTGAGCAACCAACCTAGCCTTATTCCTAACCACAACCCCATCCTCACTTTGTTTATTTTTATATACCCATTTAGTTCCAATTAAAGTGTGACCTTGAGGTGGAGGTACAAGTTTCCAAACATTATTTCTTTCAAAATTTTCTAACTCTTCTTACATGGCAATAATCCAAGATTCATTAGTGAGTGCGTGTGATATATCTTTGGGTTCAAAAGAAGCAACAAAAGCAGAATCTTAAGAATTACAAACACCTTAGGAACGTATCCCACATTACTAAAACAACTCAACATCATGACCTACACAAAATCTAACCAAAACAAACTCGAAACATTGCATAAACGAACCATAACCACCTCAGTCGCAGCCTGAGGCATAATCCAGCAGGTTGGAACTTTCCGACCAATTCTTTACGTTCACTTCTCTTTATCATGCCTTGGAACCGCATTTCCACGTCCCTTTACTCCTTTCACATGTGAAAAGATCTTACAATGATGTCCATGATACCTTCATATGCATTATTCTTGACTCAATCATGTTGCACGACCTCCCCATCAACTCAACCAATTTTCCCTTGAACTTGGTTGTTGAACCTCATCTTCTCCCTAAGACTAGTTCAATGGATCCCGTCATGTAACACCCAAAATTTCAAAAATTTGAAATAAAGGGATTTGAATTAGGGCTGCACCATGCATTTGCCATTGTTTGAAAATTTGATTTCAAAAATGCGCTAGAATTCGTTTGAAATTGGAAGATACAAATCCAATGAAAAATAGAAAAGAGAAAAAGGAAAAATAAAAAGAGAAATTCCCGCGTGGGCCAAAACTCTGGCCGGCCCATCTCCCTTCCCCCCCTTCTTTTCTTTTCTTTCCCCCGCCGGCCCAATCTCCTTCCTGGCCCAGTTCGGCCCCGCGCCCCCTCCCTCTCCTTCCTCTCTCTTTCTCTGTGCGTGGACCCCGACCGTCAAACTTTCCTTCTTCCTCCCGTCGCGCGCCCGACAACTCCCGCTGATGCCTCCCCAGTTCAAAAGCTGGCAAGAAAATCCCCGGCCTTAATGGCCCCGGTCACCTTCCATTGAGGGGAAATCCCCTTCCTTACTTCGCCGCCCCCTCTCCCCCTATAAATCCCGGCCAGCGTCACCGTTTTTCCCCCCACACCGAGCTCGCAACCCTAGCCGCCACACCAAGGTAATGGCGCCGCCGTTCTCGTCGCTCTAGCCGATGCCGCTCCTCGAATCCATGCTCAACTTGTTCGCCGTGTCCGTAGGTACTCGGCGGGCATCCTCTTTCGGGGATTTCGTCGCCGCAGCCCCGACTCCAACGAACTCCACCAAAGGCCGCCGTAGCTAGCCATCGCTGACGTCCCTCCGCCCCCAATCCGAGCTCCGCAACCCCTCGTTGAGCTCATCTCATCCCCCTCTCTCTTTTCCAACGAAGCCGCACAGTCCGGGCCGCCGATTTGGTCATTTGGCCAAACGCCGGTGAGCCCCTGGACTTTAATTAATTACACTGAGGTCCTGTACTTTATGAGTTAGCCCCTAGACTTTAATTAATTTATGTCAGCACTGTTAAAATGAATAAATATGGTATTTTAGCCCCTGTTTTCACAATTAATTATGTTTTTAGCCTCTGTACATTATGATTAACCCCATGGTTATGTTATAAAATATTTCTAGGCCCCTGTTCATGTCTGTTTTGCATAAAAGCCCCTGTTTTAATTGTAAATTACATAAAATCATATGATTACTCTCTCTTTTTGAATAGATCACTTAGGGTATTATTTTATTATTTCCTAATCTATTTAGAATTTGATTGTGCTGAATTCCTAATAAACCCATATAGACACTAAAACCCAAACTTCCACCCACACCACAAAAATAAAGTCTTAACTAAGGACATAGTGTTAGCCACGTAATTGCGTAGGTTTTCTTTTGTGTTTACTTATTTGTGGTGTGCCTTTATTCTCTTGTTTCTTATTGTGTGCTGCTACTTTCCGTTCCGCATGTGATGATGTATTTAGAGTCAGTTCCCGAGCCGACTTACAATCTTCAGGACTACCACTTCACCGACCCACACTTCGAAGAAGGCAAGTTCCTTGACCATTTTGCACCCATTTTATTAAGTTTTAGTTAGTTCCATGCTTAATAAATTGAATCCTATTTACTGCACCCTTCCATATAATTCCTTGTTACTGGGTTGGTTTGGGTATATGTTATTATTTCTTTTACGCTTAGCCATGCCTAGTATTGGGAGGGAAATGCTCTACTTACATGTTATAATATTGTTATGATCATTTATTGTGAATTGGGAAATGAATTGTAGTGGATAGGAATCTGGCGGGTCGGTTTGTATGGTATGGTGAAGTTTGCACGAGACCCGGGTTTTGGTCGATTAATTAGGCCTCTCCTGACATAGTATTAGTGATTGGATAGTGCAGGGAATTGGTTCACGGTGTACTGCCTTGGGATCCGCATGGCTCAAGAGGGGGCAACTGGGGTGTTGAGTCGTAGTGTAACGGCTCACACTTTTGTACATGGGTGAAACCTCAGAGGGCTAGTATGCGTCGGGAGAATCCTTTGTAAAGACCTCGTAGTGATCTCCTGGCCTCACACCGAAGAAAGTGTGCAATGTGGTTCGCGACCACGGGCATCAGGGAGGTTTACATTGTCCACCTAGCAATAGGGGATGAAATCACGGCTTGTGGGTAAAGGGTACATTCTCTGTAGAGATTTAGAAACTGTCATGACAGCCATGCTCACGGACAAGAGCGGCTTCGTGTCCAATTAATAATTAGTCAATGATTGGGAATGGTGGTTTGGTTGGTTTGGTTTTGTCTTATACATGGGTTATGGTTGGGTTCACTCACCTAGAAGTAGGCGCTAATGAAAGTTAAGGGTAGGATGTAATGCTATAGTGCTTAACCCAAACTTGGCCTTCCTTTCTAACAACCAGCATGTCATCTCTTCCCCACTTGCTAAGTACCGTTGGTACTCAAACTTGCTTGTTGCTTATCTTTCCTCAGTCTACAATGGAGAAGAGGTGGAGAATGAAGACTTCTACGTTGATCCGGATGAGACGTTCTAGGCAAGCGCAACCCCCGGGCAACGCCTGTGCATGGAGCCACACTAGTTTACTTTTCTGCTGTTTTGCTTTGTAATCTTATTTTAGACCTACAGGTCATTATTATAAGACATTTATGTATTCGAATATGGCTTGTAATAAATGATATTACACTTTCGTCTACACATGTATGATGTGAACCGATCCTGGTATACATGTGGAAGCCATCCGGTTGTCTTGCTGGGACCAGGTGTGACAAAGTGGTACAGAGCCGTGTTGCCCGTAGGACGCAAGCCTAGGTAGAAAAGGATGACTTAAGGATCCTACTATATCCTAAAAAGTAATTTATAAAGTTGCTTTGTATTCCCTACCTTGTCTACTTGTTTTATTTACTCCTTTATTTATATGTTTTGCTACTGACACTCTCCTGTTTCAAAATTTGTTGATGGCCCGCACCAAGAAGACCCCCCGTATGTCGACCGGTGGACTTGTGCCCCCGCGTAGGCTGGCCAGTCGCTCTCCAGCCATAGATCCCTGTCACACTATTGTGGTCCATTCTGACGGCAAGGCCGCAGGACGACTGCGATTTCGTCTCCTGGCAATACTCCATGAGGCTGGCTACCGTCACCACAGACTCTCGCTCTTCTACCACACCACTGGAGTGCAGCGCCCCGGCTGGAAGGAGTGGAACTGCAAGATCTACATCTACTATGGTGATGAGTTGGTGAAGACCCACAGCAGTCCTTCTTGGAGGAGCTCCCGCCGATATGCGGAGCAGGATGCTAGCTGGGAAGCAGCTACCTTTTGGAGTCATGCCTACCGTTTCCGTCTGGAGGACACGATGCACGCCTTCGTTCCGCAGCGTCCCAGTGGCACTGCGGGCTTCGTCTCTAGACACGTGGCGGGACCCCTGGACCTTCCATAGTCTCGTTAGACTGTTGACGATGTGGCCCAGCTCAGTGCCCGACTCCAGAGGGCGCAGCAGGAGATTCAAGATGGTCGTGACCTCGCCCAGCGCCACGAGGCGGTGATCAGGAGGTATCGCCAGATGATCGACGAGGACCCAGACGACTACGCGTCCGACACTTCGACGTGGACCCCAGACTCTCCAGACCGTCGTGACGGCCAGCGTGGGTCGTCTTCTAAGGAGTCTTCTAATGAGGAGCCATCCAGTGTGGCGTCTGCCGCACCACCGCCGCCTGCTGCCTCACCACCACACGACCCTGAGGACCCCGACGAGGACGACGAAGACGATGAGGACCTGGAGGAGTTCCCACTTGACGACGAGTAGTCCTCAACCTATGCCATGACTCAAGGATAGGCACACCCCCCAATTAGTTAAAAAAGAGCGACGTTGACGTACACGTGTGACCTTGAGTTGTGTTACTTCTTTTCATGATTTCCTCTTGGTGTGTTGTTTGAGTTGTGGAATGCCTTGGCGACTTGTACACAACCACACATTTTTGATACTTCCTTAATTAGTGAGCTATTAATAAAGAATTTTCTTATATACTCGTGTTTTTTGTGATTTTTTGCATATAGTAAGGGTATCGTATAGTAGTCTTCCACTAATTATAGTAGTACCTAAGACTATATTCTCTTCCTACTCAGATGGTAGGCAGGGGTAGAGATCGTGATCGTGGCCATGGTATGCCCCTCGGTGATGATGAAGCTGGATTCCAGCTACTACAATGGAATGGGAGAGGTGCCCGTGGAGTACCTACGATGAATCATATGCAGCAAATGATGGCCATGCAGATGCAAATAATGCAGAATTTGGTGAATCATATGCAGCAAATGATGGTGGTTATGGTTCATTTATGGAAAGTTTCAAGTTTGCTTTGGTTAGATTTCGTGTGGGTCATGAAGGTGAGTTGTTTTATGAATGTTTAGATCGTTCCAAAGGTGTTTGCAACTCTTAAGATTGCTTCTATCTACGTATAGAAGAGTCTTGAGCAGTTATGAAAAGTTTCGGTTGAAACTAAGTAGAATTAGGGTCCTAGTTCGGATTGGGTTGGCCTAAGGGCTGGTTATATAAGCAAGGGAGGTAAGGCTCATGGTACGACGACTTTGGGGCTGTTCCTTTTGTGTTTTGATCAACAAAAATCATAGTTTAGCGGAGCTTTTTGTGCCTTGTTTGTCTATCTTGTTTTCGTCAAGTCTTTCTCGTCAAGTTTCTGCGCTGCCCGACCTTTCTTACTTGTTTTGATCCTAACTCGAGTTTTACAGATCCAATTGACGTGATTCTTTTTGTGTTGCCTTCAGAACTCAAATATATATCATCTATGAATATTTCACGGTCATTGGAATTTATTTTTAAGTTACACGAATTGTTTTTCAGCATAGCAGATCTGTTTGCTCTCTGTTAGAACAGATTGATCTTTGCTCTGGGTTTTTGTCATAACATGAGTTTTATTCGACATTTTCTCGTGATTCTTGTCATGGTGTCTTTGTGAATTGATTCTCTTTAATATATACTGGTTTTTTTACAGTTGAGCACTTTTAGATCAGTCGTACACACGGGTTCTCTATCAGATTGATTTTATGCTGACGGTTTTTTGTTGCTTCCGCTAAAAAAGTTTTAATCTACCATTCACCACCCTAGTAGCTTTTTACATGCTATTCGATCATACAATTGGTTTCAGAGCCAAAATATTCTAATCTCATTGATTTGCACGTATTTTCACAAATCAACATGGAGAAGTACTCCGCAAAACCTTGTGTGTCCGATGGCATTGATTTTCAGGTTTGGAAGGTGCGTATGGAGGCTTACATACAAGAGCAAGGCTTCGCCATATGGGAAAAGGTCCACAAGTCCTTTGACATGCCACCAAACAATCAAGTTATGGCTGCAACCATGAGAGATGTCAACAAAAAATGACAAGGCTCGTAATTTGATCATACAAGGATTGACTTAAAGCGACTTTGACCTTGTTGCACACCTCCGATCTGCATACGATGTGTGAAAAGCACTAAGTGACTACCACAAAGTGTCCAACATGATCAAGGAAGTAAGGCAAAATATGTTCAAGAAGTAATATATGCGATTCGAGATGCAAACAGGTTAGTCCGGTGATTTAATTGCTCGCTTTAATAAAATTCTCAAAAACTTGCATAGTGTCAATGTTAATTTTTCAGATGCTGAAAATGCTAGGCAATTGTTATGTGCATTAGACATGTAAATTTGGGAGATGAATGTTACATCTATTCATGAATCAACTGTCATGACTACACTTACTTTAGATGTTCTATATTCTAAATTGATGCTCATGAACTTGACATAATATCATGTAAGAACCCCAATAAGTCTCTTGCATTTGTTTTACAGCATGACATGCCTAGCTCTAGCCAATCTTCATGATGTGGTACACTTAAGTTGCTTTCCTATCTAACCCTTGAACAGATTGAAGAGTTTCTAGAGAAGGAACTAGCACTTCTCTCTACTTGGTTCTCAAAAGCATTGAAAAATACGAGAAATAGAAGGAGAGGAAGTGGTGAACCTAAACGGTGCTTCGAATGTGGTGATTTTGGAAATTTTCGTACAAATGGCCCAAACCTTTCAGGTTCTACTCCTCGTGATGAGAAGCAAACAAAGTTCAAGTCCTCCTCTACAAACAACAAACAACAAGAAGTAGCATTTTACACGTCGCCAATTGGTAAACAATTTGGTATCCGCACTTCAAGAACTTGGCTTGAGAGATGTGGACATCAGAAGTGACGAAGATGAAGAGAATTTGGTGAATATATTCTTCATGGCGGGCAACTCAAGATCAAGTATGGAGGAGGCAGAATAGAACAACGACGATGAAGAGGTATGTCTCACTTGCGAAGAGATGTGTGATGCTATTTCTCGTGTCACTGTGATACTTGAAAAAAAGGACAAAAATATTAGGGACAAAGCTGTTAAAATTGAATCACTTGAATCTAAAATTAATCGTATAAAGTCTTTGATTCCTAGTGATGATTCTTGTTCCTCATGTGAGCTTATATATTAACAATTGTCATCTTAAAGAAGTGCGCAAACCTCCGCACTCGATAAACTTAAACTTGAAATTCAAAAGAACAAAAAGCTTGATGCACTTAATGATAAAAACACGAAAGATGCTAGTTGTTCTACAAATGATTTGCATGGTTCTAGCTATGATGATCTTAATAAGATAGTGCATGATGCTATGAATGAAATTTCTGTTTTGAACAATACTTTACATTGTCATGAAGTTAATTTTTGTTCTAATTGCAAATTAAAAGGAAAACCTTCATGTGAAAACTACCTTGATGTATCCAATAAACTTGATGACACGCATATGATACTAGATCGATTTTGTAATGCAAATAAGAACCTAAACTTGCCGCTGAATTCATCTAAGTCTTGCAATGGTAAAACTGGTTTATGTTTTGATTCCCATGCTCATGCCAAGGCACATCCAACAAAAATTTTAAAATCATTAGGGAGTGATTTGATTCAAACGATTCCGGTTGACAGCTGTTATATACCAATTTCACCCGTCAATATAACTCAACTATGTGAATGAATTATAATTTCATGCACACATCACATTTCTATTTAACCTATTTCCACTTGTCCTTGGAGAAAGTAGTGCATGCAGTGATTCTATGCAGAATTGAAGTGAAACAAGGGGATGGATCCTATAAAATATCATTCCGGCCAATCAGGCAACACCACATGGCACCCCATGAATCAAATGGCCCACAAACAGAAGTATTTGAGGACATCCAACGGTGTAGCACCCATATCATGGAATGAGACCCACCTGTCAATCACTTGGAGCAAGAACTGGCCGTTTGGAGCTTGGACCATGTCGGCCGACCCCCCTAGTCTGCCGACTAGTTTCTGGTGCCAAACGCGTTAAGCGCCACATGTTGCCTCCTCCCGGCTTGAAGAGGTGAGGTGTGACTGATTTGCATGCTTTTGGTGGCGGGAACCGACCCTTCTCCAAGCTATAAATAGGACCCCTCACCCCTCACATCAACACACACCACTTGAGTATTCATCCATTGTAGCCAATACTCCCCATAGGTTTAGAGGTGTATAGGATGTAGAGAGGAGAGTCTCTAGTCCATAGTCCAAGTAGGAGAGGAGTAGGAGTCTCTTCCCAACTGGGAAAGGTATGTCTCCCATATTGCTATTTGTATTTGTGACTTTATTTATAATAAAGATGATATCTTTAGTCTTCTATTGTTCATATACTTGGATGAAGCATCTCTTGTTTGATTGTGGATTCCATTTATGTGGTAGGAATAGTAATTATGATTGTGCTATACCATTCTTATTACATCATCATAAACACTATAAACCTCCACTATAGTCTAATTAGCTATGATATGACTATATTAATATGAATCACTTATGCTATGAATTAAAATTGGTTCAATGATGATTTAGTTCATTGCCTAAGGATGGCTTGTTCCTAGGCTCTTAAGGTAATTACTTTATATTCTAGCATGGTGCTATGATAGAGAGTAGCGTTGAATGTATCGTAGACCCACGAATTGAAGATGTAGGAAGTAGGTGGTGACAACCCTATCTGTCCTTTGTAATCCTCCACATTCGGCTATGCCACAGGCTCTTGGCAGGAGTCGTGTAGTGTTGCTAGGGGTAAACCCGGGCCCGATGTGTTAATCCACTTAGCATGAGAATTCATAATTGATATAATCATTAGTAACTAACTTAGGCTATGTATATGTACATTAGAAGCATAGTAGGAGTATCTACCTAACTCTTAGCCTAGTTCCTCTATTACCTCATTTACCCCCTTAGGATAGGATGCTCTTGTGTGTGTCATACTACCTCAATTACCCTTTATCCATCCTTGCTAAAACCCTACCTAGGCCAACCTAGCCTTTTCAGATGATGATTGTTTTACTTCCATCTAGCATTCCTTTGGGAAAATATAAATGACCTTTGGAAATACTCTTTAAAGGGGAAATGCTACATCGAGAGTTTCCGTGCGCTTGCGAATTTACATATAATAATATAACACCTACCAACAAGCATTTCTGGCACCCTTGCTAGGGATGAATTGTTAGTAGTGTGTAGAGAATATCAATAAGCATTTCTGGCGCTATTATCGGGGAAGATAGCCGAAGTACTAACATGATTGAGTGAATAGTATAGGACCCTGGTATGTTTTAGTAGGATGACTCTTCTTTGTTTCCACATTTAATGTGAAAACTGGGTAGTGTATGTCTGGTTTCCGCTTTCCGAAAAACTTTGTTGAGGATCCCAAATCCCTTCTGAGAGATCGACCTCGTATCATTACTCCTCAGAAGCTTCAAGCAGCAAAGAAAGCCAACACAACCACACCAACAACCAAAACACAAACGGCCCTGAAGACCCTTCGTGAGTTTTCGGCTCCCTCTGCTAATAATGTGCCTGTTGGGCCCACTGTTAACATGGGAGACATAAACTTCGAAATCAAGACTGGCCTAATCACTATGGTGCATGCCAACCCATTTTGTGGGAAGGTTAACGAGGATGCAAGTGCTCACCTGCAATAGTTCCTTGAGATTTGCAGCACTTTTAAGATTAAGGATGTATCCCTTGATGTTGTCCATCTTAGATTGTTCCCGTTCTATCTTTTTGTGAGAGCGAAACAGTGGTTCTACACGAACTGAAGTGTTGTAGATACTTGGGAGAAATGTTCTATGGTTTTTTCCGTTGGGCAAAACCAATGACCTACGTGGAAGAATTTCCAGCTTCCAGCAAGATACCAAGTAATATATTCTCGAGGCTTCGGAATGGCTTTAGGAGTACATCCTAGCCTGTCCCCACCATGGGATGGATTACTGGCTCCTTATCCAAAACTTCTACAACGGGCCGATCCCTTCCGGCCGTGACCATGTTGATGCTGCTGTTGGAGGTACATTCTTCTCATTGTTGGTGCCCAAAGCCAAATATTTGATTGTGAAGATGGTTTCAAACATGGGTTGTAGTTACGAGCATCTCCATACCTGCCAGCATGACATGCACACCTTGAAGGAGGTGGACATGATCGTAGCCAAATTGGACCTCCTAATGAAGAAGATTGATGAGCAAATCAACGGTGAGGTATGTGGCAATGCCTATGCCTTTGACTCCCACATCACTTGTGAAGTCTGTGGCAACATGGGCCATTTGGGCAATGATTGCCCAGAAACCCGTGAGGATGCCCTATACGTAGCCAACAATGGAAACAACAATGGATATCGTCTAGTAGGTCAAGGGTGGGGCCAACCACGCCCATTTTTTCAAGAGGGGTACAACAAAAATGGCAAAATGGAAATCAACCCAACTAGAGAGAACTTGCCATTGACCAAGTGAAGATCAATGAGGATATATCCAAGAAGTTCTAGGCCAATGACAACACCCTAGAGAGCATAAATGCCAAGATGGAAGGACTATCTTTAGCCTTCAAGAATCAATTTAGTTTCAACAAGATGTTGGAAACTTAGTTGGCTCAACTGGCAGCTACTGTTCCTCGGTGGAGAATGGCAAGATTGCAGGACAACCCAAACCCCCTGTGGAAAATGTCGACATGACTTCTCTACAAGGAGGCACCTGGGTGAAGGACCCAGGATGTCCTACAATCTCATGCTCAATCGGGGCACACCATTTTGACAAGGCCCTTTGTGACCTTGGAGCAAGTGTCAGTGTGATGCCCAAGGTGGTTTTCGACCACCTGAACTTCACGGAACTCTCTCCAACACCAATGCAGCTCAAACTGGCTGATTCCTCAATCTGTTATCCAGTGGGTTTTACTGAAGATGTCTCGATGAAAATACGGAATTGCTTCATACCCGTGGATTTCGTGGTGCTTGACATGGAGGTCAAGAAGGATATGCCGCTCATCCTTGGGCGTCTGTTCCTAAGCACCGCGAAGGCTCGCATAGATGTGGGAGCTGGAGAAATCCACTTCCATATCAATGGCAAGGAAGAGAAGTTCCACTTTCACCCAAAGTTGGAGCAATGCTCCATGATCCGTATCAAGTATGGGCCGAATGTTAAGCACATTCAAGTGGTCTAAATCATAAATCCAAAGCTGGACCCGCTCATTGCATTTATGAGGAATTTAATCTATGCAGAAAACCCGTCTTATCGTCCATGATGACACCCCAAGAAGATGTAGAAGTCTTGGCCTCCACATAGGCCCAAGTACCCCAAGCGACAAAAGAATGAATGGCATAAGAAGCAAGACAAGCCGTCCGAGCCGATCCCTCTGGGACCAGATGTCAATAAATGAAGAAGGACGAATGTCCATCTAATCGGACGGTTGTGAGACCTAGATAATAGGTTAAATTGGTAGTTATCCCTTTTTTTTGTTTTTCTTTTCACTTTATTTGGTTTTCCCAATTTAGTTTGATTTTCCCCACTGCATATTTGATATTCATAGTAAGTTGAGAATCTTATATTCTCATCTATCATTATTATTTCTTTATTTTTCACAAAAAGAAAATTGTTGGGTTTTGAAAAAAATGAATTTTTATTTGGAAAACAATTTTTCTGAGCTGCAAAAATTGTATTTCACTAACGTGCTAATTTCATAGCCGTTGGGGAGCCACCTCCCAAAAGGGGGAATAGGGGGGCCCACCTGTGAGGTCGGTCGACTATCCTGTTCGGCTGACATGTGGAAAGAGCCATTTTGACTCTCTCTCCTCCAACGGCTACATTTGGTTCTCTAGTGACTGTGGGGATTGCACATTATAAATGGTGGCTGTGAGGAGCTCTTCTCCTCACACTTTACCTCATTTCATACGTCCCCAAAGTCACTCTTGGTCACATTATTTTTCTTGCTCTTCATTGAAACACACTTGCTCAAAATCCAACTCAAAATCACTACAGGGAAAGCGATCATTTGTGACGGCTATAATTATTTGCGACGGCTGGCCGTCGCAAATAGAATAAATTGCGACGGCCCGCCACTGGCCGTCGCAAATAAAGCGGCCATCACAAATAACGGCTTATTTGCGACAGCCAACTTCATAGCCATCGCAAATAATCTCTTATTTGCGACGGCCAACCCTAACACCGTCGCAAATAAGGGTGCCGTCGCAAATAAGACTTTATTTGCGACGGCTGCTTAAGGGGCCGTCGCAATTAACGCTTATTGCGACGGCCACGTGGCCGGGCCGTCGCAATTTAACTGGCCGTCGCAAATAATTGCCTTCATCCCGACCCGACCATTCTTTCTGGTCCACTCACGACTCATTGAGCCGCCTCCCCGCGCCGCCGCCGCCCTCCGCCTGCCCGCGCCGCCGCCGCCCTCCGCCTCCCCGCGCCGCCGCGCCGAGCGCGCCCCGCCGCCTCCCTCCGCCTCCCCGCGCCGCCGCCCGAGCGCGCCCCGCCGCCGCCGCCCGAGCGCGCCGCCGCCCGAGCGCGCCGCCGCCGCCCTCGGCCTCCCCGCACCGCCGGCCAAGCGCTCCCCGCCGCCGCCGCCCGAGCGCCCCGCGGCCCCGGCGTCCTCACCGCCCGAGGCCCGGCCTCCTCGCCGCCCAAGCGCCCCGGCGACCCCGGCCTCCCCGTCGTCGCCGTTCGCGCGCCCCGGCAACCTCGCCGCCCGTGCGCCCCGGCCTCCCTGCCGTCCGCGCACCCCGGCCTCCTCGTCATCGCCAATCGTCAAGTAATGATGTTGATTATGCAAATTTTTTGTGGATTTCTTGATATTTGATATGGATTGTTCGATCTTCGAATGATTGTTGATCGAATGAGTAGAAATTGTTGCTCGATCTTGATGTTAATTATGCTTAGTTGTTAATGATGTTGGTTATGCAAATTTGTTGATAATGTTGTTGATTATGTAGATGTTAAGCATGCTTATGTTTTGCTTTAGTATTCTTAATGTTTACGTTCATTGCTGCTTATCGTTATTGAATTAAGTTATTAAATGCTCAAATTTTGATTAATTGTTATGTTTCTTTTAGCATGTTTAATATTCTTTATATATATAAATATATATATATAAATATGTATATATATATATATATACATAAGCGGGTTAAAACGATAATGTATCAGAAGAAATATCAAAAGAGAGAGGAGATATTCTACGCCATATCGCCTGCGGCGAGCATGACAGCGGCGAGACCAAAGCCGGTGGCGGTGGTCTTGGTAGCGGCAGAGGATCCTCCGGAAGGCGTGGACGACAGCGGAGGAGAGGCTCCGGGAGCGAGGGCTGGTGGCCGTGCAGGTACCCACCGATCTAATCACCGGGGAGGAACCTCTTGGAGGCGACCCAGTTGGCGTAGTTGGTCTGCAGGTCCCAGGAGCCGCTCGGCTCGCCGACGTTGTACGTTGCCGCCGACGCCATGCCGAACACGACCACGACCATGAAGGCCACGACTGCAACTGCAAGAGCTCTCGCCATGGCAACTGCTGCCTTCGTTCTAGCTGGAAGGGGCGATCGAGCAGAGCTGCTACCCGGTCAAAACCTAGCTTGTGGTAGAGCTTTTGTTGCAGAAAGCTAGAAGGTCGTTGTGGGTGCTTGGCTCGTTGACCTTTCGAGTTGGGTTTGCGTGTATATATATAGACACAATTATCGTGGACGGCCCTGACTATGAAACTTTCAACTCTGACCCACTTTTCTCCTCACTCTTGTTCTCTTTTTTTCATTCGTAAATGATTTATAAATGAACATGAGCAACGTAACCTATAGCAATTGATTACCCGTTTCGGATCGGCACGTCTCACATGCCATTGGCATGTGAGACGTGCAGGTTTGGAATTGTCCCGTTTTGGACAGCCTCGGAGTGACCGAGGGGGTGTGGCTTGTGACGAGAAGCGGGTCCGGATTTGGACGAGATTTCGGTGGCGTAACCCTGTTGTTCTCTGCTGCACCATTTTTGGGCGTGCAGTGGAGAACAGCGGGGTTATGCTGCCGAAATTTCGTTCGAATCCGGATCATGCGTCTCTTCATGAGCACGCTCCACTCGGTCACTCTTGGGTGGGTTTAGGATTTATCTGCCTAGGTTGTAGGGCCGTGACATAACACAACAATACATTAACGACAATTTCTTTCGCATTAAACTGCAGTGTCAAACATGGGTGAAGACCGCAGTTGGATGTATACTGGCTGGAAGAGCAGAAATGGTGGTCACTCCGATGAGTGGTTTATCAAGTTAGATCAATTTTTGGATCGAGCATTTTTGTTGTCAACGGAAGATATGGTGCGGTGCCCATGTACAAAATTCCAGAACACTAAGTTTTTGAGAAGATTGGAGCTTTCGTTTCACTTATGTCGAAACGGTTTCACTCCACAATATGAAGTGTGGACCTTCCATGGCGAGACTAATTCTCGAGTCATAGCCGAAGTGGATGAGGATGATGATATAACAGAGGTTGATAGGATGGATGAGATGTTAGAAGCTCTTGAAGTGGAGGATCCTCTTACAAATGAGGCAGAGAAGTTCTTCGAGGAGCTGAAGAAATCACAAGAGCCGTTGCATGAACACACGGCTGTGACCGTACTTGCTTTCTTGACCAGATTTATGGCAATTAAGTCCAAGTACTTTTTTTCCATCAACTTCTACAATGATCTCATGAAATTGATCAGCGATATCCTTCCACAACCTCACAAAGCGCCACCAGATATGTATCAGTCAATGATCAAGATATCTGGTCTCGGTATGAAGTATGAGAAAATTGATGTGTGCCCAGACAACTGCATGCTATTCTGGAAAGAGCACGCCAATGAGAAGATGTGCTTGAAATGTGGTAAATCGAGGTATGTCGAAGTTGTTAATGACGATGGCGATAATGTGATGACAGATGTCGCACATAAGCAGCTTCGTTACTTCCCTGTGACACCTCGGTTGAAGCGGATGTTTCTTTCAAAAAGAACCGCAAGACACTTGAGATGGCACAAAGAAGGTAAATGTGAGAACAAAGAATTCTTGACGCATCCGTCCGACGGTGATGCATGGAAGGCGCTAGACCGTTTCGATCCAGACTTTTCTCATGATGCGAGGAATGTTCGCATCGGATTAGCGACAGATGGATTCTCACCGTTCAGTACGAATGCCACGCCATACTCATGTTGGCCTGTCTTTGTCATTCCGTACAACCTGCCACCTGCTTTATGTACGAGGAACGAGTTCATGTTTCTCAGCCTCATTGTACCTGGACCTGATCATCCATCACGTCTCAACGTGATGTTAAAACCGCTGATCGAAGAATTGAAAGTCTTGTGGATAGGAGTCGAAGCGTACGACAGTTACAAGAAGCAGAAATTCAACCTTCGAGCTACTTATTTGTGGTCCGTCCATGATTTGCCGGCATACGGCATGTTTTCCGGATGGAGCACTCACGGTCGTCTGACGTGTCCGATATGTGCTTCAGACACGGATTGCTTTCGACTAACTCATGGAGGCAAAATATCTTACTTCGATTGTCACGGATGTTGGCTGCCCTCGAATCATATATTTAGGCAGCAGAGGCATGTCTTTCGAATGAACACTGTTGTCACTAAAGGACCACCGAAGCGTCTCAACGGGTCAGAAATTTCTAATATGTTGGACAAACTGGTGCCTGATGAAGGTCGTCCTGGATATTTCGTAGGTTATGGAGAGGAACACAATTGGACTCACATATGTGGACTTTGGGAGCTACCATATGTGAACTCGTTGATTCTAATGCACAACATTGATGTCATGCATCAGGAGCGTAATATGAGCGAAAGTATCATAAGCACTTGCATGGATATGCCTGGCAAAACGAAAGACAATTATAAAGCTAGACTAGATTTGGCAGACATTTGTCACCGTCCAACTCTTGAAATCTCTGAATGTGGTGGAAAGCCACGTGCTTCTTTGTCTTCAATCGAAAGAAAAGAAAGAAGTTATGAAATGGATGAAAACTTTGAAATTCCCAGATGGTTACGCATCTAGCCTGAAACGAGCCGTAAATGTTAACACAGGAAACCTCACTGGGTTGAAGAGTCATGATTATCACATTATAATGGAAAGACTCCTACCTGTTATGTTCCGAGGCTATCTAGATGATGCGGTGTGGAAGGTTTTAGCCGAGCTCAGCTATTTTTATAGACAGCTTTGTGCTAAAGAAATCAAGATCGGTATGATGGATAAGTTAGAGAAGGAGATACCCATACTTTTATGTAAGATGGAAAATTTTTTTCCACCGGGTTTCTTCAATCCAATGCAACATCTGCTTATCCATCTTCCATTCGAAGCTAAAGTTGTTGGTCCTGTGCAATATAGGTGGATGTATCACATTGAAAGAGCGCTACGATATCTGAAACCAATGGTTGGCAACAGGGCAAGGGTGGAAGGGTGCATCGATGAAGCATATGCTCTTAAGGAAGTTGGATACTTTTCAAGTGTCTACTTTGCGGAAGAAAACAATATCAATACTTTGGCGATGTGGTACAATGTGGACGAAACACCCCCCCTAAGCGACCTTTCCATTTTTCAAACAAGAGGTGCCACCATTGGTAGCTACACGACCTACGAGCTATCCGAACAGGAAAGGACTGTTGCTTTACTCTACATGTATGCGAATATAGAAGGCATGCAGGAATACTTCGAGTAAGTGTTTCTCCTATGTTTATGTTAATCTACATATTTTGCTACACATGTACTCTAAAAGATGTTTTTTCTTGTTCAGCGAGTTCCACAGACAATATTGGCCACATAGGCATCAACCTACGGCCAAACAAGTAGAAGCGATGCGAAAGGAAGGAATAAATGGGGGGACGAGTTTTCTATCTTGGATTCGAGAAAATGTAATATTCTCTCGTCTTCTATGTATTATAAATTACTATTATTAAAGAAGTATTATGTAATATTCTCTCGTCTTTTATAACAGTGTCGGACTCACAATGTCCATGAAGATTTGCGGTAGCTATCTTATGGATTGGTGAATGTTAGAAGCTATGGTCGATATGACGTAAATGGCCGTACAACTCATTTTGAAGCTCATCGTCCTCTTGCGGCAACATCAAATTCCGGTGTTGTGACGAGAGCAATGGACACTCGAGGGAATTTAATTGATTATTATGGTATCATTAACAAAATCCTTGAATTTACTTTTCCCGGAAATAAGACCCTTCGAGTTGTCTTCTTTGACTGTGACTGGTTTGATCGTACTCATGGAACTCGAGAAAACCAATTTGGAATGGTGGAAGTGAAACATAAGGACCGACTACGAGGTTACGATACATTTGTTCTTGCGCATTATGTTGAACAAGTGTATTATCTACCTTATCCATGCACGAAGCTTAGTGCTTGGTGGGTGGTATATAAGGTGAATCCTCGTGAGCGGCTATATACTCCTGGGGATGATGGTTACCATGATAGCGAAGACGTTGAAGAAGTGTACCAAGAAGAAGAGTTGCTAGACACTTTTATCGTCGAGCTTGGTGCAGGACACGATCAATTAGTTGGAGATGTTGAAGACGTTGAAGATGTAGAGGCAGATGATACGCGAAAACGAAAATTAGAACAGGCCACGATGGAAGATCGTTGGGCTGGTTTAAGGAGTAGGGCACAGACACATGACAATGATGTTGATGAATTTTGCAAGTGACTACAAGTAATGTTTTCTTGAAGATAGTAACATGAATTTTATATATTTTATTTGCATATTTACTAATTATCTAATTACAATAGGATGGCATCAAAGAAGGGTAAGAAGGTGCCACCGACGAGGGGGTTCTACCCCTCTAGACCTGAGGACGCTTTCGTTGGTGCCTCGTCGACTGGCAGAAGACGCTCTCAGCTGCAGGGGCACATTCAAACCAGCTCTAGAGCTTCGTCACAAGTAAATGTCACTTGTTTTTGACAAATTCTTTAAATTCAAATTCACATTAAACTTACTTATGAATCATTTGAATGTTGTAGTCCTCACTGGCTGACTCAGAGGCTGCGGCGCCTTCGGTGAGCCAGCCCTCGGCGAGGCAGCCCTCGGCGAGGCAGCCCTCGGCCAGCCAGCCCTCGGCGAGGCAGCCCTCGGCGAGTCAGCCCTCGGCGAGCCAGCCCTCGGCCAGCCAACACCCGGCTGACGATGAGTTTGTTCTTGAGGCCTTTGACTCGGCTGGTGAGGAGTCGTCTGGGTCACCTGACGTGGCGCCCCAGCAGACGCGGAGGACGAGGAGGACTCACTTTGTCAGTCCTCCCGCGGTCCCTTCACAGAGGACCGTGATTCGTCCAGTTCGAGACAGGTAATAAAAATTATAGTTTTCAATTTTAGTTTCTTTTGATTACTTCAGTAATGAATGAATGAATAAATATCTTACATGGCTTGGGATGACTTGTCTTTCACCGGTGAGAAACACCAAAGACCGGTGAACAGTGTCCTCGGGTCTATAGTGCGTTTGCACTATCCCGGGGTCATCGACGGGGTGCCTGCTCTTTCGTGGGAGGACTACGCACGCGTCCATCACCAGGAGCACGGCAACCTTCAGGAGGCCGTATGGGCCGATTTTATGGTAAGTATGTTAAAAAAGTTTCTAAGTTACAACTCTTAAACTCTTTTAGTGAACATCTCTTCAATATATTCTTTATCGCAGGCAAGATATACTTTAGAGGACCCGAACGACCGTCGCATGTTTGAGGATGCGAGGCGAGTGTTTCACTTCAACGCTACCAAGGCGCTTCGACAAGCTTTGTCGAACGCCCGTGTTCAAATTATTAATGAGCACTTGAAGGCGAACCAGCAGCACGTGTTACACTTCCGACAAGAGAGCGAGAGGCACCTGACGGAGGAGGAGTACGCGTAGGTACATGGAGTGTAGTAAGTATTTTTTCTTATAATGTCCTTGATGGTACTTTTAACGACTTCGAACTATGTGCAGGGCCACGTGAGCTGGTTGCAGGGTCGGACCGATGCATTTCGGGCCCTTTGTCGCTACTGGGCTAGCGACGAGTTTAAAGCTAAGTCTGAGAAGGCTCGAGACTGCAGAGGGGTGGAGGGGGAAGAGCAGGCACGGGCAAGATAACCACTTGCGTTTAGCTAAACGCATGGTAAGTGTGTGTAACTTATTTTTATATATTAATAATATATTGTTCGTACTAACACGTATTGACAGGAGCGCGAGACGGGGGTGCTGCCCAACCCTGCTGAGGTTTGGAAGAGAGGTCGCAGGGACCCTTCTCAGCCGACGGGGTGCAGTCAGGCTGCAGCCGAGCGTTTGGTAAGTTTAGAAATCATTCATATTAAATATAACTATATAGATTGTTGAACTTACACGATTTTATTGTTTTGCAGGCTAAGTACGGGGAGGAGGCTAGGAAGATACACGGCTAGGATTTCAATTGGGAACGTCAACCGATCGATCCTCAAGCCGCGTATGCAACCGGTGGTGGAAAAGCACACGAAAGGTGAGTTTGCAAGTCATTTTATCGTTTTCAATTCAAAGTATTCAAGATATTTTAATTTCATATTACTGACTCTCTTTTTTATAGGCTCGCTATATTCGACGGAGTTGTCGACTCGAGGGCGGGTAGACCTGCGAGAGGCAGCTCCACGCAGGCTTCGGGCACGGGAGGTCGCCGCGTGTCGCAGAGGGACATTGAGATGCAGTCCCTCCAAGAAACTGTAGAAGAAAACGAAAGGCGACATGAGGAGGAAAGGAGGGCGATGGAGGCCACGATACAAACCCAGGCAGCAGCGTTGGCGCAGATGCGGGAAGCAATGGAGGTAACAATCTAAAAATTAAAATTCTCATTAATTCAGCGTAAATGACTTACTAATAGGTAGCATTTAATGTTTGCAATGACAGACCATCGCTCGGGCGCAGGGTCTGGGAATCCAGCTACCGGTACTACCACCAGTCCTCCCAGGCGATCCTTCTTCAGCGGGTCAGGTAAGTTTCTATGTAATCCTTCTTCTCCAGCGTAATAAGATTGAGATAGATGAAAGAGAGAGATAGTTAGATAGAAGAAAATGATTGAGATAGAAGAAAGAAAGAGATAGAATAAAGGGAGACAGAAGAAAGAGTGAAAGATAGATAGAGTAGGATGGGAATGAAGAGAGAGTAAGATGTAGATGGAGATAGAGAGAGGGGAAGATAGAGGGAGGGAGATGGAGATGGAGATAGAGGGAGGAAGATAGAGGGAAAAGGATAGCAATAGAGAGATAGAGTGAGCAAGAAAGATGGAGTGAGAGACAAAGAGAGAAATGAAAAGAGAGAGGAAGAGAGGGTGATCTAGATGAAGATAGAGGGAGAGGGAGGGAGAGAGATGTTGATGCATTTATATTCTAACTCTAAGTTTTATTAATTGCAGGGATCCGCGATGGCTGCACAAACGCCGTCGCCTTCGCTACCGCCGCCTGGAATGAGGCGCGACGACGACGACTTCGACTTCGGAGGTGGCTCCGGAGGTCAGATGGGCGAGTGAGCCCTTTTATTTACTTTGTTGATGACGATGTGAGATGTATCGGAATTTTAGTTTGTGATTGTGATGATGTTTGTGTATGCTGTGTATATGTTGTGTATATTGTGTTTGTTGTGATTCTGGCCATCGAGCCGGGTAGTATTTTCTGTTTTTTAAAAAAAATAAAAAACCTTATTTGCGACGGCTTTTTATACAGTACCATCGCAAATAAGAGTACAAGCCGTCACAATTAAACCATTGTTATTTGCGACGGCCAGGCCGTCGCAAATAAGCATTAATTGCGACGGCCTGGCCGTCGCAAATAGCGTCGTGGGTCCCGGAGGAGGACACGTGGGCCCTGCCCACTGAACTTATTTGCGACGGCCTGGCCATCGCAAATAGTGGCCCTTAATTGCGACGGCCAGGCCATCGCAAATAAATCTGCGGGGCCTGCCAGCCCGCAGCAATAACTTGCGACGGCCACTTCCAGCCGTCACAAATAAGTTTATTTGCGACGGTGGCCGTCGCAAATAAGCTTATTTGCGACGCCAAACTTGCGACGGCCAGAAGCCGTCGCAAATAAGGTAAACCGTCGCAAATAGCTTATTTGCGACGACATTTGGCTTATTTGTGACGGCCTCGGCCGTCGCAAATCGTCGGGATTCCTGTAGTGAATATTTGCTTTTGTTTGCATTTGCAATTTTCTCTCAAGTTCTTCAAGGGAAAAATTTGTTGGGGTTTTGCTTTTGCTAACATCACCTCTTCCGATTTTTTGCCTTGTTGTGTTCTTGTTAGTTGTGGCCATGAAAAGAATGAAGAGGTTGTTTGGAAAGAGGAAGGAGGCTGCAAGATCAGGCCATGGTGGAGACTAAAGTGCACGCCCCTCTTCCGTTGCTAAACCAAGTTCACGGGGGAATAGTGTAGGAGAGGACACTCACATGGGTGAGAAGAGCAACCTCAGCAACTTCTTGACGATGATGACCTCGAAATCCAAAGTGAAGTTGAAGATCAAGCGCGCAAGCTCCTCCAAGACCGTGAGTTTTCTGATACGAAGCTTATGATTCGGATTTGATCTCCAAAATATGTATAGATTCCGAATTCTTTCCCATTTGGCGTGCATTATGATGGGAAAACTTTGGTTTCTCTCCATACCATTCCTTTGCATACTCAAAATAGGATTTGATATTATTACTTTTAGATTATTTCGAAAAGAATACAACATCCTATGGAAAGAATTAAGTGAAATCCTAGACATCTATAAATGTTGTTTGCTAGATCTAGACACTTTTCCTAAGTTCAAAAACAATGTTTTTGGCAAGATTTAATTGGTGAGGTCATATGTAGTGCACCTAGGAATAGCCACTTGCACAACCCTACTTTACGCTTCATGCATAGATGTATGGCTATGACTAAGTTCCCTAGAGGAGATGTAAGGATAGTGCGTGATGATGACCTTGAAATTTTATTTGCCATGATTAAAAAGATAAAAGTTGCTCCAGATATTGCCATGATGACACAATGGTTAGATTACATTCCAATGGTAGGGCCAATTGAATGCACTTCATAGATTACCTATATTGCTAATAGGGTAGGAGCACTAGAATATTCTTCATTTGAGTATATTGGAAATGAAAGAGAATTAATTGATGAAGAATATTTAGCGCAAGGACATACCCTTAAGCATGATCAAGATGGCTTTTTGATATTTTATTATCCCGGCTTTGCCAATGAGATTCGGTTACCTAATCCAGATTTTCATTTATACAAATGTCGGAGGCTAACCATTGATCTTTTTCCCATTGAGAAATCCAGAAGAAGTAATGTCTCTGGCAGGGTAACTAGAAGCCGTACAAGGAGAGCGGCCATGCCCCCGAAAACATCCACGGTCCATGAGTACAAAGAGGAAGAGAAACCAACGGGTGATGCACCTGGATGGACTCAACCTTCTTTGTATGAGACTGAAGGTTCGTCTTGGCATGGATGGCCAGGTGCTACGTGGGAAACATCCCTATCCACTTAAACCTCTAGTAGCTTGCCTCCAACATCTATGAAAAGAAGTCATTCCACTTCGGCTAGAAGTCATCGTGACTATAGGCAAGGAATGACGGACCTGTCTAGACGTATGGAGGAGCTTGAAGTGAGGACGGGTGACATCTACAACACTCTCCAAGGGCATGTCCAAGGTACCCAAGACTGGCAACAACACATGGACGCTCAGTTCACCAACTTCAACTCCATGCTACAATAACAACAAGCCGATCTTGCGGCATACTTCCATCATCAAGGGTTCAACCCTCATCACGGAGGTGAGTGAAGAACAAGCTTGGGGGGGGGGGGGGCACCCCCACTTGAGGTAATTGTATAAACCCCATTTGCATATTTATTTTCCATTAGACCATCATCCACCTTGCATTTTAAAAAATAATAGGATAGTTTTATTTTCAATAAAATAAATGATGTGCGGTAAGAATGTTTTGTGTGGGGACCGGAGTCCACACATCCGAGGATCTCATTGGGTGGTGTCGTGCGATGCGGCACCTAACAGCACACATGAAAAGGATACCAAAACATATAAAGTTTTCATTTCATAATAAGAAGAGTTTACAAAAGAGTGTACCACAGGGGTACACACGCAGCGGAAAATACATACTCATAATCTCACCTAACTGAGCAGGAGAGAATACATCCATGCCCTAGGACGCTTCTCACTAGCAACATGAAAAACATTCAGCAGCGGCATGGCTCACATGAGATTTTTCTTGACACCTCGAGTCTCATGTACAACCTGAACAGCAGAAATAAAACTAATACCTGCAAAAATCGTTAAAGCGCAAATGTGAGCATAAGGCTCAGCAAGACTTAATCGTCTCACTAGACATATGCAGGGGGAATACTAACATAGGTAAGGAATAGCATAAATAGACACGCCTACAAGTGAATCCTTATAATCAGGTTTTATGTAGCAAATGACATTCTCCAAGCACGGCACATCATGGGTTCCACAATCAAACAAGAAACGCTTTGCCAATGATATGACATGCTCAGGGCACATAATGCTATTACAGCTAAAGTATGGGGAAATTGTAAACTTTAATTTTGCTATATATAAATAATACAAGGTTGCAAAGCAATTATGATTCAATACAATATAATTTGCTGGCTTGTTTAGTATTTACTACGTCATGACACAGTGAACAAGTGGTACTCTATTACCGCGAGGGACGATGATTGCAATCAGGACAGACCAAGACTGCACGACACGCACACCCGTGTGGGAGACACATATGTGCTCTCCTCCCCGCGTCATACGTGGCCACCTTTCACGCAAGACCCCAATGTCGAAAAACCTCTTCATCCCGAGCAAAAGGTCCCCTACACAGACACGTCGAAGTTGCCCGCTAGAAGATTTACACCTTTATGCCTTCGCATCTCCATTCAAGGACAACTGAGGAGTCTCCACACTACAGTCTGGAGTTACGTCAGTTTAATGGGTCCCATATACCATTATGCAACCGGTACAGTTCAAGCTTGCCCAGCGGTGCTGCATACGGCACGGTCCTCAAGCGACACAGGCAGGGCTATGCGACCGAGACTCAATTCTCGCCGCTTCCTATCCATCCCCTGCCTGGTCTCCATTTCATTATATTATGCCATTTTCTATCTAACCAATCCTGTGAGATATGTCCTACATCTCTCGCGAGTAGATTCCAACTACTCGACCTCTATTGGATTTCCTATGCATTAGCAAAGCAGTTACTACAGGTCAAACTGTAACTCGTTCCAACCAAACCGTGGGATTTGTGGTCATGCAAGTGGAGTATCAAACACCTTATACATAATGCACAATATCAACTGAAGACGTAAGTGAATAAAACTAGAAAACTTTGAAAAGCTCTTAAATTCAAACCGGGGCTTGCCTTAGTTTGCGACTTGAATAAATGTCAACTGTTAGTGGTCCTTCTGTGTAGACTCCGCCAAGGACTTCAAGTGGACACCCTGGCCTTCTCCTCCAAGCGAAGTTTCTTGTCGATCAGCTATCAGCACGTTCCTATCGACATGATATGCATATAAGTAATTAAGTAATTTAATAATAGACTCTACGGGGTTGTGTAAACTTTAAGAATGAGGAGTTTGACTAGGAAGGACAGACATGCCTCTGTTGTGTGGATAAACAAAGGATGGAGTCAAGTGGTCATAGAGTATCGAGATGTGAATTGAAAGATGTAATGTAAGCACACATTGCAACTTGGCACTCAACACTCGACGCTATGCCACTCAAGGACGATACAGCTGGATGGTGTGGAAGTGTTGGACTGGTAGTGTAAGGATGACTAAAGAATCAAGGGGGCATCGAGAACTTGAGTATGAGTGGAGTGTACAAGACGAAGGTCGCGATTCAATAGTTGACCAATGAACTTGACTTAACTCATAAAGGAGTAAACCTAGTTAAGTGAGCAGTGTTGTCGTATGGTCCTGACTTAGGATGCACCATGATGGAACCTAACAACACTTGGGACTGAATTGGGATCAACATGGCTTGGACTTAAGAAGTCATTACAAGCACTGTTAACCCAGCATGAGTACTGAGACAACGTCAAATGACTTGTAGGTAAAGTAGTTTCTACGGCAAGCTTCTCGAGCATCGTTCGAGTGCTTGCAAGACTGTAAGACCTATGTGTGCTGAATACATTGGCTTGTAGTGAATACACTTGGCTTTGATGATAAAAGTTTTAAATATCACCAAAACACCTTTTTGTCAAGGTCCGACTCTAGCTCCGAGCTACAGCAAGGTCTGTCGGTAGGTCCGACTTGTTTTGGGTAGCTCCGGCTACAATAGATGCTAGGTTCGGCTTCTTGGTAAGATCCGACTAGCTTTGGTTAGCTCCGGTGAGCTTTATCTTTAGCTCCGGCATGTCTTTGTTAGCTCCGGCATGTCTTTGATAGCTCCGACATATACTTGATAGCTCCGCCATGCTTTTGCTAAGCTCCGACGTACATTGTCTAGCTCCGGTTTTGGGTTGACTAGTTTTGACTAGTTTTTGGTAAGCTCCGGTGCTAGGATCTACTAGTTTTGGTAAGCTCCGGCGCTAGTTTCTACTAGCTTTTGATAGCTCCGGCTCAAGCTCCGGGTTGCTCTGGCATGGTCCAGAACTTGACCTAAGTGCTTCTGCTTTTCATTTGCAATGTTTCGTACTTGCTTTACATGATTGGAAAGATTGCTTAGTATTCATTTGCTAAGTTTTTGGTGCGTTTTGGATGATATGGTTGATATCGTTTCTATTGTGGTTTTGCAACATGCTTATGTGAGGTTCTCACGTAAGGTGTTGTGCTCGGAACTAACTTGAGTCAAGTCGAGGACTTGGGCTCGTATGGATTGTTTGTTTGTTCATGTGCAGGTGTTGCTTGAGTTCAAGTCATGGCTGGTGACAGGATCCATTGGACTAGTCTCAGGAGGAGATGAGGTTCCAACAACCAAGTTCGGGAGGAACTGTGGTTGAGCGGGTCAGGAGGTCTCGCAGGATGATTGAATCAAGGGCAGTGCATATGAAGGTCAAAGGAAGGTGTTCGCACATGTGCATGAGGTGCATGACGTGGCAATATGCTTCTAGAGACGGATTATGGAAGGAAGATCTGATCGGAAGGATCGGATCGTATCGGTTGAAGACTTAGGCTGCTAGCTGAGTCAGTTATGGCTCGGTATTGAAATATCGAGTTGGTTATGTTAGGATTTCGTGTGGGTCACGAATTTGAGTTGTTTAGGAATGCGGGATACGTTCCTAAGGTGTTTGGAAGTCTTAAGATTGCTTCTATCTGTGTATAGAAGAGTCCTAAGCAGTTATGGAAAGTTCCGATTGTGATCGGATTAGGATTGGAGTCCTAGTTGAGATTGGGATGGCCTGAGGGCTGGTTATATAAGTGAGGGAAGGCCAAAGCTCGTGAGAGACGACTTTGGGGGCTGTTCCTCTTGTGTTCTATTGAATAAAATTCGTAGTTCGAAGGAACTTTTGTGCCTTGTTCGTCCGACTTGTTCCAGACAAGTTTTACTCGTCGAGTTTCTGGACAGCACTACCTTTCATCGGTGGCTTTATCATAACTCGAGTTTTACAGATCCAATTGACATGATTCTTTTTGGGTTGTCTTCAAAACTTGATTGTCTATCATATGTCAAAATTTCACGGTCATTGGATTTGTGTTTTCTGAGCTATACGAGTTTCTTTGCAGCATTCTAGAAACTGTTTTTCTCGGGTAGGTCAGATCGACCATAGTCTGATCTTTCGATCATAACTTGAGTTTTTCTCGACGGATTTGAGTAATTCTTTTTGTGTTGTCTTCGTGACTTGATTCTCTCTGATATCTATCACTTTTGTCACGGTTAAACACATTTAGATTAGTCTCACACACGATTTCTTTAAGAGATCGATTTTCTGCCGAAGGGGTTGGGGTTTAATTGTTTCCGCTGCGTAAGATTTTTAAATCTACCATTCACCCCCCCTCTGGTAGCTTTTCACGTGCTCTTCGATCCTACAATTGGTATCAGAGCCGCGGTGCTCTAATCTCTGTGATTTTCACGTGTTTTTGACTAATCATCATGGAGAAGTACTCCGCCAAACCTTGTGTGTTTTCTGGTATTGATTTCTAGGTTTGGAAGGCACGCATGGAGGCTTTCATCCAGGCACAAGGCTTTGCAATATGGGAGAAGGTGTATAAGCCTTATGAAGTGCCACCCAATGATCAAGTCACGACCACAAACCTAAGGGACGTCGACAACAACAACAAAGCCCGAAACTTGATCATCCAAGGACTCACTCAAAGCGACTTTGATCGTGTCACGCACCTCCGGTCAGCATACGATGTTTGGAGAGCTCTCTTTGATTATCATGAAGGCTCCAACACAATCAAGGAGGTAAAACTAGATATGTTCAAAAAGGAATACATGCGTTTTTAGATGCAACCAGGTGAGTCTATCGATGACCTCTTTGCTCGTTTCAATAAAATTCTCAGCAACTTACGTAGTGTCAATATTAATTTTTCTGATGCTGAGAATGCTAGGCAACTTCTTAATGCATTAGACATGTCAATTTGGGAAATGAATGTAACATCTCTTCGTGAATCAATGGTCATGAGTTCTCTTACATTAGATGTACTTTATTCTAAACTAAAAACTCATGAAATTGACATCCTATCACGTAAGAACCCAAACAAGTCTATTGCATTTGTCTCACAACGTGATATGTCTAGCTCCGGCCAATCATCATCTTGCAATACTCTTGCTTTGTTGTCCTCGCTAACCCTGGAACAGATCGAAGAATTTCCAGAAGAGGAGTTGGCACTCATCTCTACTAGATTCTCAAAAGCATTGCAAAATGTGAGAACTAGAAGGAGAGGAAGCTCCGGACCTCAATGCTGTTTTGAATGTGGTAAAATAGGACACTTTCGTACAGAATGCCCTAACCTTTCAGGTCCGACCACCCGGGAAGAAAAACAAAGCAAGGTCCGGACCTCCTCTGGAAACTCCAACAAGAAGAAGAAGGGTACCATAGGATGCAAGATGATTAACAGCTTCATCACCGCACTTCAAGAACTTAGTTCAAGTGATGTAGACTTTGAAGGTGATGAAGATGATGACGATCTGGCCAACTTATGCTTCATGGCGGGCAAAACAAGATCAAGATCCAGTCCGGAGGATGCAGAACACAGCAGTGAAGACGATGAGGTATGTTCTACCTGCAGTGAAATGTGTGATGCTATTTCTCGTGCAACTATTATTGTCAAGAAAAAGGACAAAAAGCTTAGGGATAATGCTGCTAAAATTGAATCACTAGAATCTGAAATTAATCGTTTAAAAACTTTGATTCCTAGTGATGATGCATGTCCCTCATGTTACTTAATCTATGAACAATTGTCCACATTAAGAAGTGCACACTCCTCCAATCTAGATAGACTTGATGAAGAAATTAAAAAGAACTAAGAGCTTGCTGCACTTAATGATAAAAACTTGAAAGATGCTAGCTATTCTACAATTGACTTGCATTGTTCTACTTGCGATGATCTTGATAAGAAACTACAGGATGCTATGAATGAAATTTCTATATTGAACAATGCTTTACGTTCTCATGAAGTTAAATTTTGTTCCAATTGCAAATTAAAAGGAAAAACTTCATGTGAAAACTGCCTTGATCTGTCCAATAAACTTGATGACATGCATAGGACATTAGATCGGTTTTGTAATGGGAATAAGAACCTAAACTTGCTGCTGAATTCTTCCAAGTCTTGCAATAATAAAACTGGTTTAGGTTTTGATTCTCATGCTCATGCTAAGGCACATCCACCTAAAATTGTAAAGTCATTAGGAAGTGGTTTGATTCAAATAGTTCCTAAACAAAAAGGAGTGGTTTTCAAATCTGCAGGAGTGTTGCCTCATTCGGTTTCAAATAAAAATATTGCTTGCTCATCTAGACATGAACACAAAGTTAAATTTCATTGTACCTTCTGTGGTAGAGATGGTCATGTCATAGATTTTTGTTATAGACTAGCTAAACAACAGAAAAAGGAAAGAAAAATTGCTAGATCTTATAACTTCCATGCAATTAGAAAAACACAACCTGCTTTAGTGAGTCAGAAATTTGAAAAGGTAGCTTTCGGACCTTCTGGTAAGAAATCCGCAAAAGCAGCTCCGATAGTTCCGATAGCTCCGAGAGCTCCCGGGCCTTCTGTTGTTTCCTTCAGAACTTCAGCTTTTATTTCTGGAGCTTCAGCCTTGTCTTTTGGAACTGCTGCTTTTACCTCCGAAGCTACTGGTTCTTGTGCTAAAAGAGTTAAGAATAGAAAACCTCAAACTTCGACTCATAAACCTGCTGTTTTATCTCAGCCTTCGTGTGTTTTTCCTACTGCACGTCGTGTGACTCAGTACTTGATACCTAAATGCCTTTTGACTAACCCCAGTATTGAGTCATCGACGTATTGTGCTTCTATGTAGGATACACGTTTGAGGAAGGAGAACATTTGGATTGTGGATTCAGGTTGCTCACGCCACATGACCGGTAACAAAGATTGGTTCTCCTCCCTCTCTTTTGTGTCACGTGTAGAGAATGTTACTTTTACCGATAATTCTTCAACTCCTATAATTGCTAAGGGTTCGGTTAGAGTAAATGATCACTACACTTTAAAGGATGTGGCACTTGTCAAAAATTTGAAATACAACTTGCTTTCTGTTGCACAATTGCTAGATGAAAATCTAGAAATTATTTTCAATAAAAGCTGCTGCAAAGTTGTAGGTTCAAATAGTGAGCTTATTTTTAACATGTCTCGGTTTGGAAGAGTTTTTAAAGCTGATTTTGATATGTCTTCCTCTAAGCATAGGTGTCTAGTTGCTAATGATTCAGAGGACCTATATTTTTGGCATCGTAGACTTGGTCACGTAGGCTTTGATCACCTAACGCGTGTTAGTGCTCTTGATCGCATACATGGGCTGCCTAAGCTTAAAGGGGACAAAGAAATTGTGTTCTCTTCTTGTAGACATGTTAAGATGATTGCAGGTTCACATACACCTCTCACAATGATCATGACAACTGAACCATGTCAACTTTTGCATCTTGACATCGTAGGACCTTCACGTGTTCAATCCTTCGGAGGTAAATTGTATATTCTTGTTATTGTTGATGATTATTCTAGATACTCTTGGGTTTACTTTATGGCGTCTAAGAATGAAGGTTTTAGTCACTTTAGAACATTATTTCTTAGATTATCAATTGATCACCCAGGATCATTAAAAGCAATTAGAAGTGATAATGGAACTGAATTTAAAAATCAATCTTTTGATCACTTTTGTGCTGAAAATTGAATAGATCATCAATTCTCTTCACCATATGTACCTCAACAAAATGGTGTTGTAGAAAGAAAGAACAGAACCTTAGTTGAGATGGCTAGGACTATGCTTGATGAATATCAAACTCCTAGAAAATTTTGGGCTGATGCGTTAGCAACCGCTTGTTATGTCTCAAATCGTGTTTTCTTGCGTGCTAAGCTAGGTAAAACACCATATGAGCTCCGGTTTGGGCATAGGCCTAGTGTTACACACTTTCGGGTCTTTGGTTGCAAATGCTTTGTTAAGAAACATGGTAACCTTGATAAATTTGAACCTAGATCCATTGATGGCATGTTTCTTGGTTATCCATCTCATACTAGAGGCTACCGTGTGCTTTTACTTGACACTAACAAAATTGTGGAGACTTGTGAAGTGTCTTTTGATGAAGCTAGCCCAGGTACTAGCTCCGGTGTTGCAGGACCAGATCTGTATCCTCACGGGGAGGGTATTTTTGAATATGAAGAAGAGTCGGTGATACTGCCTGGTAGTTCCGAAGCTGACACGTGTCCAGCTCCGGACATTGAACAAGCTTCGGCTATCACCTCTGCAGGTCCTGATCGTCCACAAGTAACAAGCTCAACAATCTACGATGAACCTAATAAAGAAGAAGCTTGTGAGACATCTGTTCCCCTACGTTTTTATAAAGATCATCCCCCACAACAGATGATTGGAAGCTTGCACGAACGAGTCACACGGTCAATGTTTTGCGATCCAAACTCTCATGCTCATTCTGCTTTTGTTGCTTCTTTTGAACCCAAAGATATATCACACGCACTAACTAATGAATCTTGGATTATTGCCATGCAATAAGAGTTAGAAAATTTTGAAAGAAATAATGTTTGGAAACTTGTACCTCCACCTCAAGGCCACACTTTAATTGGAACAAAATGGGTATTTAAAAATAAACAAAGTGAGGATGGGGTTGTGGTTAGGAATAAGGCAAGGTTGGTTGCTCAAGGTCTCACTCAAGTTGAAGGTCTAGATTTTGATGAAACTTTTGCTCCTGTCGCTAGATTAGAAGCCATAAGAATTTTGTTAGCTTTTGCAGCATCTAAAGGTTTTAAGCTATATCAAATGGATGTTAAAAGTGCTTTTCTTAATGGCTACGTAGATGAGGAGGTTTATGTCAAACAACCACCGGGTTTTGAAAATCCAGATTTTCCTAATCATGTTTACAAACTGTCCAAAGCCTTGTACGGTCTCAAACAAGCCCCTAGAGCATGGTATGATAGGTTAAAAACATTCTTAGTTGAAAAGGGGTTTACCATGGGCAAGGTTGATAAAACTCTTTTTGTGCTTAAACATGGCAATGACTCTTTATTCGTTCAAGTGTATGTGGATGATATTATCTTTGGTTTTGCTTCTCATGATCTTGTGTCCAAGTTTTCAGCAATGATGAGTTCCGAATTTTAAATGAGTATGATGGGTGAACTCACTTACTTTTTGGGGCTGCAAATCAAGCAAACTAAGGAGGGTACCTTTGTGCATCAAACGAAGTATACCAAAGACCTCCTAAGGCGCTTCAACATGGACAAAAGCAAGCCTCTTCGGACACCAATGGGAACAGCAACAACACTTGAACTTGATGAAGATGGTGAATCCGTGGATCAAAAAGAATATAGAAGCATGATCGGATCACTTTTGTACCTCACGGCATCAAGACCAGACATACAATTCAGCGTATTCTTTGTGCACGGTTTCAAGCTTCCCCACGTGTTTCACATCGTCAAGTCGTCAAAAGGATTCTCAGGTACTTACATGGAACTCAAGAATTTGGCATTTTTCTTCCTTCTTCCTCAACCGTTACTGTGAAAGCTTTTTCGGATGCTGATTTTGGGGGTTGTAGGATTGATAGGAAAAGTACTTCCGGTGCTTGTCATTTTCTTGGTAATTCTCTTGTTGCTTGGTCCTCTAGAAAACAAAATTCAGTTGCACAATCCACAGCTGAATCTGAATATGTAGCTGCTGCTAGTGCTTGCTCACAAATTCTTTGGGTTGTTCAAACACTTAAGGACTATGGGTTTGATCTAGATAGTGTTCCACTATTTTGTGATAACACTAGTGCTATTTGCATTGCCAAAAACCCCGTGCAACATTCTAGAACTAAGAACATTGATATTAGGTATCACTTTCTCCAAGATAACGTTGAAAAAGGAAACATTGTGCTTCACCATGTAGATACCGAACAACAATTGGCTGACATTTTTACAAAACCTTTGGATTTCACTCGTTTTTGTTTCATTCGTAGTGAAATAGGGGTTATGCATCCTCATGGCCTAAATTGAGGGAGAGTTTTTGAAACTTGGGAAGTCTATGTGTGAATCTGACATTAAAATAATATGAGCATAGTATTTCATACATATATGACTTTGTGATTCCTTTTACATGCTGAAAGTTCTTACTACATTACTCGTGTTATACATTTTGTAGTTTTTTCCATGTCTAGTAATTTGAATAATTACTTACACTAAATCTGGTCATGGTCAAACTTTCTTGCTGTTTTGAACTTGTTGCATGCTCACAAATGCTTTTAATCATTAAGAATTCATCAAGTAATCAACTCACATGTTGAGTTTTTATGAACAAATATAAATTGAGAAAAGACCAAGAGAATATGCATGCATCGCACTTCTTCTTTTGAGATGGCTTGTCATTGCACTTAGATATGAACTTGGAAGAAGTTGTGTATGGCTAAAACCATGTTCTTAAGCTTCTGATTGTCAAATGACATAGGCTTGGCTTGGTTTGTTAGAATAAGGCAGATGCGCATATAATCTCTTGCAAATATCATATGATCAAAATTTATGCTTTGAAAAATAACAAAATGCAGCAACTCGTGTCATGCTATCAGGTTTTGGGATAGTTAAGTTTGTGAGATCATGACTTGCTTAAATTGAAAATTACATATGATCTCTAGCATGGCTTACACTACTTTATGTATTTCATTGATGTGATAATGTAATGTACTTGATAATATGACTTGGATGAGCTTTGTTTATATGTATATGTTATAATATGCTCATAACAACTAAAGAGGGAGAGATAATTTGTTTATATGCTCATGACTTGCTGAATACATTGTCAAAGGGGGAGAGATAAGCATGAAAAGAAAGAGAATAAGGAGAGATAATAAAGGGGGAGAAAAAGGGGGAGAAATAAGATGGGATAATTTTTTTTGGATTTTCTTCTCATTTTACTTTTGATTTAAAAAGGGGGAGAAATTGTCTTCAAAACTTTCATGTGAATAAGCCAATGTTCGGATTTTAAATGGTGTTGCCAATGCATTCATCAAGGGGGAGATTGTAAGACCTATGTGTGCTGAATACATTGGCTTGTAGTGAATACACTTGGCTTTGATGATAAAAGTTTTAAATATCACCAAAACACCTTTTTGTCAAGGTCCGACTCTAGCTTCGAGCTACAGCAAGGTCCGTCGGTAGGTCCGGCTTGTTTTGGGTAGCTCCGGCTACGTTAGATGCTAGGTCCGCCTTCTTGGTAAGATCCGACTAGCTTTGGTTAGCTCCGGTGAGCTTTATCTTTAGCTCCGGCATGTCTTTGTTAGCTCCGACATGTCTTTGTTAGCTCCGGCATGTCTTTGTTAGCTCCGGCATGTCTTTGATAGCTCCGACATATACTTGATAGCTCCGGCATGCTTTTGCTAAGCTCCGACGTACTTTGTCTAGCTCCGATTTTGGGTTGACTAGTTTTGACTAGTTTTTGTTAAGCTCCGGTGCTAGGATCTACTAGTTTTGGTAAGCTCCGGCGCTAGGTTCTACTAGCTTTTGATAGCTCCGGCTCAAGCTCCGGGTTGCTCTAGCAAGGTCCGGAACTTGACCTAAGTGCTTCTGCTTTTCATTTGCAATGTTTCGTACTTGCTTTACATGATTGGAAAGATTGCTTAGTATTCATTTGCTATGTTTCTGGTGCGTTTTGGATGACATGGTTGATATCGTTTCTACTGTGGTTTTGCAACATGCTTATGTGAGGTTCTCACGTAAGGTGTTGTGTTCGGAACTAACTTGAGTCAAGTCGAGGACTTGGGCTCGTATGGATTGTTTGTTTGTTCATGTGCAGGTGTTGCTTGAGTTCAAGTCATGCCTGGTGACAGGATCCATTGGACTAGTCTCAGGAGGAGATGAGGTTCCAAAAACCAAGTTCGGGAGGAACTGTGCACTGCTACAATAAGCCTCATCACAGGCGGCTCCAAACCTATTATCACAGACGGCTTTTAAAACCGCCTGAAACGAAGAGTCTGTGATAATCCGCAATTTCACAGGCGGAGAAGTGAAACCGCCTGTGAAGACACATTATCATAGGTGGTTCTTCACTTAGGATAGCCGCTTGTGAAGACAGATAATCATAGGCGGTTCTTTACATAGAATAGCCGCCTGTGAAAATACTTTATCACAGGCGGGTCGTGCAGCATATATAACCGCCTGTGATAAATGTCTTATCACAGACGGTTATTGAAGCATAACTAACCGCTTATGATAATGAGTCTTCGCAGACGGGTATTGAAGCATAACTAACTGCCAATGATAATGTGTTTTCATAGGCGGGTTTTGAAGCATAACTAACTGTCTATGATAATGTGTCTTCACAGGCGGATTTTGAAGCATAACTAACCGCCTATGATAATGTGTCTTCACAGACGGGTGTTGAAGCATAACTAACCGTCAATGATAATGTGTCTTTACAGACGGTTATTGAAGCATAACTAACCCGTCTATGATAATGGTGTTATCACAGACGGAGTTTACCTATATCAGCCGTCTGTGAAGACCCTTTAACGCAACCGGTTTCTACCATAACAGACACCGCTTGTGAAAATTAGGTTATCACAGATGTTTCTTTACTTGTATCTAGCCCCCTATGATAATTGTTTTTCACAGTCATGCAGTACTACTGCTGTTATTTCTAATTTGCAGGTCAATTCAATATAATCACAGAACAAAAAACAACAATCATCACAGAACAAAAGTCAACAATATTATCATCACAGAAGTCAATTTCACTAAAACAATATACATATGTACAAGTTACAGATACAACTCATCTCAAGGTTTACAAGTTTTCACTAAAAACTATTTCTATTGGCATAGTCGCAAAGTTCTGGCACATCAGCTGCTGAACCACTCTTATCAAAGAAATTCCCCTTTTTGTGCAAAATTTCGAGACGAATGAACTGACAGAGTTCAGAAGCAATCCTGTCGGCTCCTCCATCAGGAATACTTTTACAAACCGGCCATTCTTCATTCAGATTCTTCTTGTGCTGCAATATAACACATAACAAGGTTTAGAATGTGTTGGTTTGAACAATCTCAAAGTATAGATCAAAGTGAGAGTATACAAGAATTTAGTAGGTATTTTTGGAGCAGTTGTACTATGAGCAATTGAATTTTGAAGTTGGAATCAAAATATGAAAATAATGTTTCTGGTAATATTGAACAGCAGAGAATATAAGCATTAAACTATGCTAGTTACAATGAAAATGAAACACAAAAGTAAGAAAATAAGGTATCGACATTAAGGATAACTTACATCCTCACGATTGACTCTATATACGGCGGCGGTCCGAAGATGCTCGCATACATAATACCCGCATAAGACACTCCCAGCAGGCTGCTTCGGACAAGTATAATACGTTTTAATGTCCAATGCATTCATATTAGGAGGTCTCTGACCGCCAAGCTCCGCGTAAAACTGCCAAGCGTTGTAATACAAGAAATGTCATATAAAACTTGTCAACACATTCTAAATGTGCGTAAATTAAAATTATTGAATAAACGTACTTTTTCAAAATGGAAAGGAAATCTTTGCAACGATCTGGTGGGTAATCGGCCGAGTCCAAGACTGTTGTCATTCCCTGCGTTGGCTTGATGAAGATCATTATGTAGTGATTACTGCAAACATACAAACACACGTGTTAACAATTACCAATAATTGCTATTTCAATGTCATGTGTTGAACTTACTCGAAGTGGTACGGAGCCTTTACGAGGTCCTTGCCGTCTGTGACAAAGTTAAACATCGCATGTCCTATGTAAGCTGCAACTTCTGCCTTTCTATCCTTCTTAAGTTTTGCAATTGCTCTTTCAAAATCTTTTTTTTTCATGTGTTTGTACTGGCTAGATTCTCGATTCGCCTGGACGTCGAATAACGACCTTGCAATCCTAGTAGGGTCAAGGATACCTGTCTTGCGCGCCAACTTTACATTATCCATGTATTGCATCCTATTGAAGAAGTCCAGAATTGTTATAATCTCATGAAATGCGTATGCGTGTAGTAAGAAAAGCAAATACAAAATATTAGAGCACTTACAAGCACCAGACGAGCAGCAGGTTGATATCTAGCATGCTTCGATGGAAAAGGGAAAGCAACTCTTCAAATAAAATGACTCATTTATCTACTCCAGTGCTCCAGAATGCTTCTTTTGGAATACGAAATGTGACGCAATTAAGACAAAATTTTGTGCTGGCAGTGATGTACCACTCATGCATTCTTCTGAGCTGGACGGGTTGTTTGCTAAGTTGTAAAGATGTCATGAACGGCTTCCCATTCTCAAATTTAGGAGGAACATCCTCAAGCTTGTATATTGGAACTCCTGGTTTAACTAAAGTCGTCCGCCGATTATACATGACACCGTCTTCTTCCCACTCCTCGATATCTTCTAATGCTGGCTCATGAGAAGAACGAGATGCACTCGATTTTCTAATATTTTCCTTCATAGCTTCAAAATACTTTGACACTTCTGATGAAGGTTTCTTATTTTCGTATGAGCTAACTTTGACAGGCACTGATGATCGAGGAGTAGTCGTCGGAAGTTGGACACTGGCTTGTTGTTGAACCTGTTGTTCAACTGATTGCTCTTTACTCCCAGGAGTTGGCTCTAGTACTACTTCAAGCTGTTGCTCAACTAGTTGCTCTTTACTAGCAACAGCTTGCTCTGGTACTGCTTGAAGTTGTTGTCCAACTTGTTGCTCTTGGATATCATCATCCTTGCTCAGACATAGGGGGAGTGGATCTTCCCGGACTGGGAGTGGATCTTCATGCACTTTCGCCTTAGAAGGTGGGGTTGCAGTATTTGGAGATGCAACGGGGCTAGAAATTGGCTCATCGTCCAACACGATATCGCGTCAGTGCCAAAGGATTAATTGGTTGACAGCCTGCCCCAGAGTCGTGATCCCCTCAGGTGTGACGTGGTCTATTTCATAATCTTCATAATCGTTATCAATGATCTGAAGAACTTGCACCACAGAATAATACAAGGGAAGTGGACTCCCGTTGAAGTCACGATCAGGCTTTGCAATAGCAGTGGCAACCTGTTTGGTTTTGTTCCCTGCTCTGCCTATCGGGACAAGAAGACGACAAGATTTGTCGTTAGCAATATCACCGACAGGGAACTTATGGGCTGACCCTGAGCGTGGCACGGAACCAACGCTGCTAGGGTAGGCAGTTGGAGATACTAATTGCTCCTTTTGCACCGGAACCATCATTGTACTCAGTGCCACTAATTGTCCTGATTGTCTAAGTTGTTCCATTATTTCTTGCATATTTTCATTGACCTTTTGAGCAATTGTTTCATCAAGTGTTTTTCTAAACTTCTCACGTCTTCTATATGTGTCTTTATCTTTAGGGAAACCATCTAGCCAAGACATTTGAGAAGAGACCGCTCGAACCCATCCGCTGTGTTCAGGGTTTCCTAAGATAGCGGTAAGTTGGTCTTTCTTCCTCTTCGGCTTGAAGAGACCCTTCTGTTGCTTTTCAATTACTTCTTTCATTTTATCCTCTACTTCATTCAGAGAGTCGGGCTTTTCAAGTTTGCCCTCGCTGGTCAAACCTGACCGAGCAAAGACCCAGCATTGAGTTTTCTCATCGCACCCTTCTAATGGGTGAGGATTGCCCTTACTAAGAATTTTGTCTATTATCTTATTCCATTTCTGGACTTTGGGGGCATATCCGGCAGACCCCAAGCGATGATGGTATTTGTTCTTTTTTGCAAGCTCTGACCTAGTTGCACTTAGAGCTTTAGCATCAGGTGTGCTCTTTTGACGAACAAACTCTTGCCACTGAGCTTGTGTGATTTTTCCCATCTTCCTCGGGCTAGGGACCTTATTGGCCTTAACATAAGCATTCATTTCACTCTTCCAGCATTGAAACTTCTTGCCGCAAGAGACCAATGTTGCTTTCTTTATAGCTTCTTCTGTGCCTTTCGGGAACTTGAATTGTTTCTTTATCTTTTCCCACAACTCATTCTTGGTCTGCTCAGGTAATTTCCTCCAATTCTCGGTTGTGATCGGCACGACCTCCCTAACAAGAAAACCGCATGCATTACGGTACTTGGTAACTGAATCCAGTGGTTGTTGGGGAAGCCCACCTGGACCGACCCTTGTTATGTACATGATGCGGTCCAATGGACCCTTATTGGGACCTCGTTGCCCTCGTTTCCGCTTGAGTGAAGCTGAGGATTCATCCATTGGTGAACCTTCTGCGGTTTTAGGAGCCGATGTCACCTCATTGTCTTTGAGATTAATCTAGGTAGAAAAAAATTATAAGACTTCGTATACTTGACAACCAACATTAACTTGAACTGCTGAAGTTAAGATTCGTGATCCATATCCCGTCGGCAGGATCATATTCCGGGTCTAGATCCACTGAAGTCTTTTTAATTTTTATATTCGGAAAAGGATCCGAAGGACTGTGATAGGAGCCTGAACTGCTGGAGTCAGTAAACTCCATATTGTCTTCTTTGTTGTTACTATCAGGACCAGTCTTCTTAGGGCTTTCCATGCTAGATCTAATAAGACAAAAAACTAATAAATGGCATAACTAAATTTGGTCATATTTAAAACAAATTTTCTCAATTTTGGCTCAATTAAGTAAATTTAGCCAAAACACATTTTTGAAGTTATATAGGTCTAACTAAATTCTTGTATCATAGAGATCGGCATCATATGCTCAGACTCCATCGCCACACCTAGTGGTACCTAGATATGGGCGTGAGGATGCTCCTGGCATCACAAATGAGTTGGCCAGCAACTTGTTTGGCTTCAGAGCTAAATATAGCATAACTTTGGTAGCTCAAATTAGGTACAATTGCTCAAATGAATCTGATGGAGCCACAAGTCAGACATCTTTGGTAGCACATATTAGCTACAATTGCTCAAATGAAACTTAGAGAAATAAAAGCATATTTAGCCAAACTTAGTCTAGCATAGCTAACTCTAAGCAAAAGTAGCCAAATATAGCTAAATATAGCATAACTTAGTCAAAATTAGTCAAGTATAACTATATATAATGTAACTTAGCCAAAATTAGCCAAATTTGGTCAACTTAACCAAATATAGCTAAATCTTGCCCCTAATAGAGAATTATGTGGCATATGCAAGGACGATGACGGAAATAGGGAATATACTGCTGTTACTAGAGTCTAGAATCATGTTTACCACAAATGTGTTAGAACAGTTTCAGACACACAGAACCAACTACCAATTTATCATGATATAACCATCCACGACAAAGGGAGTAACTCCTATTCATTTGAACTTGACAGTTTTATCTCTGCAAACTACCAGAAGATGAAATGCTACTGATTTCACAGTTTCATACACACAAAAACAACTACCAATTTATCGTGATATAACCATCCACATAAATCTTGCCCCACAGAACCCTAACCAAAGATGCCACCGAACTTGATAGTTTTTCGAATTCCACCGAACCCTAACCAAGGATGCCTACCATTATCTAATTCCCGAACCCTAACCAAGGATATGCAAGGCGGCAGCGAGGGCGGGGAGGGAGGCGGCACAGCGAAGGAGGATGGAAGGTCGAAGGGTTTAGGGTTTACCTTGAAGCTCGGCGGCGACGGAAATGGCTTCGCTCGGCGTACCTGGAAGTGAGGAGGGCGAAGCTCGGCGGCGACGGCGAAGCTCGGCGACGGCGAAGCTCGGCGGCGTACCTGGAAGTGACGAGGGCGAACACTTGGTGGCAAACGAAATTTTGGCAGCCTAACGGCGCCTAAGTGTTTCGGCCGGGTTAGGTTTTTCCAATGCTGCTGAGGGGTATATATAGACTCACATTTTCTCAGGCGGATTTTAAGTACCGACCGTCAGAGAAGATTGTTACCTCAGTCGGATCTTACTTACCAACCGCCTGAGAAGATACAATTATCTCAGACAGTTGGTTAGTAACACCCGCCTGAGTTAAACATGGGCCTGTGAAGATATTTACTTCTTCTTAATTTGATGAACGCCTACATAAAGACCCCTCACCAATCGGGATGAGGATCCCATGACTTAATCAGCGATCACTGACATGTGGACCCGGTCCCACACGTCAGTGACCATGTCACGCGTGCGCGACTTTTCTTTTCCCCGAGGCGCGACCTTTCTTTTCCACTCCACGCGGCCTTAAAGACGCGCTATCGCTCACAAGCGCATCGCTCACTTTGAATCCTCTTGTTTTCTTCGTCTTCCTCCGCTCCGACGACCCAACACCACTATGGCCGACCTTCCGCCGCCAAGCCCTCCGAGGGAGCCACCTTGCAAGAAACTATGTTGCAGCTCCCCCGAGAAGATCAACACCGAGCAGCGCCTCCTCATGGTGCGAGAGGCGTACAACAATACGTCTCGCGCCATGAGTGCCTTGGGCTGGGTACCCTTCCAGAGTATACTGGAATGGGTACCATGGGCCACTACCTCTGCGCCCTCGCGGGGATGGCTGATCGTCTCGACATTCTGTTCGCGACGATGGCCCAGGTTCTTGGCCCCGAGGGCCGTAGAACGCTGGTGGAGGCGACGGCTAGCAACCTCGGGGTTGCACCGCCGGTGCAGCCGGTGCAGCCGGCCCTGTCTCCTGTTGCACCGGTGCCGGAGTCGCTGCCGGAGGACGAGGAGGAGGAGGAGGAAGAGGAGTAGGAGTAGGATTTAATTAGTTTTTCTTTTTGTTGTTTTTAGTTGCTTCTGTTTTGTAAATATTGTTAATAAATGAAATCTATCTTTTTTCATCTATGTGATTGAATATTACTTGTGTATCTTGTGTGTTCTTGTGTGTTCTTGTGTAAATATTGTGCATCTTGTGTGTTCTTTTGTGAGATGTGTGATTGAATATTGTTAATGAATAAGTATCTTGTGTGTTCTTCAACTGTGTGAATGAATGAATGTGTAGTGTGTTCATCGTTAATTAAAATTTCACGTCTGAGAAGAAGATTATCTCAGGCGGTTGATAAGTACATTCTCAGGCGGTTGGTAATCACCAACCGCCTGTGAAGATATTTACTTCTTCTTAATTAATATTCTTGATTAAATGTGGTCCTTTAAAAAGGCAGAAATTCACTTTCTTATAATATTATTGATAAGTAAAGGTTACCATTAAATTTCACTTCATAAATCCTTTGAAATTGGTCAGAACATAAAAAACATACAACAAATTCTATTTTTCATTTTTCTATCTTGATGAATATAATGCTTTTTTCATTTATTTTTTCAGTGGACATTTTTACTCATCATACCAACCTCTACGAATTTTTTCATATTTTTTTAAATTTTTTTGAATCAATGTGTGTTCATAATTTGATGAACGCCTCATATGAATATGAGCATTTAGTTAGAATGGTGGATAATTTGAAGTTTGACATGTTGGAATGCTTTTAAAAAAATTAAAAAAAATCATACATGTATAAATTATACAAATATGTTCATACCAACAATTTTGAGTGAAGGAACTTTTTTTTATGAGATACACAAATGTGAATAATATGTGAGTAGAAATTAATTTGATATTTACCAAAACATTACAATGTCAGCTATACAAGTTTTAAAAATATTTTGTTCAGTTGGCATTATCTCAGACGGTTGTTAAGTAATACCCGCCTGAGATAAAAATCTTCTTAGGCAGTTATAAAGTACCAACAGCCTGTGAAGATATTTACTTCTTAATTAGTAAATATCTTCTCAGGTGGTTGGAATGTAAAACCCGCCTGCGATAAAGTTAAAAACCGCCTGTGAAAAACCGACGTCTATATAAGGACCCCTCACCGCAGTCAAAACGCAACCCTGGAGAATTTATATCGACGCCGCCAGGCTGTTGAATTTCCCTTACGCCGCGCCGCCACTCCGCCGCCCAGCCCATACTGCCGCGCCGCTGCTCAACCCCGCACCGCCACTTCTCCACCCAGCCGGCCCACCGTGCTGACGCCTCTGCAAGTTAAATGTAGTTTCCTTACTTTTTCTTTGTATATTTTCATTAGCTGATAAGCTGTTAGTTTTGTGTGTTCTGGTATATGGATTCTGTCCTTTTGCATGTGTAAGGACTGTATGGATTGTGTTCTGGTATATTGATGTATGGACTATATGGATTGTTTCCTTTTTTGTACCTATTATGTGACATGAATATGATGTTTAATTAACAGATGCTATTGTAATATATATAAGATGCATCTGGGCCTGTTTCCCGATATAACGGACTGGATCCCACCCAGACCTAGCCCATGCTGTTGGGCCTGTTTCCCCCTTTGACTCCGTCCGCCTCAAGACGTCGCCTGTCTCCTACATTAGTCGCCCTAATCATACTTGTTATGTCTCTGTAAATTCATTTTATAGAAGACCTTTAGAGAATATTTGTGGCCAAATTTTGTAAATCTGACAAAAAATTCTATTATTGAAGCATGGACCGTCGAGCGTGGATGTATAACATGCCAAGACCCGATCCTATGTACATTCGTAATGTTGCAAATTTTATCGAAGCATCCAAGAGACATGCGAATTTGCAAAAGATAGATGACATATTATGTCCATGTATCGACTGTGAAAATAAGATTGCTTGGACGTATACTATAGTAATCCAATCTCATTTGGTGAAAAGAGGTTTCAAAAATAACTACACAATATGGACAGAGCATGGTGAGTTAGATACTCATGATGTGGATAAAGATGATGAGAGAGGCTCAGATGATGATAATGTTCATATCGATGATGGTAGTGACAATCAAGCTGGTGATGATGATGATGAGTTCGATTGTGAGGAGATGTTGCGTCACATTGAACCATATGTACTGACTTCTATGGGAGCAAGCAAAGGTTTAAGTAAAATGGAGACATTGCAGAATGCGGCGACAGAGCTTTTATATGATGAATCAAACGGTTGTGATAAAGAGTTTACTACATTGCGTGCAGTCTTAGAACTACTAAAGTTGAAAGCTACGCACGGATGGTCCGATTGTAGTTTCTCTGATCTTTTGAATCTTCTGGCAGAAATTCTTCCAAATCCAAATAAACTGCCTAGAAGCACTTATAAAGTGAAGAAACTTCTTTGCCCAATGGCACTAGGTGTGACAAAAATACACGCTTGTGTGAACCATTGTATTCTGTATCGCAAAGAGCATGAGCTCGCAACTAGATGCCCCATTTGTGGTGTCAGTAGATACAAGAAGGACTACAATCACCAGTATGTTACCAACATGAAAAAGACTGAGAAGAATAAGAAGTTTATTATTGGTCCTGAAGGTGACGATGACGATACTTCTGGCGATGCAGACGGGAAGAATAAGAGAAAAATTCCTGCATTGGTGATGTGGTACCTTCCAGTAATTGATCGCTTGAAGCGTTTGTTCTCAAACCCTAGGGAGGCTGAACTTATGCGTTGGCATTCTGAGCAACGCAAGAAGAATGAAAAACATATACGACACCCTGGTGATGAAACGCAATGGAAAAAGTTTGATATTTAGTATCCAGAATTTGCGAAGGAAATCAGAAATGTGAGGTTTGCCTTGGGTACAGATGGAATGAATTGATTTGGTGAAAAAAGGAGCATACACAGCACATGGCCCGTGGTCTTAACTATGTACAACCTACCGACGTGGTTGTGTCACAAAAGGAAATATATCTTATTATCTGTTCTTATCCAAGGTCCAAAACAACCCGACATCAAAATTGATGTGTTCTTGGAACCTTTAATGGAAGATATGGCGAAATTGTGGAATGAAGGGGTACGTACATGGGATGAGTACAAGCGGGAGTATTTCACGCTAAGAGCAATGATATTCGTTACCGTGCATGATTATCCCGGACTGTTTACATTATCGGGACAAATGAAAGGGAAGAAAGGTTGTGTTAGGTGTGTGGATAGAACTGGATTTCTATACCTCACTTCATCCAGAAAGACGGTGTACATGAGACATCGATGGTTCTTGACAGATACACACAAGTATAGGAAGATGAAAGAACGATTTGATAACAAAATCAAAAAAGATACTGCACCGAAACCTTACAGTGGAAAACTTGTGTTTGAAATGGTCAAGAACATTCATATTGCTTTCAAGAAACAATCAATTTTTTTTTCAAGTATTTTCCGTATTGGAAGAATCTGGAATTTTGCCATAGTATTGATTTGATGCACATTACAAAGAATGTATTTGACAGCATCATTGGGACCTTGCTGGACATGCCAAGGAAAACAAAGGATAGATTAAATTCACGTATGGACCTAGTAAATCTTGATTTGAGACTAGAGCTTCATCCAGTAGAAAAGGCGAACGGGAAGCATTACCTTCCCCCAGCCAGCTACAACTTGACGCTAGAAGAGAAAAAAGCAATTTGCGAATGCTTGCGTGGGATCAAAGTGCCCACAAGTTTCTCATCCAATATCCGCAAACTAGTCTCGATGAAAGACTTGTCTTTATTCGGTTATAATTCGCACGACTGTCACATGATGATGACAGTTTTCCTTGCCATTGCAATAAGAGTAATCAAACCTGAGCATATAAAAGTTGTCATCACACGTTTGTCACTACAGGAATACCGGTCACTTACGTCGGCCAAAGCCGACGTAAGTTAGGCTTAAACCGACGTAATTAACTTAATTACGTCGGTTTTTGCTTAATTACGTCGGCTTTCAGCCGACGTAGGGTTTTGGACGTAATTAAGGTAACTTACGTCGGCCACCGACGTAAGTCACCTTAATTACGTCGGTCTGCAGGAGCCGACGTAAGTTCACCCTCGAGATGGGCCTTGGGCTGGGCCGGATGACTTACGTCGGCTTGGGCAGGCCGACGTAAGTTAAGTGCTGTAACTTACGTCGGCCAGGGCAAACCGACGTGAGTTAAGTGGTTTAACTTACGTCGGTCTGGCCATACCGACGTAAGTTAACCTAGGCAAACTTACGTCGGCATGCTCATAGCCGACGTAAGTTATGTTTTCGAAATTTTTTTAAAAACAGAAACTGTCTACCTCGCTCGATGGCGAGTCACAGAACAGTCAAAAAATATATACAGATATATACAGTCACAGAACAGTCAATATAAGTTCGCCCATGGTTCAAAACATCAACAAACACCACAATTTTCCAAATAAATTACACCGGGCTACACGCTAGCCCCTGCATTACCTCCAGGATCTTCCCGGCGCGTTCCGGATCCCTGCAAAACAAACATAATCACTAGTAAGCATCAATGTCAACTAAGTGATAACATAAGAGGCCAAGAACATCAGTGACAAAAGAAGGAAGCATGATGTAGTTTCAAATGAAGTAATGTACTATATCACTAGTTAAATGGAAGCACTAGCCCTTTGTTAACTCAATGAACATCAGTTTCGACATAAGAAGGTAACATCAGTGATAATCACTAGCTCTTTTGTTAAATGGAAGCACTAACAACTTATTCACTATATACTAATCATTTCTATCATGGTCAAAAACTACTAAAGCTTGATTAGATACACTTAAAGAGAGTTTCTCACCCTACCCCCTCTATATACTCCAGTGTCTACACGCTACCCCCTCCACTGCCTCCGGGATATCGACGCGTTCCGGAACCCTGCAAAAGAATCATAATTAGGATTAAATGTGATGCAAATAACTTTTTAACATAATGAAAAGGGAATCAAACTCCTAGGTATAGACAATATTACCTGCTCCGGTGTCTGCTGCGGTGGAAGCGTAGGAATCTGGATGTCCTGACCGCTTTGTCGAGCAAGAGCCTGCCATTGCAAGATATTAGCAGATATATGTTATTAAGTGTTGTGAAATTTAACTACGGTACTTTAAATTACTTACCGCCACCGTTGCTTGCATCTGGGCCATCATTAAGGCCGTCCTCTGCTGCTCCTCCCTTGCCTCCGCTCCAGCTCTGCCTGAGTTTGCGTCAGCAACTCCCTCATGGCCTGGAGCTCCAACTGCGTCTGCGAGAGATGACCGCTGGTCCCAGCGGTTGAAGCCTGCGACGATGAAGCGCCTCTCAAAGGTCACGTCGACCTCGAGTCGACAACTCCATCGAAAATGGCAAACCTGCAAAAGAATGAAAACACTAAGTAGAAGAAGATTAATTGAAAAAGAAATGAAACACACGAAGAACTCACCGTCTGTGGGCCTTCCCGCCTCCGCTTGAGTACGCGGCTTGGGGGTCGATCGGCGCGCTTTCCCAATCGTAATCCGCACCGTGTATCTTCGCGACCTCCTGCGCGTACTTTGTCTACAAAACAAATAAATCTTGTAAGTATGTCAATAATAGTATTAGTTATAATGAAATTGATGAATTTCGAAAACTTACCAGTCAGTCGGCTGCGACCTGACTACACTGCCCTGGCTGAGAAGGGTCACTTCCCTTGTGACCTCTCTTCCAAACCTGGGTTGGGGTCGGCTCATGACCCAGCTCTCGCTCCTGTACATCCGTGTTAGTGAGATAAATAATATATTAAGAACACATAAATAAAATAAAAAGGTACTTACCATGCGTTTAGCCAAACGCAAGTAGCCGTCACCGCCATAGTTGTGCTTGCCCTCGGACCCCATGCGGCACTGTCTAGCCTTCGTGGACTTGTTGATAAAAGTGTCGCTAGCCCAGTACCGACAGAGAGCTAAGTACGCCTCGATGTTACCCTGTAACCAGGAAATACTAACCTGCACATATTTCATTTTCATCAACGCGGTTAACATACGTAGATATTGTAAATACTTAACAATATTAAAAACTTACCTCCGCGTACTGCTCCTCTGTCAAGTAGGAGTCCGAGTCCTTCCTAAAGACACCCCTTTGCTGCTCCTGCTCCTGCTCCCGGGGGTGCCGCTTGTAGTAAGCATTGACGGCCTGAATCCGGGCGTATGACAACGCCGCCGTCGTGAGCTTCCGAGCGTTGTAATGGAACACGCGTCTCGCGTGGTCCTCCATGCCCGGCTCCTCTACTTGGTACCTCAACTTTAAGCGAACAAATATTTAAGTGATATGCAATTAAGAATTCAAAGGAGTTGAAAAAACGAAACAGTTAAACTTACCATAAAATCATGCCACACGGCTCCCTGAACCGTGCCGTGCACCGGGTGAGAGACCCGAGCGTAGTCATCCCACGACAGGGCAGGAAAACCGTCAATTACACCGGGGTAGTGCAACTTGACGATAGCACCGAGGACACTGTTAACCTGCCTGTGGTGCTTCTCGGCCCTCGTGAACGAGAAGTCGTACCAACATCTACAAAATATATTAAATCATTAAGTAAAGAAAAACAACATCTAATATTTAGTATACTATATACAATTTTTATACCTGTCTCCAACGGGACGGATCGTGGTCGTGCGCAGGCGGCGGGGAAGAGAAGAGAAAGTGGCCGGTAAGGAAGAAAAGATAAGGGCACGCAGGCTAGGTTAAAATACATTACTTACGTTGGCTAAATACTCAACTTACGTCGGTGGACATAACTTACGACGGCCACCCTATTGGCCGACGTAAGTTAACACTAAGTTACGTCGGCTCTTTTATTTACGTCGGCCTGTTGCTCTAGCCGACGTAAGTTAGTGTTAAAAGTTGTCGGTCTCATTACTTACGTCGGCAACCGACGTAGGTTAACTTACTTATGTCGGTTCCATGGTGCCGACGTAAGTTATTTAACTTACGTTGGCCAGCCGACGTAACTTAAACTGGCCGATGTAACTCTTCGATATTCCTGTAGTGTGTGTTACTTCTTCAATGCAGTATCACAAAAGGTGATAGCACGTGAAGATTTAGACTATCTGAAAACATACATCGTCGAGACAATGTGCAAGCTTGAGATGTGTTTCCCACCATCCTTTTTTGATATGCAAGTACACCTAATCATACATCTTGTTGATCAGATAAAAGCATTGGGGCCACTATATTTACATCATATGTTTTCGTTGGAGAGATATTTAGGAGTATTAAAAGGTTATGTGCGGAATCGTGCTCACCCAGAGGGTTCAATTATGGAAGGATACACCACTGAAGAAGTGATTGAGGGTTGCGCTAATTACATCAAAGATGGAAAATCGATAGGTGTGCCTATACCGGTACATGAGAGTAGACTACGTGGGAGAGGCAAAGTTGGTAAGAAAACTTTTATTGTTCAATATTACAAGAATGTACACCGTGCATATTTTGGTGTACTATAACAGCTCGCAATAGCTGAGCCATACATCGAGGAACACCAAATTGAGCTTCGTGATAAAAACCAAGACCGCAAAGAGGACTGGATCATGAAAGAGCACAGAAGATGTTTCACTGAATGGTTAATGGACAAAAATATATCATACAGAAACACTATAGAAGAGGCAACAATGAAGAAGTTAGCTTGTGGCCCATCTGCTTTGGTAACATCATGGCAAGCATATGACATCAATGGTTACACATTTTAAACTAAAGAAAAAGACGGTAAGAGTGTTGCACAAAATAGTGGTGTTCGTATTGAGGCTTTTGATTCACAAGGGCAGAAGAACACATACTTCGGGTTCATAGAGGAAATATGGGAACTCGATTATGGCGAAAGAATTGTAATGCCCGTATTTAAGTGCTAATGGGTCAAACATCCTGATGGTTTGAAAGTGGACAATTACGGGCTGACACTGGTAGACTTGAATAAAGTGGGTTACAAAGATGACCTGCGGGTTCTCGCCGATAATGTTGCACAAGTTTTTTATGTTCAAGATCCAGAAACTGAGAAGTTGCACGTAGTTGTTTCTGGAAAGCAAAATATTGTTGGGGTTGACAATGTGGGAGATAATGAAGAGGAATATACTCAGTATGAAGAGATGTACCTTTTCACCGAACCAGAAAACATCAAGCGCGTAGAGAGAAGCATCAAAAAGAATTTGAAACCCTATATGCGAGAAGATGTCAATGTTGGAAAAAATGTATATAGCAATGCGAGATAATATATATTGTATATATTTGTATCTTCTAAAATCAACTTAGAACAATGTTGGTATATGGATTGTGTCCTTTTGCATTTGTGTACATATGTGTTTGGACTCAATGATTTGGAAGTTTGGAAGTTTGGTCTTTCAGATAATGATGTCTCGGGCGTGTAGCCGATTGAAGGAGGAGCGCTTGGCGTGGCGCAAGAACCATCCCCATGTATGTACATATGGCACACCGGTCACATGGTTGTATATACATATGTATCTATAATGGACTGATGAATTTTATTGTAGTTTGTTTTTTCGTGTTGTTTGTTTTTGGTATTTTCAATTTCTCCACGTAGGGTTTCTCTGCGAAGCCTGAATTGGGAGATTTATTGAAGTGGCAGTGCATCGTCCCCGGTAAAGAAAGGGTAAGTCATGAAGAACAAGCACAATATGAGTTTAACCATCGTCCTCCTATTAATAAATTTCTTTTGCGGACTAAATGGGAAGATGATTACTACCCCCTGACAATATCCTTCTTTGAGGACTATCCCTTGGTGTCTCCAAGATGCACCTTTCCAATTGGGTTCTTCCAGCCAAATGTCCATCGTTCGGGAGCACTCTGCATCGGGATTCTTGATCAAGAGACTGTAAGATAGACCTATTTTTTTCATGTAATTATTACTTATAATTGTTGTTGAACTTATTTGAACTGGTTTCTTATATTGCTTAAATTATATTTCGTAGGGGTGGTGCAGTGCTTTTACAATTAAAACTATACTACTTCAAGTTCAGCGTTTGCTGCATCAGCCAAATGTGCCTGATGTTGAAAATGATTGCTATAATCTACTTATCAAGGTTAGATGACACTTTGACTTAGTGACCAATGTAGGTTATTCATTCCTCCTTCGACATTTGTTAATTTAAATAATGTCAATATTTTCAGGATCTAGCGGAATATAAGAGACGTGTTCGGGAGCAAGCAGGACGGTACAATTTAGATTGATCGATGGGAGCTTCATCATCGATCTACAATGAATGTAGCATGATTTTTGTTCAGTGTGTAAATAAATTATCTTTGAACAATTGTAAAGCCTCTAATGGTGTATTATCACAATTAAGCCAGCCTCACTGGTGATCGAGCATTTCCTATAATGCATTACTGTACTAGTATCCGCTAGCTCATCTGTGTTTTTTCCTGATACAATTTTTCCTGCACGACTACATACGGTTGTGATAATTGCAACTACATTCCTGTAATTTCAATGAAAACCGCTTATGATAATTAAACAATGACCGCCACTGAAAATACATGATCTTCTCTGGCCGTTGTTAATCGAGAAGCGTCTATGAAGTTCATTGCATTACAGATGGTTATTAATTAAGAACCGCCAACGAAGATCATGTATTTACCCAGAAGGTTGTTCCTTAAAATCCATCTGTGAAGTTCATTGCATTACAGAGGGTTATTAATTAAGAACCGCCAACGAAGATCGTGTATTTAGCCAGACGGTTGTTCATTAAAATCCATCTGTGAAGTTCATTGCATTACAGACGATTATTAATTAAGAACCGCCAACGAAGATCGTGTATTTAGCCAGGCGGTTGTTTCTTAAAATCTGTCTGTGAAGTTCACTGCATTACAGACGGTTAATAATTAATAACTGTCTATGAAGATCATGTATTTACCCAAGCGGTTGTTTCTTAAAATCCGACTGTGAAGTTCATTGCATTACAGGCGGTTCTCAATTAAGAACTGATTGTGAAGATCATGTGTTTACCCAGACGGTTGTTCTTTAAAATCCGCCTGTGTTGTTCTTTCATCACATGTGGTTATTATATCATTCATCATCACAATCGTATATTTTTAAGGACCGCCTGTGTTTGAAAAATTGAGGCGCCTGTAAAAATGCTTTTTGTAGTAGTGGTGGTTGAGCGGGTCAGGAGGTCGCGCAGGATGATTGAATCAAGGGGAGTGCATATGAAGGTCAAAGGAAGGTGTTCACACATGTGCATGAGGTGCATTACGTGGCAATATGCTTCTAGAGACGGATTATGGAAGGAAGATCTGATCGGAAGGATCGGATCGTATCGGTTGAAGACTTAGGCTGCTAGCTGAGTCGGTTATGGCTCGGTATGGAAATATCGAGTTGGTTATGTTAGGATTTCATGTGGGTCACGAATTTGAGTTGTTTAGGAATGTGAGATACGTTCCTAAGGTGTTTGGAAGTCTTAAGATTGCTTCTATCTGCGTATAGAAGAGTCCTAAGCAGTTATGGAAAGTTCCGATTGTGATCGGATTAGGATTGGAGTCCTAGTTGAGATTGGGATGGCCTGAGGGCTGGTTATATAAGCGAGGGAAGGCCAAAGCTCGTGAGAGACGACTTTGGGGGCCGTTCCTCTTGTGTTCTATTGAATAAAATTCGTAGTTTGAAGGAACTTTTGTGCCTTTTTCGTCCGACTTGTTCCACACAAGTTTTACTCATCGAGTTTCTGGACAGCACTACCTTTCGTTGGTGGTTTTATCATAACTCGAGTTTTACAGATCCAACTGACGTGATTATTTTTAGGTTGTCTTCAAAACTTGATTGTCTATCATCTGTCAAAATTTCACGGTCATTGGATTTGTGGTTTCTGAGCTACACGACTTTCTTTGCAGCATTCTAGAAACTGTTTTTCTCGGGTAGGTCAGATTGACCATAGTCTGATCTTTCGATCATAACTTGAGTTTTTCTCGATGGATTTGAGTAATTCTTTTTGTGTTGTCTTCGCGACTTGATTCTCTCTGATATCTATCACTTTTGTCACGGTGAAACACATTTAGATTAGTCTCACACACGATTTCTTTAAGAGATTGATTTTCTGCCGAAGGGGTTGGGGTTTAATTGTTTCCGCTGCGTAAGATTTTTAAATCTACCATTCACCCCCCCTCTGGTAGCTTTTCATGTGCTCTTTGATCCTACAAAGACAACACTAATGTAGTGTCTTCTGCAAGATCGTCCAGGTGAGCTCGATAAGCTCTCGGGACTTAAACATGATGTGAGACCTTGCCGTGAAGGCAGGATTTGCCATCTCGAGAAGATCGTCTTAGCGACGTCCAAAACAACCCGGACTCGTCAATGGGGTGAGCGGAATCCCGAACACCACCTTGTGAGTCTTGAGGCTAGTGATGTCGACTCGGTTGTTGATAAGCGACTCGACGCACCTGTCATCGATGAAGTGGTACACCAACTTAACCAATCCTGTGATCATATACGGAACATCCTCGACACAACCAAGGAACTCTTATCCAAGGTTCCCCTTGGTCTAGTTCTCCTTGTTGGTCGCAACGTTCTTGCATACCTTTACTCCAGGTCATCGGTGATCACCGACACACCTGGTTTGACCTAGAAGGCATTTCATCGAGCACCCTAGCTACACCCAGGACTCGATCACTCTCATCTCGACTAAGACCTAATTTGGCTTGACAACTATTGTCCAACGAATCGTGCTTGTGTTCCAGCACCACACACATCACAAGCATCCTTCATCTCAATGCCAGGGCATGATGATGGCTCGAAACGTCACGACGAGGTCATGTAGTCAACGACGTCGACGCGGCTCATGGGGGAGCATCACAAGCACGCACGAACAGGCCAACATGATACAAATGACAAAGGAGGTCAACTTAGGGATTTCTATAGGAATGATATCAATGCGGAACATGGACATACGACTTGACGACACATGAGTAACCTTAGCAATCACGATGAGCGGACGTCGGTGACGTCAAGCAAGGTATTTTAGGGCAATGCTCACCTTGTAGGCATTTCACCGAACATCTTGGGTGTGTACTTGATTTCCGTCGCTTCATCACCATTTAAAGGCATCTTTGCACTTAGGCCTGTCGGTTTGCCACCCCACTATAGACCTGCATTGAACGGCAACACACTTAGTTTCGCCTTGTAACCATTTCATCGAACACCTTGGCTGCAGCACTGTTCAACTAATCTTTGCTCAAATCAGAGTTAACCTTGGACAAACTATCGTTTCCATTGCATCAATGACGTGTTCCTTCATCTCATCCATCACTTACATCGCTCGTCTCATTGGTTGGACATAGACACAGCTCAAAAGGTTGCGATGACGTCATGAAGATGATAGCATCGAGACAGTACAAGTCGAACCAGCGCAACCACGTGCACGGGCATGCCAGTGGCGCAGAGTTAGACTTGGAATGCACTGCAGCAGTGTCGTGAGACGGGGAGGCACAGTGTGTAGAGCGGCAAGCGGCGCAGGGGGGGCGGCGCCAGGGAAGCATGCGGCGGCGGCCAGGCGCTGCCGTCGCTGGCCAAGGTCGGGACATGGCCATGGCGCGGCTAGCGGTGGACGGCGGTCCTTGGAAGTCGAGACGGCGGTTGGCTTGGGGCGGCGCCGTGGGCGGCCGGGCGCGGCGAGGGAGTTGCGGCCGGGAACATGCGGAGGCGGAGCAGCGCGGCTGGGAGCACGACCGGTGAGCGGTGTGGGGCACCGGCGAAGCGTGGCTAGCAGGGAGGCGGGCCTGCAGCGAGCGGCTTCGGTGGAGAGTGCGACAACGGAGCAGCGCGGCCCGGCGGCCAGGAGAGCGGCACAGAGGTGAGCCGGCGCGATGGAAGACGCGTGGCAGTGCTACGGTCGAGCGATGCGATGCGGGCCGGCGGCAAGGCGAGGAGGCGCGCGAGGAGGCCAGCGCGCGGGGCAGCGGCCCTGGATGTGGCGAGCGCGAGTTGCCGTGGGGGCGGGGCAAGCCGGCGCGGTGGTGCGGCTCCGGGCCGAGCGGCGGCCGGCATGGGGCGGTTGAGCGCGGGGCGGTGCTGCCAGCAGGGGGTGACGGGGGAGGTGCGCAGGTTGGCGTCGTGCGGGCATGCGGCGCAGGGGCGGCGCCCGAGGGAGGTGACTCCAGCGCGGGCAGAGGCGGGCGAGGAGGCAGGGGCCGGCTGGGAGGTGGCGAGCGGGACGATAAGGACCAAGAGTCGGGCGCTAGATGAAGACCGATGTCACCACGGTGGCACATGCAGGGGGTCTCGGTGTCACGCTGTGGGTAGTGCCGACCTAACATGTGGGGCCACTTTTTCCTGGTACTGAAGTTAAATATGACATGTGGGTCCCACTCTCTTCTCCCTCCTCTTTTCAAAATTCAAATAGAGCTAGCAAACATGCTTCAAAAAATTCAACTTTGGCCCAGTGACTAAATAAAGTGTGGAGAATTTTATGGTGCAATCAGATTTCAAAACTGAGCAAATTGAATTTGAACTCAGGTTTGAATTTGAATTCAAGTGGTGATACTTAACTCAAGGAAATAAATAGTATATTAGGTTCAAAAATCCTGAAACTTTGAAGTTACCCTTTTTGAACCATAAGGGACCTGAGGAAAAATTTGGAGTTGATTTGGACAAGGTTGAGCACAAAGATTAAATTTGAAGTCGATGTTGATTAAACTCTCAGTACGTGTCCAATAAATGGGAAACGTGCTTCAAAAATTTTGAAACTTTACCGAGAGTCTATTTGGAATATTAGAAGGTCAAGGAAAAATTTACGGCATGAGATTTGAATATTTTGGATGTCTCATTTTAGGGTTGGAATAATTCCTTTTTCTTTCTCTATATTTTGTTTTCTTTTCTCCTTTAATTTTTCATTGAAAATGTGAATACATGGAAATTAGGGATTTTACACCTTAAGTTCCAATATACATTAGCAAACATGTTCTGTATGTAAAATTTTAACAAGCCCCTATTTTAAGTGAACATTGGTTAACTCATATGGTTCATGTGAGTTTGGATTTCCAAGTCCATTTTCAAAAATTTTAAGTTCGCATTTTTGCGTTTTTGTTCTTCCGAAAAACGGGCTTTTACAGTTTGGAATTCACATAGATGAAATGGTGAATAGTTGCTCTATTTTAATTTTCCTGAGTCCCTAGTTTACAAATTACTACTCTCCAACATATTGCTCTCATTGGCTAAAATTGATTTTGCCTTGATTTGGAAATTGTGGTTAGCAAAAGCTTAACTCATATTAAGTTGTTGTGAGATATGAAATAGTGATAGGGCTGCTATTCCTAGTTTGATAGTGAAACTTAGATTTTTGAAGAAATTCTAAAAAGATTTAAGTTATCCTCATTTGATTGGAAATACCCACCAAAGTCACATGACACATTACCTTGATAGACCTTATGCATATGCTATTTGTCTTCACATTGAGCTTTGTCAAACTATTATAGACCGATGAGAGGTTTCATTCATTAATTTTTTAATTCAAGACTTCACTTGCACATGCTATACTTCTACACTAGAAGTAAGCAAAATTCCATCATACCACCATTCCACAATAAATAGAGAAACCCCGTATCATTCATGCGTAGTACTCTCTCCAAAATACATTGCATAAAAAGGGAGTAGAAGACATGGCTACAAGAGAAAGAAAAAGAAAATGAAAATGCATGCTTACATCATAAGCATGGTAAAAAAAAGTAGCCATGTTTCATCTCTGCAAAATAAGGGAGTCCACTCAAAAAGGAGTCATCTCAATATCCACATCCACTCCATTTCATCACACATGCACAAGTCTTGAATCAAATTGTTTTGAATTGATTTCTCCTAAGGCTTACTCTTTTGACTTAGCAGTATTATGTGTTGCAAATATGCCTACTATATTCCCTACCAAGCTCCACATACAAGCCTTATGTAGAGGTGGGATGAATTTCGGCAAAATGCCTTGGTGAGGATTTATTTCCAATACACACAAAGGAGAGACTTGAGAGTATCAAATTGAGATACTTAAAATCTGAATTGAACTCTCCAAAATCTGAGTGGAACTTGACATCTAGGGTATGTGTGCTCCATTTGCTATTCTATCTTTCAACCACCCATGAATAGGAGATGGCATAAGCCCCATAATGACTTGAGTTGGGTGAAGTATCATGCCAATGTTTGCAATACTAGGTAGAGTATTTTGTTGTGCACGTGGTACTTTCGAAAAATAGAACATAGTAGTAACTCCTGATCATCAACCTAAAGTCATGACTTTGCTTGGAACGAGCAAAGGATAAGCCTGGGGGAGTTTGTTGACAGCTGTTATATACCAATTTCACCCACCATTATAACTCAATTATGTGAAGGAATTATCATTTCTTGCACACATCACCTTTCTATTTAACCTATTTCCACTTCTCCTTGGAGAAAGTTGTGCATGCAAGGATTCTATGCAGGATTGAAGTGAAACAAGGGGATGAATCCTGTACAATATCATTCCAACCAATCAGGCAACACCACTTGGCACCACATGGATCAAATGGCCTACAATCAGAAGCATCCAAGGCCATCCAACGGTGTAGCACCCATTTCATGGAATTGGACCCACCTGCCAATCACCTGGAGGAAGAACTGAGCGTTTGGAGCCTGGACCTTGTCGGCCGACCCCCTAGTCAGCCGACTAGTTCCAAACGCCAAACACGGTCAAACGCCACGTGTTGGCTCCTCCCGGCTTGAAGAGTGAAAGTGCATCTAGGCATCCCTTGTGGGTTTTGATTTATTTATGACAAGCAAATGAGATCCTAACAAAATTGTTGAGTTGAGCGCATGTTTTAATGAAATTATGAAGAAAGCACAAAAAAAAAGGAGAATGAGGATCTATATGGAAAAGAGCTCCATAGCCAAACATATTAGATCATTGCGTATGGAGTATGTTGGAGAAACACAACCAAGAGCTCAGGTACAAGAAAACTCATTCACTGCACAAATTTACAAAGGATCGGACTAGTCCGATATACCCCGGACAAGTCCGATAGTCCCTCTGTTCAAAATCGGACAAGTCCTTCCACTGCGTACTTGTCTCGAAGTCCAGGTTTACACAGACCGGACTAGTCTGATATTACCACGGACTAGTCTGATACCTTTCTGACTAAAATCGGACAAGTCCTCCTAGTACGGACTTGTCCCCTATTCACTAAGGGTTTCACCATCACCAGACTAGTCCGATATGTGTCGGACTAGTCCGAACTTTTCCAGAGACAAAAACGTACTAGTCCGCCCCTGGCCGGACAAGTCCAATAATTTGGGACACTTAGGGTTTCCCACACGTGCACACCGGACTAGTCCGGAGTCGATCATGGACTAGTCTGGACTTTGAAAACCCTAACGGTAACCCTTGGAAACCCTAGTATAAATAGAGATGCAGGACCTATTTTTGATCACTCTCGACTCCCAGCGTCATCACACCCTCCAAGAGCCAAGAAAACACGTCTCTCAACTCAATCCAACGAAAGAAAGATCAAATTTGTGTGGATCAACTCTAGATCAAAGGAGAGACATGATTCTTCACGTTTGAGCTCTTGGGTTTGATTCTCTAACACACTCCTGTTGTTTTATTCTAGATCTTACGAGTGTGTTCTTGGTGGTGTTCGATTTGTAATCTTGGGGAGCCCTCAACTTGTGAGAAGGCACCTTGAACTTGGTGATTTACCCTTTGTGATTAGTGAAAGACCCAAGTTCAACGTCGTTGGCACCAAATGAGTCTTCCGCAACAAGCAAGATGAACACGGGGTGGTGACAAGGAACAAGGCATGACTTGTGGCCAAAGGGTATTCACAAGTCTAAGGTTTGGATTTTGGCGAAACCATTGCTCCCGTAGCTAGGCTTGAATCTATTAGAATATTACTTGCATATGCTACTCACCATGATTTCAAGCTCCATCAAATGGATGTGAAGAGTGCCGTCCTCAATGAACCAATCAAAGAGGAGGTGTACATGGAGCAAACCCCCGGAGTTCGAATATCAAGAGTTCCCCAATCACGTGTTCAAACTTCGTAAGGCTCTCTACGGCCTCAAACAAGCTCCTAGAGCTTGGTATGAGTTCCTTAGAGATTTCATAATTGAAAATGGTTTTAAAATTTGCAAAGCTGATTATACGTTGTTCACAAAGCATTTTGATAATGATCTTTTTATCTGTCAAATTTATGTTGAAGATATCATTTTTGGTTCAACTAACAAATCTTTCCGTGAAGAATTTAGTAAGATTATGAAAGATAGGTTTGAAATGTCTATGATGGGAGAGCTAAAATACTTCTTGGGATTCCAAGTGAGGCAACAAGAGGAGGGGACGTTCATAAGCCAAACCAAGTATACTCAAGACATACTCAAGAAGTTTGGATTGGACAAGCCGAAGCCTATAAAGACTCCCATGGCATCAAATGAACACTTGGATCTCAATGAAGACGGACCAAGCATGGATCAAAAGGTATATCGCTCCATGATTGGATCCCTACTTTACTTATGTGCATATAGGCCTGATATTATGTTGAATGTGTTCTTGTGTGCAAGATTTCAAGCCAATCCTAAGGAGTGTCATTTGATAGCCATCAAGAGAATATTGCGATATTTAGTTCATACACCCAACCTAGGCCTTTGGTATCCTAAAGGTTCCAAATTCAATCTCATTGGATTCTCCGATGCAGATTATGCCGGATGTAAAGTTGATAGAAAAATTACCTCCGGTACATGCCAATTCCTAGGTACATCTCTAGTTTCTTGGTCCTCAAAGTAACAGAACTCCATTGCCTTATCCACGACCGAAGCGGAGTATGTTGCAGCCGGGAGTTGTTGTGCACGACTCCTTTGGATGCGACAAACTCTAAGGGATTACGGTTACAATATGAGCTGCATTCCACTCCTTTGTGATAATGAGAGTGCTATCAAGATTGCCCATAACCCCGTTGAGCACTTTAGGACCTTAATGAAAGTGATAAGTAAGAACAAAAAGTTTGATGTCTTTGACTATATTTGGAATGACATGGTGAACATCTCCTACACCCCAAATCATTCTTGTGGCTATGCGCCATATATCATGTTTATGATTGAAAAAGTCACGGGAATAGAATTTGTGAAGGATGTGGAGCACACTCCCATGAGGCCCCAAAAGCCTCCCCAAGCCACTGTCCAAGTTGCTCCATCTCCGGTGTCCAGTGAAGTGGCTCCAAGGAGAGCTCGAGGAGATGCGTGGACTGCTCCCGCCACTAGACCCCCCCCCCTCAAAAAGGGTCCCCCAGTGGCATTTTCAAGTACTTAGCAGCCATTTTTGCCTCATGCAAGAAGGATGAGGTAAAGCTTCACAAGTTGAACAAGGCAAGGAAGGCCGACATGAGGTATGTCAAGGAAAATGTCAAGCACATCTGTCAGAAAGCTGGAGATCAAGCCTATTGGATCCCCTATTATCTCTGAAGATTCAGCCTCTAACTTCACTGAGCTTGGACCCTTGACTCCCTCTGAGCTTGCATACTTTGGCATTGGGGGCACTTCGAGTGGTTCTGCTCTTCCTCCCCCAACACAGCTTGAAGATGAAGACAAGGAGAGGACCGACAGCGAGGAATGAAGGCACTAGATTCCTCCTCTCCTTCTTTTTGGTGTCTTGATGCCAAAGGGGGAGAGATTCAGAGGGAGTCACTAAATGTAGCTGCAGGTTGCGAGGAGAGATCTATTCGTGTTTATTTTGGGTTGTAAAACTTTAACTGTGTTCTCTCATTGTTTTGGTCTTGTGATGTGGTGCTTTGACTATGCTTATGCTCTTGAAATCTGTGATGATTTGTTATAATATGTGCTTATGCTCTGAAATTGACATATATGCTTAATGATTGAGATAATTATGTCAATTGTTTTATTCTCAACAAAATTATTGCTCACATACACTTAGTTTTGCACCCCACCATAAAGAGTGTGCATATGCCTTATGTTGTCATGCTTAATTTGTTCCAAACACATATTTTCACACTTTATGAAAGTTCTGTATTTTTATCATATTTTGTGAAATCTCAATTGGTTGTCATCAATCACCAAAAAGGGGGAGATTAAAATTGCATCTAGGCATCCCTTGTGGGTTTTGGTTGATTTATGACAAGCAAATGAGATCCTAACCAAAATGGTTGAGTTGAGCGCAGGTTTTAATGAAATTATGAAGAAAGCGCAAAAAGAAAGGAGAATGATGATCTATATGGAAAAGAGCTCAAGAGCTGAATAGATTAGATCATTGTGTATGGAGTGTGTTGGAGAAACACACCCCAAGAGCTCAAGCACAATAAAACTCATTCACTGCACAAATTTACACAAGAACGGACTAGTCCGATCTACCCCGGACTAGTCCGATAATCCCTCTACTCAAAATCAGACAAGTCCTCCCAGTGCGGACTTGTCTGCATAGTCCAGGTTTACATAGACCGAACTAGTCCGATATTACAACAGACTAGTCCGATATCTTTCTAACTAAAATGGGACAAGTCCTCCGAGTGCGAACTTGTCCCCAATTCACTAAGGGTTTCACCATCACTAGACTAGTTTGATATGTGCCAAACTAGTCCGAACTTTTCCAGATACAAAAACAGACTAGTCCGCCCCTGGCCGGACAAGTCCGATAATTCGGGACGCTTAGGGTTTCCCACACGCCGCACAACGGACTAATCCGGAGTCCACCACAGACTAGTCCTGACTTTGAAAACCCTAACGGTAACTGTTGGAAACCCTAGTATAAATAGAGGTGCACGACCCAACTTTGATCACTCTCGACTCCCAGCACCATCACACCCTTCAAGAGCCTAGAAAACATGTCTCTCCACACAATCCAATGAAAGAAAGATCAAATTTGTGTGGGTCAACTCTAGATCAAAGGAGAGACACGATTCTTCACGTTTGAGCTCTTGGGTTTGATTCTCTAACACACTCCTGTTGTTTTATTGTATATATTATGAGTGTGTTCTTGGTGGTGTTCGATTTGTAATCTTGGGGAGCCCTCAACTTGTGAGAAGGCCCCTTGAACTTGGTGATTTACCCTTTGTGATTAGTGGAAGAGAATCGACCTCTGTGGCGATTCAATGAGGGTAGGGTTGGAGAAGACCAGATCCTTTTGTGGACTCCTCAATGTGCATGTAGGTTGCCTCTGTGGGAACCAAATCACGAGATCAAATCTTGTGTCAATCTTGTTCTTTGTTTTTCATATCACATCCTAGGGTTTACTTGATCTTGCATATCTTACATTAAAACCTTGAATCTAAAGATTGCCTTGTGCTATCTTTAGTTCAATTGAAGCAACATACTCTAGTTACATCTTAATTTCCACTGCATAGAGTGTTGGACGAGATTATTGATCAAACTTGATCGATCTAGTCCGCACGTACCGGCCGAGTCCGCGCTCTACCGGACTAGGCCGATTTCTCGGTATTTGATCAAGTTGCTGAGTGTTGCAGGTTCTGACTAAAAATCAAAAAGGCCTATTCACCCCCTCTAGGCCACATCCAAAGAGGTCAAGGGTGACTGATTCGCCTGCTTTTGGTGGCGGGAAACGACCCTTCTCCAAGCTATAAATAGGATCCCTCACCCCTCACTTTAACACACACCACTTGAGTATTTATCCACTACCCTCCATAGGTTTAGAGGAGTATAGGCTGTAGAGAGTAGAGTTTCTAGTCCATAGTCAAAGTAGGAGAGGAGTAGAAAGAGTCTCTTCCCAATTCCTTATTGGGAAATGTGTGGCTTTCATATTCATATTTGTATTTGTGACTTTGCTCTCAATAAAGATGTTATCTTTAGTCTTCTATTGTTCATATACTTAGATGAAGAGTTTCTTGTTTGATTGTGGATTTCATATATGTGGTAGGAATAGTAATTATGATTTTGCTATACCGTTCTTATTGCATCATCATAAACACTATAAACCTCCACTATAGTCTAATTAGCTATGATATGAATATATTAATATGAATCACTTATGCTATGAATTAACATTGATTCAACGATGATTTTGTTCACTGCCTAAGGATGGCTTGTGCCTAGGCTCTTAAGGTAATAATTAATATGCTAGTATGGTGCTAGGATAGAGAGTAGCATTGTATGTCTCATAGACCCACGGATTTAAGAGGTAGGCAGTAGGTGGTGACAGCCCTATCTGTCCTATGTAATCCTCCACGTTCGGCTATGCCAATGGATATTTGCGGGAGTCGCCTAGTGTTGCTAGGGGTAAACCCGTGCCCGATGTGTTAATCCACTTAGCATGAGAATTCATAATTGATATAATCATTAGTAACCAACTTAGGCTATGTATATGTACATTAGAAGCATAGTAGGAGTATCTACCTAAATATTAGCCTAGTTCCTCTATTACCTCATTTGTCCCCTTAGGATAGGATGCTCTTGTGTGTGTCATAGTACCTCAATTACCCTTTATCCATCCTTGCTAAAACCCTACCTAGGCCAACCTAGCCTTTGCACTTGATGATTATTTTACTTCCATTTGGCCTTATTTTGGGAAAATATAAATGACACCCTTTGGAATACACTTTAAAGAGTAAATGCTACATCAATAGTTTCCGTGCGCTTGCGGATTTACATGTATAATATAAAACCTACCAACAATCATTTTTGGCACCCTTGCTAGGGATGAGTAGTTTGTAGTGCGTAGGAAATGTCAACAGTTCCTAAACAAAAAGAGGTCATTTTCGAATCCCAGGAGTGTTGTCTCATTCGGTTTCTAACAAAAATGTTGCTTGCTCATCTAGACATGAACACAAAGTTAAATTTCATTGTACCTACAGTGGTAGAGATGGTCAAGTTGTAGATTTTTGTTATATACTAGCTAAACATTAAAAACAGGAAATAATGATTGCTAGGTCACATAAAAACTGAGCAAAACTTGTTGCACATGCTGAACCGAATGTTAGGAACATGCAACCTGCTGTAATGAGCCATAAACATGTAAAGTTTTCTCCCAAATCTACTTTTTTCTTGCTACACATAACACACTTCATAAATCAGTAGTGGGGAACAAGAATTCTCAAAACTTGTCTCATAAACCTGCTGTATTTTCTCAGCTTTCGCGTGTTATTCCTGCTAGACATCGTGTGACTTAGTACTAGATTCCTAAATTCCATTTGACTAACCCCAATATTGAGTAATCGATGTATTTTGGTTCTTTGTTGGTCACACACTTGAGGGAGGAGAACATTTGGATTGTGGATTCTGGTTGCTCATGCCACATGACCGGTCCAGGTCCATATCCGCAAGGAGAGAATATTTTCATTGAAGATGATGAAGGAGTGGAGCTCCTACCCGAAATTTCAAAAATAAACAATGACGTTCGAGCTCTTGATACCGCTCCACAAACAGCACCAACAACCACTAATGCTGGTTCAGATCTTCCTCGAGCCACGAGTTCTTCGATTTGTGATGAACATGAAGAAGAAGGACCTTGTGAAGTGTCTACTCCCCTCCGCATCCTCAAAATTCATCCTCTACAACAAATCTTTTGAAGCTTGCACAAACGAGTCATACAGTCCAGGTTTTGCGATCCAAACTCTCGTGCTCATTCTGCCCTTGTTGCTTCTTTTGAACCCAAAGATATATCACTCACACTCACTAATGAATCTTGGATTATTGCCATGCAAGAAGAGTTAGAAAATTTTGAAAGAAATAATGATTGGAAACTTGTACCTCCGCCTGAACTTGTACCTCCATCTCAAGATCACACTTTAATTGGAACTAAATGGGTGTTTAAAAAAACAAAGTGAGGATGGGGTAGTGGTTAGGAATAAGGCTGAGTCGTCTGCTCAAGGTTTCACAGAAGTTGAAGGTTTAGATTTTCATGAAACTTTTGCCCCCGTCGCTATATTAGAAGCCATAAGAATTTTTTTAGCTTTTTCTGGATCTAAAGGTTTCAAGTTATATCATATAGATGTTCAAAATGCTTTTCTTAATGGCTACATAGATGAGTAGGTTTATGTCAAGCAACCACCAGGTTTTGAAAATCCAAATTTTTCTAATCATGTTTACAAACTGTCCAAAGCCTTGTACGGTCTCAAACGAGCCCCTAGAGCATGGTATGATACGTTAAAAATATTCTTACTTGACAAGGGGTTTACCATGGGAAAGTCTGTTAAAAGTCTTTTTGTACTTAAGCATAGCTATGACTCACTATTTGTTCAAGTGTATGTGGATGATATTATCTTTGGTTGTGCTTTTCATGATCTTGTGGCCAAGTTGTCTTCCATGATGAGTTTGGAATTTGAGATGAGTATGATAGAAAAAGTGCTTCAACATGGACAAAGCAAGCCTCTTCGGACACCAATGGGAATGGCAACAACACTTGAACTTGATGAAGATGGTGAACCCCTGGATCAAAATGAATATAAAAGCATGATTGAGTCACTTGTGTACCTCACGACATCAAGATCGGACATACAACTCAATGTATATCTTTGTGCACGATTTCATGCTTCCCCACATGCTTCACATCGTCAAGCCGTCGAAAGAATTGTGAGGTACTTACATGGAACTCAAGAATTTGACATTTTTCTTCATTCTTTCTCAACTGTTACTTCAAATGCTTTTTTGGATGCTGATTTCAGGGGTTGTAGGATTGATAGAAAAAGTACTTTAGGTGCTTGTCATTTTTTGGTTAATTCACTTGTTGTTTGGTTCTCAAGAAAACAAAGTTCCGTTGCACAATCCACAACTGAATCTGAATATGTAGCTGCTGCTAGTGCTTGCTCACAAATTCTTTGGATTGTTCAAACATTAAAGACCAGGGTTGATCTAGATAGTGTTCCACTATTTTGTGATAACACTAGTGCCATTTCAATGCTAAAACCCCCCATGCAACATTCTAGAATAGAGCACATTAACATTAGGTATCACTTTCTCTGCGATAATGCTGAAAAAAACATTGTGCTTCACCGTGCAGATACCCAACAATAATTGGATGACATTTTTACAAAACCTTTGGAATTCACTCGTTTTTGTTTCATTCGTAGTGAAATAGAAGTTATGCATCCTCATGACTTAAATTGAGGGGGATTTTTAAAACTTGGGAAGTCTATGTGTGAATCTGAATTTAAAATAATATGAGCAGTATTTCATACATATTTGACTATGTGATTCCTTTTACATGCTGAAAGTTCTTACTACATTACTCGTGTTATACATTTTGTAGTTTTTGCCATGACTAGTAATTGCAATAATTACGTACACTAAATCTGGCCATGATCGAACTTTCTTGTTGTTTTAAACTTGTTGCATGCTCACCAGTTCTTTTAATAATGTAAAATTAATCAATCAAATATCAACATATTGAGCATTTATGATTAATAAAAAATGATAAAAGATCAAGAGAATATGCATGCATCACACTTCTTCTTTTGAGATGGCTTATCATTGCACTTAGATATGAACTTATAAGAAGTTGCGTATTACTAAAACCATGTTCTTAAGTTTCTGATTGTCAAATGACATAGGCTTGGCTTGGTTGGTTAGAATAAGGCTGATGTGGCATATAATCTCTTGCAAATATCATACGATATAAATTTATCAATAAAAAATAAAAATGCAGCAACAAGTGTCATGCTTTCGGGTTGTTGAAATAGTTAAGTTTGTGAGATCACAACTTGCTGAAATTGAAAAACTACACTTGATCTCTAGAATGGTTTACACTACTTTATGTATCTCATTGATGTGATAGCGTAAGGTACTGGATAGTATGACTAGGATGAGCTTTTTTTATATGTATATGTTATAATATGCTCATAACAATTAAAATTTCTCTTTTGAATCTTGTTGAACACATTGACAAAGGGGAAGAAATATGTCACACATTGCACATTCACATGTTTTAATACGTTCTTATTAGGGCGAGAATTGGTTTTTGAAATTTTATTCTCATTAGATTTTTTTTATTTTCAAAAGGAGGGAAAAAATTTTTTCAAAAATTTTCATGTGAATGAACCAATGTTGATTCAAAGTGGTGTTTCCAATGCATTCATCAAGGGGGGGGGGATTGTGATACCTATGTGTGCTAAATACATTGGCAATTAGAATAAAAATGAAGGTCTACATTCAAAGTTTTGAACTTATACCGATACACCACGATACATACTATCCGAACTTGTCTCGTTGCATTTTGGGAGTACTGTTACCTTTGACAGTTTTTGACTTTTTGAACTTTTCAATATGTTTTCAGGAAGTAACATTACCCTCGATGGTTTCGGATTGTCTGAACTTTTTCTCATGTGAGTTGCACGTGTTTCACGCTTTGGACTGTCCAAACTTTTTCTCACGTAAGTTGCACATGTTTCACGCTTAGGTTGTTCGAACTTTAACTCACATGAGCTGCACATGAGCCGACATGTTTGGACTGTTTCCTGTAGTAACATTTCCTCTTTACTTGGTTTGGACAGTCCGGACTTTCGATCACGTGTTTTGCACGAGAATTTGGGATTGGAATGTCCGATCTTGCACCGCTTTAGATCTATTCGATAATTTTTTTGCTTAAATAACTAAGCACCGGATCTATTTTTATCTTGCAATGTTTCAAACATGTTTTTTTTGGCTTATGGAATGTTTGCTTAGTAATCTCTTACTACATTTTGAATGTGTTATGGCTGATTATTGTGGTTAAACATTGCTATGGTTTGCAACATGCTTATGTGAGGTACTCACGTAAGGTATTTTGTTTTTTGGAATAACGAGAGTCAAGTCGAGGTCTTGGGCTCGCAAAGATTGATTGTTTATTCATGTGTAGGTGTTGCTTGAGGTCAAGACATGGTTGGTGACAGGATCAATTGACTAGTCTTAGGGAGAGGATGAGGTTTGTTGACGGCTGTTATATCCCAATTTCACTTGTTAATATAACTCAATTATGTGAATGATAAATCATTTCTTGCACACATCACCTTTTGACTTGACCTATTTCTACTTGTCTTTGCAAGAATAATGCATGTAGGCATTTTATGCAGGAAATAAGGTAAAAGAGGGGGACAATACCATAATTTATCACCCCATCAAATCAAGTGCCGACACTTGACATCACAAGGATCAAATGGCCCACAAAACAAAATTATTCGAGACCATCCAACGGTGTATGAACGATATAAGTAATGGGACCCACATGGAAGTCATCCTGAAGAAGCACACATAAAATGGTCCACTTTTCTGTTTGGCCGAGGTGCCTATTCAGCCGAAGTAAAATGTGCGCAAAACCTGGTCAACTTCCACTTGCCAACTTCCTGTAGTGCCCTGATCATGATGAAGACTGATTCGCTTGCTTTTGGTGGTGGAAACCAACCCTTCTCTGCCTATAAGTAGGCCCCCTACCCTAACTTCTCACACACACCACTTGAGCTTCATTCTATTATATAAGTTATTCTCCATAGTCTTAGAGGACTTTAGGATGTAGAGAGGATAGCCTCTGGTCCTTCATCCAAATTAGGAAAGAGTAAAAGGAGCCTCTCTCTCCTCGATTCTAATGAGGAAATCACTTCTATGGATACAAAGAACACTTCGATGAACATACAAGATGCAATCAATAGAGTTCATACACAACAATTAATTTCAGAGGTGAGCTCGTTTTTATATGTTTCCTTATATGTTTTTGACCATAGATTGCTACCTAATGATTTAATTGTGATTAGGATCCATGGAGAGGTTCAAGGAGTACCTGGAGGAAGTATTAGGTACGTGGAGGACCAGATAATTCATTCAAAGAAGATGGAAATCGAGCCAAACTCAAAATCGTGTCCAACTCGGAGTCCAGGAGCAGTCCGCACTAAAACAGTCACCCAGGACGTATACAATCTCCATTTTGGACATTCTACATATGCTCGGAAAGGGGAGAGGATAAACTTTCCAATTCCGCGGGTCCCATGTCAAAATTCGTCTGTAGTCAAAAGGAATGGTCGAAACAAAATCGAGTTCAGAATTTGTTAGGGCGTTGCGCCACCATATTGGCCATTGGGCCTTGTATCAAGTATACATCTCTTATTTTTGTGTTTTAGGGTTAGGTTATGACCCCAACACCGCATTGAACGTCCTCCCACCTATATATACTCCATAGTAGCTGCCACAAACAATTGCGTTTTGCTTAGATCAATAATATTGCCGTTCTATGGTTTGTGAGACCCCAACTTCGCGATTCCAGATCGTGTCCTCGACGTTTTTGCTTGTGTTCTCGGTTGCACTTGTAGGGATTAGCCTTCTTTGCGAGGTTAAGCATGTGAAGCACATTGATAACCAAAAGAGCGGTGGTGTAGTAATTGCGGAGGTTGTTCGTTTTCTACTCGAGAGCCTCGGATCATCAACGTCGAGATCTCCATCAATCGACTTATCCATTACCTTTCGGAAGATCGGACCTAAACCCTTACTTATCAATTGGTATCATATTCCAGGTTGCCCATTAGGTAATTCATCTATCCATTACATTAGTTCTGTTTTTCATACCTAGAGTCTATAAAAAAGCCACAAAAAACTTGCAGTTTAGTAGATCTGTTCATTACTTTGTCCAAACCACATTGAGCCTTTGCAACTTTGTTATTCAGTTTGGTCTTGTTGAGTTTGTGTCCGTAGTTGAGTCATATTGCTGGTTTAGAAGTGTTTTTGTTCTTAGTTTGAGTTTTGCATTGTGTTGATTCATCCTCTTGAATTATGTCATCACGTTCAGATTAGATTCATCTCTGTCCAGTTTAGTATTTTCATCATATCTCGCTCATATGAACTCGGATTTTTCAGTTCTTGTACTTCCTAGAAATCATAAGAAGTTCTCTATAACTTTTGCATTCATCATTTCTCAGAAAATAAAGTTATCGATGTCAAAATTGAATTAGATTCGAATCTGTTATTGACCTAGAAATTCTGAACAGTTTGTATTTTGGGGGCAATAGCTCCTATTGTTCCTATCCAAAATAGGTCTTCCATATACTTAAATTAAAGAGGAGAGATAGATCTATAATCTTTCTGTTCAAAGTTTTTATATTTGAGGCCTCTAAAAGTGCTGAATTGTCCATAGAAATTGAGCAAAAAATCTGTAACAGACCTACGAGATATCTTTGATTGCTTTGTATTGTGTTCTTCTTTTGTAGCACGTTCTGAAAAAAAAAGAGAAAAAAAGGCAAGTGCAAAACAAGATACAAAAGCCGTGAAAAAAAAGAGGAGAAAAAACAACAAAAAAATACAGAAGTGCTTGCATCATTTGTGTCATCTAGTTTTGTCTCATGTCTTGCTAGCTTGAACTACTAGAAACACATTTAGACCAGCAAATTTGACAAGTACGTTGGACACTTGTTCAACTTTACTATCTGATTACATTGTTGCTAATCCTTGCTACATATAAAATTCCATCCAAGCTACACCTAACTCTTGAGCAGAATCGATACAACCTTTGCAATCATCCCACACTTCATTAGTTTCTTCATTCGGCCACCGTTTGCCACCGGCAGTGTCCGTAAGACCACTTGTAAGAGCGTGGTAAGACGCTTGAGAGTGTGTGATTCCACTTCTACTTTTCCATTATCCTTTGTAGTCGTTGGGGATAACATATTTTTTTGTTTTCTTCTGTCTGCTACTAACAATGTCAGGTAAAAGAAAGAATCATGCATTATATGCTGAGATGATTGACATGATAAGGACGGTGATGGAGTTGCTTACTAAAAATCAAACATCAACTAAGGTTTCACATGACATTCATACCATATTTACAACACCTTCCACAAGAAGTAATTACATTATCCCATCTCTTCCTTCTTATGATGGTTTTGGTTATGATGAATATATTGCTTGGGAAATAGAGTTGGATAATTTTTTTGGACAATGGAATATGTGTGGAGGAGAAAAATTAGAAATATTGCTAGGGCTTTCGTTGATTGTGCATTAACTTTGTGGGACAGCTTAAGCGATTTAGAAAAACCTCAAACATGGAAAGATATGAAAATTCTTATGCGAGAAACTTTTGCTAATGTATCTAACTGCAAAGATGAAATACATGAACCTGAGAAGAATTCTCTTGTTGTACCTCCTCCTGTGCCTAACCTTTTGCAGGAGCATGAACAAATGAATGTAGATGCAAATGAGAATGAGGTGTTGAACAACAACTCTTCTGAAATTTTTGATGAATCAACCCATAATGCATTTGAACTTCTTACTAAAAATGAGAGTAATATTAATGAACAATGCTCTACATTGGTATGACATTTTTAGATGTGCTGAATTTTGCTACCAATCATGCTATCGATGAGCAGCAACAAGATGAACCATTTCATAATACACTTTTACCACTAGTTGATTTTCCTACTGATTCTTACAACAAAAATGAGTTGTGTGCTGATAATTATATTGTACATATGCTAGAACAACCAAATGAATTTGATACTTTATCACTCACTTGTGCTGAAATTAAGCATTTGATTCCAATTACATGTGAAAGGGATGAGCTGAAATTGTAGTCTTCTGTTAATACTTTGGGTTATATTTAATTTGACACTCTTTGTGATCTAGATATTGTAGAGAGAAGAATATTTTCTAAAACTGAATTACCTTTGTTGGCAAGAAATAGTTTTCATGCTATAGGGAAATATGAACATAGTGGCATGTTTATGGTGCATAAAGATTACATATGTTCAAATGAGAAAGCTTCTTTTGTGCTGCAACAACATGCTAAAGTAAATGAATATACTAACGCTAATAATTTCTTGTCAAGTTTTTCTAGTATTTTTTTTCCTTGCAGCAGGAACAACAAAAGCATTATTCACTGCGATTGTGCATTATGGACAGCACTCATTCTACCCCCAAAGCAAGACTTTTTGTTGGACATACGAGCAAGACAAGGACAGCTTGTCATAAAGAAGGGGAGAATGATGAGATCATGCACATTATAAATGCACATACGAACATGGTACAATGTTTATTTGTTTGGGAGCCTGGCTCAAGTGAATGTGCTCGCTTATTCGATGGAGAACATGGAGATGGTGCACTATATCGTCCACCACCTTGGCCTCCTCCTTTCATACGTACAAGAAGATTCGATAGCGTTGCACATTTGGACCAACATATGAGAGAAGATGAACTTGAGTCGAGGACGACTCCAATTCAAGAAGGGGGTGATGATGAGGATATCACTTCTATGAATACAAACAACACTCCATTAAACATACAAGATGAAATCAATGGAGTTCATACACAACAATTAATTTCAGAGGTGAGCTCGTTCTTCTGTATTTCCTTATATGTTTTTGAGCATAGATTGCTACCTAATGATTTAATTGTGATTAGGATCCATGGAGAGGTTCAAAGAGTACCTGGAGGAAGTATCAGGGACGTGGAGGACCAGAGAATTCATTCAGAGAAGATGGAAACTGAGCCAAACTCAAGATCGTGTCCAACTCGGAGTCCAGGAGCAGTCCGCACTAAAATGGACGCTCAGGACGCATACAATCTCTGTTTTGGACGTTCTACATGGTTCTGAGGTGTTATGAAGAGATGTGGACGTAAAGAATTGGTCGGAAAGGTCCAACCGACTAGGTTATGGACTCAGGCTACAACTGAGTCGTGTTTGACTCAAATATGGAAAGATTTGAGTTGGTTATGATAGGATTTCGTGTGGGTCACGAATTTTAGTTGTTTTATGAATGTGGGATACGTTCCTAAGGTGTTTGAAAGTCTTAAGGTTACTTCTATTTGTATATAGAAGAGTCCTAAGCAGTTATGGAAAGTTTTGATTCGTGATTCGAGTAGGATTAGAGTCCTAGTTAAGATTGGGTTGGCCTAAGGGCTGGTTATATAAGCAAGGGAGGCCAGAGTTCATGGTGCACAACTTTGGGGCTGTTCCTCTTGTTTTATATTGAATAAAATTCATAGTTGAAAGGAACATTAATGCCTTGTTCGTCTGACTTGTTCCAGACAAGTTTTTCTCGTCGAGTTTTCTGCACAGCACTACCTTTCTTCGGTGGTTTTATCATAACTCGAGTTTTAAAGATCCTATTGACGTGATTCTTTTTGGGTTGTCTTCACAACTTAATTTTCTATGATATGTCAAAATTTCACGGTCATTGGATTTGTGGTTTCTGATCTACACGAGTTTCTTTGCAGCGTTCCAGAACTATTTTTTTTTGCTCGGTAGAATAGGTTGACCTTTGCTCGATCTTTCGATCGTAACTTGAGATTCTCTCGACGGATTTGAGTGATTCTTGTTGTGTAATCTTCATGACTTGATTCTCCCTAATATCTATCACTTTTATCACGGTGAAACACGTTTAGATTAGTCTCACACGCAATTTCTTTAATATATTGTTTTTCTGCCGAAGGGGTTGGGATTTAATTGTTTCTGCTGCGTAAGATTTTTTTATTCTACCATTCATCCCCCTCTAGTAGCTTTTCACGTGCTATTCAATCCTACACTCACACACACCACTTGATATTTATTCTATTGTATCCACTATTCTCTATAGTCTCAGAGGAGTTTAGGCTGTAGAGAGGAGAGCCTCTAGTCATTCATTCAAATTAGGAAGGAGTCTCTCTCTTCTCAATTCGAATTTGGGAATGGTATGGCTTACATATTCTTTATTGTATTTGTGACTTTATACATAATAAAGATGTTATCCTTAGTCTTCTTTTATTCATATACTAGGATGAAATGTTTCTTGTTTGATTGGGGATTCCATATATGTAGTAGGACTAGTCTTTATGATTATGTCATAACAATCTTATTCTATCATCATAAACACTACAAACCCTCACTATAGTCTACTTAGGTATGATATGATCATGTTAATATGAATAACTTATTCCATGTTTCGACATTGGTTCAACGATGTTTAGGTTAGTCAATGCCTTAGGATGGCTTGTGCCACGGATCCTAAGGTATTTACTTAATATGCTGGCATGGTGCTAGAATAGTTAAGTAGAGTTTGATGTCATAGAATCACGGATTGAAGAGGTAGGCAGTAGGTGGTGACAGCCGTATCTGTCCTTTGTATTCCTCCACGTCTTGGCGGAGTTTCCCTAGTATTGCTAGGGGTGAGCCCTTACCCATGTGTTTAACAACTTAGTATAACAATTCACCACTGACATGCTCATTAGTATCTAACCTAGGATATGTTTATGTATATTAGAGGAATTATAGGAGCAACTCCCTAACTCCTAGTCTAACCTCCATTAGACCTATTTATCCACTTATAATATAATTATCTTGTGTGTGTCACACTATCTCCACATATCTATTACCCATCCTCACTAGAACCCTTCCTAGACAAATCTACCATTTTCATTTGACAATTGTTATACTTCCACTTAGCCTCTCTTTGTGAAAATATAAATGAAACCCTTTGGAATACTCTTTGAGGGTAAATTCTACACTGATAGTTTTCGTGTAGTTGCGGATTTTTTTTCTGACGTAACAAACATCAACAAGGTTCAACAAGTATGTTCAGGAGGAATTGTGGTTGAGTTGATCGGGGGGGGGGGGGGGGTCACACAGCATATTTGGGTCATGAACAATGCATATGAAGGTATTGTGGACGTTGTTGGAAGGTGTTTGCACGTGTATAAGGAGTCCATAGATGTGGCAACATGGTTCCAAGGTGTGATGAAGAGATATGGACGTGAAGATGTGGCTGGAAAGGTCCAACAGGCTGGTTGACGCCTCATGCTGTGGCTGAGCTGGTTATAGTTTGTTTATGGAAAGTTTCGAATTTGTTTTGGTTAGATTTTGTATCGGTCACGAAGTTGAGTTGTATTAGAAATGTTTAGAACATTTCTAAGATGTTTGGAAGTCTTGAGATTGCTTCTATCTGCATATAATAGAGTCTTGTGCATCTATGGAAAGTTTCGGTAGAAACTGGGTAGAGTCCTAGTTTGGATTAGGTTGGCCTTAATTAGGGCTCATGGTACGACGACTTTGGGGCTGTTCCTTTTATGTCTTGAGCATTAAATATGTTGTTAGAGGAGCTTTTTATGCCTTGTTCATTCGTCGAGTAATTCTCATTGAGTTTCTGCGATGCTCAACCTTTCTTTAGTGTTTTGATGGTAACTCGATTTTTACACAATGAATTGACATGGTTCTTTTTGATTTCTATTCACAGCTCAAATATCAACTATCTATGAAAATTTCACGGTCATTGGATATTTGGTTTTTTAGTTACATGAGTTTCTTTGCAGCGTAGCAGATCTGTTTGCTCTCCATTAGAAAAGATTGACCTTTGCTGTGGGTTTGGGTCATAACATGAGTTTTACACGACGTTTTCTCGTGATTCTTTTCATGGTGTCTTCTTGACTTGATTATATGCAATATCTAATTGTTTTGTCAAGGTTTAACACTTTTAGATCTATCGGACACACGGATTCTCTATCAGATTGATTTCTATCGAGGTGTTTTTGTTGCTTCCGCTGAAAAGTTTTAATCTACCATTCACCCCCTCTCATGTAGATTTTCACGTGCTTTTTGATCCTACAAGATGGATAACAAAGAAACATGCGATCAATGGATCTAGCTTAAAATTTATCAAAATTACCATGTTTCTTAACAAAGCATTTGCAATCAAAGACCCTAAGGTGTGTGACACTAGTCCTATGTCCAAAACGAAGCTCATATGGAGTTTTTCCTACCTTAGCATGCAAGAAATCGCGATTTGAGACATAATAAGTGGTTGCAATTGTATCTGTCCAAAATTTCCTAGGAGTTTGATATCCATAAAGCATAGTCCTAGTCATCTCAACTAAGGTTTTGTTCTTTCTCCCTACGACACCATTTTGTTGAGGTACATAGGATGAAGAAAATTGATGATGTATTCCATTTTCAGCACAAAAGTGATCAAATGATTGGTTTTTAAATTCAGTTCCACTATCACTTCTAATAGCTTTTAAAGATCTTGGATGGTCAAGTGAAAGTCTAAGAACTAAACTTCTAAAGTGACTAAAAGTTTCATTCTTATATGGTATAAAGTAAACCCAAAAGTATCTATGAAATTAATCAACAATTAAAAGCACATACCACTTAGCTCCAAAAAATTGACCATGAGAAGGTCCTACGATGTCAAGGTGTAAAAGTTGTGCTGATGCTATTATCATGGTCACTTTGAGTGGAGCATGTAAACCTACAACCATCCACTATGTAGAAAAGGATAATTCGAGACGTTCCCAAACGAAGAAGGGAGATGAACAAACCTTGCATATCCGTCATCACGTCTCGCATTACAATGTCATCAGAGATGCTTGGCAGGTGCATCACCGATCAGCCTAAGTGCGAGACATGCTAAAAAATAATGCATCTCCTTTTGTTGAGTCATAATAGACAGGCTTTAGGGGGTCATTGGAGATGGGCTCCGAGCGCGTCGCCCATTAGCGTACATGCGAGACATGCTCTAATACAGCGCATCGCAGATTTATTGACTGATTCGAGACGTGCTTTATGTTAGCCCGTCGCAGATTTGTTGGCTGATCTGAGATGTGCTGTAGGAAAGTGTGTCTCCTTTATTTAGGTAGTCCAAGATGTCCCTATGTTACAACACGTCGTAGATTGTTTACAGACAGGTCACTGCGGCACTAACAAAAGACGCTCCCTGCTAGACACATGTCTCCTATTAGGGGCCCCCACCCCTGATTATCCTCGTTGTCGGCTGCATCCTGGAGCTAGCCAGGATTGGCAGCCACATTGCCAGTGTCAAAAACATATACATATAGAAACATATGTATAGCCAAATGGAGATCTCACACATTGAACAATCAAATATTAACAAAGTATCAATCGTGATTACCAAGTAACTATTTACACAGAATTCCCCTGTTCATCCAGCTCAACAAGTAACTAATTACACAAAATAATAACTATCACCTAATCCTCTACTTGGTAATGAAATTCTCCATTTGAATTAATGAGTTCAGAAATGATGAACGTGCATAGTACATCTCTAATTTGCTCGAGGCTAAGATCTTAAGCGTTTCTGAAGGCGGGTCCGTAGTCCTGCCACATGATAAAATGAGATTTAGCAAAAGATTGGTAATAAAGTAAAATTAATGCACTTACACATACATTGCAATTAGGCTGCTCTCCAAATAAAGCCATGTGTAAGCAGACATGGAAGCAGCACGTGTTGCCTGGAGCTTGTTGTGGGATGTCGAATGTAGTATGATGTTTAAGTTGTCGGCGTTTTCCATTTACTTGTCCAAAAGCCCTAAACAAAAACATTCACAGTTAATGTAAAATTACCGTTCAAGGATGAAACAGTCAGAAACCAATGTGAAGAAGGAACTTACTCGTCAATAACTGAAGAGATATCACTCCATGCATGGGTTATTTGCTCGCCAGTTTTTCATCTCTCGGCCTTGAGGAGCCATAGTACCAGACTTGGTCGTACCTTGTAGAAATTTCTATGGTTATCAAATGGTTACCTGGGTTCAATGGTACTACTAGAAGCTCTTTATCACTGTAGTGTTTCATTGCCTTCACAAAATATTGAACAACATCTTTTTGGCCCCTCGATGTTTGAATATAAGTTTTCGCTGGTACTTGCGGGTCAAGATATATAGGAGATGCATTTCCCGTGTTATGACGAGTATGTTGTTGCTGGTGCCTACATGCAAAATGCCAAATTTGTTACATATAACACTTATATTAGTATATGTACTGAAGAATATAGTTTTCGATGACTTATAATGTGAAGCAGCGTATTAGAGAGACATCCAACGCATCGAGGTTGAAAAGGTCATAGAGATCGGACCATTCGATGACAAAAGCGCCATCACCCGAGAGAAAGTGTTTATCCTCCGATGCCACTATTATGGTTTCACACATTTTGTAATTTTCCATGTAGTATTGATGAAGTTGAACACAATGTTTACCAACTTGTTTGATTGCGGCCGCAATTAACATCAACTTTCCCCTTTTAAACTCTGGGTTTGCATGCATCATAGCTTTCGGTGCCCTCGGGTTAGTTTCTGACTCTTTCATTGGTTTCTTCCAAGCTTCCTTCGACATGAATTGTCGTTGCGGCTGACTCTTGTTCTTGGCACGTACATTCTTTGTTATCTTTGCTGACGGTTGATCATGTGTAAGGTGCAGGGCACTTCGAGTGCAAGGTGGAGACTGATGGGCTGCTCTTCAAGTGGAGACTTCTGCATCAGCTCTAGAGTTGGAGACAGATGCGGCTTCTCTCTAACTAGAGGCAACTGCTATCTAATTGGAGACTTTTGTTGCTTCTTTGTTAATGGAGGCAACGATAGCTCTGGAATTGGAGACAGATCCATCTTTTCTGGATTTGGATGCAAACAATTTCTTTGTCCCATTTAAGCTTAGGCAACCCACGTATGCGATCAAGAGCACAAACACACTTGAGATGATCAAAGCCTACGTGACCAAGTCTACGATGCAAAAAATATAAGTCTTTCAAATCATTACGAACTAGACACCTATGCTTAGAGGATGACATATTAAAACATGTTTTAAAAACTCTACCAAACCAAGACATGTTAACTCACCATTAGAATCTACAACCTTGCAGAAATTTCTAGTGAAAATAATTTCTATATTTTCATCAAGCAATTGTGAAAGAGAAAACAAGTTGTATTTCAAATTTTTGACTAGTGCCACATCTTTCATAGTGTAGTTATTATTTACCCTAACCGAACCCTTAACAATTATAGGAGTTGAAGAATTACCGTCAAAAGTAACATTCTCTACATGTGACACAAAAAGAGAGGGAGAACAACCATTTTTGGTTACTGGTCATGTGGCGTGAGCAACCTGAATCCACAAGCCAAATTTTCTCCTTCCTTAAGCCTGTAACCTACATAGCAGCACAATACGTCGATGACTCAATACTACGGTTAGTCAAAAGGCATTTAGGAATCCACTACGGAGTCACACGACATTTAGCAGGAATAACACGTGAAATTTGAGAAAATACAGCAGGCTTATAGGACAAATTTTAAGAATTCTTATTCACAACAACTGATTTATGAAATGCGTTATGTGTAGCATGAAAAAGAGTAGGTTTGGGAGCAAACATTGCATTTTTATTACTCATTACAGCAGGTTGCATGTTCCTAACATTGGGTTCAGCACGTGCGACAAGTTCTACTCAGTTGTTATGTGATCAGGCAATCATTCTTTCCTTTTTCTTTTGTTTGGCTAGTGTATAACAAAAATCTATGACATGAATATCACTACAACAGTACGTACAATGAAAAGTAACCTTATGTTCATGTCTAGATGAGCAAGCAACAGGTTTATTAGAAACTGAATGAGACAACACTATTGCAAATTTGAAAACCACTTCTTTTTGTTTATAAACTATTTGAATCAAACCATTTCCTGATGACTTTACAATTTCAAGTGGATTTGCTTTAGCATGAGCACGAGAATCAAAATTTAAACCAATTTTATCATTGCAAGACTTAGATGAATTCAGTAACAAGTTTAGGTTCCTTATTTGCAGTACAAAACTGTTCTAGTGTCATATGCATGTCATCAAGTTTCTTGGACAAGTCTAGACATTTTTCACATGCAGTTTTCCTTTTAGTTTGCAATTAGAACAAGAATTAACTTCATGGACACGTAAAGCATTGTTCAAAGAAAAAATCTCATCCCTAGCGTGATGTAGATTCTTATTAAGATCATCACAGCGAGAACAATGCAAATCAATTGTAGAACAACGAGCATGTTTCATATTTTTATTATTAAGTACAGCAAGCTTTTTGTTATTTTCAGTTTCAAGTTCAAGCCCATCAAGTGTTTAGGTGTGCACACTTCTTAAAGTGGACAATTGTTCATAAATCAAATCACAAGATGAGCAAGAATCATCACTAGAAATCAAGGTTTTTACACATTTAATTTTATATTCTAGTGAGTCAATTTTAATGTATCTTTGTTTATTTTTCTTGTCCTATTTTTTAAGTACATTAGTGGCACAAAAAATAGCATCAGAGAATGTATTGTAAGAGGGACTTACCTCCTCACTATCGCTGATTTGTTTGTCTTCCTCCAAGCTTGAACTTGAGTTGCTCGCCATGAGACAAGTATTCGCCGAAGTCCCTTCATCTTCGTCACTTACAATATCAACGTCGCTCGAGCAATAATCTTGAATTGCGAAGAAAAATTTTGTCAATTATTCTACGTTAAGTGAAACTCTTATTTTTCTTGATGTAGTTGGCAGAGGAGTGCTTCGTTCTTGTTTGCTTTTCATCACGGCAAATAGGACATGAAAGGTTAGGGCAATCCATACAAAAATGTCCTGTCTTACCACATTTGAAGCATCGTTGAGAACGGGCACTTCTTCTCCTTCTAATTCTCACATTTTGCAATGCTTTTGAGAACCGAGTAGAGATGAGTGCAAGCTTCTCCTCTGGAAATGCTTCAATCTAATCAAGGGTTAGAGAGGAAAGCAAAGCAAGTGTACCACAAGATGAAGGTTGGCTAGAACTAGACATTTCATGTTTAGAAACAAATGCAAGAGACTTGTTGGGGTTCTTACGTGAAGTTCTGTCAATTTCATGAGTTTTAAATTTAGAATATAGCACATCTAAAGTAAGTGTACTCATGACAATAGATTCATGGATAGATGTATCTCCCAGATTGACATGTCTAATGCACTAAACAATTGTGTAGCATTCTCATCATTTGAAAAATTAACATTTGACGCTATGCAAGTTGCTGAGGATTTTATTAAAGCAAGCAAAGAATTCATCGATCGATTGACCTAGTTGCATCTCATAACGCATGTACTCTTTCTTGAACATATATTGACATACATTTTTGATTGTGTTGGATCCTTCGTGGTGGTCACATAAAGCTTTTCATATGTCGTATGCTGATCGGAGTTGTGCAACACGATCGAAATCACATTGGGCCAATCCTCGTATGATCAAGTTCTCCGCCTTGTTGTTGTTGTCGACATCTCTCATGTTTGTAGTCGTAACTTGATCATTTGGTGGCACGTTGAAAGACTTGTACACCCTTTCCCTATATAATGAATCCTTGCACTTGTATATAGGCCTCCATACGAGCTTTCCAAACCTGAAAATCAACGCCATGGAATGAAAGTGCATCTAGGACTCCCTTGTGGGTTTTGGATGATTTATGACAAGCAATTGGGATCCTAATTCTTTTGTTGAGATGAATGCAGAAAAATGATGAAAGATGAGCAAAGTGCCAAAAAGAGGAAATTGAGAAGGAAAATGGATTTGAGCTCAAGGAGAAGAAACTAGTAGTTTAGTATGTGTGGAGTGTGTTAAGGAAACACACCCAAGAGCTCAATCTCATTTAATCACACACACACATGCACAAAGCTATACAGGACCGGACTAGTCCGATGTCCACCGGACTAGTCCGATATCACATTCTGCACAAGATCGGACAAGTCCGGTCATCACCGGACTAGTCCGATAATTCTTCTGTTCCACTTCGGACTAGTCCTCCCCAGTGCGGACTAGTCCTCAACACAATGCACAAGTCACTAGATCGGACAAGTCCGGTCTCCACCGGACTAGTCCGATATCCTTTCTGATCCACTTCGGACAAGTCCGGTGTTTACACGGACTAGTCCGATATACACACTGATCTAAATCGGACAAGTCCTCCAAGTGCGGACTTGTCATCCTAAACACTAAAGGTTTCACAGGTCCGGACCAGTCCGATGACAATCGGACTAGTCCGAAGTTTTCCAGCAGTGAAATCGGACAAGTCCGTTTTCAAACGGACTAGTCCGATATTCCTGGACACTTAGGGTTTGCTTCTCACAGCACACCGGACTAGTCCGGTCACCACCACGGACTAGTCCGAATTTTCTGAACCCTAACGGTAACTTCCAGAAACCCCTTATAAATAGAGGTGCACGGCCCACATTCAAACTCTCTCGAACCCTAGCGCCGTCACACCTCCCAAGAGCCTCAAAAACTACCTCTCTCCACAAAACCAAGTGCCAAATTGATCACTACATTGAAGATCACTTGTAGATCATTGGAGAGGGCACTTGATACGCGATTGAGCTCTTGGAACCGATAAAATTCAAGAAGGCCTATTCACCCCCCCCTCTAGGCCAACATTCAATTGGTATCAGAGCAAGGTTCTTCAAGAAAGAGTGCAACCGCTCGAAGAGATCATGTCGGACATGAAGGAAGTCCAAAAGATCAACAACCAGGAAGAGATGAACAATGACAAGCATCAAAAGCTTGAGAAGTATCTCGAAGCCATTCAAGACTTTGACGATGATGATGAGGAGACATTGGAGCTGAAAGCTCTCCTTAGAAAGAAAGCGCTTTCCAAAGGGAAAGCCAAAGTTGAAGAAAAGAAGAAGGGGAGTAGTCACACCGACTACTCCCGATATCCTTTTAATTATGACCGTTTAAATTCTAACAGCAATCACTATCTATCCATTCCCCTTGGAAAAGCCCCACACTTCGATGGGAGTGACTACTCTATGTGGAGGCAAAACATGAAGATGCACTTGATTTCCCTTAACCCAAGTTTATGGCATATTGTGTGCACAGGAATCAATATCCCAGATGACGACGAAGAGCTCACGCCAAGTCAAGAGCAAGCCATCCACAGGAATGCACAAGCCGCAGCCGTCATCACCTCATCTCTAAGTCGAGATGAATTCACAAAGGTGGACGGATTAGAAATTGCCAAAGAAATCTGGGATACCCTACAAACAGCGCATGAAGGTGACAGACATGTGAGGGAAGCCAAGATTGAAATGATTGAGGGCGAACTAGGAAGGTTCGCGATTGAGGAAGATGAGTCACCCCAGGACATGTACAACAGACTGAAGACTCTCGTGAACAAGGTTCGATCATATGGGAGCAGAAAGTGGAATGATCACGAGGTTGTAAAGCTCATCCTTAGAGCTTTCATGCCTCGCAATGTTACACTTTGCTCTATGATCCGAGAGAGTCCGGGGTACAAGAAAATGACTCCTGATGAACTGCTTGGCAAGATCATTAACCTTGAGATGATGGAGAAGCAAGCCAAGCACGTAAAAGAAATAGCCGACCTCACATCGGCCAAGAAGAAGGGAGTTGCCCTAAAGTCCTCACTCAAGCCTTTATCCAAAGAAGCAAGAGAAGCACAGCTTGAGGAGGACAGCGATGATGAAAGCAGCGAGCTAGATGAAGAAGATATGATTTTGTTCATGAAGAAGTTTAAGAGAATTATGAAGAAAAGACAAGGAACAAAATCAAATGAAGCAAAATACAAAGAAAGGACGAAGCCAAAGATGAGGCGGGCGTGCTATAACTGTGGTGAATACAACCACTTTATAGTCGACTGCCCGTATGAGGACAATAAGAAGAAGAACAAAGAGTCCAAGCCTCAAGCAAAGAAGTTCTTCAAGAAGAAGAAACAAGCTGAACAAGCACACATTGGAAAGGAATGGGACTCAAACGATGAGTCTTCATCGTCCGATGAAGAAGAATTGGCTAGCATAGCCATCGAGAGCGTGTCCAAGAAACCCACACTCTTTCCCACGCTCGGTGCAAAGAAGGCAAATGGGACTTGCCTCATGACTAAGGAAGGTAAACGCAAGGTAAATATCAAAACTCCTTCCTTACATTCTTATTCAAGTGATGATGATTTAGATAGTGATGAAGATATGCTAGCTGGCTTAGATAGAAAAACTGCTGCAAAAATGAAATTCTTGCTTAACCAACTTGTTGAGAAGGAAGAGCTAATCGATCGTCAAGAAGACATGATTATCTCCCAAAAGGAGAAGCATGTGGAACTTGACAATCTTCTAGTTCATGAAAAGGAAAGAAGCCACTCACTAGAGCTTGAGCTAGCTTCAAGCAAGAAAACTTGCTTGGAGCTAACCAACTCAAATGTAGCAATCAAGGACCAACTTGATGACCTGATCAAGGTCAACAAGATCCTTGAAGTGCAAATTGAGTCACTCAAGCTTAGTGAACCCTCCTCCTCTTCAAGCCTACCTTCTCAATCCACTTCAAGTAATAATACTCATATCTGCAAATGTGAAAAGATAAACACCAGGTTGAAAGAAAAGTCCACCTCCACAAAGGACAAAAACCCTACCCAATGTGTAATATTTGACAAGAAAAGGATCAACTATGCACGTAGTGCATATTTGGTCCAAAGACCTCCAAATGTCAAGTATGGCATTGGTTATTCCTATGATGGAAAGCAAAGAGCTGGAAATCATAAGAATAACAAGGGAAAGATTACCTTTGTGAAAGGAGGACCCTCCCAACCCGGCAGCACGAAAACTAAAAATCTGAACTCTCATGAAAACCGGACTAGTCCGGTTGTGGTCCGGACAAGTCCGGTCATCCGGACAAGTCCGGTCACACAGACTAGTCCGACCAATAATCAGCAACAACTCCTGTTTAAAACCTTCGATGCTTCATATGTATTAATGAGAAACAATATTGGTAAAGTGTATGCTTATTATGCTGGGCCACGCCATGGGAACACAAAATCCCATGTGTGGGTGCCCAAATGTATTGTCACTAACCTCCAAGGACCCAAGCAAGCTTGGGTACCTAAAACCAAGGCGTAACTTGTTTCTGCAGGCCTACTCCTCCGGTGGATCCAAATGGGTGCTAGACAGTGGATGCACAAACCACATGACCGGAGAAAGGAGGATGTTTGTGGAGTATGAAGTGAACGAGGACCCAAATGAAGGGATCTACTTTGGAGACAACAGTCAAGGGAGGGTCCTCGGTACCGGTAAAATAGCCATATCCTCTGAACATACTCTTTCACATGTTTTGCACGTTGAATCTTTAGATTATAACCTGCTGTCCATATCTCAATTGTGCGACAAGGGTTATAATTGCCTGTTTACTAACGAGGGTGTGATCGTCTCAAGAAGGAGCGATGGTTCTATTGCATTCAAGGGTATGTTGAAGGGAAAGCTTTACCTTGTTGACTTCAACAAGGATAAAGCCGAACTCGACACATGCTTGATTGCAAAGACCAACATGGGTTGGCTGTGGCATAGACGGCTGGCACATGTTGGTATGAGGAACCTTCAAAAACTCCTCAAGGGCGATCACATCCGAGGTTTGAAAGATGTTGTGTTTGAGAAAAACAGGCCATGTAGCGCGTGCCAAGCAGGGAAACAAGTTGGAGCACAGCATCCTACGAAGAACATCATGACCACAACAAGACCGCTCGAACTACTTCATATGGACTTGTTTGGTCCAATTGCTTACATAAGCATCGGCGGTAACAAGTATGGTTTAGTTGTTGTTGATGATTTTTCCCGCTTCACTTGGGTGTTCTTTTTGCATGAAAAATCAGAAACACAAGGGACACTCAAGAAGTTCTTCAAGCGAGCACAAAACGAATTTTCATTACAAATCAAGAGTATTCGGAGTGACAATGGCACGGAGTTCAAAAACATACAAGTGGAGGAGTACCTTGATGAAGAAGGAATCAAGCACGAATTTTCAGCACCATACTCCCCACAACAAAATGGAGTTGCCGAAAGGAAGAACCGCACGCTCATAGAAATGGCAAGAACTATGCTCGATGAATACAAGACTTCGGACCGATTTTGGGCGGAAGCAATCAACACAGCTTGCCACGCCACAAATCGCCTCTATCTTCATCGACTACTAAAGAAGACCCCCTATGAGCTACTCACCGGTAACAAACCGAACATTTCATATTTTCGAGTTTTTGGTTCTCCTTGCTATATTTTAAACAAGAAGCCCAGGACTTCAAAGTTCGCTTCGAAGTCCGATGAAGGTTTCTTGCTTGGCTATGATTCGAACACTTACGCCTATCGTGTCTTCAACAAGTCCTCCGGACTTGTTGAAGTGGCACGTGACGTAGTGTTCGATGAAACTAATGGCTCCCAAAAGGAGCAAGTTGATCAATGTGAATTAGGTAAAGAAGAAGCCCCCTATCAAGCATTGAAGAGAATGGCTCTAGGCGAAGTACGACCACAAGAGTCAACGTCACAAATACAAGATGAAAGTGAACCACAAGATGAAATCAACCATCAAGGGGGAGCCTCAATACAAGATCAACCACAGGAGTACGAACGTAATGAACAAATCAACGAGGACAACAACTCAGGGGGAGAAGAAGATGATCACCAACACACGACTCCCCAAGTACCACACCCAAGAGTACACCAATGCATTCAAAGGGATCACCCGATCGACAACATCATCGGCGACATCCAAAAGGGAGTAACCACTAGATCTCGCATAGCAAATTTTTGTGAACATTACTCGTTTGTCTCCTTTTTGGAACCCCGCAGGACTGAGGATGCATTGAAGGATCCGGACTGGGTAGTGGCGATGCAAGAAGAGTTGAACAATTTCAAGAGAAACGAGGTCTGGGAACTTGTGGCAAGACCCAATGCAAATGTTGTAGGCACCAAGTGGGTCTTCCGCAACAAGCAAGACGAACACGGTGTGGTAACAAGAAACAAGGCACGACTTGTGGCCAAAGGTTACTCACAAGTCGAAGGTTTGGATTTCGATAAAACTTTTGCTCCAGTAGCTAGGCTTGAATCAATTAGAATATTACTTGCATATGCTACTCACCATGATTTCAAGCTGTATCAAATGGATGTGAAAAGCGCCTTCCTCAACGGACCGATCAAGGAGGAGGTGTACGTGGAGCAACCACCCGGGTTTGAAGACGAAGAGTTCCCCGATCACGTGTATAAACTGCGTAAGGCTCTCTATGGCCTCAAACAAGCTCCTAGAGCTTGGTATGAGTGCCTTAGAGATTTTTTAATAGATAATGGTTTTCAAATTGGCAAAGTAGACTATACGTTATTCACAAAAAATCTGGATAATGATCTTTTTATTTGCCAAATATATGTTGATGATATAATTTTTGGGTCAACTAATCAATCCTTCTGTGAAGAGTTTAGCAAAATTATGACAGAGAGATTCGAAATGTCGATGATGGGAGAATTGAAGTACTTCTTGGGATTCCAAGTGCGACAACAAAGGGAAGGAACTTTTATAAGCCAAACCAAGTACACGCAGGACATCCTCAAGAAGTTTGGCATGGACAAAGCAAAGCCGATAAAGACTCCCATGGCAACGAATGGGCACTTGGACCTCAATGAAGATGGAACGAGCGTCGACCAAAAGGTATATCGCTCCATGATTGGATCTTTACTATATTTATGTGCATCTAGGCCAGACATCATGTTGAGTGTTTGCTTGTGTGCAAGATTTCAAGCCAACCCCAAGGAATGTCATTTGACAGCCGTTAAGAGAATCTTAAGATATTTGGTTCATACACCCAACCTTGGTCTTTGGTACCCAAAAGGCTCAAAATTCAATCTCATTGGGTATTCCGATGCAGATTATGCCGGGTGCAAAGTAGATAGAAAAAGTACTTCCGGCACTTGCCAATTTCTAGGAAGATCCTTAGTTTCTTGGTCATCCAAGAAACAGAATTCCATTGCATTATCCACAGCCGAAGCGGAGTATGTTGCAGCCGGGAGTTGTTGTGCACAACTTCTTTGGATGCGACAAACTCTAAGGGATTATGGTTACAATATGAACCATATTCCTCTCCTTTGTGATAATGAGAGTGCCATTAAAATAGCACACAATCCAGTTGAGCACTCTAGAACAAAACATATAGACATAAGACACCACTTCTTGAGAGACCATTCCATGAAAGGAGACATATCCATCTCTCATGTCAACACCCAAAAACAATTAGCCGACATATTCACCAAGCCACTTGATGAAAAACGCTTTTGTGAACTCCGAAATGAGCTAAATGTTCTTGATTCTCGGAGTGTGGCTTGAAAAGTTGCATACCTGTATGTTTCTTCAAAATTTTGATTGAATTGTGAAAATCATCCCTCTTCACTTTTCTCTCGAAAACTATGTCAATTATTAGATCTTGATGAATTTTGATCATAGTATGATTGTTGTTTGCTTACTGGTCAAATTCATCAAGATTATTTGAATTGTTTTGTCTCTCTAATCTCCAATATTGAACCTTCAAATATATATGAATGGGCTATGCTTTTCTCTCCTGGTGACCACGAACAAGTCCGTGGTTACCCGGACTAGTCCGCCCATTGCAGACTTGTCCGCAGAGTGCCGGTTAGGCCGGACTAGTCCGACAGACCACGGACTAGTCCGATATAAGTCTCTGGACGACTTCGGACTAGTCCGGTCATGTCCGGACTTGTCCGATTTTTCGTGTCCTTAACCCTAGCCGCCACCAAACCCTAATTCATTCACTCTCACACTCGCCCCAAGCATTCTCTCTCTTGCGCTCGAGCAGCTCCGTTCCTCCTCCTCCCTCTCAACCTCGCCAAGAAGAAAGCGATGAAGATGATGAAGACGATGAGAGGACTGACAGCGAAGAGTGAAGCCCTAGGACCTCCCTCTCTCTCTTTTTGGTGTCTTGATGCCAAAGGGGGAGAGATTGAGGGGGAGCCTCTAGACTTAGCTTTAGCTGCATAGAATGCGAGGAGAGAGTCTCCATGTATTTTCTATTTGTGATTGTAATTGTTTAACGCTATTTTCATATCATGTTTGGTCCTATGTTAAATTGCTCAGTTAATTTGCAAGTGTGTGATGAAATCTGAATTTTTGCTCCTGAAATGCTATATTCACTTGATATTAGTTGATCAATGCAAATTCTGTCATTCTTAATGCATTCATGCTCTTAGTATGCATCCCACCATAAAGAATGCACATATGAATGATTCTCTTGTTGCTTGATGCATTTTTGAGTCATATGTGCATACTTTATGAAAAATCTCATTTTATACCTCATTTTGTGAAATCTCAATTGGTTGTCATCAATCACCAAAAAGGGGGAGATTGAAAGTGCATCTAGGACTCCCTTGTGGGTTTTGGATGATTTATGACAAGCAATTGGGATCCTAATTCTTTTGTTGAGATGAATGCAGAAAAATGATGAAAGATGAGCAAAGTGCCAAAAAGAGGAAATTGAGAAGGAAAATGGATTTGAGCTCAAGGAGAAGAAACTAGTAGTTTAGTATGTGTGGAGTGTGTTAAGGAAACACACCCAAGAGCTCAATCTCATTTAATCACACACACACATGCACAAAGCTATACAGGACCGGACTAGTCCGATGTCCACCGGACTAGTCCGATATCACATTCTGCACAAGATCGGACAAGTCCGGTCATCACCGGACTAGTCCGATAATTCTTCTGTTCCACTTCGGACTAGTCCTCCCCAGTGCGGACTAGTCCTCAACACAATGCACAAGTCACTAGATCGGACAAGTCCGGTCTCCACCGGACTAGTCCGATATCCTTTCTGATCCACTTCGGACAAGTCCGGTGTTTACACGGACTAGTCCGATATACACACTGATCTAAATCGGACAAGTCCTCCAAGTGCGGACTTGTCATCCTAAACACTAAAGGTTTCACAGGTCCGGACCAGTCCGATGACAATCGGACTAGTCCGAAGTTTTCCAGCAGTGAAATCGGACAAGTCCGTTTTCAAACGGACTAGTCCGATATTCCTGGACACTTAGGGTTTGCTTCTCACAGCACACCGGACTAGTCCGGTCACCACCACGGACTAGTCCGAATTTTCTGAACCCTAACGGTAACTTCCAGAAACCCCTTATAAATAGAGGTGCACGGCCCACATTCAAACTCTCTCGAACCCTAGCGCCGTCACACCTCCCAAGAGCCTCAAAAACTACCTCTCTCCACAAAACCAAGTGCCAAATTGATCACTACATTGAAGATCACTTGTAGATCATTGGAGAGGGCACTTGATACGCGATTGAGCTCTTGGAACCGATAAAATTCAAGAAGGCCTATTCACCCCCCCCCTCTAGGCCAACATTCATGGAACACACAAGGTTTTTGTGAAGTATTTCTCCATGTTCATTAGCAAAAATGTGGGGACCGGAATCCCGACCTCCAAGGATCACATTGGGTGGTGTCGTGCGATGCGACACCCAAGAGTATACAAGAATAGAACGAGAAAAAATTTACAATACCAAGTCTTTATTTAAAAGCACAGCAGAAGTCTTAAAATACAACGGAAGGGAAAATAACTATACATCATGGCTACGCTCTTGGCACTAGCTATGCAAAAGCAAAGTCATCCATGCCCTGGATACTTCGCACTAGCAGCACACAATTCACGGCGACGTGCAGGGTTCCCACTCGGCTGTAAAACCTGGAGAGGGTGCAGCCTTGGCATCAAACCCGTCATCAGTCGTATAATCTGCAAAAACTCATTAACTGCAAACGTGAGCATAAGGCTCAGCAAGACTAACCCGTCTCACTAGACATATGTAAGGGTGAATACTAAGCATAGGTAAGGTAAAGCATAAGGACTTGCCTACAAGTGGATCCTTATATTCATATTTTAAGTAGGACACGACAATCCTCAGGCACAGCACATCGTAGACGCCACAATCAAATAAGAAACGCTTTGCCAATGATATGACGTGCACAAATCACATAATGCTACTACAGGTAAAGTATGGGGAAACTGTAAACTTTTAATTGCACTCTCTCTAAGCCAGACCAGGTTGTCCAAGCAATTTGTAAACCAATATATCATATTCTCCTGACTTCTTCAGTATTTACTATGTCACGGCGCAGTGAACAAGTGGTACTCTATTACCGTGAGGGATGGTGATTGCAATCAGGACATACCCAGAACAACACGACACATAAACACTTTCGGAAATGCCAGCGAGTACTTACAGCAGTACCTACATACCAATTTAGTACATGTCGTATATGGCCACCTTTCACTAAATACTCGAATGTCGAACCGGTCGATCCGTCATGAGTAGGAGGTCACTGTGTGGGGTGTACTCTTACGTGCCCGCCAGCTGATTTACACCTTGCTGCCCTCAACCCACACCTATAAAACGGAACGGAATGCCTCGACAAACCAGTATCAAGCTACGCCAGTTTACTAGAGCCCATTCCTCCAGTATGTCGTCGGTACAATTCAAGCTTGTCCAGCAGGACCGCACACGACACGGTCCTCAATCGACGCAAGTAGGGCTATGCACATGAGACCACGTCTCGCTGTATCCTACCCACTGCTCGGTCTCAATTTCATATTCATAAACCATTTTCTTATTTTGGGATCTCTCGTGTGACAAAATTCCTATCGCGTGAGTAGATTCCAACTACTCGACTTCTACCGATTCCTATGAGCATAAGCATAGCAGTGTCTACTCAACAGGCCGTAGACCTACCCAAGACTCTATAGGATTTGTGGGCCATGCATGTGGATGCCAAACACTTTAAACGTAATGGACAATCATCTGAAGACGTAAGGTAAAATAAAACTGCAAAACACTGTAAGGAACTTGAATGCAATCTGGGGCTTGCCTGAATGCGAGTCTGAGCCTATGTTAGTTTCTGGCTGCTGGACCTCCAAGGCTTCTGACTGCTCCTCGATTTCAGCTACTACACGATATGCATATACTAGGTATGAGTGATTTTGAAAATAATTAATATGCTTGAGGTAGTGTGAATATCCTAGGATAAAATAATATAATTATCTTAATTGGCTTTGGGACTTTTATGGTAAATACTAGTGACTACGGAGAAGACTCTTGCAAAGAACAGGAGATGATCAAGGTAGTTTGTTGTTCTTAAAAATTATGGTAAGTAATAATCTTCTCTAAATTTTGGTTGAAATTTTGGAGAGGTATCATGGCTACCAGGAGTAGTATCATGTATAGGGGATCTCACTGGTTCTAGGAAAATTTATTTCACCATTCTATAAGCTTCCTACAGGGAGAAATTGATTTTTCATGTTTGGGTAAATTTTTGGAAATTGATTTTCCATTTTTCTCAATTTATAACTACATAGAGATTTGGAATATTGATCCACTCAGTATTTTAAATCCAAAGATCTTGAAACCTTTACTGGAGATCAAGGGTATTAACAATAGTGTTCTGACCAAAATTGGAAATTTTCCAATTAACAGAACTGTGGAAATGGGTTATTTAAGCATTTTGCTTATCTGAATTATGGAGAAATTTCTATGGCTTTCCATACAAATCCAAGTGCCCCACTGGAAAGTATTCATCATGCTGGTTCTAACAAAATTTATTTGGGAATTTTTGGATAATTCTACTGGAAGTTAAGGATTTTCAAAGTTTGGATTGAATCTAGATTTATTTTTCTATTGGAAATTTCAAATAAAAGGGCCGGTCCCACTTCATTTGAATTGGACCAATCAGAACGGAGCCACACCGGGAGCTAGGGGTTAAACTGCACTGCCACACCGGATCCTTGTCCACAACTGATCCCACAAGAGAGGGGTGTCGTTGACAGATGGGACCCGCACCTTCGTCTACCTCTCGATGTTGCGGCGCCTCTTGCCGGAACCGCGGCGGTGCTTCACCGGACTTAGGTCCATCGACCTTCTTTCGGCTTAGCCGTGACCGCTCAACCATAAAATCAACCGCGTAAGCCGATGGTGGTGTCCAATCACGTCGGCGATGGCCGGAGACGGCGGCGCGACGATGACGGCGGAGCTAGGGTTTCGTCCTTCGTCGAAAATGCTCAGAAATGGCTCAATAGGCTCGGGAAAGGTCAGGAAGATTCCTGGGAACACTTGGAGGATGATTTGGGGGGACATGGTCGGCAAAGCTAAGCTCGACGGCGAGGTACGGTTTTTCAACCGGCAGCAATGAAAACTCAAAATCCGACCTCGTCTCACGATGTCTTCCTCTTAATTTTTGTGAGGTGATACGCCTGGAGATCTAGGAGATAATACCGTATTGGATTGACAATTCATCGTACATAGAAATGGAATTTAACCGGTAATCTATTGATATCGGTATGAACTGTTTTGGGGAAAACTTGAGATAAAGGAGCTAGGAAGCATGATAGTGGCTGAAACTTCACAAGAAGCATCTAGGTACCTTTGCGCGCCTTATTGCTTCAAGGAAGGAGATGGAAACGAGCTTGAATTGGTCTGTCCTCATGGAAAAGAAAGTTCCGTAGCGGCTTCACCCACGAGTGCCGAGGAAACTTCGAAATACCGCACATATAAGCAGGGAATCAAACAAAGGACTGGATGGAGAGGAAGAGAAACTAGTTAAGCCACCTTTTGCTGTTGGAAGCACCACGATTCCTTGTGCCGTTTGGCCGGTGTGTCAAGAACATCGGCGGCGATTGCGGCGCCGTGGCGGAAATGGAAAAACAGAGGTGAGTGCGTCGGTGTGTGTCCACTTCGACCTGGGGAGGGTTTATATAGCTCGGGGAGGAGTAGGAGGCACGCCATGAAGCAGGCAGACGAGCAGCTCCATGGTGCCTTGCATGCGGCACGGTGTCGAGCAGAGGAGCGCCGGAAAAACGGCATGCAGAGCTGCACCGAGTTTATTCCACTGACTGGTGGGTCCCACAACTCTTATTCCTGCCCCTACTCTGTATACATTTATTCCCTTACCAATCTTGGTCCAAAAATGCTAGATTTTTGTGGGGAGGCTCCAATAAATATCTGGAATTTGATTATGCAATTGGATTTCGAATTGGAACAAGCTTGTAGGACCTATGTGTGATGAATATATTGGCTTGTAGTGAATACACATGCTTTGACGATAAAAGTTTTGATTATCACCAAAACACCTTTTTATTGAGATCCGACTAGTTTTGGTTAGCTCCGGTGATGTTTTGTCTTTATCTCTGGCATGTGTTTGATAGCTTCGACATGTTTTTGTTAGCTCCGGCTCAAGGTCCGGGTTGCTCTGGCAAGGTCTGGAACTTGACCACAATGCTTCTGTTTTTCATTTGCAATGTTTCGTACTTGCTTTACATCTCTGGAAAGATTGGTTAGTATTCATTTGCTAAGTCTTTGATGCGTTTTTGGTTGACATGGATAATATCGTGTTATTGTGGTTTTGCAACATGCTTATGTGAGGTTCTCACGTAAAGTGTTGTGTTCGGAACTAACTTGAGTCAAGTCGCGGACTTGGGCTCGTATGGATTGGTTGTTTATTCATGTGCAAGTGTTGCCTGAGTTCAAGACTTGGCTGGTGATGGGATCCATTGGACTAGTCTCAGGGAGGAGATGAGGTTCCAACAACCAAATTCAGGAGGAATTTTGGTTGAGCTGATCAGGAGGTTGCGCATCATGATTGAATCAAGAACAATGCATGTGAAGGTATCGTGGACGTCATTGGAAGATGTTTGCACATGTGCAATAAGTGCATGGACGTGGCTACATGGTTCCGAGACGTGATGAAGAGATGTGGACGTAAAGAGTTGGTCGAAAAGGTCCAACCGACTAGGTTATGGACTCAGGTTGCGGCTGAGTCGGGTTTGACTCAAATATGGAAAGATTTGAGTTGGTTATGATAGGATTTCGTGTGATTGTGTTGTATGCTGATTGTGTTGGATCCTTCGTGGTGGTCACATAAAGCTTTTCATATGTCGTATGCTGATCGGAGTTGTGCAACACGATCGAAATCACATTGGGCCAATCCTCGTATGATCAAGTTCTCCGCCTTGTTGTTGTTGTCGACATCTCTCATGTTTGTAGTCGTAACTTGATCATTTGGTGGCACGTTGAAAGACTTGTACACCCTTTCCCTATATAATGAATCCTTGCACTTGTATGTAGGCCTCCATACGAGCTTTCCAAACCTGAAAATCAACGCCACACAAGGTTTTTGTGAAGTATTTCTCCATGTTCATTAGCAAAAATGTGGGGACCGGAATCCCGACCTCCAAGGATCACATTGGGTGGTGTCGTGCGATGCGACACCCAAGAGTATACAAGAATAGAACGAGAAAAAATTTACAATACCAAGTCTTTATTTAAAAGCACAGCAGAAGTCTTAAAATACAACGGAAGGGAAAATAACTATACATCATGGCTATGCTCTCGGCACTAGCTATGCAAAAGCAAAGTCATCCATGCCCTGGATACTTCGCACTAGCAGCACACAATTCACGACGACGTGCAGGGTTCCCACTCGGCTGTAAACCCTGGAGGGGGTGCAGCCTTGGCATCAAACCCGTCATCAGTCGTATAATCTGCAAAAACTCATTAACTGCAAACGTGAGCATAAGGCTCAGCAAGACTAACCCGTCTCACTAGACATATGTAAGGGTGAATACTAAGGATAGGTAAGGTAAAGCATAAGGACTTGCCTACAAGTGGATCCTTATATTCATATTTTAAGTAGGACACGACAATCCTCAGGCACAGCACATCGTAGACGCCACAATCAAATAAGAAACGCTTTGCCGATGATATGACGTGCACAAATCACATAATGCTACTACAGGTAAAGTATGGGGAAACTGTAAACTTTTAATTGCACTCTCTCTAAGCCAGACAAGGTTGTCCAAGCAATTTGTAAACCAATATATCATATTCTCCTGACTTCTTCAGTATTTACTATGTCACGGCGCAGTGAACAAGTGGTACTCTATTACCGTGAGGGATGGTGATTGCAATCAGGACATACCCAGAACAACACGACACATAAACACTTTCGGAAATGCCAGCGAGTACTTACAGCAGTACCTACATACCAATTTAGTACTTGTCGTATATGGCCACCTTTCACTAAATACTCGAATGTCGAACCGGTCGATCCATCATGAGTAGGAGGTCACTGTGTGGGGTGTACTCTTACGTGCCCGCCAGCTGATTTACACCTTGCTGCCCTCAACCCACACCTATAAAACAGAACGGAATGCCTCGACAAACCAGTATCAAGTTACGCCAGTTTACTAGAGCCCATTCCTCCAGTATGTCGTCGGTACAATTCAAGCTTGTCCAGCAGGACCGCACACGACACGGTCCTCAATCGACGCAAGTAGGGCTATGCACATGAGACCACGTCTCGCTGCATCCTACCCACTGCTCGGTCTCAATTTCATATTCATAAAACCATTTTCTTATTTCGGGATCTCTCGTGTGACAAAATTCCTATCGCGTGAGTAGATTCCAACTACTCGACTTCTACCGAATTCCTATGAGCATAAGCATAGCAGTGTCTACTCAACAGGCCGTAGACCTACCCAAGACTCTATAGGATTTGTGGGCCATGCATGTGGATGCCAAACACTTTAAACGTAATGGACAATCATCTGAAGACGTAAGGTAAAATAAAACTGCAAAACACTGTAAGGAACTTGAATGCAAACTGGGGCTTGCCTGAATGCGAGTCTGAGCCTATGTTAGTTTCTGGCTGCTGGACCTCCAAGGCTTCCGACTGCTCCTCGATTTCAGCTACTACACGATATGCATATACTAGGTATGAGTGATTTTGAAAATAATTAATATGCTTGAGGTAGTGTGAATATCCTAGGATAAAATAATATAATTATCTTAATTGGCTTTGGGACTTTTATGGTAAATACTAGTGACTACGGAGAAGACTCTTGCAAAGAACAGGAGATGATCAAGGTAGTTTGTTGTTCTTAAAAATTATGGTAAGTAATAATCTTCTCTAAATTTTGATTGAAATTTTGGAGAGGTATCATGGCTACCAGGAGTAATATCATGTATAGGGGATCTCACTGGTTCTAGGAAAATTTATTTCACCATTCTATAAGCTTCCTACAGGGAGAAATTGATTTTTCATGTTTGGGTAAATTTTTGGAAATTGATTTTCCATTTTTCTCAATTTATAACTACATAGAGATTTGGAATATTGATCCACTCAATATTTTAAATCCAAATATCTTGAAACCTTTACTGGAGATCAAGGGTATTAACAATAGTGTTCTGACCAAAATTGGAAATTTTCCAATTAACAGAACTGTGGAAATGGGTTATTTAAGCATTTTGCTTATATGAATTATGGAGAAATTTCTATGGCTTTCCATACAAATCCAAGTGCCCCACTGGACAGTATTCATCATGCTGGTTCTAACAAAATTTATTTGGGAATTTTTGGATAATTCTACTGGAAGTTATGGATTTTCAAAGTTTGGATTGAATCTAGATTTATTTTTCTATTGGAAATTTCAAATAAAAGGGCCGGTCCCACTTCATTTGAATTGGACCAATCAGAACGGAGCCACACTGGGAGCTAGGGGTTAAACTGCACTGCCACACCGGATCCTTGTTCACAACTGATCCCACAAGAGAGGGGTGTCGTTGACAGATGGGACCCGCACCTTCGTCTACCTCTCGATGCCGCGGCGCCTCTTGCCGGAACCGCGGCGGTGCTTCACCGGACATAGGTCCATCGACCTTCTTTTGTCTTAGCCGTGACCGCTCAACCATAAAATCGACCGCGTAAGCCGATGGTGGTGTCCAATCACGTCGGCGATGGCCGGAGACGGCGGCGCGACGATGACGGCGGAGCTAGGGTTTCGTCCTTCGTCGAAAATGCTCGGAAATGGCTCAATAGGCTCGGGAAAGGTCAGGAAGATTCCTGGGAACACTTGGAGGATGATTTGGGGGTCAAATTGGGGGGACATGGTCGGCAAAGCTAAGCTCGACGGCGAGGTACGGTTTTTCAACCGGCAGCAATGAAAACTCAAAATCCGACCTCGTCTCACGATGTCTTCCTCTTAATTTTTGTGAGGTGATGCGCCTGGAGATTTAGGAGATAATACCCTATTGGATTGACAATTCATCGTACATAGAAATGGAATTTAACCGGTAATCTATTGATATCAGTATGAACTGTTTTGGGGAAAACATGAGATAAAGGAGCTAGGAAGCATGATAGTGGCTGAAACTTCACAAGAAGCATCTAGGTACCTTTGCACGCCTTATTGCTTCAAGGAAGGAGATGGAAACGAGCTTGAATTGGTCTGTCCTCGTGGAACAGAAAGTTCCGTAGCGGCTTCACCCACGAGCGCCGAGGAAACTTCAAAATACCGCACATATAAGCAGGGAATCAAACAAAGGACTGGATGGAGAGGAAGAGAAACTAGTTAAGCCACCTTTTGCTGTTGGAAGCACCGTGATTCCTTGTGCCGTTTGGCCGGTGTGTCAAGAACGTCGGCGGCGATTGCGGCGCCATGGCGGAAATGGAAAAACAGAGGTGAGTGCGTCGGTGTGTGTCCACTTCGACCTGGGGAGGGTTTATATAGCTCGGGGAGGAGTAGGAGGCACGCCATGAAGCAGGCAGACGAGCAGCTCCATGGTGCCTTGCATGCGGCGCGGTGTCGAGCAGAGGAGCGCCGGAAAAACGGCATGCAGAGCAGCACCGAGTTTATTCCACTGACTGGTGGGTCCCACAACTCTTATTCCTGCCCCTACTCTGAATACATTTATTCCCTTACCAATCTTGGTCCAAAAATGCTAGATTTTTGTGGGGAGGCTCCAATAAATATCTGGAATTTGATTATGCAATTGGATTTCGAATTGGAACAAGCTTGTAAGACCTATGTGTGATGAATATATTGGCTTGTAGTGAATACACTTGCTTTGACGATAAAAGTTTTGATTATCACCAAAACACCTTTTTATTGAGATCCGACTAGTTTTGGTTAGCTCCGCTGAAGTTTTGTCTTTAGCTCTGGCATGTGTTTGATAGCTTCGACATGTTTTTGTTAGCTCCGGCTCAAGGTCCGAGTTGCTCTGGCAAGGTCTGGAACTTGACCACAATGCTTCTGTTTTTCATTTGCAATGTTTCGTACTTGCTTTGCATCTCTGGAAAGATTGGTTAGAATTCATTTGCTAAGTCTTTGATGCGTTTTTGGTTGACATGGATAATATCGTGTTATTGTGGTTTTGCAACATGCTTATGTGAGGTTCTCACGTAAAGTGTTGTGTTCGGAACTAACTTGAGTCAAGTCGCAGACTTGGGCTCGTATGGATTGGTTGTTTATTCATGTGCAAGTGTTGCTTGAGTTCAAGACTTGGCTGGTGATGGGATCCATTGGACTAGTCTCAGGGAGGAGATGAGGTTCCAACAACCAAATTCAGGAGGAATTTTGGTTGAGCTGATCAGGAGGTTGCGCATCATGATTGAATCAAGAACAATGCATGTGAAGGTATCGTGGACGTCATTGGAAGATGTTTGCACATGTGCAATAAGTGCATGGACGTGGCTACATGGTTCCGAGATGTGATGAAGAGATGTGGACGTAAAGAGTTGGTCGAAAAGGTCCAACCGACTAGGTTATGGACTCAGGTTGCGGCTGAGTCGGGTTTGACTGAAATATAGAAAGATTTGAGTTAGTTATGATAGGATTTCGTGTGGGTCACGAATTTGAGAAATTTAGGAATGTGGGATATGTTCCTAAGGTGTTTGGAAGTCTTAAGATTGCTTCTATCTACGTATAGAAGAATCCTAAGCAGTTATGGAATGTTACGATTCGAGAACAGAGTAGGATTAGGTTCCTGATTTGAGTTGAGTTGGCTTTCGATCTGGTTATATAAGCAAGGGAGCTCAAAGCTCGTGGTGCACGACTTTAGGGCTGTTCCTCTTGTGTTCTATTGAATAAAATTCGTAGTTTGAAGGAACTTTTGTGTCTTGTTCGTCAGACTTGTTCCAGACAAGTTTTACTCGTCGAGTTTCTAGACAGCACTACCTTCCGTCGGTGGTTTTATCATAACTTGAGTTTTACAGATTTAATTGACGTGATTCTTTTTGGGTTGTCTTAAAAACTTGATTATCTATCATATGTAAAAATTTCATGGTCATTGGATTTGTGGTCTATGATCTACACGAGTTTCTTTTCAGCGTTCCAGAACTGTTTTTTCTCAAGTAGGGCGGATTGACCTTTGTTTGATCTTTCGATCATAACCTGAGTTTTTCTCGACGGATTTGAGTGATTCTTGTTGTTTTGTCTTCTTGACTTGATTCTCTCTGATATCTACCACTTATGTCACGGTGAAACACATTTAGATTAGTCTCACACACAATTTCTTTAACGGATCGTTTTTCCGCCGAAGGTGTTGGGGTTTAATTGTTTCTGCTGCGTAAGATTTTTAAATCTACCATTCACCCCCCCTCTGGTAGATTTTCACGTGCTCTTCGATCCTACAATTGGTATCAGAGCCATGGTGCTCTAATCTTTATGATTTGCGTGTGTTTTGGACTAATCATCATGGAGAAGTACTCTGCCAAACCTTATGTATTCGCTGGTATTGATTTTCATGTTTGGAAGGCACGCATGGAGGCTTTCATCCAGGCACAAGACTTTGCAATATGGGAGAAGGTATACAAGCCTTGCGAAGTGCCATCAAACGATCAAGTTACAGCTACAAATCTGAGAGATGTCGACAACAACAACAAGGCTCGGAACTTGATCATACAAGGATTAACACAAAGCGACTTCAAATCGTGTTGCACACCTCCGATCTGCATACGATGTGTGGAAAGGACTTTGTGACTACCACAAAGGATGTAACACGATCAAAGAGGTAAGGCAATACATGTTCAAGAAAGAACACTTGCGCTTCGAGATGCAACCCGGTGAGTCTATTGATGACTTTTTTGCTCGCTTTAATAAGATTCTCAGCAACTTGCGTAGTGTCAATGTTAATTTTTCAGATGCTGAAAATGCTAGGCAATTGCTAAGTGCATTAGATATGTCAATTTGGGAGATGAAAGTCACATCTATTCATGAATCTACTATCATGAGTACACTTACTTTATATGTGCTATATTCCAAGCTAAAAACTCATGAAATTGACATAATATCACGTAAGAACTCCAACAAGTCTATTGCTTTTGTTTCTCAACGTTATGCCTAGCTCTGACCAATCTTCATCTTGTGGTACACTTGCTTTGTTGTCCTCTCTAACCCTTGAACAGATTGAGGAGTTTCGAGAGGAGGAGCTAGCACTTCTCTCTACGAGGTTCTCAAAAGCATTGCAAAATGTGAGAACTAGAAGGAGAGGAAGCTCCGGACCTCAACGATGATTCGAATGTGGTAAGACATGATACTTTCGTACAGATTGTCCTAACCTTTCAGGTTCTACCTCCCGGGAAGAAAAACAATCAAGGATAAAGCACTCCTCAACAAACGATAAGAAGAAAAAGAAGGGCTTTATAGGTCGCCAACTGGTGAACTGTTTTATCTCAGCACTCCAGGAACTTGGCTCAAGCAATGTGGACATTGGAAGTGATTAAGATGAAGATGATTTGGCAAACTTGTGCTTCATGGCGGGTAAGTCAAGATCAAGTATGGAGGAGGTAGAACACAACAGCGACAATGAAGAGGTATGTCCTACTTGCGAAGAAATGTGTGATGCTATTTCTCGTGCCACAATTATTGTTAAGAAAAAGGACAAAAAGCATAGGGATAGTACTACTAAAATTGAATCACTAGAATCTGAAATCAACCGTTTAAAAACTTTGATTCCTAGTTATGATGCATGTCCCTCCTGTGATTCAATATATGAACAATTGTCCTCATTAAGAAGTGCGCACACCTCCACACTTGATAATCTTGAGTTAGAAATTGGAAAGAACAAAGAGCTTGCTGCACTTAATGATAAAAACTTGAAAGATGCTAGCCATTCTACAATTGATTTGCATTGTTCAACTTGTGATGATCTTGATAAGAAACTACAGGATGCTATGAATGAAATTTCTATATTGGACAATGCTTTACGTTCTCATGAAGTTAAATTTTGTTCCAATTGCAAACTAAAAGGAAAAACTTGATCTGAAAATTGCCTTGATCTGTCCAATAAACTTGATGACATGCATAGGACATTAGATCGGTTTTGTAATGGGAATAAGAATCTAAACTTGCTGCTGAATTCTTCCAAGTCTTGCAATGATAAAACTGGTTTAGGATTTGATACTCATGCTCATGCTAAGGCACAACCACCTAAAATTGTAAAGTCATTAGGAAGTGGTTTGATTCAAACAGTTCCTAAACAAAAAGAAGTGGTTTTCAAATCTGCAGGAGTATTGTCTCATTCGGTTTCAAATAAAAATGTTGTTTGCTCATCTAGACATGAACACAAAGTTAAATTTCATTGTACCTACTGTGGTAGAGATGATCATGTCATAGATTTTTGTTATAGACTAGATAAACAACAGAAAAGGGAAAGAATGGTTGCTAGATCTCATAACTTTCATGCAAAATTTGCTGCACATATTGAACCGAATGTACAACCTGCTGTTTTGAGTCAAAAACATTCAAAGTTTACCTCCGAACCTTCTATTTTTGCCTCCGGAGCTACTGATTTTTGTGCTACACAAGTAACACCTTATAGGTCAGTAGTTCAGAATAAAAAATCTCAAACTTTGACTCATAAACCTGCTGTTTTGTCTCAGCTTTCACGTGTTTTTCCTGCTGCATGTCGCGTGACTCAATACTGGATTCCTAAATGCCTTTTGACTAACCCCAGTATTGAGTCATCGGCGTATTGTTCTTCTATGTAGGTTACACGTTTGAGGAAGGAGAACATTTGGATTTTGGATTCGGGTTGCTCACGCCACATGACCGGTAACCAAGATTGGTTCTCCTCCCTCTCTTTTGTGTCATGAGTAGAGAATGTTACTTTTGCCGATATTCTTCAACTCCTATAATTGCTAAGGGTTTGGTTAGAGTAAATGATCACTACACTTTGAAAGATGTGGCACTTGTCAAAAATTTGAAATACAACTTGCTTTCGTTTCACAATTGCTAGATGAAAATCTGGAAATTATTTTCAATAAAAACTGCTGCAATGTTGTAAGTTCAAATAGTGAGCTTATTTTTAACATGTATCGGTTTGGAAGAGTTTTTAAAGCTGATTTTGATATGTCTTCCTCTAAGCATAGGTGTCTAGTTGCTAATGATTCAAAGGACCTAAATTTTTGGCATCGTACACTTGGTCACGTATTCTTTGATCACCTAACGCGTGTTATTGCTCTTGATCGCATACGTGGGCTGCCTAAGCTTAAAGGGGAAACAGAAATTGTGTGCTCTTCTTGTAGACATGCTAAGATGGTTGCAGGTTCACATACTCCCCTCACAATGATCATGACAACTGAACCATGTCAACTTTTGCATGTTGACACCGTAGGACCTTCACGTGTTCAATCCTTCAGAGGTAAATGGTATGTACTTGTGATTGTTGATGATTATTCTAGATACTCTTGGGTTTACTTTATGGCGCCTAAGAATGAAGTTTTTAGTCAGTTTAGAACTTTATTTCTTAGATTATCAATTGATTACCCAGGATCCTTAAAAGGAATTAGAAGTGATAATGGAACTGAATTTAAAAATCAATCTTTTGATCAGTTTTGTGCTGAAAATAGAATAGATCATCAATTTTCTTCTCCATATGTACCTCAACAAAACGGTGTTGTAGAAAGAAAGAACAGAACCTTAGTTGAGATGGCTAGGACTATGCTTGATGAATATCAAACTCCTAGGAAATTTTGGGCTGATGCGTTAGCAACCGCTTGTTATGTCTCAAATCGTGTTTTCTTGCGTGCTAAGCTAGGTAAAACACCATATGAGCTCCGGTTTGGACATAGGCCTAGTGTTACATACTTTTGGGTCTTTGGTTGCAAATGCTTTGTTATGAAACATGGTAATATTGAAAATATTGAACCTAGATCCATTGATGGCATGTTTCTTGGTTATCCATCTCATACTAGAGGCTACTGTGTGCTTTTACTTGACACTAACAAAATTGTGGAGACTTGTGAAGTGTCTTTTGATGAAGCTAGCCCAGGTACTAGCTCAAACATTGCAGGTCCAGATCCATATCCGCAGGGGGGGGGGGGCATTTTCGTTGAAGATGAGGAAGAATTGGAGCTGCTGCCCGAAAATTCAGCAGCTAAAGACTTTGGTTCAGCTCCGGATGTTAATTCTCAAGCAGCACCGACAACCATCAATGCTTATTCAAATCATCCTCAAGTCACAAGATCATTGATTTGTGATGAACATGAAGAAGAAGAAGCTTGTGAGAAATCTGTTCCCCTACGGTTTTACAAAAATCATCCCCCACAACAGATGATTGGAAGCTTGCACGAACGAGTCACACGGTACAGGTTTTGTGATCCAAACTCTCATGTTCATTCTGCTTTTGTTGCTTCTTTTGAACCCAAAGATATATCACACGCACTCACTAATGAATCTTGGATTATTACCATGCAAGAAGAGTTAGAAAATTTTGAAAGAAATAATGTTTGGAAACTTGTACCTCCACCTCGAGGTCACACTTTAATTGGAACTAAATGGGTATTTAAAATAAACAATGTGAGGATGGGGTTGTGGTTAGGAATAAGGCTAGGCTGGTTGCTCAAGGTTTCACTCAAGTTGAAGGTCAAGATTTTGATGAAACTTTTGCTCCTGTTGCTAGATTAGAAGCCATAAGAATTTTGTTAGCTTTTGCTGCATCTATTGGTTTTAAGCTATATCAAATTAAAGTTAAAAGTGCTTTTCTTAATGGCTACATAGATGAGGAGGTTTATGTGAAACAACCACCGGGTTTTGAAAATCCAGATCCTAATCATGTTTACAAATTTTCCAAAGCCTTGTACGGTCTCAAACAAGCCCCTAGAGCATGGTATGATAGGTTCAAAACATTCTTACTTGAAAAATGGTTTACCATGGGAAAGGTTGATAAAACTCTTTTTTGTGCTTAAGCATGGCAATGACACATTATTCGTTCAAGTGTATGTGGATGATATTATCTTTGGTTGTGCTTCTCATGATCCTGTGTCCAAGTTTTCAGCAATGATGAGTTCCAAATTTGAAATGAGTATGATGGGTGAACTCACTTACTTTTTGGGGCTGCAAATCAAGCAAACTAAGGAGGGTACCTTTGTGCATCAAATGAAGTATACCAAAGATCTCTTAAGGCGCTTCAACATGGACAAAAGCAAGCCTCTTCGGACACCAATGGGAACAGCAACAACACTTATACTTGATGAAGATGGTGAACCTGTGGATCAAAAAGAATATAGAAGCATGATCGGATCACTTTTATACCTCACGGCATCAAGACCAGACATACAATTCAGCATATGTCTTTGTGCACGGTTTCAAGCCTCCCCACGTGCTTCACATCATCAAGCCGTCAAAAGAATTCTCAGGTACTTACATGGAACTCAAGAATTTGGAATTTTTCTTCCTTCTTCCTCAACCGTTACTTTGAAAGTTTTTTCGGATGCTTATTTTCGGGGTTGTAGGATTGATAGGAAAAGTACTTTCGGTGCTTGTCACTTTCTTGGTAATTCTCTTGTTGCTTGGTCCTCTAAAAAACAAAATTCAGTTGCACAATCTACAGCCAAATCTGAATATGTAGCTGCTGCTAGTGCTTGCTCACAAATTCTTTGGATTGTTTAAACACTTAAGGACTATGGGGTTGACCTAGATAGTGTTCCACTATTCTGTGATAACACTAGTGCCATTTGCATTGCTAAAAACCCCATGCAACATTCTAGAACTAAGCACATTGACATTAGGTATCACTTTCTCTGAGATAATGTTGAAAAAGGAAACATTGTGCTTCACCATGTAGATACCGAAAAACAATTGGTTGACATTTTTACAAAATCTTTGGATTTCAATCATTTTTGTTACATTCGTAGTGAAATAGGGGTTATGCATCCTCATGGCTTAAATTGAGGGGGAGTTTTGAAACTTGGGAAGTTTATGTGTGAATCTAAAATTAAAATAATATGAGCATAGTATTTCATACATATATGACTTTGTGATTCCTTTTACATGCTGAAAGTTCTTACTACATTTCCCGCGTTATACATTTTGTAGTTTTTGCCATGTCTAGTAATTGGAATTATTACTTACACTAAAACTGGTCATGGTCGAACTTTCTTGCTATTTTGAACTTGTTACATGTTCACAAGTGCTTGTAATTATTAAGAATTAATCAAGTAATCAACTCACATATTGAGTTTTTATGAACAAATATAAATTGAGAAAAGATCAAGAGAATGTGCATGCATCGCACTTCTTCTTTTGAGATGGCTTATCATTCCGCTTAGATACGAACTTGGAAAAAGTTGTGTATGACTAAAACCATGTCCTTAAGCTTCTGATTGTCAAATGACATAGACTTGGCTTGGTTGGTTAGAATAAGGCAGATGCCCATATAATCTCTTGCAAATATCATATGATCTAAATTTATGCTTTGAAAAATAATAAAATGTAGCAACTAGTGTCATGATTTCAGGTGTTGAAATAGTTAAGTTTGTGAGATCATGACTTACTTAAATTGAAAATTACATTTGATCTCTAGCATGGCTTACACTACTTTATGTATGTCATTGATGTGATAATGTAAGGTACTTGATAGTATGACTTGGATGAGCTTTGTTTATATGTATATGTTATAATATGCTCATAACAACTAAAGGGGGAGAGATAATTTGTTTATATGCTCATGACATGCTGAATACATTGTCAAAGGGGGGGGGGGGGGGAGATAACATGAAGAGAAAGAGAATATGTGCATAATGAGAGATAATATGGGATAATTTTTGGATTTTCTTCTCATTTTACTTTTGATTTACAAAAGGGGAGAAATTATCTTCAAAACATTTAATGAGAATAAGCAAATGTTCGGATTTTAAGTGGTGTTGCCAATGCATTCATCAAGGGGGAGATTGTAAGACCTATGTGTGCTGAATACATTGGCTTGTAGTGAATACACTTGCTTTGACGATAAAATTTTGATTATCACCAAAACACCTTTTTATTAAGATCCGAGTAGTTTTTGTTAGCTCTGGTGAAGTTTTGTCTTTAGCTCTGACATGTCTTTGATAGCTCTGACATGTTTTTGTTAGCTCCGGCTCAAGGTCCGGGTTGTTCTGGCAAGGTTCGGAACTTGACCGCAATGCTTCTGGTTTTCATTTGCAATGTTTCGTACTTGCTTTACATCTCTGGAAAGATTGCTTAGTATTCATTTGCTAAGTCTTTGATGTGTTTTTGGTTGACATGGATGATATCGTGTTACTGTGGTTTTGCAACATGCTTATGTGAGGTTCTCACGTAAGATGTTGTGTTCGGAACTAACTTGAGTCAAGTCGCAGACTTGGGATCGTATGGATTGGTTGTCTATTCATGTGCAGGTGTTGCTTGAGTTCAAGACATGGCTGGTGATGGGATCCATTGGACTAGTCTCAGGGAGGAGATGAGGTTCCAACAACCAAATTCAGGAGGAATTGTGGTTGAGCTGATCAGGAGGTTGCGCAGCATGATTGAATCAAGAACAATGCATGTGAAGGTATCGTGGACGTCATTGGAAGATATTAGCACGTGTGCAAGAAGTGCATGGACGTGGCTACATGGTTCCGAGACGTGATGAAGAGATGTGGACGTAAAGAGTTGCTCGGAAAGGTCGAACCGACTAGGTTATGGACTCAGGTTGCGGCTGAGCCGGGTTTGACTCAAATATGGAAAGATTTGAGTTGGTTGTGATAGGATTTCGTGTGGGTCACGAATTTCAGTTGCTTAGGAATGTGGGATATGTTGCTAAGGTGTTTGTAAGTCTTAAGATTACTTCTATCTGCGTATAGAAGAATCCTAAGCAGTTATGGAAAGTTACGATTTGTGAACAGGGTAGGATTAGGTTCCTGATTTGAGTTGAGTTGGCTTTCGAGCTAGTTATATAAGCAAGTTAGCCCAGAGCTCGTGGTGCACGACTTTGGGGCTGTTCCTCTTGTGTTCTATTGAATAAAATTCGTAGTTTGAAGGAACTTTTGTGCCTTGTTCGTCAGACTTGTTCCAGACATGTTTTACTCATCGAGTTTCTGGACAGCACGACCTTTCTTCAGTGGTTTTATCATAACTTAAGTTTTACAGATCTAATTTACGTGATTCTTTTTGGGTTGTCTTCACAACTTTATTATCTATCATCTGTCAAAATTTCACGGTCATTGTATTTGTGGTCTATGATCTACACGAGTTTCTTTGCAGCGTTCCAGAACTGTTTTTCTCGAGTAGGGCAGATTGACGTTTGTTTGATCTTTTGATCATAAATTGAGTTTTTCTCGACGGATTTGAGTGATTCTTGTTGTGTTATCTTCGTGACTTGATTCTCTCTGATATATATCACTTTTGTCACGGTGAAACATGTTTATATTAGTCTCACACACGATTTCTTTAACAAATCGTTTTTCTGCCGAAGGGGTTGGGATTTAATTGTTTCCGCTGCGTAAGATTTTTAAATCTACCATTCACCACCCTCTAGAAGCTTTTCACGTGCTCTTCGATCCTACAAAGCTCTAATTGAATTTCAAATTTGAATTTGAATTTGGATGGAATTCAATTGGGTCACTGATTTAAATAGCAAATGAGTTCCAAAAATTTTGAAACTATGAGGATAAGTCAAGCAAGTAATGCTGACCATGATGGTGTGTTCAATTCCTGATGTTCAAATAAGTTGAACAGCATTCAAAATTTGCTCAACATCTCAAATAAAATAGCAAATGGAGTTCATAATTTATGAAACTTTGCAGGAAGTCTATTTGGAATATTAGTAAACCGTAGAAAAATTTATGGCCTCTGAATTGAAATTTTTTACCAGGCCAAATATACAGTAGTATATTCAATTTGCAATTAATTTTAATATATATTGTGTACTACATATTAATTTTACCTAGGATCCTCCATTCAAATAATTCCAAACTTTGAAGAGAGGTCAAAAGAATTTATCCAAGATTATTGGTGAAGTCCATTCCTCATGTTAATAAAATTTAAGCATGAGTGGAATAAAAGATTTGATGAGATCAAGTTCATGTATCCCACCATAAGTTCATGTGCATAATCATGATGGATCTCCAATATGGTTGATAATAAACTTGTAGGTGAACTTTAAATGAAGGAAAAAGTGGGATTTTACAAAAAAAAACACGTGCAAATCAATGAGATTCCTTGCTTTCCCATGTTGCTTCATCAGCGGTGTGGTTTCTCCACAAGACCTTGTAGAAAGGTAAAGTGCAGTTTCTTGTGGTACGAGTCTTCTCATCGACTATCTGGGTTGGATGCTCGGAGTAAGTAAGATCTGGTTGGAGAGCTTCCAGATCCTCCATACATACTTACGATGGGGCCTTGAGACATTTTCTCAATTAAGAAATGTGAAACACATTGTGCACCCCCGACAGCGATGCTGGCAGCTCTAGCCGATAGGCTACAGGTCCGCATTGCTCACTTATTGCGAATGGTCCGATGAAACGCGAAGCTAGTTTCCCTTTTACTCCGAAGCGATGATTTCCTTTCATTGGGGACACACGAAGGTAAACGTGATCCCCGATATCAAAATGAAGGGGTCGACATCGTTTGTCCGCATAGCTTTTCTGGCGAGATTGAGCAGCCATGAGGTTGGCTTGAATAACTCATACTCGAGCTTCATCTTCCTTTACCAAGTCTATACCATATGTTACTCGTTCACCGGATTCACACCAGTTCAAAGGTGTGCGGCACATCCGGCCATAAAGAGCTTCATATGGTGCCATTTGGATGCTAGTATGATAACCATTGTTGTATGAAAACTCCGCCAATGGTAGATGATCATCCCAGTTCTTACCATGGTGGATGGCACAGGCGCGGAGCATATCCTCTAGTACTTGGTTTACTTGTTCCATTTGACCATCAGTCTATGGATGGTAAGCTGAGTTTCGAATCAATTTGGTACCCAGAGATGCGTGGAGCTGCTCCCAAAATCGAGCAACAAACAAGGTTCCACAATTTGATATGATGGTGTGGGGTACTCCGTGTAACCATATGATCCTAGCAATATATAGCTCTGCATATTGGCGTGCCACATACTTGACATTGACTGGAATAAAGTGAGCTGACTTGGTGAGTCGGTCGACTATCACCCAAACCGAGTCATGTTTGTGAAAAGTGAGAGGAAATCCAACAATGAAGTCCATGCTGATGTCCTCCCACTTCCAGGCAGGTATGCGTAACAGTTGTAATTGTCCGGCTGCTATCAGATGGTCAGCTTTCACTCATCGACACGTATTACATTCAGATACATACTTTGCTATTTCCCTCTTCATCCGAGTCCACCAAAATTTCTTCTTCAAGATTGGGTACAATTTGTTACTCCCCAGATGAACAGAATATCTGGACAAATGAGCCTCGTCCAAAATTTTCTTCCGAATTTCCACATTGCGGGGTAACACGATGCGGTCTTTGAACTAGATGGTACCGTCATCCTCACCTCAGAAACACTTCATTTCCCCCCTTTCCAGGCATTGGAGAATATGCGATATGCCCTTGTCCTCCCGCTGAGCCTCCACAATATCCTCCCTTATGGTAGGAATGAGGGCTAGGTTGTAGAGCGCGCCATACAAAACCAAGTACAGACTCGGATCTTCTTCCTCTATCGAGGTGATAGAAAGGTTATTGATATGGGACTTGCAACTTAGCGCATCTACGACTACATTTGCCTTTCTGGGATGGTAGTGGATTTCAATCTCATAGTCTTTGATTAACTCTAACCATCTTCGTTGTTGCATATTCAATTCTTTCTGGGTGAAGATGTACTTCAATCTTTTGTGATCAGTGTAGAGATGTACTAGGTTGCCCCATAGATAGTGTATCCACATCTTTAATGCTAGTAGTACGGCAGCGAGCTCAAGATCATGAGTCAGATAATGTTTCTCATGGTTTCGAAGCTGTCGTGATCCATAAGCGATCACCCTTCTGTCTTGCATTAATACGCAACCCAAACCAATTCCAGATGCATCACAATAAACATCAAAGGATCTTGTTGTGTCCGGTTGGGCTAATACTAGTGCTGTTGTGATGTGTTTCACTAATGCTTGAAAACCCTCCTCACATTCCTTTGTCCAGGTATATTTCTTTTCTTTCTCCAGAAGTTCCATCATTGGTTTATCTATCTTGGAAAAGCTTGGGATGAACCTTCGGTAATATCCTGCTAAACCCAGGAAACTTCGAACTTCATGCACAGACTTAGGAGACTCCCATATGAGCACTTGCTTAATCTTGCTTGCATCAACTGCAATTCCTTCGGCGGAGATGATGTGCCCTAGAAATGGCACTTGGTTGATCTAGAACTCACATTTGTTGAACTTAGCGTATAACTTGTGGTCCCGCAATCACTGAAGCACAATGTGCAAATGTTGTGCATGTTCTTCTTCGGATTTTGAGTATACAAGGATGTCGTCGATGAATACCATGACAAACTTGTCCAAATCTGGCATGAATACCAAATTCATGAGATACATGAAATGGGCCAGCGCGTTGGTTAATCTGAAGGACGTGACAAGGTACTCATATAATCCATACCTCGTCGAAATGCTGTCTTAGGTCTATCCTCTGGTCGAATCCTAATCTGATGATAACCAAAGCGAAGATCCATCTTCGAAAATACCCGAGCACCTACCAACTGATCGAATAGAATATCGATACGGGGTGATGGATACTTGTTCTTGAGCGTGACAACATTGAGTGGATAATAATCCACACATAGTCTCAACATTTTATCCTTCTTTTCCAGGAACAATGCAGAACAACCCCAAGGTGACGAACATGGATAAATGAAACCCTTGTCCAAAAGTTCCTTCAGCTTCTCTTTCAGTTTTGCAAGTTCTTTAGGTGCCATCTTATACGGCTTCGTCGAGATTGGCACTGTTCCCAGTACAAGTTCAATCTTAAACTCGACATCTCTTTCTTGTGGCATACCAGGAAGATCTTCAGGAAAAACGTCCGGATACTCACATACTACTGGAATATCTTCGAGTTTACAGGCTTCAGTGTTATCAGTAGTTGGAGGCACGTGGATATTACTCTCAAGAGCGAGAGTTTGGGGAGAGTGGAGCGGAAAATTTAGATATATCCTCCGAGGAATGATGTCAATAATAGCACTGTTGTATTGCAACCATGCCATCCCTAAGATGACATCTAACTTCTGATGCTCTAGTATAATGAGAGAGATAGGGTATATGTTCCCACCGATATTAAGAGGTACCCTGTGGACCATCTTATCTGCAACTACTTTCCCTCCCGGAGAACAAATCATATATGGGGTTTTTGTGGAACAGATAGGCAACTGGTATTGACTGACATAATAATTGCTAATAAAATTGTGGGAGGCACCAGAGTCAAAAAGGATGACTACAGGATGACCAATGAGAGAGAATGTACCCGTTAGTACGGGTGCGCCTTCCGGAACGTCCTCGATGGCGAGGTGGTGGACGTTGCCGGTTCTGGTGGCTGACTTTTGGGCTGGTTGCGAGGCTAGTTTGCCCCCTGTTACGATGACTGTCCTCCGCTCTACGGGCAATCCTTGGAGAAGTGTCCCTTATGTCCACACGTATAACATGTGTACGGGGTCTGACCGGCACGGAATGGAGGACGGAATCCCGGTGCACGCGGTGGAGGTAGAGGTGCACGCGGAATCATCCCTTGTTGCTGTTGTGGACCCGCATATGGTCGCTCTCCTTGATGGGACGAATGCTGTACTAAAGTCCGTAGTAACTCTATTTGCTTGTCACGTGAGCCAATCACTGCGGCGAGAACCTCCGCTAGACTCCTTGGAAGTTCAGGAGGTGGTGGTGGGGGAACTCGTTGCTACGGTGTAGCAGCTGTCTCCTGGGTCGGAGACTCGTCTTCACGACCACGACTGGATCATCCCATTTCAGGCGTCGAGCGCGTACGCACCATTCTGCATCCAAATGACTTAAAATTAGCACATGTTTTCTTTCCCTTTATCCATTTTATCATTCAATAGCACGACTTATTGACAAGGGAATAAGTGCGTAACATTCACATATATTGATAAAGTACAAACTTTATACAAGATATATTATCTCATGACCAAGTTTACAGTAGTGTACTCCAAAACGATGGACTCCCCCTACGGAAGTGCATCTCTACCATACTTGGTCCCCATGAGATGTCATACATGTCTTGTCATCTTAGACATAACCACTGGTATTCTTAATATAATACAAACATAGCCACAAAATGAAGACGAGCAACTATGAAACTATAAGTTGCCCCATGACGGCAGAAGTGCTGCTACATCCCACTCCAATACGTCCTACTCGACGTACTCGAGTTCCTGGGGATCTTCTTCTTCTTCTTCGTCATTCAAAGTTTGTGCCACAAGTGCGGTTGCGGGAGCAAGAGTTGCTACCTCACTCACCATTGATGATGTTGCGACAACTAAAGATTTCACATCAGCCTGTAGAAGAAACATCCTCAAGTCTTCCAGTTCCTTCTTGGCATTTTTGCAACTGGCCTTCCAATGCTGAGTCTCTCACCTGGATCTATCCCTTTCTTGAGTCACCTCACCCAGCTGTTCATCCAACAGTTGCACCTCGAGTTGACTCGCTTCCAACGCGCTTTCCGCATGTTGTGTTTTTATGCGAGCCTCCGATCGAGCTTCAACAGCCCGGTGCCACTGATGTTCCCATAAGTTTAGATGGCATTTTAGGGGAGCAATTGTGGCCCTAAGTGAGTCAATTGCCCCTTCAAGGTGATCCCCTCGAATCAGACCCTACTTCAGGCCACTCATCATTTTTCCAAGGCTAGCATGCTGATCAAGGCTCTCTTGACACGCTAATTCTGCATATGACGCTAAAATCATCTTGGGTACTTCCTCATTATGCCCCTGTGCTGCAACCATCTGACTGGGCCACTCATCACCGGCTCTACCGTCGTCCGTAAAGAGCGCGAATGGAGAGTCAGCCATGGCATGGTAATGAAGTTTGCAAAACCTCATTATGGCAACACTTGCGGCATAACACCACGTGTCTTCCAGTTGAATTCCTTGCACTTGGATGGAAAAAGGGGCCCATCCAATATTCAATGGAACATCAGACACATCGACATAAATGGTACACCTTGTCACACCTCCGTCATCGATCTCCCTACCCCAATAGTCCGGTATTTCACGATATCCGAACCGTTGAAGCATTGCTATCAACAAATCCGAAAAACCCTTCAGAAGAGTACACTTCATGAACACCCATCCGTTTGGTAAGTATACTATAGAAACAGCCATCTGTGAAAAAGATATTGGAACAATGAAAAGGTTTCCAACTCCAAAAAATTTTAAAACTGGAGTTCCAATCACAGTCTGTTCCAGGTGACCTTACTGTATAAATTGAAAATTTTTATACAGGAAACTTCAGAAACAGACGTGGGGTTGAACACAAAAGTTGTAGTATACTTTACAAATTTTCCATATTGTACTCATACAGCTCCAGTTGAGCTAGGGAATAGAATCTATACAGGTTTAAGTTGACCCAAAGTTTCCGGAAATTTTGACAGAACCTCCCCTGTATATGTGGTGATTTCCACAATTTATACAGGTATATCATGACAATATTTTGAGGTAATGACAAAATAAACATTGTATAAAATATAGTTAAAAATACAGTGGTAAAATATTTCGGCCACGAAACATTTATTACATAGGTATAGTGTGCTAATTCTAAACTATATGCCAACTGTTCAAGTTCTGATCCACCAGAACCAAGTTTGCCATCATAGGAATTTAACACAGCTATTCCAAGATTTAGGCCAGGAGTGCAACACAAAGTTAATAGAAGACATGCTATGATTTCCATAAATGTATATATATGACCATTTCAGTATTTTGGATCAAAAGCTAGAACTGTCTAAACTTAACAGATGAACAGACTGTTGTTTAACAGCAGCCCTGCAGTTCACTTTTTTGAGCTAGAAATCTGAATTGCCTCTAATTTGAATCAAGAGGACTTTTAAGTAACAAAACTGTAGATCTGCTTCTCTCCTTTTCAGATATATATCACAATAAGGCAGAAGATTTTTGTACAGTAAGTTATTGCAAAATTACTGAGACTGGTACAATGGTAGGGTTATCTGGAGTAATTTAAGCATACCCCAGATTTCAACAGATTATCAAGCTTTTCTGCCTTGATGGTCAATAGAAAAGTTGTAGAGGTCTTCGAGAACTTTTCATCCATATCACATACCCCTATGTTTATTCCTAACTAACCAAGATTACAACCAGGTGAAGTTGAGCAAACTTTAGCCAGAAATCAAGAATCTTGGTGGTAACCCAATGTCGAATCAAAACTCATTTTGTGGAGTCCAAACTTACCAGCACCTGATAGTCAGGCTTTCCAAAATATAATGCATCCATTTTTGTCGTTTTTGGGGATGGTCAAGTATCAAAGTTGATACCGACGGTACTATGTGCCTCAGCAAAGATAATTCTAACCGGTATTTCCGGATACGTTTATAGGTGGTCCTTGTATCATTCACTCGCAAACACGTGCTCCACGGGTCCTAGCCAATGCTACAAAAGACAAACAATCCCCTTTCACACCTTCACACCTCAAGGGCGGCACGGGAAATCACGACAGGCAGTCACAATAATATATATGAAAATAAATCCATACGACTCTGGTGTGAGTCGCCCTCGAGCGATGTCATGTCTCGAGGTACATGACTTCAATACACAAAGACTCCACTAAGAACCGGCTTATACATGCTCAGGCATACGTGTTTCGCATGCTCTCTTAGAATATGAATGATTCTAGAGAGGCATACTATCGGGTTATACACCACCCGACGGGGGCTCCCACTAACTTTGAAGCACGCCGGGGTACCGCGTGTCATAGGTTCTCAGAAACATAGAAAGCTTCAGAGACTCCTATTAACATTTTCATGCCAAGCCACGGAAAGACTTCCATGCTACCTCTCGCATGGTGAGCTTACCGCAATTGATCCTCTTACGATGGCGTACCTTACCTCTTACCTGACGTTGGAGCGTCATTACAGAATTAATAACATATAAGTTAGTTTACCACCTTTATATCTTATACTAGTAATACTCCTTATAAGGGCATATAACTAATTCCTCACTCAAATCCTAATTTTTGAAAATATGCTCTTTGCAAGTACATTGTTCCCAATGATGCTCTGATACCATGTCTGTGGGGACCGGAATCCCGACCTCCAAGGATCTCATTCGGTGGTGTCGTGCGATGCGACACCCAACACTATACAAGAACAAAACAAGAACAAATTTACAATACCAAGTCTTTATTTAAAAGCACAGCGGAAGTTTTAAAATACAACAAAAGGAAAAAGAACTATACATCATAGCTACGCTCTCAGCACTAGCTATGCAAAAGCAATGTCATCCATGTCCTGGATACTTTGCACTAACAACACACAATTCACGGCGGCGTGCAGGTTCCCACTCGGCTGTAAACCCTAGAGGGGGTGCAGCCTTGTCATCAAACCCGTCATCAGTCGTATAATCTGCAAAAACTCGTTAACTGTAAACATGAGCATAAGGCTCAGCAAGACTAACCCGTCTCACTAGACATATGCAAGGGTGAATACTAAGCATAGGTAAGGTAAAGCATAAGGACTCGCCTACAAGTCGATCCTTATATTCATATTTTAAGTAGCACATGACAATCTTCAAGCACGGCACATCATAGACTCCACAATCAAACAAGAAACACTTTGCCGATGATATGACGTGCAGAAAGCACATAATGCTATTACAGGTAAAGTATGGGGAAACTGTAAACTTTTAGTTGTACTACTTGTAAGCCAAAAAAGGTTGTCCAAGCAATTTGTAAACCAATATATCATATTCTCCTAACTTCTTCAGTATTTACTACGTCACGGCGCAGTAAACAAGTGGTACTCTATTACCGTGAGGGACGGTGATTGCAATCAGGACATACCCGGAACAACACAACACATACGCACTTTTGGATGTGCCAGCGAGTAATTACAGCAGTACCTACATAACAATGAAGTACTAATCGTATATGGCCACCTTTCACTAAATACTCGAATGTCGAACCGGTCGATCCATCACGAGCAGGAGGTCACTGCGTGGGGCGTACTCTGACATGCCCACCAGCTGATTTACACCTTGCTGCCCTCAACCCATGCCTATAAAATGGAACAGAATGACTCGACAAACCAGTATCAAGCTACATCAGTTTACTGGAGCCCATTCCTCCAGTATGTTACCGGTACAATTCAAGCTTGTCGAGCAGGACCGCACACGACACGGTCCTCAATCGACACAAGCAGGGCTACTTACATGAGACCATGTCTCGCTGCATCCTACCCACTGCTCGGTCTCAATTTCATATTCATAAACCATTTTCTTATTTCGGGATCTCCCCTATGACAAAATTCCTATCTCGCGAGTAGATTCAAACTACTCAACTTCTACCGATTTCCTATGAGCATAAGCATAGCAGTGTCTACTCAATGGGCCGTAGACCTACCCAAGACTCCATAGGATTTGTGGGCCATGCAAGTGGATGTCAAACACGTTAAATGTAATGCACAATCATCTGAAGACGTAAGGTGAAATAAAACTGCAAAACACTGTAAGGAACATAAATGCAAACCGGGGCTTGTCTGAATGCGAGTCTGAGCCTATGTTAGTTTCTGGCAGCTGGACCTCCAAGGCTTCCGGCTGCTCCTCGATTTCAGCTACTACACGATATGCATATACTAGGTATGAATGATTTTGAAAATAATTAATATGCTTGAGGTAGTGTGAATATCCTAGAATAAAATAAGATAATTATCTTAATTGGCTTTGGGACTTTTATGGTAGATACTAGTGACTGTGGAAAATACTCTTGCAAAGAACAGGAGATGAATAAGGAAGTTTGTTGTTCTTAAAAATTATGGTAAGCAATAATCTTCTCCAAATTTTGGTTGAAATTTTGGATAGGTATCATGGCTACCAGGAGTTGTATCCTGTAGAGGGGCTCTCACTGTTTCTAGGAAAAAACATTTCACCATTTTCTAAGCTTCCTAAAGGGAGAAATTGATTTTTCAAGTTTGGGTAAATTTCTGGAAATTGATTTTTCCATTTTTTCTCAATTTATAACAACATAGACATTTGGAATATTGATCAACTCAGTATTTCAGGTCCAGAGGGCTTGAAACTTTTACTGGAGATCAAGGGTATTAACAATAGTGTTCTGACCAAAATTGGAAAATTTCCGATTAACAGAACTGTGGAAATGAATTATTTAAGCATTTTTATCATCTGAATTATGGAGAAATTTTTAAGGCTTTTCATACAAATCCAAGTGCACCACTGGACATTACTCTTCATGCTGGTTCTAACAAAATTTATTTGGGAATTTTTGGATAATTCTACTGGAAGTTATGGATTTTCTAAGTTTGGATTGAAACTGGATTTATTTTTCTATTGGAAAATTCAAATAAAAGGGGCCAGTCCCACTTCATTTAAATCGTACCAAACAGTACGGAGCCACACCGGGAGCTAGGGTTAAACCGTGCTGCCACACCAGATCCTTGTCCACAACTGATCCCACGTGAGAGGGGTGTAGTTGACAGATGGGATCCGCACCTTCGTCTACCTCTCGACGTGGCGGCACCTCTCGCCAGAACCGCAGCGGTTCTTCGCCGGACTTAGGTGTGTCGACCTCCTTTCAGCCTCGTCGTGACCGCTCAACCATAAAATTGACCACGCAAGCCGATGGTGCTTTCCAATCACGTCGGCGATGGCCGGAGACGGCGGCGCGACGGTGACGGCGGAGCTAGGGTCTCGACCTTTGTCGGAAATGCTCGGAAATGGCTCAATAGGCTCGGGAAAAGGTCGGGAAGGTTCCTGGGAACACCAGGAGGATGACTTGGGGGTCAGATTAGGGGGACATCGTCGGCAAAGCTATGCTCGGTGGCGAGGTACGTTTTTTCATCCGGCGGCCATGAAAACTCAAAATCCGAACTCGTCTCTCGATGTCTTTCTCTCAATTTTTGTCAGGTGATGAGCCTGGAGATCTACGAGATAATGCCCTATTGGATTGACAATTAATCGTACGTAGAAACGGAATTTAACCAGTAATTTTTTGATATCGGTATGAACTGTTTTGGGGAAAACTTGAGATAAAGGAGCTAGGAAGAATGATAGTGGATGAAACTTCACAAGAAGCATCTAGGTACCTTTGCACGCCTTATTGCTTCAAGGAAGGAGATTCAAACGAGCTTGAAGTGGTCTGTCCTCGTGGACAGAAGGTTCCCTAGCGGCTTCACCGGGGAGCGCTGAGGAAACATCGAAATACCGCACATATAAGCAGGGAATCAAACAAAGGACTGGATAGGAAGGAAGAGCAACTAGTTAAGCCACATTTTGCTGTTGGAAGCACCGTGATTCCTTGCGCTGTTCAGTCAGCACGTCGAGAATGGTGGCGGCGATGCGATGCAGTGGCGGAAATGGAAAAACAGAGGCGAGTGCGTCGGTGTGTGTCCACTTCGACCGGGGGAAGGTTTATATAGCTCGGGGAGGAGTAGGAGGCATGTCATGAAGCAGGCAGATGAGCAGCTCCGTGGTGCCTTGCATGCGGCGTGGTGTCGAGCATAGGAGCGCCAGAAAAACGGCGTGCAGAGCAGCACCGAGTTTGTCGCACTGACTGGTGGGTCCCACAACTCTTATCCCTGCCCCTTCTCTGCAGACTTTAATTCCCTTACCAAACTTGGTCCAGAAATTCAAGATTTTTGTGGGGAGGCTCCAATAAATATCTGGAATTTGATTCTGCAATTGGATTTCGAATTGGAACAAGCTCTAATTGAATTTCAAAATTGAATTTGAATTTGGATGGAATTCAATGGGGTCACTGATTTTAATAGCAAATGAGTTCCAAAAGTTTTGAAACTATGAGGATAAGTCAAGCAAGTAATGCTGACCATGATGGTGTGTTCAATTCTTGATATTCAAATAAGTTGAACAGCATTCGAAATTTGAATTCCTAATAGGGTTAGAATTTGCTAAAGATCTCAAATAAAATAGAAAATGGAGTTCATAATTTATGAAACTTTGCAGGAAGTCTATTTGGAATACTAGTAAACCATAGAAATATTTATGGCCTTTGAATTTTGACAGGGCCAAATATACAGTAGTATATTCAATTTGCAATTAATTTGAATATATATTGGGTACTGCATATTAATTTGACATAGGATCCTCCATTCAAATAATTGCAAACTTTGAAGAGAGGTCAAAATAATTTATCCAAGATTATTGGTGAAGTCCATTCCTCATGTTAATAAAATTTAAGCATGAGTGGAATAAAATATTTGATGAGATCAATTTCATGTATCCCAACATAAGTTCATGTGCATAACCATGATGGATCTCCACTATGGTTGATAATACACTTGTAGGTGAACTTTATACGAAGGAAAAAGTGGGATTTTACAAAAAAAAAAAAAACACATGCAAATCAATGAGATTGGGGCATTGTGACTCTGATACCAATTGTAGGATCGATTATTACGTGAATATCTACCATAGGGGGTGAATGGTAGATTAAAAACTTTTGAGCAGAAGCTATGAAAACCACTCGGTAGAAAATCAATATGTTAAATAAACCATGTGTGCAACTGTCTTCGACATGTTCAAAAGTGACTAAACTAGTTGAGATTACTATAATCAAGTCAAAAATCCATTGCAACAGGAATCACGTGAAAACACTAAGTAGAACTTGAGATATGATCAAAACACTAGACAAAGGTCAATATGTTCTACCAGAGTTAAAAGCAGATCTACAACACTTCAAAAAAACTCTTGTAGATAAAAACAACAAATATAATGACATTGAAATTTTCAAAGATTATAGATAATAGAGTTTTGAAGACAATCCAAAAAGAATCATGTCAAATGAATCTGTGAAACGCGAGTTATGATCAAAATACCAAAGCAACGTCGGTCTGTCCATAAATTCGGCTAGAAAAACTTGTCTGAAACGAGTTGGACGAACAAGGTACAAAAGCACCTCTGAAACTACGATATTTATATTATAGAACACAAGAGGAACAGACCAAAGTTGTGCTCTCCACAAGCCCTGGACTCCCTTCTTATATAATAAGCCCTAAGGCCAACCCAATCAAAACTAGGACTCCTACACCTACATGGATTCAAACTCTAACTTTCCATAACTGCTCAAGACTCTTCCATACGCAGATAGAAGCAATATTAAGACTTCCAAACACCTTAGAAGCGTCCCAAAAATTTTTAAAATAACTCCACTTCGTGCCTAACATGAATTCCTATCATAACCAACTCAAATCTTTTCATATTTGAGGCATAACCGCCTCAGCCGCAGTCTGAGTGCAAAATCCACCCTGTTGAACCTTTCCAACCATATCTTCACTTCCATATCTCTTCACCACGCCTTGGAACAATGTATCCATGTCCATGCACCCCTTGAATACGTGCAAAAATTTTCCAAAACGTTCATGATACCTTCATATGCATTGTTCTTGACCCAAACATGTTGTGTGCCCTTCCCGATCAACTCAACCACAATTCCTCCCGAACTAGGTTGTTGAGCCTCATCTTCTCCCAGAGAATAGTTCAAGGATCTCCATCACCAGCCATGTTTTGACATCAAGAAACACCTGGACATGATCAAATAACCATTCTTTGCGAGCCCAAGTCCTTGACTTGACTCTCAGTAGTCTGAAAACTACAACACCTTATGTGAGCACCTCACATAGGCATGTTGGAAACCATAGCAAAATGATATCAGCCTTAGCTACCAAAACACACCAAAAACATAGAAAATGAATACTAAGCAAACATCCCATAACCCAAAAAGCAAGTTTGAAATATTGCAAGTTAAAAACAGATCTGCCGCACAATTATTTCAGCAAATAAAATTACCGAATAGACCAAAAGCGGCGCTGCAATGTAAAGGCAAAAGATCGGACATTACAATCCTAAACTCACGTGCAAATCATGTGTCAGAACGTTCAGACAGTCCTAACCAAGTAAAGAGTAAATGTTACTCGCGAAAATACATTTGTAAAGATCAATCGTGTTGACTCACATGCAGCTCACATGACTGAAAGTTCGCACAATCCGAAACCATCGAAGGTAAAGTTACTCCCCAAAAACACATTGAAAAGTCCATACAGTCCTAAACTATCGAAGGTAACGTTACTCCCAAAATGCATTGAGACAAGTTCAGATGATGTGTATCAGTGTGTATCGTTGTGTAACAATGTAAGCTCAAAACTTTGAATGTAAACATTCACTTTTATTATAATTGCCAATGTATTAATAACACATAGGTCCTCCATAATGACATGTGGACTCCACAATCTAACAAGAGACACATCATCCACAGTGTCATTTTGTCTAAGGTTGCAACAGCTTGGTCAAAGTTTTAGGGTCCAACAAGTGATTGTGGAATCCTTGGATCTTGAATGCTCTTCAAAGTGGCTTGTCCTTGGCAAAATGCTTCATGATGTCATTAATTTCTCCTTGGCCATAGACAAGATACTTCAATGTAGGCTCGATGGAGTTAAATTTGTTGGAATTCAAATTCACAAAACCTCCTTGATTGTATTAACTTCACTTTTGACCTCCTTGTTGGTGATGACCTTTGGAGGTGATTGGAATTGAAATATCCTCATGGGTCTTAGGGAAATAAATCCCCATGGGTCCCATGTTGACCTGGATTTTCACAAGTTATATGAACATCCAAGACTTGGATCATCCAAACGCTTCTCCATTGGTTTGACCTTCTTGATCTTTCAATAGGAGATCCAGTTCCGTGGCTAGCATGTCCACCTTGTCAATCGTGTGAATGTCGTGCCAATGGAACTGTAGCATTCATGGATCCACCCCTAGATGGTGACCATCTTCTCAATCAAACCTTCAGCTTTCTCACGATGAATGAGAAGAGGTCCCGTCCAACTTCAGCATGAATTTGACAACGGGTCGATGAAGTCAACTCGTTGTAGAGTGTTGGACAATGAACCAAATATCCACCACATGGAGAAGGCAAACCAAGATATAATCTTGGAGCCTCCCCCAAGCTTTTGGGATACATGCAGTTGGCTCCTGCTAGAAGCTGGAGAATGCTCCCGTTGTGGGCAACGATGTTGTTGAACGAGAAGAATTTGTTGAGGAATGCTTTGATGTACTAATGGAGTTAATCTTTTGTGTCCTCTTTGGCTTTCCCAAAGAATAAGCTAGCCAAACACTAACCTGTTTTCACACAACAGAGAACACAAAGCAAGGGTAATCTTGTCTAATAACTAGTACTTATAGCTTAATCATATGTGATAGCTATCCTTCACTTTCTTTGCATTCCCAAGCAACAGCGCCAGAAATGCTTGTTGGTATTATTTAACACCACAGATCATCTCTGGTAGGAGATGAGATCCGCAAGTTCACAAAAGATACCATTGTAGCATTTCACCTAAGAGTATTCCCAAGAGTATCATATTTATCCCAAACGAAGGAGGTGAAATAATGTGAACACTATTCTTATGATAAAGGTATAGGTTACTAAGTATTTATCATAACAGGGGTAAGATGATAATAGTGGTAGTGTGACACACACCAAAGCAATCTACTCTAAGGGTAAGGTTGTCCCAACAAGGGTTAGACTAAGAGAAGGGGCTACACCTACTATGCTCTAATTATTCATATACATAGCCTAAGAATGTAGCGATGAATATGCTAATGGTGAATACTAGGGTTTAGTGGTCCAACATATGGGGCATAGGTGTACCCTGACAACATCAGGACAATTCCTGCCTCGAGTCTGTGGCATAGCCAAATTTGGGGGATTACGAAGGACGGACAAGGCTGTTACCACCTCCCACTTACCTCTACAACCCGTGGGTCTACAGGACATCCAACTCTAATTAACTATCGAAGCACCATGATTACATGTTAAGTAAATACCTTAAGGGCCTGGGTACAAGTACCACCCTAAGGCAATAACTAACCTAAACATCGTTGAACCAATGTTGGGACCAAGCACTAACTTATTCATATTAACATAATTATGCTATTACCTAATTGGACTATAGTGGTGGTGTATGATGTTTATTATAACATGATATGAGCATTATAAATAGACCATAATAACATGTACACCTAGCACATAAATGGACTCCATAATCGAACAAGAAACAATTTGCCTGAGTATATGAATAAAGAGAGACTAATAATAATATTATTATAATCCATAACGTCAAATAAGGAAAGAAACATACACGATCCATACCTTTCAAAATTTGGACTTGGGACTACAGACTCCTCTCTATAGTCTAATCTCCACTCAGGACCTAGGAGAGCTAATGTATACAAGAGAGAATGCTTGAGTGGTGTGTGATATGAAGTGAGGCCTCTCCCTGCTATTTATACACGTAGTAGAGGCAGTTCATGCCACCAAAAGCGTTTGAATCAGTCTCCATCGCTATCTGCTCACCGCAGGGAGTCGATAGGTGGATGTTAACCGCGTTTGGCGCCACTACCAAGTCAGCCGACTCACCAGGTCGGCCGACCGGGTCAGGGTGCCATACGTGGTGTGCTTCCTCCAGGTGGCTGATAGGTGTGTCCACTAACCGCTCTGGGGTGCTACGCCGTTGGATGCCCTCGAATACTCATGTAGGTGGGCCATTTGATCCATGCGCTGCCACATATCGGTGCTTAATTGGCTGGGAAGGTATTATTTAGGATTCCTCCCTTGAATTCACTTCATTTCTATATAGAATACATGCATGCACCATTTTCTCCAAGTAACAGTGGACCTAGGTTATTTCTAAAAGCAATGCATGTAAGAAACGTCTGCTCTATCACATAATTGAGATATATTGACGGTCGAAATATGTACTTAATGACCGTCAACAACCTCCTTGTCAGTAGTGGCTATTGGAATTGTTGCTTGGAAATGAAAGATTCTCACAGGTCTCACGGAAATAAATCCCCAAGTGTCCCATGGTGACATGGATTCTCATAAATCATGTGAATATCTATAGCTTGGATCATCGAAAAACTTCTCTATTGGCTTGACCTTCTTGATCTTTCAATAGGAGGTCGAGCTCCATGGCTAGCATGTCCACAAAACTAGAGCGTTCATTCATCCACCCTTTTGAATGGTGACCTTCTTCTAAATTAATTATTCATCCTTCTCATGATTATTGAGAAGAAGGCACAACCCTTTGACCACTTATGGGTGCTACACTTTTGGATGCCTTCAGATACTCTTGTAGGTGGGCCATTTGATTTGTGTGCTGCCACATGTTTGCGTCTAATTGGCTGGGAATGTATTTTTATCGATGCCTCCCTTGGATTGACCTCAATTATGTTTAAAATACCTGCATGCACAATTTTTTCCAAGTACAAGTGGATCTAGGTTATTTCTAAAAGCAGTGCATGTAAAAAATATCTATCTCTCACATAACTGAGATACATTGACGGTCGAAATTGGTACTAAGGACCATCAACAACGAGCATGCACGGTAGGAGAAGTGCATTGTGCCTCAGCGCCACCATAAAGTCACATAACACCTGAGGATCTCCACAACACAACTCGCCTCCTCATTCCTCGTAATCGAAGCTGACTTAAAGCCGTTGAACCACCATCAAATCGTGCAGTATCCACGATCTCTATGGCATGGATACCAAGGGCCATGATGCTAGCCCAACAGGCCGAGGTGAATGTAGGCCTAGAGGGGGGGTGAATAGGCCTTCTTGAATTTTCTCGGTTCCTGTAGCACTTCAACAACAAGGTCAAAACCAGATATATCGGACTACTCCGGTAAAGTGCGGACTAGTCCGGATTTCACGGACTAGGTTGATCAAGTTAGGTCAATTTGATTGTTTTGTTGACGTTTGCGGCGGGAATATAAACTTCAATAACAGTTCAATGATTGTATGTCAAGTTCTATTGCAAGTATGATTCTTGTTCAACTATTTAACTTAAATTCAACAAGATGAATCAAACCCTAGATAATGTTGATCAACTAGAATGATGAACACAAACGAACAAGACACAAGATTTATCCCGTGGTTCGGTTACCACGAAGGCAACCTACGTCCACGTTGAGGAGCCCACAAAAGGACCGGGTCTTCACCAACCCTTCCCTCGTCGGATCGCCACGAAGGCCAATCCTCTTCCACTAAACACACAGGGGTAAATCACCAAGTTGAAGGGGCGATCTCACAAGTTGAGAGCTCCCTTGATTACAAGTTTCAAGACCACCAATAACACACTTCGAAATATACAAATTGAGATGCAAGAGTGTGTTAGAGATTCAAACCAAGAGCTCAATCGTGTGCCAAGTGCCTCTCCAATGATCTACAAGTGATCTTCAATGGATTGATTGATTTTGCACTTAATCTCGTGGAGAGAGATAGTTTTTGAGTCTCTTGGGAGGTGTGACGGCGCTAGGGTTCGAGAGAGGGTGAAAGTGGGCAATGCACCTCTATTTATATGGGGTTTCTAGAAGTTACCGTTAGGGTTCAGAAAGATCGGACTAGTCCGTGGTGGTGACCGGACTAGTCCGGTGTGCTGTGTGAAGCAAACCCTAAGTGTCCAGGAATCTCGGACTAGTCCAGTTCAAAACGGACTTGTCCGATTTCGCTACTGGAAAGCTTCGGACTAGTCCGATGAAGCTACTGGAAAGCTTCGGACTAGTCCGATTGTCATCGGACTTGTCCGGACACATGAAACCCTAAGTGTTTAGGATGACAAGTCCGCACTTGGAGGACTTGTCCGATTTAGATCAGGGTGTATATCGGACTAGTCCGTGTAAACACCGGACTTGTCCGAAGTGGATCATAAAGTATATCGGACTAGTCCGGGTCACAACGGACTTGTCCGATTTTGTGAGGCTTGTGCATTGTTTTGAGGACTAGTCCGCACTGAGGAGGACTAGTCCGAAGTGGAACAGAAAGATATCGGACTAGTCCGGTGATGATCAGACTTGTCCGATCTGGCGCAAAATGGGATATCGGACTAGTCCGGCTGATATCGGACTAGTCTGGTCCTGTATAGCTTTGTGCATTGTGTGTGTGTGGTTAAATGAGATTGAGCTCTTGGGTGTGTTTCCTTAACACACTCCATGCATACTAAACTACTAATTTCTTCTCCTTGAGCTCAAACTTCTCAATTTCCCTCTTTTTGGTACTTTGCTCATTTTTCATCATTTTCCTGCATTCATCTCAACAAAAGGATTAGGATCCCAATTGCTTGTCATAAATCATCCAAAACCCACAAGGGAGTCCTAGATGCACTTTCAATCTCCCCCTTTTTGGTGATTGATGACAACCAATTGAGATTTCACAAAATGAGGTATAAAATGAGATTCTCATAAAGTATGCACATATGACTCAAAAATTCATCAAGCAACAAGATAATTATTCATATGTGCATTCTTTATGGTGGGATGCATACTAACAGCATGAATGCATTAAGAATGACAGAATTTGCATTGATCAACTAATATCAAGTGAATATGGCATTTCAGGGACAAAAATTCAGATTTCATCACACACTTGCAAATTATTTGAGCAATTCATAACAGGACCAAACATGATATGAAAATAGAGTTAAGCAAATGCAATTACAATTAAAACAAAGAGAGCTCTCTCCTTGCATCCTATGCAGCTAAAGCTAAGACTAGAGACTCCCCCTCAATCTCTCCCCCTTTGGCATCAAGACACCAAAAAGAGAGAGAGGAAGGTCCTAGGGCTTCACTCTTTGCTGTCAGTCCTCTCGTCGTCTTCATCGTCTTCCTCGCTTTCCGCTTGACGAGGTTGAGAGGTAGGAGGAGGAGCGGAGCTGCTCGAGCCCCCAATGCCAAAATAGGCAAGCTCGGAGGGAGTCAAGGGGCTGAGCTCGGTGATGTCCGGATCAGAATCTTCAGAAAGTACTGGAGATCCAATTGGGTTGATCTCCAGCTTCTCACTCAGCTGCTTCACATTGGCTTTTATGTATCTCATGTTCTCCTTCCTCTTCTGATTTAGCTTGTGAAGCTTCACTTCAGTTTTCTTGCATGAGGAGAAAATTGCAGCCAAGTACTTGAGGATCCCACTGGCGGATCCTTTCTGAGGGGCTTCCCCGGAGGGGGGAGTAGCCCTAGCAGCTTCTTCTTGCCTTGCCGGTGCCTCGGGGCTTGAGGCCGGCGATGGAGCAGCCTGGACACTCACTAACTGAGGCTTCTGAGGCCTCAGTGGAGTGTGCTCCACATCCTTCACAAACTCGATTCCTATGACTTTCTCAATCATGAACATCAAGTAAGGGGCATAGCCACAGGATCGGTTGGGGGTACTTGAGATATTGACCATATCATTCCAAATATAGTCTGCAACATCGAATTTCCTTTTCTTGCTAATGACCCTCATCAGGGTCCGGAGGTAGCCTTGCACACTTCCTGCATCCCCATCCTTGGGGGCAATCGTCTTCCTGAGGACTCTGTTGAGGACCACAAAGAAAGGCTTCATATTCTTTGTGGAGGGAGGGACATACTTGGAGGTGGGCTCATACATGAACTTCATTCCATCCCTCTCAATGACCCCAATGTTGTGGATAATGAGTTGGTCATGTCCTTCAGAGTCAAGGTGCAGCAGGCGGGCAAACTCTTCCTGAGTAATGGAATACTTGGATCCATGAGTCATCCAAGTCACACTTTCTTCGTCTTCACTTGTGAAGTGGCACGTTGCATAGAATTGTGCAATCACTTCATCATTCCAATTATATCTGAAGGCAAACAGATCCTTCAGCCCATGTCTCTCTGCAGCTGCTATCACTTCATCAAAAGCTGCACATTTCCTCTTCTCAAGGTGAGCCCAGTCAATCCATTGACTGCATACCACCGGGGTCTTCATTGGCAAATAGACCAGCTTGTAGAAATCAGCATGGAAATTTGACCAGAACCTGCCATCAGCTGCTTGCTTGGGCCTTGCATAGCAATCAACACCTCTCAACTTCATAGCCACATCGCTGCCCTTGCCATTGAATCTTTCCTCATTGGGGTCCCGGACCCCTTCTCTGGGAGTATGCAGCTTTAGGGGCCCAACAGGCCCTGTGGCAACCCCCTTGCCCTTCCCTTTAGCTTGGCGAAGGCCACTTGAAGGAGTAGCAGCCTTCGAGGCGGGTTTCTTGACACACACCTTCCTCCGAACCTGGGGAGGTGAGGGAGCAGGCTCGGAGGGTCTCTCTTGGCGTTTCTTGCCAAGACACGCCGAGGTCCGAGGTGCCACCTCGTTGTCCAACTCGGCCTCGAAATCGGAGATTTCGTTGTCGGAGCTCGACATGATCTGAGAATGAGTGATCAAGAGAAAGGACAAGTTATACAAGGTATTGGTGAGGTAAGATGGCAATGGAATGCATTAGGGAATTAAAGAATTAGGTTTTGGTTCAGAAACAACGGACTTGTCCAGTGCACAGGCACGGACTAGTCCGGGGGACCTGACTTGTCCGTACCTGGACCGGACTAGTCCGGTGTTCATCCGCAAAAAAACTAACAGACTGGACAAAAATTGATCCCTAAGGTAAAACTAGTCTAGCATACACATGGTACATCAACTAGACATGTAACTAGTGAAGAATGCTAGGGCAAACGATAAGCAATAGAGAAATTTGTGATTTCTTAGGGTTTTGAAGAGTATTTACCAAGAAATCAAAGGAAGCTTGAGATTTTGGGGGTTGGAGGCCGGACTTGTCCGCTAACTTCAATCCCCGAGTCTTCAAGCTTGATCTCCGCCCAAGATTGAGGCTTTTTGACGGAGGAATCAAGGATTCGCCTTGGGAGCTCGAGCGCAAGAGAGAGAAAGCTTGGGGGGCGAGTGTGGGGTGAAGGGATTAGGGTTTAGTGGCGGCTAGGGTTATGGACACGAAAAATCGGACAAGTCCGGACATGACCGGACTAGTCCGAAGTCCTCCAGAGACCTAAGTCGGACTAGTCCGTGGTCTGTCGGACTAGTCCGGCCTAACCGGCACACTGCGGACTAGTCTGCAATGGCGGACTAGTCCGGGTAACCACGGACTTGTCCGTGGTCACCAGGAGAGAATTGCATAGCCCATTCATATATATTTGAAGGTCCAATAATTGAGAGTAGAGAGGCAAAACAATTCAAATAATCTTGATGAATTTGACCAGGAAGCAAACAACAATCATACTATGATCAAAAATTCATCAAGATCTAATAATTGACATAGTTTTTCGAGAGAAAAATGGGGAGAGTTAATTTTCACAATTCAATCAATATTTTGAAGCTATCATACAGGTATGCAACTTTTCAAGCCACACTCCGAGAATCAAGAATGTTTAGCTCATTTCGGAGTTCGCAAAAACGTTTTTCATCAAGTGGCTTGGTGAATATGTCGGCCAATTGTTTTTGGGTGTTCACATGAGAGATGGATATGTTTCCTTTCATGGAGTGGTCTCTCAAGAAATGGTGTCTTATGTCAATGTGTTTAGTTCTAGAGTGCTCAACTGGATTGTGGGCTATTTTAATGGCACTCTCATTATCACAAAGAAGAGGAATACGGTTCATATTGTAACCGTAATCCCTTAGAGTTTGTCACATCCAAAAGAGTTGTGCACAACAACTCCCGGCTGCAACATACTCCGCTTCGGCTGTGGATAATGCAATGGAATTCTGTTTCTTGGATGACCAAGAAACTAAGGATCTTCCTAGGAATTGGCAAGTGCCGGAAGTGCTTTTTCTATCAACTTTGCACCCGGCATAATCTGCATCGGAATACCCAATGAGATTGAATTTTGAGCCTTTTGGGTACCAAAGACCAAGATTGGGTGTATGAACTAAATATCTTAGGATTCTCTTTACGGCTGTCAAATGACATTCCTTAGGGTTGGCTTGAAATCTTGCACACAAACATACACTCAACATAATATCTGGCCTAGATGCACATAAGTAAAGTAAAGATCCAATCATGGAGCGATATACCTTTTGGTCGACGCTCGGTCCATCTTCATTGAGATCCAAGTGACCATTCGTTGCCATGGGAGTCTTTATGGGCTTTGCCTTGTCCATGCCAAACTTCATGAGGATGTCCTGTGTGTACTTGGTTTGGCTTATGAATGTTCCTTCCCTTTGTTGCCGCACTTGGAATCCCAAGAAGTACTTCAATTCTCCCATCATTGACATTTCAAATCTGTCTGTCATAATTTTACTAAACTCTTCACAGAAGGATTGGTTAGTTGATCCAAAAATTATATCATCAACATAGATTTGGCAAATAAAAAGATCATTATCCAGATTTTTCGTGAATAGTGTATAATCTACTTTGCCAATTTGAAAGCCATTATCAATTAAAAAATCTCTAAGACACTCATACCAAGCTCTAGGAGCTTGTTTGAGGCCATAAAGAGCCTTACGCAGTTTATACACGTGGTCGGGGAACTCTTCGTCTTCAAATCCGGGTGGTTGCTCTACGTACACCTCTTCCTTGATCGGTCCGTTGAGGAAGGCGCTTTTCACGTCCATTTGATACAGCTTGAAATCATTGTGAGTAGCATATGCAAGTAATATTCTAATTGATTCAAGCCTAGCTACTGGAGCAAAGGTTTCATTGAAATCCAAACCTTCAACTTGTGAGTAACCTTTGGCCACAAGTCGTGCCTTGTTTCTTGTCACCACTCCGTGTTCGTCTTGCTTGTTGCGGAAGACCCACTTGGTGCCCACAATATTTGCATTGGGTCTTTCCACAAGTTCCCAAACATCATTTCTCTTGAAATTGTTCAACTCTTCTTGCATTGCCACCACCCAGTCCGGATCCTTCAATGCATCCTCAGTCCTGCGGGGTTCCAAAAAGGAGACAAACGAGTAATGTTCACAAAAATTTGCTATACGAGATCTAGTGGTTACTCCCTTTTGGATGTCGCCGATGATGTTGTCGATTGGATGATCCCTTTGAATGCCTTGGTGTACTCTTGGGTGTGTCACTTGGGGGGTCGTATTTTGGTGATCATCTTCTTCTCCCCCTGAGTTGTTGTCCTCGTTGATTTGTTGATCATGTTCATATTCCTGTGATTTGTCTTGTATCGAAGCTCCCCCTGAATTGTTGATCTCCTCTTGTGGTTCACTTTCCTCTTGTATTTGTGACGATGACTCTTGTGGTCGTACTTCGCCTAGAGCCATCCTCTTCAATGCTTGATAGGGAGCTTCCTCTTTTCCTAATTCACATTGATCAACTTGCTCCTTTTGGGAGCCATTAGTTTCATCAAACACTACGTCACGTGCCACTTCAACAAGTCCGGAGGCCTTGTTGAAAACACGATAGGCGTAAGTGTTCGAATCATAACCAAGCAAGAAACCTTCATCGGACTTCGAAGCGAGCTTTGAAGTCCTGGGCTTCTTGTTCAAAATATAGCAAGGAGAACCGAAAACTCGAAAATATGAAATGTTTGGTTTGTTACCGGTGAGTAGCTCATAGGGAGTCTTCTTTAGTAGTCGATGAAGGTAGAGTCGATTTGTGGCATGGCAAGCGGTGTTGATTGCTTCTGCCCAAAATCGATCCGAAGTCTTGTATTCATCGAGCATTGTTCTTGCCATCTCTATGAGCGTTCGGTTCTTCCTTTCGGCAACTCCGTTTTGTTGTGGAGAGTATGGTGCCGAGAATTCATGCTTGATTCCTTCCTCATCAAGGTATTCCTCCACTTGTATGTTCTTGAACTCCGTGCCGTTGTCGCTCTGAATACTCTTGATTGATAGTGAGAACTCGTTTTGCGCTCGCTTGAAGAATTTCTTGAGTGTTCCTTGTGTTTCTGACTTGTCATGCAAAAAGAACACCCAAGTGAACCGGGAAAAATCATCAATAATAACTAAACCGTATTTGTTACCGCCGATGCTTATGTAAGCAATTGGACCAAACAAGTCCATATGAAGTAGTTCGAGCGGTCTTGTCGTGGTCATGATGTTCTTCGCAGGATGTTGTGCTCCAACTTGCTTTCCTGCTTGGCGCGCGCTACAAGGCCTGTCTTTCTCAAACACAACATCTTTCAAACCTCGGATGTGATCGCCCTTGAGGAGTTTTTGAAGGTTCCTCATACCAACATGTGCTAGCCGTCTATGCCACAGCCAACCCATGTTGGTTTTTGCAATCAAGCATGTGTCGAGTTCGGCTTTATCCTTGTTGAAGTCAACAAGGTAAAGCTTTCCCTTTAACATACCCTTGAATGCAACGGAACCATCACTTCTCCTTGATACGGTCACACCCTCGTTAGTAAACAGGCAATTATAACCTTTGTCACATAACTGAGATATGGACAGCAGGTTATAATCTAAAGATTCAACGTGTAAAACATGCGAAAGAGTATGTTCAGAGGATATTGCTATTTTACCAGTACCGAGGACCCTTCCTTGACTGTTATCCCCAAAGTAGATGCCTTCGTTTGGGTCCTGGTTCACTTCATACTCCACAAACATCCTCCTTTCTCCAGTCATGTGGTTGGTGCATCCACTGCCTAGCACCCATTTGGATCCACCGGAGGAGTAGGCCTGCAAAAACAAATTACGCCTTGGTTTTAGGTACCCAAGCTTGCTTGGGTCCTTGGAGGTTAGTAACAATACATTTGGGCACCCACACATGGGATTTTGTGTTCCCATGGCGTGGCCCAGCATAATAAGCATACACTTTACCAACATTATTTTTCATTAATACATAAGAAGCATCAAAGGTTTTAAACAAGAGTTGCTGTTGATTATGGGTCGGACTAGTCTGTGTGACCGGACTTGTCCGGATGACCGGACTTGTCCGGACCACAACCGGACTAGTCCGGTTTTCATGGGAGTTCAGATTTTTAGTTTTCGAGTTACCAGGTTGTGAGGGTCTTCCCTTCACAAAGGTAATCCTTCCCTTGTTATTTTTATGATTTCCAGCTCTTTGCTTTCCATCATGAGAGTAACCAATGCCATACTTGACATTTGGAGGTCTTTGGACCAAATATGCACTACGTGCATAGTTGATCCTCTCCTTGTCAAATACTACACATTGGGTAGGATTTTTGTCCATTGTGGAGGTAGAATTTTCCTTCAACCTGGTGTTAATTTTATCACATTTGCAAATATGAGCGATATTAGTTGAAGTGGGTTGAGAATGTAGGGTTGAAGAGGAGGAAGGTTCACTAAGCTTGAGTGACTCAACCTGCACTTCAAGGATCTTGTTGACCTTGATTAAGTCATCAAGTTGATCCTTGATTGCAACGTTTGAGTTGGTTAACTCCAAGCAAGTTTTCTTGCTTGAAGCTAGCTTAAGCTCTAGTGAGTGGTTTCTCTCCTTTTCAAGAGCTAGTAGATTGTCAAGTTCGACATGCTTCTCCTTTTGGGAGATAATCATGTCTTCTTGACGATCAATTAGCTCTTCCTTCTCAACAAGTTGGTTAAGTAAGAATTTCATTTTAGCAGCAGTTTTTCTATCTAAACCAATTAGCATATCCTCATTATCACTATCTAGATCATCATCACTCGAGTAAGAATGCAAGGAAGGAGTTTTGATGTTTACCTTGCGTTTACCTTCCTTAGCCATGAGGCAAGTTCCACTTGCTTTCTTTGCAACGAGCGTGGGGAAGAGTGTGGGTTTCTCGGACATGCTTTCAATGGCTATGCTAGCCATTTCTTCTTCATCGGACGATGAGGACTCATCGTTTGAGTCCCACTCCTTTCCGATGTGTGCTTGTTCAGCTTGTTTCTTCTTCTTGAAGAATTTCTTCGGTTGAGGCTTGGACTCTTTACTCTTCTTCTTGTTGTCCTCATATGGGCAATCAACTATAAAGTGATTGTACTCACCACAATTATAGCATGCCCGCCTCATCTTCGGCTTTGTCTTCTCCTTGTATTTTCCTTCACTCGATTTTGTTCCTGGTCTTTTCTTCATAATTCTTTTGAACTTCTTCATGAACAAAATCATATCTTCTTCGTCCAGCTCGCTGCTTTCATCATCGCTGTCCTCCTCAAGCTGTGCTTCTTTTGCTTCTTTGGATAGAGGCTTGAGTGAGGACTTTAAGGCAACTCCCTTCTTCTTGGCCGATGTGAGGTCGGCTATTTCTTTGACGTGCTTGGCTTGCTTCTCCATCATCTCAAAGTTGATGATTTTGCCAAGTAGTTCATCCGGAGTCATTTTCTTGTACCCGGGACTTTCTCGGATCATAGGGCAAAGTGTGACGTTGCGAGGCATAAAGGCTCTAAGGATGAGCTTTACAACCTCGTGGTCATTCCACTTTTTGCTACCATATGATCGAACCTTGTTCACAAGAGTCTTCAGTTTGTTGTACATGTCCTGAGGAGACTCATCTTCCTCAATCCTGAATCTTCCCAGTTCGCCTTCAATCATCTCAATCTTTGCCTCCCGCACATGCCTGTCACCTTCATGTGCTGTCTGTAGTGTGTCCCAGATTTCTTTGGCAATCTCCAATCCGTCCACCTTTGTGAATTCATCTCTACTTAGAGATGAGGTGATAACGGCTGCGGCTTGGGCATTCCTGTGGATGGCTTGCTCTTGACTTGGTGTGAGTTCTTCATCGTCATCAGGGATGTTTATTCCTGTGCACACAATATGCCATAATCTTGGGTTAAGGGAAATCAAGTGCATCTTCATATTTTGCCTCCACATGGAGTAATCACTCCCATCGAAGTGTGGGTCTTTTCCGAGAGGAATAGATAGATAATGACTGCTGTTAGAATTTAAACGGTCATAATTAAAAGGATATCGGGAGTAGTCGGTGTGACTACTTCCCTTCTTCTTTTCTTCAACTTTAGCTTTCCCTTTGGAAAGTGCTTTCTTTCGGAGCAGTGCTTTCAGCTCCAATGTCTCCTCATCATCATCATCGAAGTCTTGAATGGCTTCGAGATACTTTTCAAGCTTTTGGTGCTTGTCATTGTTCATTTCTTCCTGGTTGTTGATTTTCTGGACTTCCTTCATGTCCGACATGATCTCTTCGAGTGGTTGCACTCTTTCCTGAAGAACCTGCTCTGATACCAATTGAATGTAGGCCTAGAGGGGGGGGTGAATAGGCCTTCTTGAATTTTCTCGGTTCCTGTAGCACTTCAACAACAAGGTCAAAACCAGATATATCGGACTAGTCCGGTAAAGTGCGGACTAGTCCGGATTTCACGGACTAGGTTGATCAAGTTAGGTCAATTTGATTGTTTTGTTGACGTTTGCAGTGGGAATATAAACTTCAATAACAGTTCAATGATTGTATGTCAAGTTCTATTGCAAGTATGATTCTTGTTCAACTATTTAACTTAAATTCAACAAGATGAATCAAACCCTAGATAATGTTGATCAACTAGAATGATGAACACAAACGAACAAGACACAAGATTTATCCCGTGGTTCGGTTACCACGAAGGCAACCTACGTCCACGTTGAGGAGCCCCCAAAAGGACCGGGTCTTCACCAACCCTTCCCTCGTCGGATCGCCACGAAGGCCAATCCTCTTCCACTAAACACACAGGGGTAAATCACCAAGTTGAAGGGGCGATCTCACAAGTTGAGAGCTCCCTTGATTACAAGTTTCAAGACCACCCATAACACACTTCGAAATATACAAATTGAGATGCAAGAGTGTGTTAGAGATTCAAACCAAGAGCTCAATCGTGTGCCAAGTGCCTCTCCAATGATCTACAAGTGATCTTCAATGGATTGATTGATTTTGCACTTAATCTCGTGGAGAGAGATGGTTTTTGAGTCTCTTGGGAGGTGTGACGGCGCTAGGGTTCGAGAGAGGGTGAAAGTGCGCCGTGCACCTCTATTTATATGGGGTTTCTAGAAGTTACCGTTAGGGTTCAGAAAGATCTGACTAGTCCGTGGTGGTGACCGGACTAGTCCGGTGTGCTGTGTGAAGCAAACCCTAAGTGTCCAGGAATCTCGGACTAGTCCGGTCCAAAACGGACTTGTCCGATTTCGCTACTGGAAAGCTTCGGACTAGTCCGATTGTCATCGGACTTGTCCGGACACATGAAACCCTAAGTGTTTAGGATGACAAGTCCGCACTTGGAGGACTTGTCCGATTTAGATCAGGGTGTATATCGGACTAGTCCGTGTAAACACCGGACTTGCCCGAAGTGGATCAGAAAGTATATCGGACTAGTCCGGGTCACAACGGACTTGTCCGATTTTGTGAGGCTTGTGCATTGTTTTGAGGACTAGTCCGCACTGGGGAGGACTAGTCCGAAGTGGAACAGAAAGATATCGGACTAGTCCGGTGATGATCGGACTTGTCCGATCTGGTGCAGAATGGGATATCGGACTAGTCCGGCTGATATCGGACTAGTCTGGTCCTGTATAGCTTTGTGCATTGTGTGTGTGTGGTTAAATGAGATTGAGCTCTTGGGTGTGTTTCCTTAACACACTCCATGCATACTAAACTACTAATTTCTTCTCCTTGAGCTCAAATTCATTTTCCTTCTCAATTTCCCTCTTTTTGGTACTTTGCTCAATTTTCATCATTTTCCTGCATTCATCTCAACAAAAGGATTAGGATCCCAATTGCTTGTCATAAATCATCCAAAACCCACAAGGGAGTCCTAGATGCACTTTCACGAGGTAAGGCTGGTATGTTTTTGGCACACTTTTGGGGCCCCACTCAGTTTCAGGTTCAAAGGCATCCCATGAGACGGGCCACAGGGTCACTCTAAATAATTGTGATGGCCCGTGAATGGTGACCTTAGTGGTAGCGAATGTCCCTAACATCTCTAACCCTTCATGTCTGAGTCTTAGCTTGGTTACTCCATAGTTGCCCCTTGACGTGTCGGCATCGAGCCGCACAAGCCTCCGAACAGCTCTGAACTACACGATTATCTTGAGAGAGATGGAATGCACGCGTCAAGCCCGGACTAGGTTACACATGTCCATACGAAACAGGATGACCAAGTTCCACTCGGATTATTATATAGGAAGCTCATCGAGTTCGAAAATTCGACCATCGAGGAAAATTCTTGCTTAGCTCACCCCCTCCAGGCTACGACCGACTCATGAACAGGGCGCGACGCAAATTCAAAACACTATTAACCCGGCCCTGGAAAGGACTCAGGGCCACGTAGCTCGGGAATCATGTCAAGGGTCGATACCCTGCTGTTCCAACTTCGAGTTCCAGAACGATCCTAGGTAAATGACGAACTCATACTAACGCATTTATCAAACTCTCTTTCCCCAATAACCACAATGCATCATGGAATTCACTCCCGGTTGACTGAATAACTCATCAAGAGGCTCAAGGGATACTAACGGGTTCTGTGCCCAGAGTACCAAATAATACGGGTTAAATACTATATATGCATTTGTAAGCATCTAGGACCCTTGTGGGTTTTGGATGATTAATGACTAACAATTAAAGAGCTAAAGAAATTGTTGAGATATTACAACAATAAAAAGTATGGGTAGCCTTTAATGAAAATACTTTGAAAAAGGAGAAAAGGTGTGAAAAAGGAAGGACTTGTAGAACTAGCTTTTTGAGTTTGTTGAGTTGTAGGAGAATCTATACTATCAAGAGGGAAACGACTCTTGTAAACTTAGGGAATCAATGGGAGGACAAACCCTTGGAAGAGATTCCGAAACTAAAAAAAAAAACTAAGTCCGAACTTGTCCGAGCCATGGGCTCGAATATGTCTGAATTATCCCTACACAATTCCAAACTTGTCCGAATTCAGTTAGACATGTCCATGTTGGCTCTGCACGGCCAAAACTTAGAATAATTCTAATTCCTCTGACGTCTCAAACATGTCCGAGTTGGGCCAAACATGTTCAAGTCCTCTCTGCGCAACCTGGACTTCGAAAAATTATAAGTCCTCTAGCCACTCGGACTTGTCCGAGTTTGGCCTGACATGTCTAAAATCATTTTGACTAAACCCGGATATATCTGAGGTAGTTCGGACTTGTTCAATGCAGACATGTCTGAGGTGCTCAATGCCGGATAAGTCAGACAAAAACCCCACCTTTGATTCCAAAACTTGTTTGATCCATGTCGGATATGTTTGAAGCGGCTTTTACGTTCTAATTCAAAATCAAACACACAACCGTACTATCACTAGGTCCATCACCTCGGACATGTCCGAAACATTTTTGGACTTGTCCGATGTGGGTGGTCTAACAATGGTCAAAATCACTTCTTGGCTATAACTAGGGGACAAAATCCCCTCTTAGCCATACCCTAACCTCTAAAACTTTCACTTGCGCCCATGACTCCCTCAGGAGCACTTTACACCTAGTTTTCACCTTCAAGAGCCAAAATTTGAGATTTTTGGAAAGAGTGAAAGAGTTGTTGTGAGATTAAAGAAGAAGTGGCTTTGTAGTTGAGCTTTGATTTGATTTGCTTTGTTTGCTTAAGTTTTTTTGTGTTTGTTACTCTTGGGTGAAAACCCTAAACAGTTAGACATCGCCTGGTGATTCCTTGTGTGGTTTCGGCGTCTGGAAAGTTTCTATCACCATTTTGAGATAGTGGAAAAACCAAGGCATGACCTTTGTAATATTTTTGTGATGGAAGGGCTAGTGAAAGCACAATCCTTTTTGTCTCTTCAATAGGGACGTAGGATTATTTGTGGAACTAAACATTGGTGAAATATCCGTGTTCATTGTCTATTTTTTATTTCCGCACCGTTTTTACTATTTTTTTATCATCTAAGGCTTTACCTTCATCTTCTTGTTGTAGCACATTTTAGATCTTGTCTCATACTCAATACTGCTTCTAGAACTGCTAAGGTGCACTTTTGTCGTAAAATTTGAGAAAAATCGTTTGATCAAGTCCAACGCAGAAGTTAGGACTTATCCAACTTCTGTCAGGCTTGTCTAAGCACTGTCGGACAAGTCCACACCTAGCTCATACTTATCTGAAACCTGGGACCAAGACAAAGTTTAATTTACTACATAATTGTTTTAATTTCCTATTCACCCCTCCTCTAGGCCACCTTTCATTTGGTATCAGAGCAGGTTTTCCCATGAAGAGCTTAACCGCTTGGAGATAAGATAGCCAACACTGCCGGCAATGAGTACCTGCTCAGGCATGATCTAAAGGAGGACGGCGCCAAGACCGATGAGACGATAACGCACGAAACTCAAGGATCCAATCCACCACCTCCCAAAACCGATCGTCACAAGCCACAAGAACCACCTGCACAACACGACATCTCAAGCTCAGATAAGGAAGATCAAGATTAGGAAGTTGCCCACCTCGTGGAGCAACTAAGCAAGATGAGAAAAGGAGGCAAAGAAGAGGAAGAGGCTTGAAAGGGAGAAGAAGGCTAAAAGTAGTCAACAAGGCTATTGTCGATGTCCTTTCAACTATGAGCGCTTGAATTCTCACTCTAACTATTTATCAATTCCTTTAGGTCGGCCACCACACTTTGATGGCACAAATTACACTATGTGGAAGTACAATATGAAATTGCATATAATCTCTCTCAAACCGAGCCAATGGCACAAGTTTAGATATCCCCATGGATGATCATGAAATCTTCTACGAGCAAGGACAATAAATCCACCGCAATGCTCGAGCGGTAGCTGTACTCAACTCATTCTTGAGCCAAGAAGAGTTTGACAAGGTGGATGGGCTTGAGCTCGCCAAGGACATATGGGATACACTCAGTATTGCTAATGGGGGCAATTGATCTGTGCGAGACGCCAAGATAGAGATGGTTGAGAGGGAGCTTGGTCGGTTCGCCATGGAAGACGACGAAAAAACATAAGAGATGTACAACGGGCTCAAAACACTCATCAACAATAGTCGTGCGTACGGTTGCACTACCTAAATGGATTACGAGGTTGTGAAGTGATTGATAAGGGCCTTTATGCCTAGAAATGTCACTTGTTTCACTTTGATCCTAGAGAGCCCCAATTTCCACAATATGACCTCGGATGAGGTGCTTGGCATGATTAACCATGAGATGATGGTTATGGAAACCCGACATGTCAAAGATCTTGCCAAGGTGACTTCTTCAAGGAAGAAAGACATTGCTCTCAAAGCTTTATCCAAGTCCAAGGTCAATGAAATCCAAGAGTCAAGCAGAGATAAAGAATGTGACGATGAAGAAAGCACAAACATGGATGATGAAGAGTTAGCCTTGTTCATCAAGAATTTAAGAGGATGAGGAGAATAAGAAGAAGTCCCAATCATGAGAGCAAGGGTAAGGAAAGAAGCGAGATAAGAGCAAAAAGATCTTGCAACAATTGTGGGGAGTATGGGCCTTTCATTGTAAATTGCCCATATGAGAAGGAGGATGACGAGAAGAACAAAAAGAGGAGAAGAAGTCTCGAGATAAGAAGTTATTCAATAAGAACAAGTTCCAAGGACAAGAACACATCGGCAAGGAGTGGGACTCAAAAAATGAGTCCTCCTCCAAAGACGATGAAGAGATGGCAACCGTCGCCATCAAGAAGCCAACCATGAAGAAGTTATGATTCCCCAATGCTTGAGCTTAGAAGACTTCAAATAACACTTTCCTCATGGCTAGGGAAGGGAAGAGAAAGGTTAAATCCAAAACTTTTTCCTTGCATTCTACTGAGTATGATGACTTTGATAGTGCTAGTTAAAATGAATACATGTTTAGAGGCTTAGATAAAAGTGTTGTTGCTAGAATGAAATCGCTTTTCGATGAAATATTTGACCAGGAGGAACTTCTTAATGAACAAGAGGAGTTGCTTGTCTTAGTGAAGCTACGAATCCTTGACATTGAGAAGCTTCTAGGGCTTTAGAGGAAGATGAGTAAAGAGCTTGAACTTCAACTTGCCAAGAGCAAGGAGACTTGTGTTAGACTCAAGAGTGAGAATGTTTTAATCCAAGACAACCTTGTAAGTTCGACTAAAACTCACAATAGTGTTGAAGAACAATTCAACACTCTCAATTCAAGAATCTCTACCTCCTCGTTCTCAAAGGGCTCACCCCCATCAAATATGGAATCAAATGCTAAAACCTACAATTGTGCCGATTTTGCTCAAAAGTTGAAAAATTGTTCTAAAGAGGCAAAGGGCAAAAGCATTCCAAAGAGTGGCATATTTGACAAGTATAAGATCAAATATGCATGTAGTGCATATCCGATCTCAAGATCTCCTCTTGTCAAGGATGGCCTTGGTTATTCAAAGGGAGGAAAGCAAAATTCTAGACTCCACGAGAATGACGAGGAGTTTGTCACTTTTGTCAAAGAAGGCTTATATAAACCCAAGAGAAACACTCATGCATCCACCTCACATGAAAATGCTAAAAATGACAAAAATGCCAAGAATGCCAAACATGTTAACTCTAACTCGCATCATGGCTTTGATGCATCTTATATACTCATGAAAATAAAGATTGGATATGTGTATGTTAAATATGTATGGACACACCACAAGAGTCCCAAATCTTGTGTGTGGGTGTGAAAATTCTTTGTGACTAACATCAAAGGACCGAACCTAGTTTTGGAAGCTAAAGCAAAAGCCTAACTTTTTTTGTAGGCATACTCCTTTGATGGCTCAAAATGGGTACTCGATAGCAGGTGAACCAATCACATGACCAAAGGGAGGAAGATGTTTGTTGACTATGAGGAGAATGATGATCCTAGCGAGGGCATCTATTTTTGCGAGGGCATCTATTTTTGTGATAATAGCCAAGGTAGAGTCCTCAGTGTCCGTAAAATTTTCATTTTCCTGAACACTCTCTTTCACATATTTTGCATGTTGACTCTATTTATTATAACCTATTGTCCATATCTAAGTTGTGTGAGAAGGGCTATATTTATTATTCACTAATGCGGGTGTGGCCGTCTCTAGAAGGAGCGATAACTCAATTGCCTTCAAGGGTGTGTTGAAGGGAAAGCTTTATCTTATGGACTTCACAAAAAATAAAGCCCAACTTTACACATGCTTGATGGCAAATACTAACATGGGATGGCTTTGGCATAGAAGGCTAGCCCATGATGTTTTCAGGAATTTGCAAAAACTTCTAAAAAGCGGTCGCAACAGTGTACTAAAGAATGATGTCTTTGAGAAAGATAGGTCATGTAGCGCAAGTCAAGCCGGGAAGCAAATTGGAGCCTGCATCGTACCAAGAACGTGATGACGACATCAACACCGCTATAGATGCTCCACATGGACCTCTTTGGTGCCATTTCTTATATAGCATTGGCGGTAACAAATATGGCCGATTCATTGTTGATCATTTTTTTACTTTACTTGGGTATTTTTCTTACATGACAAAGATGAAACACAAGGTGTCCTCAAGAGATTATTGAGGAGAGCTCAAAATTAGTTCTCCTTGAGGGTCAAGAAAATTAGAAGTCACAACTGCACCAATTTCAAGAATACTCAAGTGGAAGAGTACTTTGACGAGGAGGGCATGAAGCATGAGTGCTCAACACCCTACTGCCCAAAACAAAACGGGGTGGACGAAAGGAAGAACCGCACACTCATAGAGATCTCAAGAACCATATTTGATGAGTACAAGAATTTTGATAGGTTTTGGGCGGAAGCGGTCAACACCGCTTGCCATGCCAGAAACCTTCTCTACCTCCATCATCTATTGAATAAAAATAAGTATGAGCTCCTCGCCAGTAACCAATCCAATATCTCATACTTTTGAGTTTTCGAAAGTAATGCTATATTCCAAACAAGAAGCCTATGATTTCAAAGTTTGTTTCAAAACCCGATGAAGGTTTCTTACTTGGTTATGACTCAAACACATACGCCTATTTTGTTTTGAACAAAACCTCTGGGTGTGTTGAAATAGCACGTGACGTGGTGTTTGATGAGATTAATGGCTCCCAAGTAGAGCAAGTTGATCAATGTGTGCTAGATAAGGAGGAGGCACCACAGGTAGCGTTGAAGAAGATGGCACTTGGCAACATTCGACCTCAAGAAGTGCAAGGTCCAAGTTATCCATCCCCATCACAATCGGAGCCTCCAACTAAAGAACAAGCACAAACTTCCAAAGATCAAGACGACCAAGTGCAAGAAGAGGAGAATCAAGATCGTGGCAATGATCAAGTGGGAGACTAAGGATAAAATTATGAGGAAGTTGATTTAAGACCTCAAGTGCCACATCCGCGAGTTCACCAGAGTGTTCAACGGGGTCATCGTGTTGACAACATACTTCGATATATCTCTAAGGGGGAGAATTCAATCTTGTACGGTCAATTTTTGGGCACATTACTCTTTTGTGTCATCTTTAGAACCCTACAAGGTAGAAGATGCCCTACGAGATATGGATCGGGTGATGGCGATGCAAGAAGAATTGAACAACTTCAGGAGGAATTAAGTGTGGAAGCTCAGTAAGAGACCCAATGCCAATGTTGTAGGCACCAAATAGGTGTTCCACGAAAAGCAAGACAAACACGGGGTGGTCACAAGGAACAAGGCATGACTTGTTGCAAAAGGCTATGCACAAGTCAAAGGTTTGGATCTTGATGAAACATTTGCTCTTCTAGCTAGGCTTGAATCTACTCGCATTCTTTTAGCCTATGCTACACGGCATGATTTGAAGTTATATCAAATGGATATGAAAAGCGCCTTCCCCAACGGTCCAATCAAGGAACGGGTGTATGTGGAGCAACCACCCGGTTCGAAGACAATGAGTATCCTAAATATGTCTTTAAATTACACAATGCTCTATAGAGCCTCAAACAAGCTCCTAGAGCTTGGTATTTGTGCCTTAGAGATTTTCTCATCAGGAATGGTTTAAGAATAGGAACAGATGATTACACTCTCTTTACTAAGCGTGTCGATAATGATCTCATTGTATGTGAAATATATGTCGATTACCTTATATTTGGTTCTAATAACAAATTTTATTGTGATAAGTTTAGCAAGATTTTGACTGAAAGTTTTGAGATGTCAATGATGGGGGAGTTGAAGTTCATCCTAGGATTTCAAGTCAAGCAACTCAAGTAAGGCACATTCATATGTAAAAGAAAGTACACTCAAGATACTCTCAAGAAGTTTGACATGGACACGGCCAAACCCATGAAAACAACAATGGCGACAGATGGACATCTCGACCTCAATCAAGATGGACCAAGCGTGGATCAAAAGGTATATTGCTCCACGATTGGCTCATTGCTTTACCTTCATGCATCTAGGCCCGACATTATGCTTAGTGTTTGTATGTGTGCATGATTTCAAGCCACAACTAAAGAGTGTCACTTGACCGCCATTATGAGAATCTTACGTTATTTATTTCACACACGTAACCTTTGGCTTTCTATCCAAAAGGGTCAAAGTTTAATCTCATCAGATATTTCGATGCATATTATGCCATATGTAAGGTAGATAGAAAATGAACCTCCTGTACACGCCAATTCTTGGGTATGTCTCTTATGTCATCATCATCCAAGAAACAAAACTCCATTGCCCTATTAACATCCAAGAAACAAAACTCCAATTCTTGTGAACATCTTATTTGGATGCGACAAACTCTAAGGGGCTATGATCTCAATATGAACAATATTCCACTCCTATGTGACAATCAGAGTGCCATTAAGATTGCCATAACCCTGTTGAACCTCTAGGACCAAACACATAGATATCCGGCACCACTTCTTCAGAGATCATTCTTTAGTCATTTCTCATGTTAGAACCGAAAAACAACTAGCTGACATCTTCACCAAGACATTAGATGAAAAACAATTTTTGGGAACTTAGGAGTGAGCTAAAAATCCTAGATTCTCAGAATGTTGCTTGAGATGTTGCACATCTGAAATGCTTTAGTTTAAGTTTGTCAAAAACTTGCATGCTTGCAAAAACTAACCTACCTCAATTTTCTCACAAACTATTTGACCATATATTGCCTTTTGTTTTTTTGGTAATTGTATGAATTTTGATCGCTTTACTGGCCAAAATGCAACAAGGAAATTTGTGAAAACTAGTCTTTTACGTCTCCACACATATATGTGTTGCTATATATGTTCTCACTAAGAAACACTATTTTTTGTTAAGGGAAGTTAGACGTCTCCGACCATTAGGTATGGACATATACATGTGGGTCTTTGAATTAGTGGTTTTGTTGCCCGTCGGACTTGTCTGACAGGGTCTCAGACATGATCGATAGGGATCTTGTCCGAGCCCTCAACCATAAGTCCGATTGTCTGCCCTCTTTCCCCTAGTTCATTCAAACTCAATCCAATCCAAAATCTCTGAACCTCTTGACAATTTCCATGGTTACATGAGTGGATCTTGAAGAAGCACTTGGTGAATCCTTCACCGAGTCGGTGGATCAAGCCCTAGCTTGTTTCCCATCCGTTGAAGGTTTCCCCCAAGGTTCTTCTCCCTTCTCAAGGTATTCCACGTTGATTCCATTATTTCTTTAAGATCTTGAGGCATTCCACTTTATGCAGATCTAGAATCTTGTTGTAAGGAATTTGATCGTAGTTATTGCAATGTATTCTGTTGTTTGCACTTAGTTTTAGTGATTTTTGCAACTACTGGGGTTAGAACTACCAGGCTCAGACACGTCCGACCCGTATCTTGGACATGTTCGAGACACATCTGACAAGTCCAAACGTTTTATTGATATATCTGACGTACTCAGACATATCCAACTGAAACATCGGACTTATCCGAGTTTACACAATTTCTAACTCAAACATTGCAAATTCTTCAACTATCTTTTTGACGACCTTGCGATTCATCCTAACCTTGTCCTATCTATCTCAGATCATTGTCGGAGCCTCTCAATCTAAAAGGAGGTCCAATAAGCGCCAAGATCGAGGGGATTCATCACTTGTCCCTCAACCGACAAAGAGGACTCCTTGGAGAACTGCCTTGACTTTTCGTGAGCCGAGTCAAGTCCAGGGCAGCGGCTCAGGAGGAGCAGCCCACGCAGTGGAGATAGGCCCACTTGTGGTCATCGCTCCAATTGGTGACACAAGGACATGCCATAAATAAATGGATCGCTGCTGCAACATCAACGAATCGGGAAAGCAACATGACATGCCTTGCTATGATTTAGAGAAAATTGCATGTGACCCCAGATTCTAGGGCAACTTTCACATGGACTATTACCGTTCAGTGCTGATGACAAAGTCACGTGCTAGAGATTTAATGGATTGATTGAGAAGCAATAAAAGCCAAGTCGGCATCTCTATTTGACGATGTGATGGATGCATGTGAAGTCCACAATGTGAAATTTCTCATTGGGACCCAATACACATGGAAGTGGAAGTGATACTTTAGTTCTTTACGACTTTCTTCTACAAATCTGACAAGAACCAAACCTGAATGACACACGGGGAGAGATACTCTATGTCCTATGAGGATTTTTCTTGGATTTTGGGTCTCTACCAGACTATCTGATATGAGGTCAAGATCCAAGCAGAAGACATTTTACAATATGAGATATTGGAGTTCTACGACCCAAACCTTGGAAGGAACCTACCTTTTACTCATGAGCTCCTTCCCTTCTTCCAAGTGATGAATCGTATCACTAGGAAGATGTTGGCTCCTAGGATGGGGATGCTAACCGCCTGAACTCCAACTCAAGGAACCTCCTCAAGTGGCTTCAAGGAGAGAAAAAGTTCAACGTCTTCAACTATATCTACAAGGAGATCTATCTTGCTTTTGAGAACCTCGCTCAGTCTTGCTGCTATGGACCCTACATCATGAAAATGATCGAGCACGTGTCTTAAGAAGTTTGTGAAGGATGTGCCCCATCGCCGACTCATTCCTTAGATGCCTTTAGCGGCTCTTCGTCTATTGAGGACCGCTAGGACACCTACATTGGCACAACCTTTCGAGCCCAACTTCACCGATCAACGCCGCTGCTCACCTTCTCCAGCACTTCATCAGCCTTCCTGCACCACTGGGATCTTCAAGATGGTTAAGAGCATCTTCACCGCCTGCCGCTCAGCTCAGATTAACACTCAGAAGGCAAAGAGGGCCTCTAAGAGGAATCAGAGGGACCTTGCTGAGCATCCGAGAGCACCTACAGCATCCCCCTTGGGGAGCTCCAGTCTCTGACAATAGTGAGGATGAGCCTCCTATCGAGCTCCCAGAGTTCACCGAGGAGGTGCTCGCTCTCTTCACCGACGAAGCTTCATCAAGCGCACCAGCTCTTGTAATTGCTTCCTCTTATTCGGACGGCGACGGTGACTACGTGCAAGAAAATGATGATTGCTGACAGCTACTAAGAAACGGTAACAAATCATCTTTGGCAATGGTGCCAGAAATGCATGTTCACGTTTCTTACATCACAGATCATCTCTCGAAAGACAGATGAGGTCAACAAGTGCACAGAAACTATAGTGCAGCATTTCACTCAAGAGTATTACCAAGGGTATCATATTTGTCCAAAAGGAAGGCAATCAAGTAAAGTAGACACTATTCTTATGATCAAGCTATTGCGTACTAATCAATTATCAATACATGGGTAAGTTGATAATATGTGCAGTGTGACACATACCTAAGCAATCTATTCTAAATGGTAGATGTGTCCTAATTGAGATTAGACTAAGATTTGGGGAGTTACTCCTACAATGCTTCTAATATAAATATACATAGCCTAGCTATGTTAATGGTGAATACTTATGTTAAGTTGTTAAACGTATCTGGTACGGGTTTACCACTAGATATACTAGATATGACTCCCACAAAGAGCATGTGGCATAGCCGAACGGGGAGGATTACAAAGGACAGATGGGGCTGTCACCACCTACTGCCTACATCATCAATCCTGGGTCTATGAGACATCCAACATTACTTAACTATCCTAGCACCATGCTAGCATATTAAGTAAACACCTTAAGAGTCATGACACAAGCCATCATAAGGCAATGACTAACCTAAACATCGTGGAACCAATGTTGAGACATAGCATAAGTTATTCATATCAACATGATATAATAACTAATTAGACTATAGTGGGGGTTTGTAGTGTTTATGATGATAGATTAAGAGTGATATGGCATAATCATGAAGACTACTCCTACCACATACATGGACTCCACAATCAAACTAGAAATGCTTCATCCAAGTATATGAATAAAAGAATACAAAAGATAATATCTTTATTATGCATAAAGTTACAAATATACCAAAAGATACATTAGCCAAAACTTTTCCCACCACGGACTTGGGACTAGAGGCTCTCCCCTTTATAGCCTAACTCCACTAAGGACTAAGAGAACTCGTGTATACAATAGAATGATGCTCAAGTGGTTTGTGTTGAAGTGAGGGGCGAGGGGTCCTATTTATAGCTAGAGAAGGGTCGGTTCCCGCCTCCAAAAGCGCGCAAATTAGTCCTCATCGTTATCAGGGCACCACAGGGAGTCAACGCGTGGAAGTTGACCGCGTTTGGCGCTAAGACCTAGTCGGCTGAACCACCAGATCGACAGACCTGGTCTTGGCTCCAAACGGACTGTGCTTTCTCCTGGTGGCTTCCAAGTGGGTCCCATTGACTGATATAGGGTGTCTATTGACGACTGTTATATACCATTTTCACCCGTCATTATAATTCAATTATGTGAAAGAATTGTCATTTCTTGTACATATCACCTTTCTATTTAACCTATTCCCACTTGTCCTTGGAGAAATAGTGCATACAGGGAATTATTACAAGAAATGGGGTAAAAGAGGGGAAGCAATCATATAAAATACCATAACAGCCAATGAAGCAATGACATGTGGCACTACATGGATGAAATGGCTCACAAACAGATGTACTCGAGCCCATCCAATGGTGTAGCACCCATATCAAGGGATGGGACTAACCTGGCAGTGGCCAAGAGAAAGCACACGAGAAACGTGTAAAGAACAGGTCGGTCAACCCCCCCTAGTCGGCCGACTTGATCCTGGCGCCAAACTTGGTTAGCATCCACGTGTTTGCTCCTCCCGGCTTGAAGAAGTAAGTGGTGACTGATTCGCGAACTTCACACACACACCACATGAGTATTCATACATTGTAGCCACTACTCTCCATAAGTTTAAAGGAGTACAGGCTGTAGAGAGGAGAGCCTCTAGTCCATAGTCCAAGTAGGAGAGGAGTAGAAAGAGTCTCTTCCCAATTCCTAATTTGGAAAGGTGTGGCTCTCATATTCCTATTTGTATTTGTGACTTTGCTCTTAATAAAGATGTTATCTTTAGTCCTCTATTGTTCATATACTTAGATGAAGCATTTCTTGTTTGATTGTGGATTTCATATATGTGCTAGTAGTGGTATTTATGTGTGTGCTATACCATTATCATTATATCACCATAAACACTACAAACCCCAGTATAGTCTAATTAGCTATGACATGATTATGTTAATATGAATCACTCATGCTATGATTTAACATTGGTTCAGCGATGATTTAGATCATTGCCAAAGGATGGGTTGTGCCTAGGATCTTAAGGTAATTACTTAATATGATAGCATGGTGCTAGGATAGATGAGTAGCGTTAAATGTCTCATAGACCCACAGATTGAAGAGGTAGGCAATAGGTGGTGACAACCCTATCTATCTTTTGTAATCATCCACGTTCGGCTATGCCACAGGCTCTTTGCGGGAGTCGTCCTAGTGTTGCTAGGGGTAAACCCGTGCTCGATGTGTTAATCCACTTAAGATGAGAATTCACTATTGATATGAGCATTAGTAACTAACTTAGGTTATGTATATGTACATTAGAAGCATAGTAGCAGTATCTACTTAACTCTTAGCCTAGTCCCTCTTTACCTCATTTACCCCCTAGGATAGAATGCTCTTGTGTGTGTCACACTACCTCCAAACTATCATTTATCCATTCTTGCTAGAACCCTACCTAGATCAACCCAGCCTCTCCATTTGATGATTGCCTTGCTTCCACCTAGCCTTCCTTTGGGAGAATATAAATGACACCCTTTGGGTATACTCTAAAAGGGGAAATGCTACATCGATATATTCCTTGTTCTTGTGGACTTACATTTGTAATTTAAAATCTACTGACAAGCATTTCTGGCACCCCTGCTAATGATGAATTGTTAGTAGTGCGTATGAAATATCAACAAGCATTTCTGGCGCCTTTGCCGGGGAAGGCAGCCGAAGTATGGCATGAATGAGTGAATAGGATAGGACCTCGGTAGGTTTTAGTAGGATAACTCTTCTTTGTTTTTGCATTTTATTTGAAAAAAGGGTAGTGTATGTCTGTTTTCCAGTTGTCGGAAAACTTTGTTGAAGATTCCGAATCCCATCTGAGAGATCGACCTCATGTAGTTACTCCTCAGAAGCTTCGAGCGGCAAAGCAAGCCAGCGTAACTGCACCAACAACCGCAACGCAAATGGCCTAGAAGACCCTTTGTGAGTTTTTGGCTACCTCCGCTAACAATGTGTCTATTGGGCCCACTATTAACATGGGAGACGTGAACCATGAAATCAAGACTAGCCTAATCACTATGGTGCAAGGCAACCCATTTTATGGGAAGGCTAACGAGGATACAAGTGCTCACCTGCAACAGTTCCTTGAGATCCGCAGCACATTTAAGATAATAGACGTATCTCCTGATGCTGTTCGTCTTAGGCTGTTTCCGTTCTATCTTCTTGGGAGAGCAAAGCAGTGGTTCTACACGCACCGGAGTGTTGTAGACACTTGGGACAGTGTTCTACGACATTCCTTGCCAAGTTTTTTTCGTTGGACAAGACCAATGCCCTACGTGGAAGAATTTCCTGCTTCCAACAAGACGCCATGGAATCTATTCCTGAGGCTTGGGTAAGGCTTAAGGAGTATATCCTAGCCTGTCCCCCACCATGGGATGGATGATTGGCTAGTTATCCAAAACATCTACAATGGTTCGATCCCTTCTTCCCCTGACCAAGTTGACGTTGCTGCTAGAGGATGCTTCTTCTTATTGACGGTGCCCAAAGCTAAAGATTTGACTGAGAAGATGTTGTCAAACATGGGTTGGAGCAACGAGCGTCTCCATACCTGCCAGCGAGGCATGCACACCTTGAAGGAGGTGGATATGATGGCTGCCAAATTGGACCTCCTTGTGAAGAAGATTGTTGGACATGGGAATGGTGAGGTATGTGGCAGTGCCTATGTAGTAGACTCTCACATCACTTGTAAAGTTTTTGGCAACACGGGCCATTTGGGCAATGAGTGCCCAGAAACCCATGAGGATGCCTTATACATAGCCAATAATCGAAACAACAATGGCTATCATCCAGGACGTCAAGGGTGGGGCTAACGATGCCCATTCTTTCAAGGAGGGTAGAACAACAATGGCAATAATGGAAATCAACCCAACTTGAGAGAACATGCCATTAATGAATATCAATGATGCCCTATCAAAGAAGCTGTTGGCTAATGAAAAGACCCTAGAGAGCATTAATGCCAATATTGAAGGATTATCCTTGTCCTTCAAGAATCAATTGAGTTTCAACAAGATGTTAGAAACTCAATTGGCTCAACCTACTGCAGTTGTTCCTCCAATGGAAAAAGTGAGTGTGGTGGCTACGAGAGGTGGACAGACCACTCGTGACCCACCGTATCCCACACAAGAGAAGAGGACAACTACAAAAGAGAAGGAGGATATCCCAATTGGCATAAGTGAACAAATTAGTGAGAGAATGGCGAAGCAATTTGAAGACACCAACTTATTGCCATTCCCTCACAAGCAAAGGAAGAAAATAGTGGATGAGCAATTCAACTGCTTTGTTGAGGTTATTCAAAAAATCCACATCAATGTGCCCTTGATTGATGTGATGCAAGTACCCACTTATGCTCGCTGTCTCAAGGACATATTGAATAATGCTCGCTGTCTCAAGGACATATTGAATAACAAGCGGCCATTGCCCACCACTAAGGTTGTAAAGCTTACAAAAGACTGTTGTGTAGCCATCGTTAACAGGCTTAAGAAAAGAAGAAGGACCTTGGATGTCCTACATTATCTTGCTCGATTGGGGCTCACCACTTTGACAAGACCCTTTGGGACCTTGGAGCAAGTGTAAGTGTCATGCCCAAGGTGGTCTTCGACCAGCTGAACTTCATGGAGCTTACTCCAACACCAATGCAACTCCAACTGGCCGATTCTTCAGTCCATTATCTGGTGGGTATTGCTGAAGATGTCCTAGTGAAAATAATAAAATTCTTCATACCTTTGGATTTCGTGGTGCTCGAGATGGAGGTTGAGAAGGATACACCGCTTGTGACAACCGGTTCCCAGAAAAGAACCAAGTGAACACATATGTGTGCCAAGGACGTTCAACACACATACACGAGTGAATTCACGAAAGGGTATATAGAAAATTACCACAGAACAAGATTAATTAACCACTTTTATTACAAAATCCAGAATATCCTCGAATACAAGCTCTAATGAATATTAATGACAAGTTTCAACTAATGCAGCGGAAATAAACTAAATAAAGCAAACTAACAGCTAAGCAAAATATGCATACGGATAGCGCAGCTCCAAGCAACACCACAGGCAAAGCAGACGACAGAAACAGCCTAGAACTTTGTATTACCAATGTTATACTCCCAATCTTGAACTGCAACTGTTGGTGGGGGAATTGCGAGGGTGGGTACATGTCGTACTCACCAAGTGTGAAAAGTATTACTTGTAGCTGACTCAAATGACGAATGTAATAAAGGCTAAGTGCTGAAAAGTACATTAAAACACTTAAAAAGTAGTACATTATATGTAAGTGAAGTAAACCCATTATAAACCATGTAGTTATCATAATACCAGTCCATATTTCATTACCATCATCCATATTCCAGATTTCACCATTTCCATTATCCATATCCATTGCCATAAACCATAATACAATCCCAAAACCAGTACCAAACCATCCCAAATCCCAATTTTTTCTAATCTGTTGAGGGTCCAGGTTGCTCATGGCCGGGAGCACGACTATCATGATAGTTTTTAAGAAACTTTGTAGAGGTTGTACCACTTTACCGACGTTTTCGTGATTTCAACACCTTTTGATGACTATGGAAACTCTATCATGCCGTCTCACACTTCCTTAGGTGTGTGGCCAAGAGATCACAAAATAGCTTTTACAAAGGGATTACTAGCATGTATGGACCCACTAATGTTTCACTGGTGCTGATTTCTCCAACTGAGTGCATCTTCAACCAAGGGCACCCTCTTGTGCCGTTCGGATCCCAGGGAATCCCGCCAACCATATCCAAACCCAATCTGACTCCCTTCCACGGTGCGCCAAATGATCCGCGCAATACTAGCAATACCCTAATTAATCAGCTACGCTGCACCCATACTTGGCCTCGTGGTGGCACTTTTGTCCTAGCTTATTCTCGCATGAACCGGTCCTTAGATCTAAAGCAAGCAACCACCATGTCTTCCAACCCATCCACACACCAGGCTCTGCTTAGATCACCCATTACCATATCATACTGACCAGTTCATCGAACCATAATCTCATTCATGCATAATTAAATAGTATAGTTATTTTGCCATCCCAATTAATTAAGTGAAGCAAAAAGGTTAAAAGCCCTTCCCCACTCTCACCATGTATTCCAGGTGACAAGGGTGGCTAAACAAAGCTAGTAAACTTCCTTTCATAGGATTTCCCATCCAATTGACACAAGCATGCAGTTTTGAAAATAAAACATTTATTGTCGAAACAGGATCAATATGTTAAAGGACACTCGCCTTGCTCTTGGGCTTGGTTTAGGTCAAAGTATTCAAAGTTCTAGTAGTGGAGGTGCTCCGCAGCACTCCATAGCGCAAATCCGTCTAAACCACGCAACGAAGATAAAAGACAAGAATTACAATCAATAATTGCACATATACTACTCAAGATGTCATGACATGCATGATTAATGCAAATGCGAAGTAAAACTAGTTAATGAGTTGTTATTGATGTTCACTAACTAGTTCTAATAGTTTTTAACAAGTTTGGATAGGTTTGGAATTGATTCAAATCAATTTAGATTTAATTCAGCAGGAAACATACAGCAAAATCGGACTAGTCCAATTGGGACCGGACTAGTCCGTCCGTCACAGGAACAGGGAACTAGGGTTTTTAAGATCGACTTGAATTTGGAGAAACGGGGTTGAATACACGTGATAAATAGTAAATAGAAGGTGTACCGGGTGTTTAGAACTCGAATGAATCAAGAGTTTTGGAGGCAACACTTGGATCTTGAAGATCTAGGGTTGATGAAGAACTTTAAGGTGAATTGTTGATGAAGAACGAAAACTTGATGGAGATCTTGATCACTTTATCCTCTTTCGTTTCCTCCACTTCTTCTTCTTGCTCGAGATCTCCTTCTCCATCCTTGAAGGTGGCTCTCCACGAACTAGAGTTTGTGGTCTTTCAATTGAGGCAAAAAGATGTAAAGTCAAGGGGTGGGGTTGCTTATATAGAGGTGGAGGAGTTGGGTTTGAAGGATTTCGAGTTTGGGGAGGGTGGAGGCTGGTGTGGGGTCCCACATGGGCTCCAAAAAGAGTTAGACACAACGTCCTTAGGCCCACTTAAGGTAAAACCCAAAAACATGTAGCGAAATAATAGATCAACTCGGAATCGCGATCACCAGACAAGTACGCAAAAGGCCAGACTAGTCCGAAGTTAGTTAGAGAGAAATCGGACAAGTCCGGACTGGATATCGGACAAGTCCGAACTTGGTCACAGGAGAAAAAGACATGTCTGACCAAAACTGGACAGGTCCAATTTTAGTCAAAGGGAATACAGAAAAGTTCGCTAGATGTCGAACAAGTCTAGACAATTCAAGGGACTTGGCGAAATTTTAGGGTTGGGATGACCGGACTAGTCCTCTATTGGCCGGACAAGTCCAAAAATTGTACAAAGAGGAAAATAGACTAGTCCGCAACAAAAATGGACATGTCAGAGGGCGGTTAGAGAGAAATCGGACTAGTCCGCACCAAAATCGGACTAGTCGGCACTTCCCAGAATTCTTAAGTGCGGTTTTACTCCTAATTCGTTGTAAACTCATTCCTTTTAATGTGGATTAAGGTTAAACATGTATATGAACTTATGCAATGCATGATGCATTAAAATGAGGGTGTTACAAGCCTACCCCCCTTAAAATGAATCTCGCGCTCGAGATTCGATGCGGAAGAGAAGATATACCTTCTTTAGATCATCCTCCAACTCCATGTTGCTTTCGATTCAGTGTGATGCTTCTATTGAACTTTGCACCATCGAATAACCTTGTTCCTTGTGACTCTCTCCTTGGTTTCTAGGATTTTGACCGGTTGCTCGGCATAAGTCAAATGTGCCTCTAGTTCCAATTCTTCCATTGGCACTTGTTCTTTCGGTACCCTCAATCACTTCATGTGTTGTGAAACGTGAAACACATCATGGACATATGGAAGATGAGCTGGCATCTCCAACTTATATGCTACTTCTCCTCTTTTGTCCAGAATCTTGAATGGTCCAATGTATCGAGGTGCTAGCTTGCCCATGATATTGAACCCCTTATGAACTCTTATTGGTGACACCTTAAGATAAACGAAGTCTCCAACTTCAAAGGCTAGCTTCCTTCTCCTATTATCGGCAAAGCCTTTTTGCCTTGATTGAGCAGCCTTTCAGGTTTTCATGAATAATCTAGACTTGTTTCTCAACTTCTTGCAGCATGTCAGGTCCAAACACTTGATTTTCTCTGGTCTCATTCCAAAATAAAGGTGTCCTACACTTCCTCCCATATAGTGCTTCATAGGGTGACATTTTCAAGCTTGCTTGATATCTATTGTTGTATGAAAATTTTGCATATGGCAAGCTCTTGTCTCAACATTTTCCATGCTTTAAAGTACAAGCTATTAACATATCTTCTAAAATCTGTTTAGTCCTTTCAGTTTGTCCATCCATTTGATGGTGGTATGCTGAGCTGGAATTCAACCTTGTTCCCAGTGCTTCATGTAATTTTTGCCAGAACCTGGAGGTAAATTGAGAACCTTTATCCGACACTATCTTCTTGGGAACTCCATGCAAACATACTATTCTTCCCATATACAGTTTAGCCAACTTCTCCACATTAAAGGTGGTCTTGACGGGAATAAAGTAAGGTGACTTGGTTAACCGATCCACCATAACCCAAATTGAGTCATAACTAGACTGGGTACGCAGTAAACCAACTATAAAGTCCATGCCAATTTCTTCCCACTTCCATTCTCGAATCTTTAATGGCTGTAATAGTCCAGCTGATCTTTGATGTTCAGCTTTGACTTGTTGGCACACATCACACAAAGCTACATACTCGGCCATATCCTTTTTCATGCTGGCCCACTTGTACCATGTCTTCAACTCCTTGTACATCTTCATACAATAGGGATGAATTGAGTACGGCGAGTCATCTGACTCTCTTAATATTGTCTCCCAAATATGCTTCACATTAGGCACGACAATCCTTTTTCCATGCCATAAGGTACCATGGTCATCCTCATCAAACCTGAATTCTCTTCTAGCTTGGGTTCTTTCTTTTATTTCCTGAATTTCTTCCTCCTTTGTCTTACCTTCTCGGATTTCCTGCTCCAAGGTCGGATTTAACTCCATTATCCACATCTCATTCACAAATCCAAGGTTCAACCGTTCAAACTCCTTGCATAACTCAGATGGTAGCTCTCGAACCGCGAGTTGATGACTTACTCCCTTCCTACTCAAGGCATCGGCCACTACATTAGCCTTCCTCCGGTGATAGTTGATTCCCACATCATAATCCTTGATGAGCTCGAAACTTCTTCGTTGCCTTAAATTCAGATCCGTCTGTGCGAAAATATACTTGAGACTCTTATGATCCATATAAATTTCACACCTATGTCCAAGGATATAATGTCTCCAAATCTTCAATGCATGTACCACGGCTGCAAGATCCAAATCACGTGTTAGGTAATTCTGCTCATGTTTCTTCAATTGTTTCGATGCATAAGAAACCACTTGACCTTATTGCATGAGCACACATCCAAGTCCTTGTCTTGATGCATCACAATAAATATCAAAACTCTTGCTCACGTCCGGAAGAACAAAAAATGGGGTTGTGGTTAACCATTTCTTCAACTACTCAAAACTTTCTTGACACGCTTGAGTCCATTGGAAAGCTTTCCCCTTCATTAACAACTCCGTCATAGGCTTGGCTATCTTGGAAAAGTCCTTGATGAAGCAACGGTAATATCCAGCCATTACAAGGAAACTCTGGATCTCCTTTACGTTCTGCAGGGGTTCCCGTTTCAACACATCTCTCACTTTTCCTGGGTCAACCGATACTCCTCCTCCCACGATGATATGACCCAAAAATGACACCTCTTCCAACCAAAATTGATTCTCATCCTTCGAGTAGATCTTAATGTCGTCTATGAACACCACAACAAACTTGTCCATGTATTCCATGAAGACCTTATTCATGAGGTACATAAAATAGGCAGGTGCATTGGTCAATTGAAAAGACATCACGGTGTACTCATAGGATTCATACCGTGTCCAAAAAGTTGTCTTAGGTATGTCTGACGGTCTTATCTTCATTTGGAAGTATCCCGAGCACAAATCAACCTTGGCGAAGACACAAGCACCCTTCATCTGATCAAATAGGTCTTCTATGCATGGCAATGTGTACTTGTTCTTGATGGTCACCTCATTGAGAACTCGATAATCCACACACATCCTTTGTGATCCATCCTTCTTATCCACGAAAAGAACGGGCGCTCCCCAAGGTGGAGAGTTGGGGCGAATAAAAGCCTTCTCTAGTTGCTCTTGAATCTGCTTCTTGAGCTCCGCTAACTCCTTAGGAGGCATCCTATATGGTCTCTTAGCTATAGGTGCAGTTCCAATTATTAAATAAATAACAAACTCAATGTTGCGATCAGGTGGCATACCTAGCAACTCATCCGGAAACACATCCAAAAATTCGCACACCACTGGAATCTCCTCAATTGCGGCACCGTCCATGTGGTTCAGCTCAAATTGCTTCGGTGCATGTTGAGACGATTCAAATTCTACGGTGATCCCTTCCTCATGGTCAATTTCAACATCTTTGTGGCAAATTCAATTACTCCATTGTGCTTCCTCAACAAGTTCATACCAAGTACAATGTCCAATCCTTGAGAATCCAAAACGATGAGGTTGGCAAAAAAGTCTACCCCCTTTATTCTAAGGCTTACGTTTGGACATACTATATTTGTCCTCATCTCTCCTCTAGGAGACTTAACCAATAGAGAAAACTTCATATGAGAGATAGGCAAACTATATTTGGCAACATATTTCAATTGAATGAATGAATGTGATGCTCCAGAATCAAATAACATAGTCACGGGATTAAAGTTTGCGAGAAACATATCAATCACCACATCATACGTTTGTTGATCTTCCTCCGTAGAGACATAGTTCACATTGTCACAAGCAAAATACTGCTATCCACGGTTCCCTTGTGCCGCTCCCCCATTGGGTCTTGAGTTCTGTCTTGGAGCATTGCTTCCTTGAATTGCAAAGTGTCCTTCTCCACATTTATAGCACTTCCTAACTGCACCATAATTTGGACGGACTTTGTTCTGAACATTTGCACCAGTAAATATGGCACAAGGTGCAAAAGGCATCAGAGTCCTAGGTGCTTGCATGATAGGGCATTGTTGCACAAACTGAGTTGGGCACGGTGCATAACCCGGGCGGTGTCCAGGAGCGGAAGAGCTATAATAAGTCGCATTGGGTGGTGCAAAGTGAGGACGCACATTACTTCCTTGTTGCTGTCCTTGATATGGCGCCTTCCTCTTGGTGTCTTGCTCCATCTCATGGACTTTGTTCTCCATAACAATTGCTTTGTACACTAGCTTCTGGAAGTTTGCATAATCACAATTCAGCAATTGCACTTGGATCTCATTGTTCAAGCATCTCATGAACAAGTATTGCTTCCGGTTGTCCCGGCTCACATCCTCAAGCGCATACCTTGAGAGTTGAGTGAATTTATTGAGATATTCACTCATACTCGATCTTCCTTGCCTCAAGTTCTCAAATTCCTGTCTCTTTAGGATCATAACACCTTCCATCACATTATGAGAACGGAAGCTCTCCTTGAATTCAACCCAGGTAATCCTCTCATGGTTCTCATGGGCGTTGCATAGCGAGTCCCACCAATCGGCAGCTGCTCCAACAAGTTGATGAGAAGCAAATAGAACCTTCTCCCGGCCACTGCATTGGACTATTGCAAGTTTCTTCCCAATGGACATGAGCCAATCATCAGCATCCATAGAGTCAGCAGCTTGAGCAAAGGTCGGTGGCCTAGTCCTCATGAACTCTCCAAATCTGTTATGAGGCGATGGGGGTGGCGGTGGAGGCATGTGGGGCTGATTGTTGTTGTTGCCAGCCTACAACAGTCCCATAGTCTGTATCATGTTCCGAATGAGCTGGTTTTGCACGGGCAATTGTTGCCCAAGGTTGATAGCTCCCTGAGCAGGTCCTTGTCCATTGTTGTTTTGGGGTGCCCCATTGTTCTCCTGCTCATCATTGCCATCCATCTGGTTGCGAGTCCTCACCATCTGAAGAAAAGTAAGAGATAAGAATTTAGTAAATGCCTCCAGCTAGATGCATCAAGGGATTCGAAACTAAGCAACTACCTATACTAGCCTATGTCGACATGGCAATGCTAAAGCATCCCAAAATATTCTACTAAGCACACAAGCAACAATACATAGCAATCAGCACACCAAGCAAAAACACATTGATTCCTTAGTGCTCCTATGTGCTCTAAAGTTTCCATTCTATCTAGGCTGTGTCCTATGTTCAACATGTGACTTTGATACAAATTTATGACACCCGGTCCCCAGAAAAGAACCAAGCAAATGCATATGTGTGCCCAGGATGTTCAACACACATACACGAGTGCATTCACAAAAGGATATACAGAAAATTACCATCGAACAGGAATAATTAACCACTTCTTTATAAAATTCTGAATATCGTCGAATACAAGCTCTAATGAATATTAATGACAAGTTCAACTAATGCAGTCTAAGTAAAATAAATAAAGTAAACTAAGCAGCTAAGCAAAATATGCATAAGGATAGCGTAGTTCCAAGCAACACCATAGGAAAAGTTGACGGCAGACACAACCTAGAACTCTGCATTATCAACATTATACTCCCAACCTTGGCCTGTAACTGTTGGTGGGGGAATTGCAAGGGTGAGTACATGTCATACTCAGCAAGTGGAAAGTATGACATGTAGCTGACTCAAATGACGAATATAATAAAGGCTAAGTTCTGAAAAGTACATTAAAACACTTGAAAAGCAGTATATTATGTGTAAGTGAAGTAAACCTATCATAAACCATGTAGTTATCATAATGCCAGTCTATATTTTATTACCATCATCCATATTCCAGATTTAACCATTTCCATTATCCATATTCATTGCCATATACCATGATACCATACCAAAACCTGTACCAAACCATCGCAAATCCCAATTTCCTTCTAATCATGTCAGGGTCCAGGTTGCTCATGACCGGGAGCACGGCTATCATGATAGTTTTTAAGACACTCTGCAGAGGTTGTACCACTTTACCCACGGTTTCGTGATTTAATCACATTTCGATGACCAAGGAAGCTCTATTATGCCATCTCACACTTCCTTAGGTGTGTGGCCAAGAGATCACAATATAGCTTTTACAAAGGGATTACTAGCATGTACGGACCCATTGAGGTTTCACCGGTGGCGATGTCTCCAATTGAGCACGTCTTCAACCAAGGGCCCCCTCTTGTGACATTCGGACCCAGGGAGTCCCGCCAACCATATCCAAACCCAATCCGACTCCCCTTCCCCGGTGCGCCAGTTGATCCCCACAATACTAGCAATACCCTAATAATCAGCTAAGTGACACCCATACTTGGCCTCGTGGTGGCATTGTTGTCCTGGCTTATTCTAGCATGAACCGGTCCTTAGATCTAAAGCAAGCAACCACCATGTCTTCCAACCCATCCACATACCACGCTTGCATAGATCACCCATTACCATATCATATTGACCAGCTCATATTAACCATAATCTCATTAGTGCATAATTAAATAGTATAGTTGTTTTCCCATCCCAATAAATTAAGCAAATCAAAAAGGTAAAAAGCCCTTCCCGACTCTCTACCATGTATTCCAGGTGACAAGGGTGGATAAACAAAGCTAGTAAACTACCTATCATAGGATTACCCATCAAACTGACACAAGCATGCAATTTTGGAAAACAAAACATTTATTGTCGAAACAGGATCAACGTGTTCAAGGACATTTGCCTTGCGCTTAGTCTTGGTTTGGGTCAAAGTATTGAAAGTTCTAGTACTGGAGGTCCTCCGCAGCACTCTGTAGCGCAAATCCGTCTAAACCGCACAACGAACATACAAGACAAGAATTACAATCAATAGGTGCACAGATATTACTCAAGATGTCATGACATGTATAATTAATGCAAATGCGATGTAAAACTAGTTAATGAGTTGTTACTGATGATCACTAACTAGCTAGTTCTAATAGTTTCTAATAACTTTGGACAGGTTTGGAATTGATTCAAATCAATTTGGATTTATTTCAGTATGAAACATACAGCAAAATCGGACTAGTCTGCTTGGGACCGGACTAGTCCGCCCGTTGCAGGAACAACGAACTAGGATTTTCTAGATCAACGTGAATTTGGAGGAACATGATTGATTTGACGTGAGAAAGAGGAAATATACGTGTACCAGGTGTTTAGAACTCCAATGAATCAAGGGTTTTGGAGGCAACACTTGGATCTTGACTATCTAGGGTTGATGAACAACTTGAAGGCGAATTAATGATGAAGAACGAAAACTTAATGGAGATATTGATCACATTATCCTCTTTTGTTTCCTCTTCTTCTTCTTCTTGATTGGGATCTCCTTCTTCGATCTTGGTGGCGGCTCTCCACGAACTAGGGTTTGTGGTCTTTCAATTGATGCAAAAGGATGTAAAGTCAAGAAGTGGGGGTTTTTATATAGAGGTGGAGGAATAGCGTTTGAAGGATTTTGAGTTTGGGGAGGGTGGAGGCTGGTGTGGGGTCCCACATGGGCTCCTAAAAGATTTAGACACGACATCCTTAGGCCCACTTAAGGTAAAACCTAAAAGCACGTAGTGAAACAAAAGATCAACACAGAATCGCGATCACCGGACAAGTCCGCAAAAGGTTGGTTTAGTCCGAAGTTATTCAGAGAGAAATCGGACAAGTCCGGACTGGACATCGGACAAGTCAAAACATGGTCAGAGGAGAAACAGACAAGTCTGGCCAAAACCGGACAAGTACAATTTTAGTCAGAGGGAAAACGGACAAGTTCGCTAGATGTCAGACAAGTCTAGGGACTTGCCGAAATTTCAGGGTTGGGATGACCGGACTAGTCCTCTATGGGCCGGACAAGTCCGAAAATTGTACAGAGAGGAAAACAGACTAGTCCACAGCAAAAACAGACATGTCTGAGGGAGGTCAGAGAGAAATCGGACTGGTCCGCACTTCTCATAATTCTTAAGTGCGGTTTTGCTCCTAATTCCTCATTCCTTTTTATTTGTATTATTGCTAAACATGTATATGAACTTATGCAATGCATGATGCATGAAAAATGAGCATGTTACACCCCTCATCCTTGGGCTACCACTCCTTAGCATCGTGAAGGCTCACATAGATGTGGGAGCTGGAGAAATCCACTTCCATATCAATGGCAAGGAGGACAAGTTTAACTCTCTCTTAATGTTGGAGCAATGCTCCATATGTAGGATTGAATAGCACGTGTAAAGCTACCAGAGGAGGGTGAATGGTAGATTTAAACTTTTCAACCGAAGCAACAAAAACACTCCACGACAGAAAACCGATCTGTTAAAAAAACTATGTGTGCGACTAATCTTGCAGATTTAAAAACCACCTCTTTTGGTTTAGGAACTGTTTTAATCAAACTACTTCCTAATGACTTTAAAATTTTAGGTGGATGAGAATCAAAACATAAACCAGTTTTATCATTACAAGATTTGGATGAATTTAGTAGCAAGTTTAGATTTTTGTTCCCAATACAAAACTGCTTTAATGTCCTATTCATGTCATCAAGTTTCATAGATAATTATAAGCAGTTTTCACATGAAAATTTTCCTTTTAATTTGCAATTAGAACAATAGTTAACTTCATGAGCACGTAAAGCATTGTTCAGTATTGAAATTTCATTCATAGCATCATTTATTTTCTCTTCAAGATTATTATAGGTAGAACAATGCAAATCAAATGTAGAACAAGAAGCATCTTTTGTGTTTCTGTCATTAAGTGCAGCAAGATTTTTGTTCTTTTCAATCTCTAACTAATGTTTATCAAGAGTGGAGGAGAGTGCACTTCTTAAGGAGGACAACTGTTCATATATTAAATCGCGTGAGGGACAAGAATCATTGCTAGGAATCAAGGTTTCCAAATGATTAATTTCAGATTCTAGTGACTCAATTTTAACAACATTGTCCCTAAGTTTTTTGTCCCTTTTCTTAGCAATAATAGTTACATGGGAAATAGCATCACATAATTCATCACAAGTGGGACATACATCTTCGTTGTCACTGTTGTGTTCTGCATCCTCTATACTTGATCTTGAATTGACCGCCATGAAACGAATGTTTGCCAGGTCATCTTCATCTTCGTCACTTCCAATGTCTACATCACTCGAGCCAAGTTCTTGAAGTGCGGTGATGAAACTTTTTATCAGTTTGCATCCTATAAAAACCTTCTTTTTCTTGTTGATGTTGTCAGAAGAGGACTTGACTTTATTATGCTTTTCGTCACAGGTAGAAGGACCTGAAAGGTTAGGACAATTTGTATGAAAGTGTCCTGTATTATCACATTCAAAGCATCGTTGAGGTCCGGAGCTTCCTCTCTTTCTAGTTCTCACGTTTTGCAATGCTTTTGAGAACCGAGTAGAGATGAGTGCTAGCTCCTCTTCTAGAAATTCTTCAATCTATTCTAGGGTTAGTGAAGACAGCAAAGCAAGTGTATTGCTAGATGAGTTGGTCGGAGATAGGCATATCACGTTGAGAAACAAAGGAAAGAGACTTGTTAGGGTTCTTACGTGAGATTATGTCAATTTCATGAGTTTTCAATTTAGAATATAGCACATCTAATGTAAGTGTGCTCATGACAGTAGATTGACGAACATATGTGACTTTCATCTCCTAAATTGACATATCTAATGCACTTAACAATTGCCTAGTATTTTTTTCAGCATCTGAAAAATTAATATTAACACTATGCAAGTTGCTGAGAATTTTATTAAAGCGAGCAAAAAGTTCATCAATGGACTCACCGGGTTGCATCTCGAAGCACATGTATTCTTTCTTGAACATATCATGCTTTACCTCCTTGATCGTGTTGGATCCTTCGTGGTAGTCACAAAGTGCTCTCCACACATCGTACACCAATCGGAGGTGTGCAACACGACCGAAGTTGCTCTAAGTCAGTCCTTTGATTATATAGTTGCGGGATTTGTTGTTGTTGTCGACATCTCTTAAGATTGTAGGCGTGACTTGATCATTCGGCGGCGCGTCTTAAGGCTTTTACACTTTTTCCCATATTGTGAAGCCTTGCGCCTGGATAAAAGCTTCCATGCGTGCCTTCCAAACCTGAAATTCAATACCAACAAACACACAAGGTTTTGCCGAGTATTTCTCCATGAGGATTAGTCAAAAGCACGTGCGAATCACAAAGATTAGAGCATTGTGGGTCTGATACCAATTGTAGGATCAAAGAGCACGTGTAAAGCTACGAGAGGGGGTCAATGGTAGATTAAAACTTTTCAGCAGAAGCAACGAAAACACCCCTCGGTAGAAAACCAATTTGTTAAAGAAAGCCTGTGTGCGACCAATCTAAACGCGTTCAACTGTGGCAAAACTAGTATATATTGTAGAGAATCAAATCTTGAAGACGTCACAGCAAGAATCACAAAAATTCGTTGAGAGAAACTCAAGTTACGATCGAAAGATCGAACAAAGGTCAATCTGTCCTACCCGAGAAAAATAGTTTTTGAATACTGCAAAGAAACTCATGTAGATCAGAAACCACAAATTCAATGACCGTGAAATTTTCACAGACAATAGAAAATTATGTTGTGAAGACAACCCAAGAATAATCACATCAATCATGTCTGAAAAACTCGAGTTATGATAAAACCACCGAAGCAAGGTAGTGTTGTGCAGAAACTCGACAAGAAAGACTTGAAGAAAACAATATGGACGAACGAGGCCCAAAAGCTCCTTTATGCTATGAATTTTATTGATCGAAACTTACAAGGTCGTGCACCACGAGCTCTGGCCTCCCTTGCTTATATAACCAGCCCTTAGGCCAACCAAAACTTGAGTAGGATTCTAATCCTACTCAATTCACGAATCAAAACTATCCATAACTGATCAAGACTCTTCTATACACAGATAGAAGCAATCATAAGACTTCCAAACACCTTAAGAATGTATCCCACTTTCCTAAAATAACTCAAACTTGTGACCCACACGAAATCCTATTATAACCAACTCAAAACTTTCCATATTTGAGTCAAACACGACTCAGCCGCAGCCTGAGTCCATAACATAGTAGGTTGGACCTTTCTGACCCATTCTTTAAGTTCACATCTCTTCATCACGTCTCAAAACCATGTAGCCACGTCCATGTACTCCTTTCACATGTGCAAACATCTTCCAAAGACTTCCATGATACCTTCATATGCATTGTTCTTGATTCAAACATGTTGCACGACCTCTCGATCAACTCAACCACAATTCCTCCCGAACTTGGTTGTTGAACCTTATATTCTCCCTAAGAGTAGTTCAATGGATCCCGTCACCAGCCATGTCTTGAACTCAAGCAACACCTGCACATGAATAAACAACCAATACTTCTGAGCACAAGTCCACGACTTGACTCTTGTTAGTTCTGATAACCACAACACCATAGATGAGAACCTCACATAAGTATGTTGCAAATCATAGCGAAATGATATCAGCCATAACCACCAAAGCATACCAAAAACATAGTAAAATAATACTAAGCAAACTTTCCATAATCCAAAAAACAAGTTCGAAGCATCGCAAGTTAAAAGCAAAACCAATGTGATCAAGCTTCGAACCTTGCCAAAGCTGATCGGACCTTGAACCGGAGCATACCAAAGCTAGAAGGGCCTAGCGCCAGAGCTACCAAAGCTAGTTGGACCTAGAGCAGGAGCTAGCCAAAGCTAGCCGGACCTAGACAAAGAAGTCAGACATAGCATCGGACCTTGCCGGAGCTACCCAAAACAAGCTGGACCTATCATCAGACCTTGCTGGAGCTCAGACCTAGAGTCAGACCTTGATGATAAAGGTGTTTTGGTAGTATTCAAAAATTTTGTCGCCATAGCCAATATATTCAGCACACATAGGTCTCACACCATAATCCGTATCAAGTATAGTCCTAATGATAAGCACATTCAACAGTATGAAATCACACCTTCAAAATTCGTATCTAAGTATGGACCCACTCATTGCATTCATGAGGAAATTGATCTATGCGGAGAATTTTGGAATAGAGGGACACTCAAGCACTAGAGTTTTTATTATCAGGAACTCACGGCTCTATTCAGTTTTTCACTAGGGAGTACAAAAAATTTTATAGCCAGAGATACACCACAGCTGCACGTACTCTCAACTCACGATCTCCTAGCCGTTAGTCAGTGTCGATCTTATCCGGAGACCACCAAGACTCGGCCTTCGATGGACTCCTACTATCAAGCCGCTGGTGACTGACTCTTCTGCGTATTATATGCTGGCCACTGATTCTTCACCCAACTAACACGTGCATGCTACTATGACCTAACTATTCTACCGCGACTCAAACAACTAGATAGTGAACACATGCAACTAACGGAACCTTACCGTTCATGTAGCAACACCACGGCACAACTACGTACATGACCAACACACGCACACGCACTACACCACGTATCGTTGTTCGTTCCAACACACACCTCCTAAACTACGACATGGTATTACAATACTCACAGGAGCGCCGGTGATTCGTCGATGTCTGCGAGCGGAGCTTCTTCCTCTTTCTCAGAGTGGCAATCTCTTGCCATATGTCCGTGCTTGTAACACTGTCATTTTCATGCATCATGTCCTACACACATTCATATACATGTTTAACATTAATCCACATAAAGAGGAATAAGTTTAAAATTGATTTGGAATGAACCCACACTTAAAATTCTGAAAAGTGCAGACTAGTCCGAGTTTGGTGTGGACTAGTCCGATTTCTCTCTGACCTCGATCGAACTGGTCCATTTTTGCTGTGGACTAGTCTGTTTTTGCCTCTCGACACTTTCGAACTTGTCCGGTCTTATGTGGACTAGTCCGGTGTTCCAAGAATCCTTGAAAATTTGCTAAGTCCCTGGACTTGTCCGGACTAGTCCGGTGTTCCAGCAGACTTGTCCGTTTTTCTCTCTAACTAAAGTCGGACTTGTCCGATTTTTGGCAAGAGTTGTCCGATTTTTCTCTGGACAACTTCGGACTAGCCCGGTCCTTTTCGGACTTGTGCGATAAATCGCGACTCCGAATTGATCTTTTGTTTTACGACTTGTTTCCTGGGTTTCATATGAAGTGGGCCTAGGAACGTCATGCCTAACTCTTTTAGAGCCCATGTGTGACTCTAAACCGGCCTCTACTCATCTCAAACATGAAATCCATGAGATCCAAGTGCAATTGCACAATTCTCATTATGCCAACTTCCAGAAGCTTGTGGACAAAGCAATTGCGGTGGAGAATAAGGTCCAGGAGATGGAGCAAGACAACAAGAGGAAGGCACCATATCAAGGACAGCAACAAGGAAATAATGTGCGCCCTCGCTTTGCACCGCCCAATGCACCTTACTTCAGGTCTTTTGCGCCTACTCATCGCCCTGGATTTGCACCACGCCCAACCCAGTTTGTGCAGCAATGCCGTGTTATGCAAGCACCTAGGCCTCTAATGTCTTATGCACCTCGTGCCAACTGTCCTGGTGCCAATGCTCAAAACCAACCTCATCCCAGTAATTTTGGTGGAGTTAAGAAGTGCTATACTTGTTGAGAAGCTGGACACTTTGCACATCAATGTCTTAAGTCAGGCCTTGGTCAAGGAAGCAATGCATCGAGGCAAAACCCAAGACCCTATGGAGGACAGCCATAAGGGAACCGTGGACAACAGAATTTTTCTCGTGGCAACGTGAACCATGTCTCTACGGAGGATGCTCAACAAGCGGATGACGTGGTCATTGGAATGTTTCTTGCAAACTCCAACCTGGCGACTATGTTATTTGATTTTGGAGCATCCCCATTCATTGCATTGAAGTATGTTGCCCAGTATAGTTTGCCTTTCTCTCATATGAAGTTTACTCTATTGGTTATGTCTCCTGGAGGAGATATGAGGAAAAATATAGTATGTCCAAAAGTAACCCTTAGAATAAGGGGGTAGACTTCTCTGCCAACCTCGTTGTTTTGGATTCTCAAGGATTGGACATTATAATTGGTATGGACTGGTTGAGGACGCACAGTGGAGTTATTGAGTGTGCCACAAAGACGGTGAAGTTGACCAATGAAGAAGGGATAACCGAAGAATTTGAAGCATCTCAAACCGCACCGAAGCGATTGGAGCTGAATCATATGGACGGTGCCGCAATTGAGGAGATTCTCGTGGTGTGTGAATTTTTGGATGTTTTTCCTGACGAGTTGCCAGGTATGCCACCTGATCGAGACATTGAGTTTGTTATTGATTTAATACCTAGAACTGCATCTATAGCTATGAGGCTGTATAGGATGCCTCCTATGGAATTAGCGGAGCTCAAGAAGCAAATTCAAGAGCAACTAGAGAAGGGTTTCATTCGGCACAGCTCTTCACCTTGGGGAGCGCTCATTCTATTTGTGGACAAGAAGGATGGATCCCAAAGGATGTGCGTAGATTACCAAGCTCTCAACGAGGTAATAATGAAGAACAAGTACATCTTGCCACGCATAGAAGACTTGTTTGATCAGATGAAGGGTGCTTGTGTCTTCTCTAAGATTGATTTGAGTTCGGGATACATTCAAATGAAGATTAAACCATCGAACATACCCAAGATAGCTTTTAGGACACGGTATGGATCTTATGAGTACACCATGATGCCTTTTGGATTGACAAATGCGCCTTCCTACTTTATGTACCTCATGAATAATGTCGTCATGGAGTACTTGGATAAGTTCAGTGTGGTGTTCATTGATGACATTATGATCTACTCGAAGGATGAGAAGGAACATGAGGAACACTTGAGGCTTATGCTGCAGAAATTAATGGAGCATCAATTGTATGCCAAGTTCAATAAGTGTCAGTTTTGGTTGAGAGAAGTATCGTTTTTGGGTCATATCATTTCAGGAGGAGTAGTTTCGGTTGATCCAGGAAATGTGAGGGACGTGTTAAAATGGGAGCCCGCGTAGAATGTAAAGGAGATCAGGAGTTTTCATGGGATGGCTGGATATTACCGTAGATTCATCAAGGACTTTTCCAAGATAGCCAAGCCAATGATAGAATTGCTAATGAAGAGAAAAGCTTTCAAATGGACTCAAGCTTGTCAATACAGTTTTGAGGAGTTGAAGAAGAGGTTAACAACGGCCCCAGTTTTGGTTTTGCCGAATGTAAGCAAGAGTTTTGACATATATTGCGACTCCTCGATACAAGGGCATGGATGTGTGCTCATGCAAGAAGGTGAAGTGGTCGCCTATGCGTCAAGACAATTGAACAAACATGAGCAGAATTATCCAACACGTGATTCAGAACTTGCAGCCGTGGTACATGCGTTGAAGATTTGGAGACATTATATCCTTGGACATAGGTGTGAAATTTATACGGATCACAGGAGTCTTAAGTATATTTTCACACAAACAGATCCGAATTTGAGGCAACGGAGATGGTTGGAGCTCATAAAAGATTATGATTTGGGGATCAACTATCATCCAGGAAAAGCCAATGTAGTGGCCGATGCTTTGAGTAGAAAAGGAATAAGTCACAATCTCATGGTTCAAGAATTACGATCTGAGTTATGTAACGAGTCCGAACGATTGAACCTCGGGTTTGTAAATGAGATGGAGATGGTGGAGTTAAACCCAACCTTAGAACAAGAAATTCGGGAAGGTCAAACTAAGGATGAGAAAATTCAAGAAATCAAGGAAAGGACCCAAGAGGGAAGAGAATTAAGATTTGATGAGGACGAACATGGTACCCTATGGCTTGGTAAGAGGATTATTAAGCCTAATGTGAAGAGTATTCGGGAGACAATATTAAAAGAGGCACATGAGTCACCTTACTCAATTCACCCCGGTTGTATGAAGATGTACAAAGACTTGAAGACTTGCTATTGGTGGGATAGCATGAAAAAGACATAGCTGAATATGTAGCATTGTGTGATGTGTGTCAATGAGTCAAGGCGGAACATCAAAGGCCAGCTGGATTATTGCAACTATTGAAGATCCTGGAATGGAAGTGGGAAGAAATTGGAATGGACTTCATAGTTGGGTTACCACGTACCCAGTCCAGTTACGACTCAATTTGGGTAATTGCGGATCGATTAACCAAGTCAACTCATTTTGTCCCTATGAAGACCAAATATACAGCTGCACAATTGGCCAAAATATACATGGAGCATATTTTGTGTCGACACGGAGTATCGAAGAATATAGTCCCAGATAGAGGTTCTCAATTTACCTCCAGATTTTTGCAGAAATTGTATGAAGCATTGGGAACAAGGTTGAACTTAAGTTCGGCATATCACCCTCAAACGGATGGACAAACCAAGAGGAGCAATCAAATTTGGGAGAACATGTTAAGATCTTGTTCTTTAAAGAATGGGAAAGGTTGGGACAAGAGCTTGCCATATGAAGAATTTTCATACAACAATAGTTACCAAGCAAGCTTGAAAAGGTCACCATATGAAGCGCTTTATGGAAGGAAGTGTAGGACACCTTTATTCTAGAATGAGGCAGGAGAAACTCAAGTATTTGGTCCAGATGTGTTGCAAGAAGCCGAAAAGCAAGTTCAAATAATTTGTGAAAACTTGAGGGCTGTCCAATCAAGACAAAAATGCTATGCGGACAATAGGAGAAGGAAATTAGCCTTTGAAGTGGGAGATTTTGTTTACCTCAAGGTGTCACCGATGAGGGGTCATAAGAGGTTTAACATAAGAGGCAAGCTAGCACCTCGCTAAATTGGACCATTCAAGATTTTGGACAAAAGAGGAAAAGTAGCGTATAAGTTGGAGATGCCAGCTCATTTTTCGTATGTCCATGATGCCTTTCATGTTTCCCAGCTCAAGAAGTGCTTGAGAGTACCGAAAGAACAAGTGCTAATGGAAGGATTGGAATTAGGGGCAGTTTGACTTATGCTGAACAACTGGTCAAAATCACAGAAACCAAGGAGAGGGTCACAAGGAACAAGGTTATTAGACGGTGTAAAATTCAACAGAAGCACCACACAGAAAAAGAAGCAATGTGGGAATTGGAGGATGATCTCAAGAAGGAATTTCCCTATCTCTTCTCTTCCGCATCGAATCTCGAGGTCGAGATTCATTTTAAGGGGGGTAGGTTTGTAACACCCTCATTTTCATGCATCATGCCTTACATACGTTCATATATGTTTAACATTACTCCACATAAAGAGGAATAAGTTTAAAATTGATTTGGAACAAAAAAAACACTTAAAATTCTGAAAAGTGCAGACTAGTCCGATTTTGGTGCACACTAGTCTTATTTCTCTCTGACCTCGATCGGACTTGTCCGTTTTTGCTGCAGACTAGTCTATTTTTGCCTCTGGACACTTTCAGACTTGTCAGGTCCTATGCGGACTAGTCCGATGTTCCAAGAATCCTTGAAAATTTAGTAAGTCTCTGGACTTGTCGAGACTAGTCCGGTGTTCCAGCGGACTTGTCTATTTTCCTCTCTGACTAAAGTCGGACTTGTCCGATTTTTGGACAGAGTTGTCCGATTTCTCTCCGGACAACTTCGGACTAGTCCGGTCCTTTTTCGGACTTGTCCGATAAATCGCGACTCTGAATTGATCTTTTGTTTTATGACTTGTTTCTTGGGTTTCACGTTATGTGGGCCTAGGGACGTCGTGCCTAACTCTTTTAGATCCCATGTGGGACTCTAAACCGGCCTCTACTCATCTCAAACTCGAAATCCATCTAATCCTGGCCTCCACCTCTATATAAACAACCCCACCCCTTGGCTTGATATCTATTTGCCACTTTTCCACCCCACTCAAACCCTAGTTTGTGGAGAGCCACCATCAAGGAGGGGGAAGGAGATCCCAAGTTAGAAGAAGAGGAGGAGGAAATGAAAGAGGATCAAGATCTCCATCAACTTCGAGTTCTTCATCAACAATCCACCATCAAGTTCTTCATCAACCCTAGATCGTTAAGATCCAAGTGTTGCCTCCAAGATCCTTGATTCTTTGGAGTCCTAAACACCCGTTATACCTTCTATTTCCTTTTCCTTATGTGAATTCGACCCCTAATTTCCATACTCACGTCGATCTAGAAAACCCTAATCTGCTCATCTCGCAAAGTGCAGACTTGTCCGGTCCCTAGCGGACTAGTCCGATTTTCCTATTTAAATTGTGTTGAATTAATTCTAAAATTAGACTTAATCAAATGCAAACAAGTATAAACATGTTAAAATCTATTAGAACTAGATAGTGATCATTTAAAAGCAATCTATTAACAAGTTCTACCTTGTATTTGCATTAATCATGCATGTCATGTCATATTGATTAATATTTGTGCACTCTTGGATTGTGTTTCTTTTTTTCATGTTTATTGTGCGGAATTACATGGATTTGCACTAGAGAGTGCCGCGGAGGATCTCCAGCACCAAGAGTTTGAAGGCTTTGACCCGAATCAATCCAAGAGCAAGGCAAGTGTCCTTGAAGCATATTGATCCTATTTTGAAATAATTGTTTTTTTTGCAAAACTGCATGCTTGTGTTAATTTGATGGGAATCATATGGTAGGAAGTTTACTAGCTTTCTTTGACCACCCTTGTCACCCGGAATATATGGTAGAGAGTCGGGAAAGGATTCTTGCTTCGCTTAACTAATTGGGATGGGAAAACAACTATACCACTTACCTTAATTATGTAATTATGAGATCATGATTAACATGAACTGGTAAATATGATATGGTAATTGGTGATCTAAGAAAGCGTGGAATGTGGATGGGTTGGATGATATGGTGGTTGCTTGCTTTAGATCTAAGGACCGGTTCATGCGGGAATAAGCCAGGACTACAGTGCCACCACGAGGCCATGTATGGGTGCGGCGTAGATGATTAATTAGGGCTTTGCTAGTGTTATTTGGACCATTAAGGATGCTCTGGGAAGGGGTAGTCAGATTGGGTTTGTTGATGATTGGTGGGACTACCTTGGGATCCGAATGGCTCAAGAGCGAGCCCTTGGTTGAAGATGTGCTCAGTTGTAGGCATCGCCACAGCTGAAACCTCAGTGGGGTCTAAATAGGCTAGTAAACCTTTTGGAAAGGCTATTTTGTGATCTCTTGGCCATGCACCAAAGGAAGTGTAATTGGCAAAAGAGAGGTTCTTTAGTCGCTGACGGGTGATGAAATCACAAACACGTGGGTAAAGTGGTACAACCTCTGCAGAGTGTCTAATAAAACTATCATTATAGTCGTGCTCCCGGTTATGAGCACCTGGACAACTTCCATGATTAGAGGGAAATTGGGATTTGGTTATGGTTATGGATGGTTATTAATTAAATTTTGGTATTGAATATGGATATTGGTATATGATGATGGATATGGAATATGGACTGGTGTTATGATAACTACATGGCTTATGATGGGTCTATTTCATATACATATAATATATTGTTTTTCAAATGTTTTAATGTACTTTTCAGCACTTAGCTATTATTATATTTGTCGTTTGTAACAGCTACATGTCATACTTTCCACACTTGCTGAGTACGACATGTACTCACCCTTGCACCCCCCCCCAACAGTTGTAGGTCAACATTGGGAGTTTAATGATGATAATGCGGAGTTCTAGGGCGTGTCTACCATCAGCTTCGCCTGTGGACTGTTGGAGCTGCACTATACCCCTTTGCTTAGTTGCTTAGTTTGCTTAATTAGTTTATTTCTGCTGCATTAGTTGGAACATGTTATTAATAATTACTAGTGTTGGTATTTAGGATATTCAGAATTTTGTAATGAAAGTGGTCAATTAATCTTGTTCTGTGGTAATTATCTGTTTATCGTTCGTGATGCACTTGTGTATGTGTGTTAAACATCCTGGACACACATGTACTGCACTTGGTTCATTTTCGGAACCGGGTGTCACAATGCTTGCCGCAATTGAAACACCTACCGCGGTTTCTACGTCTACTTCCTCACTGGGTTCATTTTCGGAACCTGGTGTCATAGTGCTTGGTCCATTTTCGGAACCGGGCGCCTTCTACGTCTGCTTCCTCCAGAAATGGTGCTATTGCCGTTGTCTTCAGAGTCTTCCTCGCTGTGATCTCCGCTTCTTCCCCCGCCATGACATTCATCACCATCTTGTGACTGATTCTTTCTTTGCTGATGTCGATCTTTCTAGTATTGACGTCGCCGAGCCTCCCACTACTCCACAGTGAGCATCAGCTGCCTGATGTGGTCCGCTACTACCTCGGCATTGAGGCGAGCTTCAGAAGTTCGAAGTCGACCGCTACTACATGTGATTGAGATTGATTAACATCTCAATTGCACACGCAATCTGGTTGAACCTCAGCGGGAGCACACACAGGATCTTCTGCACCAATCAATTTTCATTGACCTTCACTCCCAATTCGCGCAAATTTACAGCAATTCCATAGATTCTCACCACAAAGTCATTGATGAACTTACTATCGGTGAGGCCAATCATCTCTAATTGCTTCATAAGCTGCTGGGCATTGGATTCCTTCACGCGCTCATCGCTGATGCACATACTCTTGATCGCAGATCATGCCTCGAACGCGGTCTTCTTCAGAACAATCGGTGCTTTTAGTTCTGCAGGCAGTCCACACAAAATCATAGACAACGCGAAGCAGTCTTCATGTCGGTCGGGGGCGACCTTCTCAACGGCATCCCACAGGCTGAGAGCCTTAAAACTAACCTACATAACCAACGACCACTCATGGTAGTTCATCTTGGTTAGCAGTGGTAACTCAACGAAGCCGGAGTTGGTGACGAAGCGTTTTGCCACCACGGAGCAGCCGGAGCCCAGCGTGTCGAACGCGCCCTTCTTGACTTATGGAGTGGCCATCCTTCTCTGCTCTGATGCCACTTGTTGGAACAGAGGGACAATCAAGCACTAGAATTTTTGTTGTCAAGAACTCACTACCCTGTTAAGTTTTCCACTAGGGAGTAAAAATCATTTTATAGCTAGAGATACACCATAGCTGCATGTACTCTACACTCACAATCTCCCGGCCGTTACTTAGCATCGATCTTATCCAGAGACCACCAAGACTGGGCCTTCAATGAACTCCTGCTATCAAGCCGCTGGTGACTGACTCTTCCACGTATTATACGCTGGCCACCGATTCTTCAGCCAACTAACACGTGCATGCTACTATGACCCAGCTATTGTACCATGACTCAAACAACTAGCTAATGAACACATGCAGCTAACAAAACCTTACCGTGCTTATAGCAACACCATGACACCACTACGTCCATAACAACCGCGTGCGCACACACATCACCATGTTTCGTTGTTTATTCCAACAAGAACCCATCTTATCGTCCACGCCTACATTATAAGAAGACGGAGAAGTTCGGGTATTCCCAAAGGCCCAAGTCCACCAAGCCGCCAAAGAAGGAATGGCAGAAGAAGAAATACAAGCCATCCGAGCCCAGATGTCAAGAAATGAAGAAGGAGGAATGTCCATCTCATCGAACAGTGGTGAGACCTAGCCAATAGGTTAAATTGGTAGTTATCATTTTCCTTGATTTTTCTTTTCTCTTCATTTGGTTTTCCCCATTTAGTTTTATTTTCCCAAGTGCAAATTTGGTTTTTCTTAGCAAGTTGAGAATCTTCTATTCTCAACTATCATTTCTACTTTTTTTTCAAAAAGAAAATTGTTGGGCTTTCAAAAAGAGTTTTTATTCGGAAAACAGTTTTTCTGAGTTGCAAAAGTGGTAATTCACCAACAGGCTAATTCCATTGCCGTTGGGGAGCCACCTGCCAAAAGGAAGAATAGGGGGCCCACTTGTAAGTTCAGCCGACCCCCCTGTTCGGACGACATGGGGAAAGGGCCATTTTGGTTCTCTCTCCTCCAATGGCTACATTTGTTTCCCTTGTGATCGTTGGGGAGTGTACACTTTAAATGGTGGTCGTGAGGGGTACTCCTATTCACACTTGACCTCATTTCACATCGCCCCAAAGTCTCTCTTGCTCCCATTGTTTTTCTTGCTCTCCATTGAAGTACTGTTGATCAATTTTGAACTCAAAAAGATTAGATTTTGTTTGTATTTGCAATTTTATCTCAAGTTCTTAAAGGGAAAATTTATCAGTGGTTATGCTTTTACTAACATCACCTCTTTTAAGTTGTTGCCTTGTGGTGTTCTTGCTTGTTGTGGCCATGAATGGAATGAAGAGGTTGTTTGGGAAGAGGAAGGAGGCTACAAGCTCAAGCCATGGTGGAGACTCAAGTGCACCCCTCTCTTCTGTTGCTACACCAAGTTCACGAAGGAGTGTAGGTGAGGACAATCCCTTGGGTGAGAGAAGCAACCCGCACCAATTTCTTCACGACGATGACCTCGACATACAAGTGAAGTTAAAGATCAAGCATTCAAGCTCCTCCAAGATCGTGAGTGTTGACGGCTCCTAAGATATACTAACAAATCATCCCCGGCAACGGCGCCAGAAATGCTTGGTTGTATTTCTTAACACCACAGATTATCTCCGGTAAATAGATGAGATACGCAAGCGCACAGAAGATACCGGTTTAGCATTTCACCCATGAGTATTCCCAAGGGTATCATATTTATCCCAAAGGAAGGCAATGGAGTAAAGTATATACTACTCTTATGGTCAAGCTATGGGATATTAATCCATTATCCAGATAGGGGTCAGTTGATAATAGGGGTAGTGTGACACAAACCTAGGCAATCTATTCAAAAGGGTAAGATGGGTCCTAGAGGGAGATTGGATTGAGAGTTAGAGAGTTGCTCCTACAATGCTCCTAATACATATACATAGCCTAAGGTAGATACTAATGGTCATGTCAATGATGAATTCCTATGCAATGCTATTCAACAAATCGGGCACGGGCTTACCCCTAGCAATACTAGGGCGACTCCCGCCAAGAGCCTGTGGCATAGCCTAACGTGGAGGATTACAAAGAACAGATAGGGCTGTCACCACCTACTGCCTATCTCTTCAATCTGTGGGTCTAAGAGACATCCAACGCTACTTATATACCCTAGCACCATGCTAGCATACTGAGCAAATACCTTAGGAGCCATGGTATAAGCTATCTAAGGCAATGACTAAACTAAACATCGTTGAACCAATGTTGAAGCATAGCATAAGTCATTCATATTAACATAATCATATCATAACTACATAGACTATAGCGGGGGTCTATAGTGTTTATGACCATAAGATGTGATCATGAGAGTGAAATCATAAAGACTATACCTTCCACATACATGGACTCCAAAATCAAACAAGAAACGCTTTGTCCAAGTATACGTATAAAAGAAGACTAAAGATAATATCTTTATTGAGCACAAAGTCACAAATACAAGAAGGAATACATAAGTCATACCTTTCCCAATGTTGAATTGGGAAGATAGACTCCTTCTACTCCTTTCCCAATTTGGACTTTGGACTAGAGGCTCTCCTCTCTACATCCTAACTCCTATAAGGAATATGGAAGATAGTGTATACAATAGAATGATGCCCAAGTGGTGTGTGTTGAAGTGAGGGGTAGGGGGTCCTATTTATACTAGTGTTAAGGTTGGTCCCCGCCACCAAATGCGCATGAATCAGTCACCATTGACTCTAGGGAGCCAGGAGGAGCCAACACGTGGAGGCTGACCGATTTTGGTGCAAAGACCAGGTCGGCCGACCCCCTGGTTTGGCCGACCTGGTCATTGCACCGTTTGTCATGTTCTTTCTCCAGGTGGCTTCCAGGTTGGTCCCATTGATGTATATGGGTGATACACCATTGGATCTCCATGGATACTTCTGTTTGTTGGCCATTTGATCCAAGGGATGCCACGTGTCGTCGCCTGATTGGCTGGGATGATATTTTATAGGATTGGTCCATCTACATTTCCTCATTTCCTGCATAAAATGCTGCATACACATATTTCTACAAGTCCAAGTGGAACTGGGTTAGATAGAAAGGTGATGTGTGTAAGAAATGACAAATCCTTCACATAATTTAGTTAAATTGACGGATGAAATTGGTATATAACAGTCGTCAACAAACTCCCCCAAGCTTATCCTTTGCTCGTCTTGAGCAAAGTCAAGACTTTATGTTGATGATCAGGAGTTGCTACAATATCTTATTTTCAAAAGTATCTAATGCACAACAAGATACTCTACCTAGTATTGCAGAAATTGGCTATGATACCCTACCTTTCTTAAGTTATCATGGGGCTTATGCTTTTTCATATTCATGAGTAGTTGAAAGCTAGAATAACAAATGGAGCAAACATAGCCTAGAAATCAAGTTCCACTTAAATCCCGGAGAATTCAATTTAGATATTAAGTACCTCAATTTTATTGTCTCCGTCACTCCTTTGTGGATAGTGGAAATATTTCCTCACCAAAGCATTGTGCCTCTACTATTCCTACTCATTGAATACGGCTTGTATGTGGAGCATGGAAAGGAAAGTAAGTAGGCATATTTGCATCACATATATTGCTAAGTCAAAAGAGTAAGCCTTAGGAGAATTCAAATCAAAACTTTTTGATTCAAGACTAGTGCTTGTGTGATGGAGTGGAAGTGGATACTTGAGATAACTCCTTTTTGGTGTAATCTCTCTTTCTTTTGCAGGGATGAAACATGGCTACTTTTCTTTTCTCTTCTTTTTTTTCTCATGCTTATGATGTAAGCATGCCTTTTTTTGTAGCCATGTCTTCTACTCCCTTTCTTTGTAATGAATTTTGAAGAGAGTGGTAAACATGAATAACGTGAAGTTTCTCTTTTTGTTGTGGTATGGTGGATATGGTGGTCGTTTTGCTTACTTCTACTGTAGAAGTATAACATGTGCAAGTGAAGTCTTGAATTCAAAAAGAGTTGAATGATTTCTCACATAGGTCTATAATAGTTTGACTAGGCTCAATGTGAAAGCAAATAGCATATGCATAAGGTTTTGTCTATGTATGAACATCATATGGCTTTGGTAGGTATTTCTAATAAGTTGAGCGAAACTTAAATCTTTTTAGAATTTCTCCGGAAATCTATGTTTTACTTTCAAACAAGGCTAGCAGCCCTAATGCTAATTCTAATCTTGCAACAACCTAGAATTAGATTAAGCTTTTGTTACCCACAACTTCCAAATTAAGGTAAAAGTATTTCAAACCAATGAAAGCAATATTCGGAGAGTAGCAAGTTGTAAACTAGAGACTTAGGAAAATTTAACAGAGCAACTATTTATCATTTCATCTATGTGAATTCTAAATCATTCTTACCGCACATCTTTATTTGATGAAATCAAATCTACCCTATATATATATATATATATATATATATATATATAAATGCAAGGTGGATGCTGGATGAATGAAAAATAAATATGCAATGGATGATTTTAAATAAAAATGTAGTTGGTGTGATACAAGTTACCTCACGTGGGGGTCCTCCCCCAAGCTTATTCTTGATCAAGGTCCGTGATAGGGGTTGAAACCCTAACGACGAAGGTAGGCCATGAGTTGGCCTATCCTTGTTGCAGCGTGGCTTTGACAATGGAGGGTTGAGTGTTGATTGTTGTGTTGCCTCCCATGGACACCATGAGTGTGGTTGAATATAGTGTTTTCGATGTTGATCGTCCGCACATCAGGGTCTCCATGTGTTGGGTGTGATTTTCCATTCCTTGGCTAAGATAATGATAACCTTTTAGATCCAAAGGAATGACGTGCACTCAACATACATTGAGTATGTTCGTCATTCTTTGGCTAAGGTGTATCATATCTTTTTGCAATAAGGGAGTGACATGTGCCCAACATGCATTGGGTATGATCAGTTGTTCCTTGGGTAACGTACATCATACCTTCTAGCCACATAGGAACAACTTGCACCCAATGATGGTGGCAAATCCCTTGAGCTTGAATGAGTGCTTAAAATAGTTGAGAACATAATGCTCTCACCCATTCATGGCAGCTCATTGGTTGGTCATGGAGGGTTCCCATTTCAAATCTCTAGCCTCGTATAGTTATGATTGACCTTCGGGCATAATTTCCGATAGGTAGCAACCATCCTCATTTACTCCCTGGCCAAGATATGTTGAAATGGGATCCTCTAGGGATCCCAACAATCAGCTTCTTGAATGCCCGCATAGTAATATTACTCCTGCAAACTTCCTCTCTTGAATGGAGAGGGATGGTTACCTCCCGAGACTTGTACAATTGAACGTTCGAGTTAGGTAACCGAACTTTCATTTGTACATACGGGGAAGAACAAAATCAAATATGCATTGGATCCAATGTCAAGTGTATCTATGATCAATGTCTTATTCATTGATAAGAGTGGAGCTTTATGGATAATTCATATTGCATATTTTCTAAAGTTCCTACTCATAGCAATGCATGTGATAGAAATAAAATATATGGATAACTACACCTTTTAAAGTCTCTAACCATCTTAGCTTTTAAGAGCGAATTTTTATTGTTTAGACCATGACAAACAAGATTCTTAATTTTATCCTCCTGAACCTCATAAGGAATTTGATATTTAGTGACTCCTCCTAAAAATGCAATTCAATTTCAGAGCAAGGATATCACTTATTCGTACGAGTTTGAAATCTAGTGACACCATATATGCATGAAGCTCAATTAAAAATTATGATTGTCACTATGCCCAAGTTTCTATATGTCAATTCACCAATTAATTCATGCCCAAAAGTTTTGTTTTCTAAACCTCAACAAAAATGACTAAGTTTACAAAACAATTATTAAAGGATTCTAAGTACATGTTTGAGATTTTTCCAAGTAAGATGGGATTTCCTTTTGGAGATCCAAAAGTCAATACCCACGCTTATTCTTGTGAGGATGCTTGAGAATTGAATGATGAGGAGGTGTTAACCTTCCTCACAAATGCAAGCAAATACATTCAATTCTATGGCAAACCAAACAATGGATTCTAAACACATACCTCATTTGGGGATTAGTTGGTGACGAAGGTCTTTGTGTGAGAAACTCACAACCTTGATTTTTGATGTAGGCTTGATGGTTGATGTCAAATTCAAGTTGAGGTTGGATTTGGCGATGGATTTGGTTCTGGCTCGTCCATTGGGTCATCCTCTTGAACATTTCTCTTCCTCAAACTCAAAATGAGTTTGAAGGAGAGAAGTGTTCTGAAATCCACCCAATGGTGACTTGAGCTTGATGAAACCTTCCACTTTCTTGCCAAACCACCTCTTCATAGTTTTGACTAGCTGCACTTTAATCAGGAACACACAAAACAACTCGAAAACGGGTTACGTTAGTTAAAATCAGATTGAACCCAATTTTCAAATTGTCTTGCCCAGCTTGAAATAACATATAAATGCAATGAGGGTCAAAACAAATCTTTTTGGTTTGAATTCGGAAGATAAATTCAAGTGGTCATGCACATAGTTCATATCCAATTAAATTTCTCCCCTAATTTAAATTTTTTAGTTTTATGATGGTTGGAAATTTTATTTTCCAACATGCAAGTGTGGAATTTCAAACTTGCAAATGCAAGGGTTGATGCAATTTGGAAATCAAATATGAGATAACTACCAATTAACCTATTGGCAAGGACTCACCGAATTTTTGAAGTCCAATGAGTAGGACTTACCTTCGTTCTGTTCAGCGAGATGATTTGCTGTCCAATCCCGAAGTTGAAGATGTGGACGATTTCTTCTGTTTTGACATGCCAAACTCATTTGGCTGTCATTTGGACATGTGGGCCACATGGTGGCCCTATCCTCTCCCCGTTGTATTGATATAGACATGTTGTTGTAGCGACGGGTTCTCCCTCTTGAATGTATTCCATCATGGGTCGAAGGCTTCCTTGGGCATGATGACATGTGGATTCCACAATCAAAGAAGAAAAGCTTCATCCACAATGTCACTTGCCCTAGGTTGAATGGGTTTGGTCGAAGTGTGGGAATCCCAACAAGTTATGTGGGAAATCTTGGACTTTGAATGCTCCTTATGTTTTTGTCCTTGGCCAAGATCTTCATGTGAATGTTGTCTTGATTTCTATTTGGCCAAGGTACTTCAAGGTAGGCTAGTTGACCTTAAATCCCTTGGAAAGCCATAGCCTCCTTGAATACAAGGGTGATGTTAATTCCACCCTTGACCTCCTTGTGAATGGTAGCCATTGGAGTTGTTGTTTGAAAAAGGTCCTCATGGGTCTTAGGGAAATAGTTCCCACACGTCCCATGATGACATGGATTTTCACAAATCATGTGAATATCCACGACTTGGATTATCTAAACAAATCTCCAACGACTTGGATATTCATGACACTTCAATGGGAGGTGTAGTTACATAACTAGCATATCCACCTTGTGAAGTGGTGTGCATGACAAGCTATGGGAACTCGAGCATTCTTCAATCCACCCCTTGAGTGGAGACCTTCTTCTCATCCATGAAGAATGAGAATAGGACTCCTTCAGCTCCAGTACGAATGTGGTCATGGATTGGTGGAGCCAACCCATGACACGAGTGTTTGATAAAGAGCCAGCTATGCATCCCATGGTGGAGGCAAACCAAGAAGAACTTCTTGGAGGCTTCCCCAAGCTTGGGTATGGATGACTTTGGCTCCTACTGAAACTGAAATTCTCCCGCAAAAAGGCAATGGTGTTGCCTAGCGGACATTTGTTGAGGTACGCCTTAAATCATCTTGCAGTTTAGCACTTGCGTCCTCGTTGGCCATCCCATACAATGGGTTGGCCAACACTACCCTGTTTTCACACAAAGGAGAAAACAAACAAGGGTAATCCTACCTAATAACTATTGGTACCTATAGCTTAATCACAAGTGATAGCTATCCTTCACTTCCTTTGTCTTCCCCGACAACGGTGCCAGAAATGCTTGTTGATGGCTCCTAAGATATACTAACAAATCATCCCCGGCAACAGCGCCTGAAATGCTTGTTGGTATTTCTTAACACCATAGATCATCTCCTGTAAAGAGATGAGATCCGCAAGCGCACGGAAGATATCATTGTAGCATTTCACCCATGAGTATTTCCAAGGGTATCGTATTTATCCCAAAGGAAGGCAATGGAGAAAAGTATATACTACTCTTATGGTCAAGCTATGGGATACTAATCCATTATCCGGAAAGGGGTCTGTTGATAATAGGGGTAGTGTGACACACACATAGGCAATCTATTCTAAAGGGTAAGATGGGTCCTTGAGGGAGATTGGATTTAGAGTTAGAGAGTTGCTCCTACAATGCTCCTAATACATATACATAGCCTAAGGTAGATACTAATGGTCATGTCAATGATGAATTCCTATGCAATGCTATTCAACACATCGGGCACGGGCTTACCCCTAGCAATACTAGGGCGACTCCCGGCAAGAGCCTGTGGCATAGCCAAACATGGAGGATTACAAAGGACTGATAGGGTTGTCACCACCTACTACCTCCCTCTTCAATCCGTGAGTCTACGAGACATCCAATGCTACTTAAATGCCCTAGCACCATGCTAGCATAGTAAGCAAATACCTTAGGAGCCATGGCACAAGCCATCCTAAGGCTATGACTAAACTAAACATCGTTGAACCAATGTTGAAGCATAGCATAAGTCATTCATATTAACATAATCATATCATAACTACATAGACTATAGCGGGGGTCTATAGTGTTTATGACCATAAGATGTGATCATGAGAGTGAAATCATAAGGACTATACATTCCACATACATGGACTCCACAATCAAACAAGAAACGCTTTGTCTAAGTATACATATAAAAGAAGACTAAAGATAATATCTTTATTGAGCACAAAGTCACAAATAAAAGAAGGAATACATAAACCATACCTTTCCCAATGTGGAATTGGGAAGAGAGACTCCTTCTACTCCTTTCCCAATTTGGACCTGGGACTAGAGGCTCTCCTCTCTACATCCTAACTCCTATAAGGACTATGGAAGATAGTGTATACAATAGAATGATGCCCAAGTGGTGTGTGTTGAATTGAGGGGTAGGGGGTCCTGTTTATACTAGTGTTGAGGTCGATTTCCGCCACCAAAAGTGCGTGAATCAGTCACCATTGACTCCAGGGAGCCGGGAAGAGCCAACACGTGGAGGCTGACCGAGTTTGGTGCAAAGACTAGGTCGGCCAACCCCCTGGTTTGGCCGACCTGGTCATTGCACCGTTTCTCGTGTGCTTTCTCCAGGTGGCTGCCAGGCGGGTCCCATTGATGTATATGGGTGATACGCCGTTGGATCTCCTTGGATACTTCTGTTTGTGGGCCATTTGATCCATGGGATGCCACGTGTCGTCGCCTGATTGGCTGAGATGATATTTTATACGATTGGTCCCTCTACATTTCCTCATTTCCTGCATAAAATGCTGCATACACATATTTCTCCAAGTCCAAGTGGAATTGGGTCAGATACTGGTTCTATTAAAAATTTTTATATATTTTTATGAGCTTCCTACACGGAGAAATTGTTATTTCAAGTTTGGGAAAATGCTGAAAATGTTTCTGTACTTTTCTTAATTTTCAACTGCATAGAGATTTGGAACACTGATTCACCCAATAATTGAAGTCCAATGAACTTGAAATGTTTACTGGAGATCAAGGTTAGTTTTAAGAGTGTCCTGACCAAAATTGGGAATTTTCCAATTAGGAGAACAGGGGTAATTAATTTCCCAAGTAGTTAGCTCAAAGGAATTAATTATGAAAACTCTCTTAGTTCCATGTCCATCAAATTGCACCACCGCAAAGTTGGGATACAGATGAATCTACCAGAATTTATTTGGAATTATTTGAGCAAATCTACTGGGAGTAATTGAATTTAAAAGTTGGCTCAATTTTTGGAATTATTTGCTTACTGGAAAATTTGATTTAACACGCTAGCCCCACCCATTTAAAATGGCCTAATCGCAAATGGGCCACACCGAGGGCCATAGATTTAACTGCACAGCCGCACTGGATCTGTAGGCCATAGCTGATCTCCACTCTTTCACCGAGGCTGACAAGCGGGACCCGCCACCTTCTTCAACCTCGCGACGGAGGCGGCGCTCCTCGCCGGAACCGCAGCGGCGCCCCGCCGGCTTTGCTGCATCAAGCTCCTCTTGGCTCAGTCTTGGCCTCCTAGCCCTAGAATCAGCCGTGCAACACGACCGTGGGGTCCAATCGAGGCAGCGACGGCCGGAGGTGAGCGCACGACAGCAACGGCAGAGCTAGGGTTCCGACGGTGGTCAGTAACGCTCGACAATGGCACAAACGCTTCGGGAAAGAGCTGAGGAGGTTCCTGGGAGCATGAGGAAGGTGAAAAAGAGGTGCACACAACGCATAATGGCCGGCCAACGCAAGTTCGACGCCAAGCAGCGGTGCTTTTCGACGGCGATGAGGAAGACTTGAAATACTCAGACTGTGGTCAATTATTTGCCTCAAATCTTGATCTAGGCGATGCACCCAGACATGTAGAAGTTATCCCCTAACGGGATTAGACAATAATCGAGCATAGAAACAGAACTGAATTGATGACCTCGCTCGAAGTGTAGACTTGTACCAAGACAAAAATGAAGAATACTTATTCGATAATAGATGAAACGCAGAACGGCTTTTACCTTGAGGAAGGAGGTTTCTCAGCAATGCTTTTTGCTTCTGGGTGCAGATCGAGACCACGCTTGTAACGCTGGTGTGACGGGGAGGCAGTTGCTTCCTCGCAGCGGCAAAAACAGCGGTGTCGGCAAATCTGAGAAATACCATGGATTGAGGTTAGGAAATTTCGAACCAACAGTTGGAGAAGATAGAGCAATGAGTGGTGGTACTTTTTTCCTCTTGGATCACTATCAATCGATGGCTAGAACGGCCGGATGAAGTGAAAAATAGGGAGGCGGTCACTAATGGCGCCAGTGTTCTGTTTTTGCGGAAAGGAGACAAGCACATTGGGGAGAAGCACCAGGGGCTGAAGTAGAGCGATGGGGAGTTGTCTGGCCACGCAGCTGCTTGCCCACATGCATAGAAATCACGGTGGCACCTCCTCCCGGCGTTGAAGCATGGGGACAGCAGGGAAAACAGAGGCTCCGTCAGTTCAGTCACAGTGGAGGTCGACCAGTGGGTCCCACAGCTCCCATCCTCATCCCTTCTTTAATCCACTCAATTCACCCACCAACAATTGTCCAAAAATTCTAGATTTTTGTGGAGAAGCTAAATCGATAGTGTAGATCCAGATTCTGGAATTGGATTTCAAATGTGGACAAGTTTCAGTGAAGTTCAAATTGAAATTTAATTTGAATGGAATTCAATGTACCCATTGAATTAAATAGAAAATGTGCTCCAAATTGTATGAAAATTTACAGGGGTGCTATATGGAATATTTGGAAGCTAATGGTGAACTCAAATTGTTATTTTGTCCAGGTGTGAACATGAGCTATTTTGAATTTTTGAATTCCCTCTATTGAAGTTTAAATGGGTTTGATTTTTAAATTGCCCTTTAAATTTATTTTTCCCTTTCACATTTTAATTCTTATCTCTGAACTTCTTACTCTGAATTTAGAGATTTTACGTACCTCCCTCCTTGAAAGAATCTCGTCAAGAGATTACAAATAAAAGAGACAGAGGTAAAAAGATTACCAAATATGAGATGATAATAAATCTGGACAGTTTGACAGGAGATAATCCTTGATTTCCCATGTCGCTTCCTCAGTGGTATGGTTGCTCCACAAGACTTTGTAGAAGTACAAAGTACGATTCCTGGTTGCGCTAGTCTTTTCATTGATAATCCGGATCGGATACTCAAAATAAGTGAGATCCGGTTAAAGAGCTTCAATGTCTTCGGTGCAGATTTCAGCTGGGGAATTAAGACACTTCCGCAGCTGAGAAATGTGGAACACATTATGAACACCAGAGAGTAACGCCGACAACTCCAAACAATAGCAAACGAGTCCAAATTTTTCAATGATAGCGAACAGACCGATGAATCGCGGAGAAAGCTTTCCCTTCACTGCGAAGCAATGAATCCCTTTCATCGGAGAGACACAGAGATAAACGTGGTCTCCAATGTCGAAGTGGAGAGGTCGACGTCTTTTATCCGCATGGATTTTCTGACGAGATTGAGCAGCCTTGAGATTGGCTTGAATCACTCGCACTCGTTCCTCGGCTTCATTCACAAGATCAATACCATATATCACTCGCTTGCCAGATTCACATCAGTTGAGTGGTGTGCGACATTTCCGGTCGTAGAGATCTTCATACGGCGCCATCTTGATGCTAGGTTGATAGCCATTGTTATATGAGAACTCCGCCAATGGTAAATGATCATCCCAATTTTTACCGTGGTGGATGGCACAAGCGCAGTGCATATCTTCAAGGACATGATTCACCCGTTCAGTTTGACCATCGGTCTGCGGGTGATATGTGGAGCTTTGGATCAGTTTCGTCCCAAATGATGCATGCAGCTGCACCCAGAAATGAGCAACAAGCAGCGCACCGCGATCTGAAATAATTGTCCGGGGAACACCGTGCAAGCACATGACTCTTGCAGTATATAACTGCATATTTCTTGGTGATGTACATTGTATGTACAGGTATAAAATGAGTTGATTTGGTTAGTCAATCGACTATCACTCAAATCAAATCATGCTTGCGAAAAGTAAGAGGCAAATCGACAATGAAATTCATGCTAATGTCTTCCCACATCCATGTAGGAATTTTCAGTGGTTGCAGCTGTCCGGCTTTCCTCATGTGGTGGGCTTTCACCCACCGACATGTATCACACTCGGATACGTACTGTGCAATTTCACTTTTCATCCGTGTCCACCAAAATCTGGTTTTCAGATCTTGATACATCTTGTTGCTGCCCAGATGAATAGAGTACTTGGACAAGTGAGCTTCATCCAAGATTTTCCTCCGAAGTTCCATGTCGCAGGGAACCATGATATGGTCTTTGAACCACAGGGTACCATGTTCATCACTTCGGAAGCACTTCATTTCTCCGTTCTTCATTCTTCTCTGAATGTGCGACATACCCACGTCTTTTTTTGAGCTTCCATAATCTCCTCTTGAATAGTAGGAATGAGAGCAAGATTATATAATGCTCCATATGGAACCAAGTATAAACTTGGTTCGTCCTTGTCCATTGGAGTGATGGACAAATTATTGACGTGAGATTTGCAGCTTAGTGCATCAGCAACCGCATTTGCCTTGCCGGGATGGTAGTGAATTTCAATCAAATAATCTCTAATCGGCTCTAACCACCTTCCTTGTCGCATATTCAGCTCCTTATGCATGAAGATATATTTCAGGCTGTTGTGATCGGTGTAGAGGTGCACTAGATTTCCAAGTAAATAATACCTCCACATTTTCAAAGCGAGCACGACGGCTGCGAGCTCAAGTTCATGAGTTGGATAGTGCTGCTAATGATTTTGGAGCTGCCGTGAGCCATAAGCGATCACGCGGCCTGTTTGCATTAACACGCAGCCAAGACAAATGCCAGACGCATCACAATAAACTTCGAAAGATTTGGTCGCATCTGGCAGAGCTAACACTATGGCTGTTGTGAGATGTTTCACCAATGATTGAAATGCATCCTCACATGCGTTGGTCCAAATATATTTGGTCTCCTTTTTCAGCAGCTCCGTCATTGGTTTAGCAATTTTTTAGAAGCTCGGAATGAACCTTCGATAATATCCAGCTAATTGAGAAAGCTGTGAACTTCGTGTACATACGTTGGAGACTTCAATTTCAGCACTTGCACAATTTTGCTTGTATCAACAGAGATACCCTCCGCTGAAATAATGTGACAAAAAATGGTATTTGGCTGATCCAAAACTCACACTTGCTGAATTTTACATAAAGCTTGTGATCTCACAATCGTTGGAGCACGATATGCAAGTGTTTGGCGTGTTCTTCCTATGATTTTGAATAAACCAGAATGTCGTCGATGAAGACCACGACAAACTTGTCCACCTCCGGCAAGAACACTGAATTCATCAAATACATGAAGTGAGCCGGTGCGTTGGTAAGTCCGAACGACATGACGAGATATTCATAGAGCCCATATCTCGCCAAGAATTCCGTCTTCGGTATATCCTCCGGTCGGATATTAGTTTGATGATATCAGGACCGAAGATCCATCTTTGAGAATACTTTAGCACCGACTAGCTGATCGAATAAATATCAATGTGTTGTAGTGGATACTTATTCTTGATTTTCATGGTGTTGAGCGGACGATAGTCCGCACATAGACGTAACGTCTTCTCCTTCTTCTTCACAAATAACGTGGAGCAACCCCAAGGTGATGAACTTGGGCATATGAGACCTTTGTCTAGCAGGTCCTCCAAATGCTCCTTTAATTCCGCCAATTCATTTGGTGCCATCTTATACGGCCTTCGAGAAATATGTGTGGTTCCCAGAATAAGTTCAATTTTGAACACAATGTACCTATCCGGTGGCATTCCTGGAAGGTCGTCGGGAAACACATCCGGATATTCACAGACCACACGAATGTCCTCAAGCTTTGTGGTTTCTGTGTTGTATGTCGCTGGAATAACTTGAATAAGGCGGTCTAGAATGAGAGTGTGTGGTTCATGTAGGAGAGAGTTTAAATGGACCACACGTGGAACGATGTCGAGAACAGCACATGACAGTGCAGCCACGACATCCCTAAGATGACGTCGAGTTTATGTCTGTCTAATACAATTAGAGAAGTAGTATATAGATTTCCACCCATCTCAAGTGGTGCCCGATAGATCATCACATCGTCTGCTACTTTCCCACCCGCAAAGCAAATCAAATATGGACAGTTTGTGGGAATGATAGGTAATTTATATTTGATGACATATGATTTGCTAATGAAATTATGGGTGGCACCGGAGTCAAATAATATGACTACGGGATTTTTGAGTAGAGAAAACATACCCGCTCAGTTTGACCGTCCGTCAGCGGGTGATATGCGGAGCTTTGGATCAGTTTCATCCCCAATGATGCGTGCAGCTGCTCCCAAAAATTAGCAACAAACAATGCATTGCAATCTGAAATAATTTTCCGTGGAATACCGTGCAAGCACATGATTCTTGCAATATAGAACTCTGCATATTTCATGGCAATGTACTTTGTATGTACAGGTATAAAATGAGCTTATTTGGTTAGTCAATCGACTATCACCCAAATCGAATCATGCTTGTGAAAAGTAAGAGGCAAACCGACAATGAAATCCACACTAATGTCTTCCCACTTTCATGCCGGAATTTTCAGTGGTTGCAGCTGTCCGGCTTTCCTCATGTGGTTGGCTTTCACCCGCCGACACGTATCACACTCGGATACGTACTGTGCAATTTCACTTTTCATCCGTGTCCACCAAAATCTGGTTTTCAGATCTTGATACATCTTGCTGCTGCCCAGATGAATAGAGTACTTGGACAAGTGAGCTTCATCCAAGATTTTCCTCCAAAGTTCCATGTCACGGGGGACCACGATACGGTCTTTGAACCACAGGGTACCATGTTCATCACTTCGGAAGCACTTCATTTCCCCATTCTTCATTCTTCTCTGAATGTGCGACATACCCACGTCTTTCTTTTGAGCTTCCATAATCTCCTCTTGTATAGTAGGAATGAGAGCAAGATTATATAATGCTCCATATGAAACCAAATATAAACTCGGTTCGTCCTCGTCCACTAGAGTGATGGACAAATTATTGACGTGAGATTTGCAGCTTAGTGCATCGGCAACCACATTTTCCTTGCCGGGATGGTAGTGAATTTCAATCTCATAATCTTTAATTAGCTCTAACCACCTTCGTTGTCGCATATCTAGCTCCTTCTGAGTGAAGATATATTGCAGGCTGTTGTGATCGGTGTAGAGGTGCACTAGATTTCCAAGTAAATAATACCTCCACATTTTCAAAGCGAGCACGACGGTTGCGAGCTCAAGGTCATGAGTTGGATAGTGCTGCTAATTATTTCGGAGCTTCCGTGAGCCATATGTAGTAATGCGGCCTGCTTGCATTAACACGCAGCTGAGACAAATGTCAGACGTATCACAATAAACGTCGAAAGATTTGGTCGCATCTGGCGGAGCTAACACTATGGCTGTTGTGAGATGTTTCACCAATGCTTGAAATGCATCCTCACATGCGTTGGTCCAAGTATATTTGGTCTCCTTTTTCAGCAGCTCCATCATTGGTTTAGCAATTTTTTAGAAGCTCGTAATGAACCTCCGATAATATCCAGCTAATCGAGAAAGCTGAGAACTTCGTGTACGGACGTTGGAGACTTCAATTTCAGCACTTGCACAATTTTGCTTGTATCATCAGTGATACCCTCTGCTGAAAAAATGTGACAAAAAAAAATGGTATTTGGCTGATCCAAAATTCACACTTGCTGAATTTTGCATAAAGCTTGTGATCTCGCAATCATTGGAGCATGATATGCAAGTGTTTGGCGTGTTCTTCCTATGATTTTGAATCAACCAGAATGTCGTCGATGAAGACCACGACAAACTTGTCCAACTCCGGCAAGAACACTGAATTCATCAAATACATGAAGTGAGCCGGTGCGTTGGAAAGTCCGAACGACATGACGAGATATTCATAGAGCCCATATCTCGTCGAGAATTTAGTCTTCGATATATCCTTCGGTTGGGTATTAATTTGATGATATCGGGACCAAAGATCCATCTTCGAGAATACATTAGCACCGACTAGCTGATCGAATAAAATATCAATGCGCAGTAGTGGATACTTGTTCTTCATTGTCATGGTGTTGAGCGGATGATAGTCCGCACATAGATGTAACGTCTTCTCGTTCTTCTTCAAAAATAATGCGGAGCAGCCCCAAGGTGATGAACTTGGGCGTATGAGACCTTTGTCCAGCAGGTCCTTCAAATGCTCCTTTAATTCCGCCAATTCATTTGGTGCCATATTATACGGCCTTCGAGAAATATGTGTGGTTCCCGGAATAAGTTCAATTTTGAACACAATGTCCCTATCAGGTGGCATACCTGGAAGGTCGTCGGGAAACACATCAGGATATTCAAGGACCACACGAATGTCCTCAAGCTTTGTGGTTTCTGTGTTGTATGTCGCTGAAATTTCATGAATAAGGTGGTCTAGAATGAGAGTGTGTGGTTCATGTATGAGAGAGTTTAAATGGACCACACGTGGAACGATGTCGAGAACAGCACCATGACGGTGCAGCCACGACATCCCTAAGATGACGTCGAGTTTCTGACTGTCTAATATAATTAGAGAAGTAGGATATAGATTTCCACCCATCTCAAGTGGTGCCCGATAGACCATCCTATCGGCTGCTACTTTCCCACTCGCAGAGCAAATCAAATATGGACAGTTTGTGGGAATGATAGGTAATTTATATTTGATGACATATGATTTGCTAATGAAATTATGGGTGGCACCGGAGTCAAATAATATGACTACGGGATTTTTGAGTAGAGAAAACGTACCCGCTCAGTTTGACCGTCCGTCAGCGGGTGATATGCAGAGCTTCAGATCAGTTTCATCCCCAATGATGCATGCAGCTGCTCCCAAAAATGAGCAACAAACAATGCATCGCGATCTGAAATAATTGTCCGGGGAATACTGTGCAATATATACTTCTGCATATTCCTGGCAATGTACGTTGTATGTACAGGTATAAAATGAGCTTATTAGGTTAGTCGATCGACTATCACCCAAATTGAATCATGCTTGTGAAATGTAAGAGGCAAACCAACGATGAAATCCACACTAATGTCTTCCCACTTCCATGCCGGAATTTTCAGTGGTTGCAGCTGTCCGGCTTTCCTCATGTGGTGGGCATTCACCCGCCGACATGTATCACACTCAAATACGTACTATGCAATTTGACTTTTCATCTGTGTCCACCAAAATCTGGTTTTTAGATCTTGATACATCTTGTTGCTGCCCAGCTGAATAGAGTACTTGGACAAGTAAGCTTCATCCAATATTTTCTTCCGAAGTTCCATGTCACGGGGTACCATGATACGGTCTTTGAACCACAGGGTACCATGTTCATCACTTCGGAAGCACTTCATTTCTCCATTCTTCATTCTTCTCTGAATGTGCAACATACCCACATCTTATTTTTGAGCTTCAGTAATCTCCTCTTGTATAGTAGGAATGAGAGCAAGATTATATAATGCTCCATATGGAACCAAGTATAAACTGGGTTCGTCCTCGTCCATTGGAGTGATGGACAACTTATTGACGTGAGATTTGCAGCTCAGCGCATGGGCAACCACATTCGCCTTGCCGGGATGGTAGTGAATTTCAATATAATAATCTTTAATCAGCTCTAACCACCTTCATTGTCGCATATTCAGCTCCTTCTTAGTGAAGAGATATTTCAGGCTCTTGTGATCGGTGTAGAGGTGCACTGGATTTCCAAGTAAATAACACCTCCACATTTTCAAAGCGAGCAACACGGCTGTGAGCTCAAGGTAATGAGTTGGATAGTGCTGCTAATGATTTCGGAGGTTTCGTGAGCCATATGCGATCACACGACCTGCTTGCATTAACACGCAGCTGAGACAAATGCCAGACACATCACAATAAACATCGAAAGATTTGGTCGTAACTGTAAAAGCCCAAATTTCTACAATACAAAATTCAGTTAGGACTAAAAATTTTAAATGATAAAAAGAAATTAAATTGGAAAATGAGAAATCAAACCAATTTAAACCTTATTGAAGGAATTCAAAATTTCAAATTTAGCTCCTGATAAACCTTGCCCAGTTAAAGATTTGTGTTGACCAAAGGATTCCAAATATTCCAAATAGTGTCCCTGCCAAGTTTCATAATTTTGAAGCAAGATTGCTATTTAATTTAATAGCATCATTGAATTCAACTCAAATTTAAATTCAATTTTTGAATTCTGTTCAATCTTATTTGAACATAAGATTTGAACACACCATCATGATACGTATTACATGCTTGACTTATCCAACAAGTTCCACAATTTTTAGAGCTCAATTGCTATTTAATTCAGTGGATCCATTAATTTCTTCCAAATTCATATTCAAATTCGAAATTCAATTGAAACTTTATCAATTCGAAGTTTTTATTCCAGAATCGAATTCCAGATATTTAGTTGAGCCTATCCACAAATTTTCATGATTTTTCTACATCATTTGATAGGATATTTTGGTTACCAGAGAGGATTGATTTGAAGGGACAGTGGGACCCACTAGTCAAAGGAACCAATACGTGAGTGCCCTGCTTCAACTCACTGTGGCGACGACACCGCATGGCATGCAAGCTCGAGCGAGGTGCTTTCCTGCTTGCTGCGTGAGCTCCCTAACGTGCTACATACACTCCTCATCCCTATCTTCGATCTCAGCCCCGAGTAGATTAGCACCGGCGGCAGCCTTTGTTTCTCCCTCCGGAGCGCACCACCTCGCCCCTCTGTGCACTGAACAGCCAAAGAATTCGGCCGAGTCTCTCCATCCTCCCAACAGAAAAAGTAAAGAAAACTTCTCCCTCTGTAATCTCCATCAAGCCATTCATTGATTCCTCAATTGGTTGCAAGGTAATTTCAAGCGCCGCGGAAGTCCACCGTTGAAGTCGACGATCGCCCCCCCCCACCCCCCCCCCCCCCCGGTTCAACGACACCAGGATGAAGCAGACCTTCTCGGACCTACATCCAAACATCAAAGAGGTGCATATTTTCTCATTGAGTATGCCTACAAATTTTTGCAGCTTACCATAGAGTATAGCGTTGGTATTTCCGGTTTTCCCGACGTCAAGATGATAGCCTCGATACTAGGTCTCCACTTCGATTCTTTTTCACGGTAGAACCGGACCTTAATCCAGTGATATATTATGCTCACCACCTCCTAGCGCGCCGCTTGGATCAAGAATCAAGGAAAATAATTGAGTAATGACTTAATTTACCGAGTTTCCCTTTCCGTCGTCCAAGAACAGAACACCTCCTCATTGCGTTTGACGTTGCACACCATTTCCCTCATTTTTCTTCCAATGTTCATCTTCCCTAAGATCTTAGGAACGTTTCTGAGGGATTTCCAAGGAGTTTGCGCATCGGGACAGCAGTTTTGACACCGCCGGAAACCTAGCCGCCGCCGCCGCCGTTGCACCAACATTTCCGGCCATCCCCGGAAACCTCACCGATGGGTTCAGCGTTTCATAATAGGGCTAGGCGGTCAGGTTCATCAGAGGAGATGGTCGGCAGAGCGGTCCCGCGAGGATCGCCACCGGGCGCCGCCACGGAAGTGCCACTGCGTCGAGAGGTGGAAGAAAACCCGTGGGTCCCGCCTGTCGGTCACTAGGCGCCGGCAGGATCTGGTGTGGCCGGTGATCCAGTGCGGCTACGTGGTCCACTCAATGGCCCCCGTGTTGCCCCTCTCTGACTGGCTCATTTTAAACCAGTGGGCCCGGGTTGAATTATTTAAAATCATCAGTTGGAAAAAAAATCCAGATTTCAACCAAACATAAAAAATCCATTACTCCTAGTTCAATTGTCAAAAAATTCTCAAATAAATTTTTTTAGGACCAGCATGAAAAATGATTTCTATTAGTGCAATTGGATCTGTATGAAAATACATGGAAATTTCTCCATATTTCAAATAAGCAAAATGCTTATAGAATTAATTCCTATAGTTCTGCTCCGTGGAAAATTACCAAATTTTTCAAGAACCTTCATATGAAAATCCTTTAACTCCAGTAAATATTTCAGGGTTATTAAACTTCACTTGCATGGTCTGATCACTTGTGTATTCTTTATGCACATAAAAATAGCCAAATTCATTTAGAAATTTTCCAGAAATTTGTCCCAACTTCTAAATTCAATATCTCACAGTAGAAAGCTTAGAAAATTGTGAAATAAATCTTCCTCGAACCATTGAGACCCCCTATGTATGGTACAACAACTGGTAGCCATGATAAACCGCCAGAATTACTAAAAAAATTTAGAGAAGCATTTTACTTGTAGGAATTTTAGAGGCAACAAACTTCTTTGATCATCTCCTGTCCTTTGCAAGAGTCTCCATTATAGTCCCTAATATCTACCATAAAAATACCAAAGCCAATTATGATCATTCACTCACTATAACCATAGTTAGAAGCTTATGAACTATATATACATTATAATTTCACTAGCATTCATATAGGTTCTATATGCATGTCATGTAGTGATCGATATTGACGAGAAGTGTCGCTTGGAGGAGATGTCCAGGGTGTACACTTGAAGTATTTGGCAAATCTTCAGAGAAGGACCACTAATAATTGATATTTAATCGAGTCGCAAACTCAGGCAAGCCCCGGTTTGCATTTAAGAGCCTTTCAGAGTTTTCCAGTTATTCACTTACTATTGTGCATTACATATAAGGTGTTTGATACTCCACTTGCATATCGACAAATCCTATGGGAAGGTTGGAAAGGTTTACAGCTTGACGTGTAAAACTGCCAATGCTAATATTGTAGATATAACGGTAGAAGTCTAGTAGTTGGAATCTACTCGCGAGATAGGAATAATAGTTTATATGATGGTGAAAGATGAAAGAATGGCTTATGAGATGAATGCGAAATTGTGCAGGGGGGAATAGGAGTCGACGAGATGGAGTCTCGAGCGCATAGCATTGCTTGTGTCGCTTGAGGATTGTGCCGTATGCGGCACCGTTGGGCATGCTTGAACTCTACCAGTTGCATAATGGGATATGGGCCCAATAAATTAATGTAACTCCATACTATAGTGTGGAGACTCCTCAATATCCTTGAATGGAGATGCGAAGGTATAAAGGTGTAAATCTTCTAGCGGGAAACTTCGACGTGTCCGTGTAGGGGACCTTTTGCTCGGGATGAAGATGTTTGACGACATTGGGGTCTTGGGTGAAAGGTGGATGCGTATGAAGCGGGGTGGAGAGCATGTAGGTGTCTCCCACGCGGGTGTGTGTTTCGTGTAGCCGGGTGTGTCCTGATTGCAATCACCGTCCCTCGCGGTAATAGAGTACCACTTGTTCACTGTGTCGTGACGTAGTAAATACTGAAGAAGCCAGAAGAATATGATGTATTGAATTATAATTACCTTGAAACCTTGTGTGTCTTAGAGATAGCACAATTAAAAGTCTAAAGTTTCCAAATACTTATCACGTAATAGCAGTCTGTGCTTTGGGCATGTCATATCATCGGAAATGCATTTCTAGTTTGATTGTGGAGTCTATGATCTACCGTGCCTGAAGAATGTCATTTTCTACTTAAAACATGATTATAAGGATCCACTCTTAGGAGAGTCTATTTATTCTATTCCTTACCTATGGTTAGACTTCACCTTTCGTATGTCTAGTGGGACGGGCCAGTCTTGTTGAGCCTTATGCTCACGTTTGCAGTTGACAAGTTTTGCAGGCTATACCATTGATGAAGGGCCTAACAATGACGCCTTACACCTTTAGGGTTTACGGCTGAGTGGAGGCCCTGCTCGCCGCCGATATCTGTGAGTTTTGCTAGTGTAAAGTGTCCGAGGGCATGGACAACTTTACTCATGCATAGATAGTGCTGAGAGTGTAGTATGATGTATAGACTTCATTCCTACGTTATATATTGTAAAACTTCCGCTATGTGTATAAATAAAATACTTGGTATTGTATTTCATTCTCGTTCTTTTCTTATATACTGTTGGGTGTCGCATCACACGAGAACACCCAATGAGATCCTTGGATGTCGGGACTCCGGTCCCCACAGCATGGTATCAGAGCATCGTTGGGAACAGTGTGCTTGAAAAGAGCATATTTTGAAATGTTTAGGGTTATATGAGTGAGGAATTAGCTATATTCCCTTATAAGGAATATTATTAGTATAAGATATCAAGGTGGTAAACTAGCTTATGTGTTATTAATTCTGTAACGATGCTCCGACGTCAGTTAAGAGGTATGCTACGCCACCGCAAGTGGATCAATTGCGGTAAGCTCACCTGTCACACCTGGTAATAAGAAGACAACCAGATGCTTTCCACATGTATGCCAGGATCAGTTCAACTCATACATGTGTAGATGAAAGTGAAATACCAAATATAATACCATGTTCGGGTACATCACCTTATTACATAAATGACCATCCAGGTCTAAAATAAAAGTACACAAGCAGCGGAAAAATATAACAAGGGCTCCAAACACAGGCGTTGCACGGGGCAGCGCTAGCCTAGAACATCTCTTCGGGGTCTCCGTAGAAGTCCTGGTTCTCCACCTCTGCGTCTTCGTAGACTGGGGGGGGGGGGGGTATGCAACTAACAAGTTTGAGTACCAATGGTACTCGCAAGTTGGTAAGTTATGACATGTGTTGTTCACAACAAGGTAGGCAATTAATAGGTAAAGCACTATAGCAGTTGCATCATACTCTTAATTGTTATTAAGCACCTACATCTAGGTGAAATCCCAACCAATATCCCAAAATTAATTCAGGAGAGACGAAACCAAAACCATCCATTTAGTAACCATGTACTAATTATGAATTTGGTTTCCAAGTTGCTCATGTCCGTGAGCACGGCTGCCTAGACAGTTAGACAAAACTCTGCAGAGTGCATATCCTTTGCCCACAGTTTGTGATTTCGTCCCCTGTTGCTGGGTGGACTAAGGTAAACCTCCCTGATGCCCATGGTTGCTAACAACAATACACACTTCCGTAGGTGTATGGCCAGGAGATCACTACGAGGTGTTTCCGATGGTTCTCCCGACTTGCAATGGGTACTCTAGGGTTTCACCGCTCTGGCACCTGGAGTCTATTTTTCCTCCGCCAGGAGAAGCCCCCTCTTGAGCCATGCGGATCCCAAGACAAAACCCATTCCTCACCCGTTCAATTACCTGTGCTACATCGAGAGAGACCAAATTACTAAACCATGTTGTCCCATATACAATTCTGTTGTGATACTAAAAGGCTTAGCAACTTCTTCCATAAATCGGTCCTTAGAATCCAATAGGTGTCAAGCCCCAAACCAAGGTCTTGTGCACGCATGCACCAATCCATACAAAACGCATTATCAGATTCCTATCTACTAAATTCCAATATTTCCATAAATTCATGAATCAAAGTATTTCAAATGTAAACTTGTATATAAATAGATCATATTTCAATTAAGCATGGCTAAGTGTATTCTAAATAATTATAGAGCACACAAACCATGTTGACAAGGAATATTGTGGAAATTCTAGGAGAACATAACATAGGATTCATATTTTAATTTAGCAGGCAACTAACTAAAACTTAGCAAAAATGGTGCAAGATGGTCAAGGAACTTGCCTCGAAACTATGCCTCGGGGTCGTCGGGAAACTGCTGCTCTTGTAGGTTAAGGGTGGTTTCTGACCCTTACTCTAAATTATGACGATGCACGAAAAGTAACATACAATATGAACACAATAAAATGCAAACATTAGAAATAAACATAAATTCCTACGCAAAATGTGATTTTTAAGTTGATTTCAATTATAGGCATAAACCAATTGATGAGTATTTAGAGTTTTAAATAAAATATATTAAGCAAAGCATATTTTAACAATTTTTATACCATTTTTACATTTATTAGAAACCTATTATAATTTTCTAGAAATTTTTATCCTTCAAAATAAGATTAAAACATTTCTATATCATAATTTATACATTTTATAGTTTTTACACTATTTTTATTAATTATTTCTATGTGCAAATCAACTTTCATGAATTAGATGTGCTTAGAAAGAATTTTATGACTAATTCAACAAATTAAATTGATTAATAAAAGTAATACAGAAATGTAAATACTTTAAACATATATAAATATGTTTTTATCATTACTCCTTACAATTTTAAGGGCTTTTATTTAATTTATAGAACTAACAGTGGTTTTTCTATAAAAATAGAATTGAACCAGTGGCTAAAAATAATTTTTAGTAAGTCTAGGGATTATTCTACAATTTTCCAAAATTTATTTTCTATTTTATAATATTCCAGAGGCTTCAAATTACTTTTTATTCAATTTACCAATATTTTTCTAATTTCCAGAAAGTCCAAGGGCTAGTTTGACAATTCTAGGGTTTAGATTTGAATTCCCGGGGAACCCAGGGGGTAGCTCGCAAGTTTCCAGGGTCCTGAGTGAAATTCTGGCGGCGGGAAAACTAATTTGAACGTGGGTCGTTGATTTTAAATTGGATGGCTCAGATTTTATTAACCGAAGCGGTACGCTCAATTTTAATCTCGGCCGCCCGTTCAAAATGAACGGCCGAGAGGGGGCCACGTCACCCCGAGAGGCGGGAGCGACGGCAAAGGGGCGGCGCGTGGCGGCGGCGACGCGAGTGCGGCGGCGACGTCGCCGGAGTTGAACAAAAATACGCTACAGACGCTATGGGGCACATCTGACTAGCGCAAAACGATGAGGAGGGCACGGGGGTCTCACCAGAGGTTGTCGCACGGCCGGAAATTGGACTGAGGGTGGTCGGCGACAATGGACGGCGGAGGAGCTCGTCGGCGACGATGGAATTAGTGACGGCGGAGGAGCTCGTCGGCAGACTCCTAACAACACGGGAAAGGTGTTAGGCAAACTCTCAAGGAGTAGAAGTGGGCGGAAAGTCGGGAACAGTGGCGCCATTACCGAGCTTGTCGAAGCTAGGGTTTCGATCGCCGGGTTGAGGAAATTGAGGGGAATGGCTGGGCTTTCATAGGGGTTCGGAGTAGAAACTGCAGGCGGCGATGATGGGCACAACGCGCCCCTTGATTGAGATGAAAACGGTCAACATTGAAAGGGGGGTGAGTGGGGCGGCGCGATGTTTTCGCGTGTGGGCGCTACGGCGCGGGCGTGAGGTAGACGAAGAGGGGGTGGGGCCGGCTTGCAACGAGAGAAGAGAGAGGGTGCGAGCGCAGGGAGAGGCTGGCGCTCGGGGCCCGGCTGACAGAGAGAGGGAGAGGGGAGGAGGCGCGGGTCGGCGTGGGAGGTTGGAGAGAGTTGGGCCGGGGGAAAATTCGGCCAAGGGACATGTTTTGCATTTTCTTTTCTTTTTCTTTTTATTTTCTGTTTTCTTTTTCTTTCCTTTTATGTTTTGAATTTGTAACCCAAATTTCTAGCGAATTTGAATTTTCAAAAAAATTCACACAAACATTCAAATATGATGCATCTTGTCATATATGAATTTTATTTCCAAGAAAAATGTTTTTATCTCATGAATAATTCATTTTACAACAATTTTTTTCTTTAAAATAATGGGTGTTACAATTCTACCCCCCCTAAAAAGAAATCTCAACCTCGAGATTTGGACGTCCTAAGAAAATAGACTAGGAAACTCCGCCTTGAGGTCTTCCTCTCTTTCCCATGTTGCCTCTTCTTCTGAGTGATGTTTCCATTGGATTTTGCACATCTGAGTAACTTTATTCCTCGTAACTCGTTCTGACGTCTCGAGAATCTTAACAGGTTGTTCTGCATAGGTCATGTCCTCTTGCACGTCTACTGCTTCCAATGGCAATTGTTCTTTTGGTACTCTTAAGCATTTCTTTAATTGTGACATGTGGAATACATCGTGCACATCTGATAAATGAGATGGTAGCTCGAGCCGATAGGCTACTTCTCCTCTTTTCTCGAGTATTTTGAAGGGACCAATATATCGGGGTCATAACTTGCCCTTCACCTTGAATCGTCTTAACCCTCTCACGGGTGACACCTTGAGATACACAAAATCACCAATCTCAAATGACAGATCACATCGTCGAGTATCTGCATAACTCTTTTGCCTTGACTGAGCCGTATTCAAATTCTTCCGAATTTCTTGTACTTGTCTCTTAGCTTCTCTTAATACTTCAGGCCCAAATACTTGGCTTTCTCCAGTTTGATTCCAGAACAATGGTGTTCTGCACTTTCGTCCGTACAAAGCTTCAAACGGGGACATCTTCAAACTGGCTTGATAACTGTTGTTATAAGAGAAATCGGCATATGGTAGGTTCTTATCCCAACTCCTACTATTTTTCAAAGCACATGCTCTCAACATGTCTTCAAGAATTTGGTTAGTACGCTCTGTTTGACCGTCAGTTTGCGGATGATATGACGAGCTAAAATTGAGTCGGGTATCCATAGAATCATGCAACTTGTGTGTGACGCCCGGTTCCGAAAATGAACCAAGCTATCGCATATGTGTGCCCAGGATGTTCATCACACATACACGAGTGTAATCACAAAAGTGTATACAGAAAATGACCACAGAACAAGATTAATTATCAAATTTTATTACACAACCCATATTATCCTTGAATACAAGCTCTAATGAATATTAATGACAAGTTCAACTAATGCAACGGAAATAAACTAATTAAACAACTAAGCAACTAAGCAAAAGGGATAGCGCAGCTCCAATAACACCACAGGCAAAGCTGACGGTAGACACGGCCTAGATCTCCGCATTATCACCATTAAACTCACAATCCTGACCTGCAACTGTTGGGGGGGGGATTGCAAGAGTGAGTACATGTCGTACTCAGCAAGTGTGGAAAGTATGACATGTGGCTGATTCAAATGACGACAGTAATAATGGCTAAGTGCTGAAAAGTACAGTAAAACATTTGAAAAGCGATATATTATATGTATGTGAAGTAATCCCATCATAAACCATGTAACCATAATAATACCAGTCCATAATTCACCATTACCAATAACCATAATCAATGTCATAAACCATAATTCCATCTCACAACCATAACCATAATCATAATATCAACCATAACCATTACCAAACCATAACTATCCCAAATCCCAATTTCCCTCTAATCATGTAGGTCATCCAGGCGCTCATAACCGGGAGCACGGCTATCATGATAGTTTTAGTTAACTCTGCAGAGTTTGTACCTATTTACCCACGTGTTTGTGATTTCATCACCCGTCGGCGACTAAAGAACCTCCCTTATGCCAATTACACTTCCTTTGGTGTATGGCCAAGAGATCACAAAATAGCCTTTACAAAGGGATTACTAGCCTATTTAGACCCCACTGAGGTTTCACCGGTGGCGATGCCTCAAACTGAGCACATCTTCAACAAAGGGCCCCCTCTTAAGCCATTCGGATCCCAGGGTAGTCCCACCAATCATCAACAAACCCAATCCGACTACCCCTTCCCCGAGCATCCACAATGGTCCAAACAGCACTAGCAAAGCCCTAATTAATCAGCTACGCCGCACCCATAATTGGCCTCGTGGTGGCACTGTAGTCCTGGCCTATTCTCGCATGAACCGGTCCTTAGATCTAAAGCAAGCAAACCACTATAACATCCAACCCATCCACATACCAGGCTTGCATAGATCACTCATTACCATATCGTATTGACCAGATCACATTAATCAGAATATCATTAATACATAATTAAATGTGTAGTGTTGTTTTTCCATCCCAATTAATTAAGCAAAGCAAAAAGGTAAAAACCCTTCCCGACTCTCTACCATATATTCTAGATGACAAGGGTGGTTAAACAAATCTAGTAAACTTCCTACCATAGGATTCCCATCAAATTGACACAAGCATGCAGTTTGCAAGCAAAACATTTATTTTAAAACAGGATCAATATGCTTCAAGGACACTTGCCTTGCTCCGGCGGATAGGGTTGCTCAAGCGCTTCGAAATCTTGATTCTGAAAATCCTCGTACACGATCTCTTGAGCACTTCCCTCTACTCAATCACACATACAAGAATATACATACAAATCAACATGATGCACACACATTAATCAACATGCGATGATATGCATGCATGCAAAGTTTAATTATTAATTAACTATGGTTGTTAATTAATTAGATGTAACTAGTTCATACATGTTCATATGAGTTTACGGGGGTTTTATCGAGAATTAATGCGGCTGAAAATAAAAAGACGATGCAACTAAAATCAATTTGCGTCTATCAGATCTAATACGTCGCTAAAATTCGCATCGGAAAAATGAATCCTACCGTAGATGTGATGGCTTCGAAGATCGCGGGATGATGGCGACGCATAGATGAAGTAGATGGCGCAAGGTCCTCTGGCGGCACGACGACGGTGATGCGATGACGACGACGATCTCCGGCGGACGACGGCACCCTCCTCTTTTTCTTCCTCTTCTTCCCCTCTTTTTTTCTTCCTTATCTTCCCCTGGCGGCGCAGCCCTCTGGTCCCTCTTTTCTACCGGCGGTGCTAGGTTTTTTGGTGTCGAAACCTTTGGACTGCGGTTCCTTTTATAGCCAGCGAGGACGCGTTGGGGCGCTGGACGCGGCCAACATGGCCTCGGGACCGAGTCACGGGCGCGAGTGCGCTGGAGCCCTAGCCGGCTCGACCTCGGCCTGTCTCCGTCGGCCGTGCAGGCACATGGCACGCGCGCGGTCAAGCAAAACTTGCCTGGGTCCGATGGCCAGGCGCGTGCGTCTCCGGCTGCGGCAGGGCTCCTAGGTTTGATTTTTTTCTTTCATTCCCTTTTATTTTCTTTAGCTGTGCGCTGCCAGAGGGTCAGGACTTGAGTCCTGCTCAGCATGCCTAGAAGCTTCCGGGCAGAGGCAGAGTCCCGATGGAGAACGCAGGTTGTTGACTTTTTTTTTTGTTTTCTTTTGGTCTCTGGCTGTCGGGTGAGTTTCTATCTTTTTTTTCTTTTGTTTTATTTTATAAGGCCAGGCTGTGTGGCTATAGTTCGGTTTAGGTGGCCTAGTTTCTACGTGCAGCCAGAGATTACGTGCAGTTAGTGCTGCTGGTCTAGATGAGTTGACTTTCTTTTTTTTTTCTCTTTTTTTATAAATATATTATTATTTATATTATTTTTATATATATTTTCTTTTTCTTTACATATATAAATATTATTATTAAATATATATTATTATATATATTTTATTTATTTTATTTTTATATGTTATTATTATTTTTATACTTATTCCCTATTACAAGTTTTATGCTATTATTTTCTTTTTCTTCTTTTGCTACATACATTTGTATATATGCTCCATCTTTTATTATTATTTTTCTTTATTCTACCAATGTTAATGCATGATCTTGTATGCAATGCATGATGAGAAAATTTAGGATGTTACAAACCTACCCCCTTAAAGTGAATCTCGCCCTCGAGATTCGACGGTGTGGAGAAAAGGTGCGGGAATTCTGCCTTCTGGTCATCTTCACGTTCCCACGTAGCTTCGGCTTCCGTATGGTGGTTCCATTGCACTTTGCACCAACGGATCCTCTTATTCTTTGTGAATCCAAAACAATGAGGTTGGTGGAGAAGTCTACCCCCCTTATTCTAAGGCTTATTTTTGGATATACTATATTTGTCCTCATCTCTCCGCCAGGAGAACTTACTAGCATAGTTTGCTTCATATGAGATATAGGCAAACTATACTTGGCAACATACTTCGATGCAATGAATGAATGCGATGCTCCAGAATCAAATAACATAGTCGCGGGGTTGGAGTTGGCGAGAAACATACCAATGACCACGTCATCCGCTTGTTGAGCATCCTCCATAGAGACATGGTTCACGTTGCCACGAGCAAAATTCTGTTGTCCACGGTTCCCTTGTGGCTGTCCTCCATTAGGTCTTGGGTTTTGCCTTGGCGCATTGCTTCTTTGACCAAAGCCTGACTTAGGACATTGATTCGCAAAGTGTCCAGCTTCTCCACAAGTATAGCACCTCTTAACTCCAACAGAATTATTGGGACGAGCTTGGTTTTGGGCATTGGTTCCCGGAAAATCAGCACGAGGCGCATAAGGCATTGCTTGCATAAAAGGGCGTTGAGCAGGGATAGAAGAGCTGTAGTAAGGCACATTGGGCGGCGCAAAGTGAGGGCGCACGTTACTTCCTTGTTGTTGTCCTTGATATGGCGCCTTCCTCTTGATTTCTTGCTCCATCTCACGGATCTTGCTCTCAACCACAATTGCTTTGTCCACAAGCTTTTAGAAGTTGGCATAGTCACAATTGAGTAGTTGCACTTGGATTTCATTGTTCAAGCCTCTCATGAACAAATACTGCTTCCGGCTGTCCCGACTAACATCCTCAGGCGCATATCTTGAGAGCTGAGTGAATTTATTGAGATATTCACTCACGCTTGATCTTCCTTGTCTCAAGTTCTCAAATTCTTGCCTCTTCAAGAGCATAACACCTTCCAGCACATAATGAGAACGAAAATTCTCCTTGAATTCTGCCCAAGTGATCCTCTATTGATTCTCATGAGCATTGCAATAGGCATCCCACCAATTTGCAGCTGCTCCAACGAGTTGATGAGAAGCAAAAAGCACTTTCTCCCGGTCATTGCATTGGATAATAGCTAGCTTCTTCTCCACGGACTTGAGCCAATCATCAACATCCATAGGGTCAGCAGATTGAGCAAAGGTTGGTGGCCTAGTCCTCATAAACTCTCCCAATCGGTTATGAGGAGGCGGGGGTGGCGGTGGAGGCATGTGGGGCTGATTGTTGATATTGCCAGCCTGCAGCTGTCCTATAGTTTGTATCATGGTCTGCATGAGCTGGTTTTGCATGGCCAATAGCTGCTCAATATTGATGGCTCCATGAGCAGGTCCTTGTCCGTTGTTGTTCTTAGGTACTCCATTGTTCTTCTCCTCATCATTGGCATCCCTCTGGTTGCGAGTCCTCACCATCTAGAGAAAAGCAATAGGTAAGAGTTAAGAACGTCCCCAACTATATGCATCAAGGGATATAAAGCTAACCAACTAGCTATACTAGCCTAGGTGGACATGGCAATGCTAAAGCATCCTAAAATCCTCTATTAAGCACACAAGCAAACAATATATATAGCAAACAGCACACCAGCAAAATCACATCGATTCCTGAGTGCTCCTATGTGCTCTAAAGTATCCATTCTATATAGGCTTGCGTCCTACAGTCAACGCGGCTCTGATACCAATCTCTGACGCCCGGTTCCGAAAATGAACCAAGCTATCGCATATGTGTGCCCAGGATGTTCATCACACATACACGAGTGTAATCACAAAAGAGTATACAGAAAATTACCACAGAACAAGATTAATTATCAAATTTTATTACACAACCCATATTATCCTCGAATACAAGCTCTAATGAATATTAATGACAAGTTCAACTAATGCAGCGGAAATAAACTAATTAAACAACTAAGCAACTAAGCAAAAGGGATAGCGCAGCTCCAATAACACCACAGGCAAAGCTGACGGTAGACACGGCCTAGATCTCCGCATTATCACCATTAAACTCACAATCCTGACCTGCAACTGTTAGGGGGGGGGATTGCAAGAGTGAGTACATGTTGTACTCAGCAAGTGTGGAAAGTATGACATGTGGCTGATTCAAATGACGACAGTAATAATGGCTAAGTGCTGAAAACTACAGTAAAACATTTGAAAAGCGATATATTATATGTATGTGAAGTAATCCCATCATAAACCATGTAACCATAATAATACCAGTGCATAATTCACCATTACCAATAACCATAATCAATGTCATAAACCATAATTCCATCTCATAACCATAACCATAATCATAATATCAACCATAACCATTACCAAACCATAACCATCCCAAATCCCAATTTCCCTCTAATTATGTAGGTCATCTAGGCGCTCATAACCGGGAGCACGGCTATCATGATAGTTTTAGTTAGCTCTGCAGAGTTTGTACCTCTTTACCCACGTGTTTGTGATTTCATCACCCGTCAGCGACTAAAGAACCTCCCTTATGCCAATTACACTTCCTTTGGTGTATGGCCAAGAGATCACAAAATAGCCTTTACAAAGGGATTAGTAGCCTATTTAGACCCCACTGAGGTTTCACCGGTGGCGATGCCTCCAACTGAGCACATCTTCAACCAAGGGCCCCCTCTTGAGCCATTCGGATCCCAGGGTAGTCCCACCAATCATCAACAAACCCAATCCGACTACCCCTTCCCCGAGCATCCACAATGGTCCAAACAACACTAGCAAAGCCCTAATTAATCAGCTACGCCGCACCCATACTTGGCCTCGTGGTGGCACTGTAGTCCTGGCCTATTCTCGCATGAACCGGTCCTTAGATCTAAAGCAAGCAAACCACCATAACATCCAACCCATCCACATACCAGGCTTGCTTAGATCACTCATTACCATATCGTATTGACCAGATCACATTAATCAGAATATCATTAATACATAATTAAATGTGTAGTGTTGTTTTTCCATCCCAATTAATTAAGCGAAGCAAAAAGGTAAAAACCCTTCCCGACTCTCTACCATATATTTCAGGTGACAAGGGTGGTTAAACAAATCTAGTAAACTTCCTACCATAGGATTCCCATCAAATTGACACAAGCATGTAGTTTGCAAACAAAACATTTTTTTTTAAAACAGCATCAATATGCTTCAAGGACACTTGCCTTGCTCCGGCGGATAGGGTTGCTCAAGCGCTTCGAAATCTTGATTCTGAAAATCATCATACACGATCTCTTGAGCACTTCCCTCTACTCGATCACACATACAAGAATATACATACAAATCAACATGATGCACACACATTAATCAACATGCGATGATATGCATGCATGCAAAGTTTAATTATTAATTAACTATGGTTGTTAATTAATTAGATGTAACTAGTTCATACGTGTTCATATGAGTTTGCGGGGGTTTTAGTGAGAATTAATGCGGCTGAAAATAAAAAGACGATGCAACTAAAATCAATTTGCGTCTATCAGATCTAATACGTCGCTAAAATTCGCATCAGAAAAACGAATCCTACCGTAGATGTGATGGCTTCGAAGATCGCGGGATGATGGCGACGCGTAGATGAAGTAGATGGCGCAAGGTCCTCTGGCGGCACGACGACGGCGACGCGATGACGACGACGATCTCCGGCGGACGACGGCACCCTCCTCTTTTTCTTCCTCTTCTTCCCCTCTTTTTTTCTTCCTTTTCTTCCCCTGGCGGCGCAGCCCTCTGGTCCCTCTTTTCTACCGGCGGCGCTAGGTTTTCTGGTGTTGAAACCTTTGGACTGCGATTCCTTTTATAGCCAGCGAGGACGCATTGGGGCGCTGGACGCGGCCGACTTGGCCTCGGGACCGAGTCGCGGGCGCGAGTGCGCTGGAGCCCTAGCCGGCTCGACCTCGGCCTGGCTCCGTCGGCCGTGCAGGCACACGGCACGCGCGCGATCAAGCAAAACCTGCTTGGGTCCGATGGCCAGGCGCGTGCGTCCTGCTGCGGCAGGGCTTCTGGGTTTGATTTTTTTCTTTCATTCCCTTTTATTTTCTTTAGCTGTGTGCTGCCAGAGGGTCAGGACTTGAGTCCCGCTCAGCATGCCTGGAAGCTTCCGGGCAGAGGCAGAGTCCCGATGGAGAACGCAGGTTGTTGACTTTTTTTTTGTTTTCTTTTGGTCTCTGGCTGTCGGGTGAGTTTCTATCTTTTTTCTTTTGTTTTATTTTATAAGGCCAGGCTGTGTGGCTATAGTTCGGTTTAGGTGGCCTAGTTTCTACGTGCAGCCAGAGATTACGTGCAGTTAGTGCTGCTGGTCTAGATGAGTTGACTTTCTTTTTTTTCTCTTTTTTTATAAATATATTATTATTTATTTATTCTTTATATTATTTTTATATATATTTTCTTTTTCTTTACAAATATAAATATTATTATTAAATATATATTATTATATATATTTTTATTTATTTTATTTTTATATGTTATTATTATTTTTATACTTATTCCCTATTACAAGTTTTATGCTATTATTTTCTTTTTCTTCTTTTGCTACATACATTTGTATATATGCTGCATCTTTTATTATTTTTTTTCTTTATTCTACCAATGTTAATGCATGATCTTGTATGCAATGCATGATGAGAAAATTTAGGGTGTTACATTGTGCCAAAATCTGGAAGTGAACTGAGTACCCCTATCCGATATTATTTTCTTCGGCACTCCATGCAGGCATACAATTCTTGCCATATATAGTTCTGCCAATCTTGAACCAGAATAGCTTTCTTTGACTGGGATAAAGTGAGCCACCTTGGTCAAACGGTCCACTATGACCCATATAGAGTCGTATCCTGATTGAGTTCTTGGCAATCCCACAATAAAGTCCATACTTATTTCTTCCCATTTCCACTCAGGAACTTTAATTGGTGGGAGTAACCCTGCTGGTCTTTGATGTTCTGCTTTGACCTTCTGACATGTGTCACACAGAGCTACATACTCCGCCACATCACGTTTCATTCCATGCCACCAATATCGATCCTTTAGATCTTGATACATCTTTGTGCTTCCCGGGTGAATAGAATATGACGAATCATGGCCTTCTCTCAGTATCAGCTCTCGAATCTCCTTGATATCAGGTACACATATTTTCTTCCCTAGCCATAGAGTTCCCTGTTCATCTATTTTAAAGTCTGGTGCTTTTCCTTCTTTCATTAGTTGCTTAATCTTCTGAATCCACTTATCATTCTTTTGCCCTTCACGAATATCCTTCTCCAAAGTAGAATCTATTTCCATAGTCACTACCTCAGTATTAGACACGATACTAAGGTTTAGCCTTGCGAATTCCTCATATAACTGTGGTTGTTGACCTTGTAGTGCCAAGATATTGCATTGAGCTGATCTGCTTAATGCATCTGCGACCACGTTTGCTTTCCCAGGAAGATAATTGATTCCAACATTAAAATCATTGATAAGTTCCAACCACCTGCGTTGTCTGAGATTTAGATCTGGTTGGGTGAAAATATACTTCAAACTCTCGTGGTCCGTATAAATTTTAGTTCTTTTTCCTATCAGATAATTTCTCCATAACTTCAATCCATGAACCACTGCTGCTAACTCCAAGTCATGGGTAGGGTAATTTCTTTCATGCTTTCTGAGTTGACGTGAAGCATAAGCCACTACATGTCCCTCTTGCATTAATACACATCCCAGTCCTTGTCCGGATGCATCATAGTAAACTGCAAATTCTTTCTGCATATTCGTCATAATCAACACTGGAGCAGTAGTCAACCTTTTCTTTAGCTTTGTAAAACTGGCTTCACACTCTGGTGTCCATTTGTACACAACTCCATTCTCATGTAATTTGGTTAACGTACAAGATATTTTTGAGAATCCTTCGATGAACTGGCGATAATAGCCAGCCACGCCCAAGAAACTCTTGATTTCCCCAACATTTTCTAGTGTTTTCCAATTGAGAACATTTTTCACTTTACTGGGGTCTACTACTATTCCTCCCTGTGATATAAAATGTCCCAGAAATGACACTTCCTTTAACCAGAACTCACATTTACTTAGCTTTGCATACAACTGATGTTACCGAAGTTTCTGTAAAGCCAATCTTAGGTGCTCCTCATGTTCCTCTTCACTTTTGGAGAATATCAAAATGTCGTCAATAAACACCACGACAAACTTATCCAGATACTCCATAAATACCTTATTCAGAAGGTACATGAAATAAGTCAGGGCATTAGTTAAGCCAAAAGACATGACTGTATACTCATATAATCCATATCTTGAAAAAAATGCCGTCTTTGGTATGTCCGAGGGTCGTATCTTCAATTGGTGATACCCTGATCGCAGATCAATCTTCTAGAACACACATGCACCTCTCAACTGGTCAAACAAATCCTCAATCCTTGGTAAATGATATTTGTTCTGGTTAGTTACTACGTTGAGTGCGCGATAATTCACACATAATCTCTGTGTGCCATCTTTTTTTGGCACAAATATCACTGGAGCTCCCCAAGGTGAGGAACTCGGACAAATGTATCATTTTGCTAACAACTCATTGATATGATCCTTCAATTCTACCAATTGTTTAGCATCCATCCTGTATGGTCGCTTGTAAATTGGTGCTGTACCAGGTACTAATTCAATGATGAATTCAATTTCTCTATCAGGGGGCATAACTGGTAGTTCATCAGGAAACACATTCGGAAAGTCACAAACAACTTTGATCTCTTGTACTCCTTCAACCTAGTTGAGTCGTATTTTCTGAACTATTGCTTGATCAGGACGAAACTCCACGTTTGTGCCATCTGTATGAGTCAAACATACTGTTCTCGTGGCACAATGGATCACTCCTTTGTACTTGGTTAACCAATCCATTCCGAGAATAATGTCTATTCCTTGTGACTCTAGCACTATAAGGTTTGCTAAGAATGCTACCCCCCCTAATGCTTATGCTTACATTAGGGCATACTTGCCTTGTCAGTATCTCTCCTCCAGTAGAGTTGACTACTAATACTTGAGTCATTAATGTAACAGTCATTCCATGTCTTCTTATAAACTCTTTTGCTATGAATGAATGTGTTGCACCAGAGTCAAACAATACTGTAGAAGGATGGGAATCAGCAGGGAACGTACCGATCACCACATCAGATGCGTCTTGAGCTTCCTCCAGAACAACATGATTGACCCTTCCTCTGGACTAGTTCTGTTGCGAATGCTTTTTTGGGCAGTTGTTGGAGTAGTGTCCCTTGTCACCACATATATAGCAAGCTCCCCGAGTACTGGTGTCTTGAGCCTTGTTTCTTTCTTGATTTTGTTGTGGTTGCCCAGGTGGTCGAGGGTTTGAAGTCATAGGACGTTGTTGATACATTTTTGGGCGTTGTGGTGGCATCTGCTGGTACTGTGGGCGTGCATACTGAGCTTGAGGTCTGAACAAAGAGTTGTTAGTGTACCGCTGACCTTGATTATTGCCCATGGGACAACTCAGGTGTCCCGACTGCTGTGGGTTAAAGCGAGGACGATTGCTGCTTGAAGACTGCCCCATCATCATCTTCCTTTTGTGGTCTTCTCCTTCGCACTCCTTCTTCTTTCTTTCTATCGTGAAAGCTTTATCCACCAGATGTTGGAAACTAGCATAGTCACTGGAAGACATCATCAACTGTATCTCATTATCCAGTCCCTGTTTGAAACATAACTGTTTTTTGGCATCAGTGTCAACATCTCCAGGGGCGTACCGAGATAGTTGTGTAAACTTGTTCAAATACCCCCCTTATGTTCATGTTCCCCTTCTTTAGTGCTAGGAACTCCATACGCTTGGCTTGAATTTCTCCTGCAGGTACATGATGATTGCGGAAGCTTTCTCTAAACTCTTCCTAGGTAATGTTGTCTGGGTTGCCATGGGCCGCAGTAAAAGCGGTCCACCAATCAGCTGCAGGTCCATGGAGTTGGTGTGATGCCAATAACACCCTTTCCCTCCCTTCACATTGTACAATCCTTAGTTTACTTTCAATAGTATTGATCCAATCATCTGCATCCATAGGTTCTGTGGCGTTGGAGAAGCGTGGGGGTTGAGTGTTCATGAAGTCTCTTAAGCAAAATCTTGGAGGTGGGGGTGGTGGTGGTGGAGGGGGTGGCGGTGCTTGATGAGCCTGTTGTATGTTGTTCACAATTTGTGTCAAGTTTTGCATCATTTGAAGTTGCATAGCCATCATATGCTGCATTTGGTTTGCAGCTGGTGCCGCACGAGCACCTCTTCCATTCCATTGAGGTAGTGGGACTTCATTATCCTGATTGGGTGGCACACCACGTCCACGTCCTCTTCCTCTTCTTGCCATCTGAGATTGGGGTGTTGCTTTAAATAAAAAGATAAGAGAGAAACTATTCTATACGTCTTTCCCACTATATGCATCAATAAGGAGATAGAGAAATAAAAATCACTTTCATTAAGAAAACACAAACATGGATAATCAAGTTCTTAAAGAAAAATCATACAACTCAAGATTACATAGATCGTCACTACATTTCTCTTATTTCAAATGGTGGGTAAATGTCTAAATCTTGAGTAGAGATGGGTCAAAGTCTAATCCCGCTCCTCGGGATCCTCCTCCTCATCCGGGTCTTCATCATCATCTCCGACATATCCCGAGTTGCTTCCATGAGACTCATTGCCATGCGGAGGAGAGTTGGCAGGATGCCGCGGCACAGAAGGCTCCCCTGAATCTGGCTCCTCGTCTGAAGACTGGTCTAGTGAGTTAGTGTCGCCACGTCCGACACGGCGGTCAGGAGAGTCCAGAATCCAGGTGGAGGTTTCAGATGCATACCCATCGGGGTCCTCGTCGATGATCCGACGGTACCTCCTCACTTGCCTTTCATAATGTGCTGCAAGGTCACGGACATCCTATATTTCTTGTTGAGCCTTGTGGAGGTGAATGCTGAGGCGCTCCACATCATCAACCGTCTGGTGAGTCTATGGAAGGTTCAAGGGCCCCTCCACAAATCTGGTGACAATGTTTCCAGTGCCGCTTGGACGCTGGGGAGTGTAGGCGTGCACCGAGTTCTACAGCTGGTAGCGGTAAGTGTGGCTCCAATAGGTGATGGCCTCCCAGCTGACATCCTGCTCAGCATGTCGTCGGTAGCTCCTTGCAGTAGGGGTACTGTGCACCTTGAGTAGTTCATCCCCATAGTAGACAAATAGCTTGCATGACCACTCGATCTGGTAGGGACGCTGCATCCCGATGGAGTGGTAGGTGAGTGCCAGTCTCTTGTGTCTGTAGCCAGCGTTGAGCAGTATGGCTTGAAGTCGACGTCGGAGTCATCCTGCAGCTCTCCCATCAGTACGAATCACTACCGCACGTCGAGGATCATTGAGTGGGGTACGGCGGGCAGCAATCCTTCGGTTGGGAACATAGCCTCCTGACGTTGACATGCGAGTGGTTCTCCTGACGTTGGCCATCTAAGATTTTGAAACAGGAGAGTGTCAGTAATAAAACAAATTAAAGAGTAAGTGAAATAAGTGCAAGGTAAAGAATACAGAGAAATTTTACAATTAATAAAATTTTAAAATAGTAAAGTCCTTAAATCGTCCTTTTCTATCTAGGCTTGCGTCCTACGGGCAACACGGCTCTGATACCACTTTGTCACACCTGGTAATAAGAAGACAACTAGATGCTTTCTATATGTATGCCAAGATCAGTTCAACTCATACATGTGTAGATGAAAGTGGAATACCAAATATAATACCATGTTCGAGTACATCACCTTATTACATAAATGACCATCCAAATCTAAAATAAAAGTACACAAGCAGCGGAAAAACATAACAAGGGCTCCAAACACATGCGTTGCACGGGGGAGCGCCGGCCTAGAACATCTCTTCAGGGTCTCCGTAGAAGTCCTGGTTCTCCACCTCTGCGTCTTCGTAGACTGGGGGGAAAATATGCAACTAACAAGTTTGAGTACCAACGGTACTCGCAAGTTGGGAAGTTATGACATGTGTGGTTCACAACAAGGTAGGCAATTAATAGGTAAAGCACTATAGCAGTTACATCATACTCTTAATTGTTATTAAGCACCTACATCTAGGTGAAATCCCAACCAATATCCCAAAATTAATTCAGGAGAGACGAAACCCAAACCATCCATTTAGTAACCATGTGCTAATTATGAATTTGGTTTCCATGCCACTCGTGTCTGTGAGCACGGCTGTCTAGACAATTAGACAAAACTCTGCAGAGTGTGTATCCTTTACCCACAGTTTGTGATTTCGTCCCCTGTTGCCGGGTGGACTAAGGTAAACCTCCCTGATGCCCGTGGTAGCTAACCACAGTACACACTTCCGTAGGTGTGCGGCTAGGAGATCACTACGAGGTGTTTCCGATGGTTCTCTCGACTTGCAATGGGTACTCTAAGGTTTCACCGCTCCGGCACCTGGAGTCTATTTTTTCTCCGCCAGGAGAAGCCCCCTCTTGAGCCATGTGGATCCCAAGACAAAACCCATTCCCCGCCCATTCAATTACATGTGCTACATCGGGAGAGACCAAATTACTAAACCAAGTCGTCCCATATACAATTCCGTGGTGATACTAAAAGGCTTAGCAACTTCTTCCATAAACCGGTCCTTAGAATCCGATAGGTGTCAAGCCCCAAACCAAGGTCTTGTGCACGCATGCACCAATCCATACAAAACCCCCTATCAGATTCCTATCTACTAAATTTCAATATTTCCATAAATCCATGAATCAAAGTACTTCAAATGTAAACTTGTATATAAATACATCATATTTCAATTAAGCATGGCTAAGCGTATTCTAAATAATTATAGAGCACCCAAACCATGTCGACAAGGAATATTGTGGAAATTCTAGGAGAACATAACATAGGATTCATATTTTAATTTAGCATGCAACTAACTAAAACTTAGCAAAAAGGGTGCAAGATGGTCAAGGAACTTGCCTCGAAACTGTGCCTCGGGGTCGTCAGGAAACTGATGCTCTTGTAGGTTAAGGGTGGTTTCTGACCCCGACTCTAAATTACGATGATGCACAAAAAATAACATACAATAAGAACACAATAAAATTCAAACATTACAAATAAACATAAATTCCTACGCAAAATGTGATTTTTAAGTTGATTTCAATTATAGGCATAAACCAATTGATGAGTATTTAGAGTTTTAAATAAAATATATTAAGCAAAGCATATTTTTAACAATTTTTATACATTTATTAGAAACCTATTATAATTTTCTAGAAATTTTTATCCTTCAAAATAAGCTTAAAACAGTTCTATATCATAATTTATACATTTTATGGCTTTTACAATATTTTTATTAATTATTTCTATGTGCAAATCAACTTTCATGAATTAGATGTGCTTAGAAAGTATTTTATGACTAATTCAGCAAATTAAAATGGATTAATAAAAGTAATACAGAAATGTAAATGCTTTAAACATATATGAATATGTTTTTATAATTATTCTTTACGATTTTAAGGGCTTTTATTTAATTTAAAGAACTAACAGGGGTTTTTCTGTAAAAATAGAACTGAACCAGTGGCTAAAAATAATTTTTAGTAAGTCTAGGGATTATTCTACAATTTTCCAGAATTTATTTGCTATTTTATAATATTCCTGAGGCTTTAAATTACTTTTTATTCAATTTACCAGTATTTTTCTAATTTCCAGAAAGTCCAGGGGCTAGTTTGATAATTCTAGGGGTTAGATTTGAATTCCCGGGGAACCCAGGGGGTAGCCTGCAAGTTTCCAGGGGCCTGAGTGAAATTCTGGCGGCGGGAAAACTAATTTGAACATGGGCCGTTGATTTTAATTGGATGGCTTAGATTTTATTAACTGAAGCGGTACGCTCGCTTTTAATCTCGGCCGCCCGTTCAAAATGAATGGCCGAGAGGGGGCCACGTCACCCCAAGAGGGGGGAGCGACGGCACAGGGGCGGCGCGCGGCGGCGGCGACGTGAGTGCGGCGGCGACCTCACCGGAGTTGAACGAAAATACGCTACAGACGCTTTGGGGCACATCTGACTAGCGCTAAACGATGAGGAGGGCACGGGGGTCTCACCAGGGGTTGTCACACAGCCGGAAATTGGACAGAGGGTGGTCGGCGACGATGGACGGCGGAGGAGCTCGTCGGCGATGATGGAATCGGTGACGCAGCGACGTTCCACCCCAACGGTGATGTCCGGCAGACTCCTAACAACACGGGAAAGGTGTTAGGCAAAGTCCCGAGGAGTAGAAGTGGGCGGAAAGTCAGGAACAGTGGCGCCATTACCGAGCTTGTCGAAGCTAGGGTCTCGATCGCCGGGGTGAGGAAATTGAGGGGAATGGCCGGGCTTTTATAGCGGTTCGGAGTAGAAACTGCAGGTGGCCATGATGGGCATGACGCGCCCCTTGATTGAGATGAAAACGGTCGACATTGAAAGGGGGGGTGAGTGGGGCGGCGCGGTGTTATCGCGTGTGGGCATTACGGCTCGGGCGCGAGGTAGACGAAGAGGGGGTTGGGCCGGCTTGCAGCGGGAGAAGAGAGAGGGTGCGGGCGCAAGGAGAGGCTGGCGCGCGGGGCCCGACTGACAGAGAGAGAGAGAGGGGAGAGGAGGCGCGGGCCGGCGCGGGAGGGTGGAGAGAGTTGGGCCGGGGGAAAATTCGGCCCAGGGACAGGTTTTGCATATTCTTTTCTTTTTCTTTTTCTTTTCTGTTTTCTTTTTCTTTCCTTTTATGTTTTGAATTTGTAACCCAAATTTGTAGCGAATTTGAATTTTCAAAAAAATTCACACAAACATTCAAATATGATGCATCTTGTCATATATGAATTTTATTTCCAAGAAAAATGTTTTTATCTCATGACTAATTTATTTTACAACAATTTTTTTCTTTAAAATAATGGGTGTTACATCACCATGCGAGAGGTAGCATGGAAATCTTTCTGTGGCTTTGCATGGAAGAGTCAATATGAGTCTTTGAAGCTGTTCATGTTTCTGAGAACACATGATACGCGGTACCCCAACATGACAAAAAATTAGTGGGGCCCCCGTCGGGTGCTGGATAACCCGATAGTATGCATCTCTAGAACTATTCATGTTCTAAGGGAGCATGTGAAACACGTATGCCCGAGTGTGTATAAGCCGGTTCGTGCAGGAGTCTTTGCTGTACAGACGTAGTATAGCCATGTACCTCGAGACATGACATCGCTCGAGGGCGACTCACACCAGAGTCGTATGCATTTACTTTCATGTATATATATATATATATATATATATATATATATATATATATATTATGACTACCTGTCATGTTTCACTGCGCCGCCCTTGAGGTGTGAAGGAGTGAAAGGGGATTGTTTGCCTTCTGCAGCACTGACTACAGTAGCAACCCGTGTAGAAAACGTTTGCGAGTGAACAATACTAGGGCCACCTATAAACGTATTCAGAAATACCGGTTAGAATTTTCATTGGTTGGGCACGTTGTACCGTTGTATCACATTTGATACATTGACCATCCCCGACGACAGAATGAATGCATTGTGTTTTAAAGTCCAACTACCAGTTGCTGGTAGGTTTTGGACATTGCAAAGTGAATTTCCATCATTGCTAGAGAAGAATCAAGGTTCTTTATTTCTGGCAGAAGTTTGCTCATCTTCGCCAGGTTGAAACCTTGATTAGCTTACAGAAAACATAGTCTTATGCTATATGGATGTAAATATCATCCAGTCCACTACAAAGTTTATTTTGGTCATTAGGATTGAAAATGACCCTACCTTGGTGTAAAACTAAACTCCACAAAAACTACTACAAATATCTTACCAACTACATAGTCTCTGTATTTTCACCATAACTTTTTTTATAAATATTTTCTGCCCTATTGTGATACATATCTGGAGAGGGTAGAAGCATCACTACACTTTGTAAATTGAAGTATTTTCTAATTCGACACTGAACCAATCCAAATTATAGGTCAAAACTGGTACACTGCAGAGCTACTGCCAGAAAACAAGTCAGCTCATCTGTCAACTTTAGACAGTCATATCTCCTAATCTTAAAACTTGACATAGTCATATATATGCATTTATGGAAAGCGTAGGAGGTCCACTATCAGCTTCCTATCACTACAGGAATCCCGACGATTTGCGACGGCCAAGGCCGTCGCAAATAAGCTATTTGCGACGACTTTCCTTATTTGCGACGGTTTTTAGCCAATGCAACTAAATTGTCGCAATTAAGCTTATTTGCGATGACAACCGTCGCAAATAAGATTAATTGCGACAACTAGGATCCGCCGTCGCAAGTTATTGCCGCGGGCCGGTGGGCCCCGCAACATTATTTGCAACGGCCGGGCCGTCGCAATTAAAGCTTATTTGCGACGGCCAGGCCGTCGCAATTAAGTGCTTCTAGTTGCAACGGTCGGGCCGTCGCAAATAAGGTCAGTGGGCAGGGCCCACATGTCCTCCTCGGGGACCCACTCTGCTATTTGCGACGGCCGGGCCGTCGCAATTAAACCTTATTTGCGACGGCCTGGCCGTCGCAAATAGCAGTGACTTATTTGCGACGGCTTTGTGCCTTATTTGCGACGGTACTGTATAAAAAGCCGTCGCAAATAAGGTTTTTTTATTTTTTTTAAAAACAGAAAACACTAACCGGCTCGATGGCCAGATTCACAGAACACATACATCACAACAGTTTCAAAACACATCGTACAAACATCGCATCAACATCAACATCAACAGTTTCAAAACACATCATACAAACACATACTCACTCGCCGGTTTGACCTCCGTATCCACCTCCATAGCCACCTCCGGAGCCACCTCCGAAGTCGAAGTCCTCGTCGCGCCTCATTCAAGGCGGCGGTAGCGACGGCGACGGCGTTTGTGCAGCCGTCGCGGATCCCTGCAATTAATGAAACTTAGAGTTAGAATATAAATGCATCAACATCTCTCTCCCTCCCTTCCTCTCCCTCTATCTTCATCTAAATCCCCCTCTCTTCTTCTCTTTTCATTTCTCTCTTTGTCTCTCACTCTATCTTTCTTTCTCACTCTATCTCTCTATTGCTATCCTTTTCCCTCTATCTTCCTCCCTCTATCTCCATCTACATCTCCCTCCCTCTATCTTCCCCTCTCTCTATCTCCATCTACATCTTACTCTCTCTCTTCATTCTCATCCTACTCTATCTATCTTTCACTCTTTCTTCTGTCTACCTTTCTTCTATCTCTATCTTTCTTCTATCTCAATCATTTTCTTCTATCTAACTATCTCTCTCTTTCATCTATCTCGATCTTATTACGATGGAGAAAAAGGATTACATAGAAACTTACTTGACCCGCTGAAGAAGGATCGATTGGGAGGACCGGTGGTAGTACCGGTAGCTGGATTCCCAGACCTTGCACCCGAGCGATGGCCTGTCATTGCAAACATTAAATGCTATCTATTAGTAAGTCATTTATGCTGAATTAATGAGAATTTTAGTTTTTATTGTGATACCGCCATTGCTTCCCGCATCTGCGCCAATGCTGCTGCTTGGGTTTGGATCGTGGCCTCCATCGCCCTCCTTTCCTCCTCATGTCGCCTTTCGTTTTCTTCTACAGTTTCTCGGAGGGGCTGCATCTCAATGTCCCTCTGCGATACACGGCGACCTCCCGTGCCCGAAGCCTGCGTGGAGCTGCCTCTCGCAGGTCTACCCGCCCTCGAGTCGACAACTCCGTCGAATATGGCGAGCCTATAAAAAAGAGAGTCAGTAATATGAAATTGAAATATCTTGAATACTTTGAATTGAAAATGATAAAATGACTTGTAAACTCACCTTCCTTGTGCTTTTCCACCACCGGTTGCATACGCGGCTTGAGGATCGATCGGTTGACGTTCCCAATCGAAATCCTCGCCGTGTATCTTCCTAGCCTCCTCCCCGTACTTAGCCTGCAAAACAATAAAACCGTGTAAGTTGAACAATCTATATAGTTATATTTAATATGAATGATTTCTAAACTTACCAACCGCTCGGCTGCAGCCTGACTGCACCCCGTCGGCTGAGAAGTGTAACACCCTCATTTTCATGCATCATGCCCTACATGCACTCATATACATGTTTAACATTAGCCCACAACAAGAGGAACGAGTTTAAAATTGATTCAGAGCATTTAAAATTGATTTGGAGCAAAACCGCACTTAAAACGCAGGAAAGTGCGGACTAGTCCGATTTTACTGAGGACTAGTCCGATTTCTCTCTGACTAAAAACGGACTTGTCCGTTTTTGCTGCGGACTAGTCCGATTTTGGCTCTGGAAACTTTCGGACTTGTCCGATTTTGTGCGGGCTAGTCCGATATTCCATGAATCCTTGAAAATTTGCTAAGTCCCTGGACTTTTCCGGACTAGTCCGGTGTTCCAGCGGACTTGTCCGTTTTCCTTTCTGACTAAGATCGGACTTGTCCGATTTTTGGCCAGACTTGTCCGATTTTCTCTCTGGACGACTTCGGACTAGTCCGGTCCTGTCCGGACTTGTCCGATATTTCGTGACTCCGAGATTGACCTTTTGTTTTACGACTTGTTTCTTGGGTTTCACGTCAAGTGGGCCTAGGGACGTCGTGCCCAACTCTTTTAGAGCCCATGTGGGACTCTAAACCGGCCTCTACTCATCCCAAAACTCGAGATCCATCTAACCCTAGCCTCCACCTCTATATAAACAGCCCCACCCCTTGGTTTGACATCTATTTGCCACTTTTCCACCCACCCAAACCCTAGTTCGTGGGGAGCCACCATCAAGGAGGGAGGAGAAGATCCCAAACAAGAAGAAGAGGAGGAAACGAAGGAGGATCAAGATCTCCACCAAGTTTCGTCCTTCACCACCAATTCATCCCCAAGTTCATCACCAACCCTAGATCATCAAGATCCAAGTGTTACCTCCAAGTTTCTTGGTTCATTGGAGTTCTAAACACCTGGTATACCTTCTATTCTCTTTTCCTTACGAGAATTCAACCCCTAATCTCCAAATTCACGTCGATCTAGAAAACCCTAATCCGCTGATCTCGCAGAGTGCGGACTTGTCCGATCCCAAGCGGACTAGTCCGATCTTTCTGGTTAAATTGTGTTGAATTAATTCTAAAATTTGATCTAATCAACTCCAAACCTGTATAAACTGGTTAAAATCTATTAGAACTAGTTAGTGATCATTAAAAGCAATCTAGTAACAAGTTCTACCTTGCATTGCATCAATCATGCATGTCATGTCATGTTGAGTAATATTTGTGCACTCTTTGATTGTGTTTCTTGTTTTGTATGTTTATTGTGTGGATTAGACGGATTTGCGCTAGAGAGTGCCACGGAGGATCTACAACCTCAAGAGTTCGAAGGCTTTGACCCTAATCAACAGCAAGAGCAAGGCAAGTGTCCTTGAAGCATATTGATCCTGTTTTAAAATAAATGTTTTGTTTGCAAAACTGCATGCTTGTGTCAAATTGATGGGAATCCTATGGTAGGAAGTTTACTAGACTTGTTAAACCACCCTTGTCACCTGGAAATTATGGTAGAGAGTCGGGAAGGGTTTTTACCCTTTTGCTTCGCTTAATCAACTGGGATGGGAACAACTATATCACTCAATGTAATTATGCATGGATGAGATTATGGTTAACATGAACTGGTTAAACATGGTATGGTAATGGATGATCTAAGCAAGCCTGGTATGTGGATGGGTTGGATGTTATGGTGGTTTGCTTGCTTTAGATCTAAGGACCGGTTCATGCGAGAATAAGCCAGGACTACAGTGCCACCACGAGGCCAAGTTATGGGTGCGGCGTAGCTGATTAATTAGGGCTTTGCTAGTGCTGTTTGGACCATTGTGGATGCTCGGGGAAGGGGTAGTCGGATTGGGTTTGTTGGTGATTGGTGGGACTACCCTGGGATCCGAATGGCTCAAGAGGGGGCCCTTGGTTGAAGATGTGCTCTGCGGGAGACATCGCCACCGGTGAAACCTCAGTGGGGTCTAAATAGGCTAGTAATCCCTTTGTAAAGGCTATTTTGTGATCTCTTGGCCACACACCAACGGAAGTGTGTAATGTGACCGACGGGTCATGGGCATAAGGGAGGTTCTTAGTCGCCGAAGGGTGATGAAATCACAAACACGTGGGTAAAGAGGTACAAACTCTGCAGAGTTAATTAAAACTATCATGATAGCCGTGCTCCCGGTTATGAGCACCTGGACAACTTCCATGATTAGAGGGAAATTGGAATTTGGGATGGTCATGGTTTGATAATGGGTATGGATGGTTATGGATTAATCTCTGGTAATGAATATGGTTATTGGCAATGGTGAAATCTGGAATTTTTTTTGATGATGGTAATGAATTCAGATTTGGTATTATGATATCATTTATGATTATGATGGGTTTACTTCACATACATAAGATATATTGCTTTTCAAATGTTTTACCGTACTTTTCAGCACTTTACCATTATTATTGTCGTCATTTGAATCAGCCACATGTCATACTTTCCACACTTGCTGAGTACGACATGTACTCACTCTTGCAATTCCCCACCCCAACAGTTGCAGGTCAGGACTGGGATTTTAATGGCGATAATGCGGAGTTCTAGGCCGTGTCTACCGTCAGCTTTGCCTGTGGTGTTGATTGGAGCTGCGCATATACATACCCTGTCGCTTATGCTGCATAGTTGCTTAGTTTGCTTAGTTGTTTAATTAGTTTATTTCCGCTGCATTAGTTGAACTTGTCATTAATATTCATTAGAGCTTGTATTCGAGGATAATATGGTTTGTGTAATAAATCTGATAATTAATCTTGTCTTGTGGTAATTTTCTGTATACTCTTTTGTGATTGCACTCGTATATGTGTGATGAACATCCTGGGCACACATATGCGTTAGCTTGGTTCATTTTCGGAACCGGGCGTCACAGATTGGTATCAGAGCCACAGGTTGACCGTAGGATGCAGCCTAGATAGAATGGACACTTTAGAGCACATAGGAGCACTCAGGAATCGATGTATTTTTGCTTGGAGTGCTGTTTGCTATATATATTGCTTGCTTGTGTGCTTAATAGAGGATTTTGGGATGCTTTAGCATTGCCATGTCCACCTAGGCTAGTGTAGCCAGTTGTTTAGTTTCATATCCCTTAATGCATATAGTTGGGGCATTTTCTAATTCTTACCTACTGCTTTTCTTCAGATGGTGAGGACTCGCAACCAGAGGGATGGCAATGATGAAGAGGAGAACAATGGAGTGCCTCAAAACGACAATGGACAAGGAACGGCTCAGGGAGCTATCAACATCGAGCAGCTATTGGCCATGCAAAACCAGCTCATGCAGACCATGATACAGACTATGGGACAGCTGCAGGCTGGCAATATCAACAATCAGCCCCACATGCCTCCACCGCCACCCCCACCTCCTCATAACCGATTGGGAGAGTTTATGAGGACTAGGCCGCCAACCTTTGCTCAAGCTGCTGACCCTATGGACGCTGATGATTGGCTCAAGTCCGTGGAGAAGAAGCTAGCCATTGTCCAATGCAGTGACCGGGAGAAGGTGCTATTTGCTTCTCATCAACTCGTTGGAGCAGCTGCAGATTGGTGGGATTCTTATTGCAGTGCTCATGAGAACCAAGAGAGAATTACCTGGGCGGAATTCAAGGAGAGTTTCCGTTCTCATTATGTGCCGGAAGGTGTTATGCTCTTGAAGAGGCAAGAATTTGAGAACTTGAGACAAGGAAAATCAAGCGTGAGTGAATATCTCAATAAGTTCACTCAACTCTCAAGATATGCGCCTGAGGATGTTAGCCGGGACAGCCGGAAGCAATACCTGTTCATGAGGGGATTGAACAATACGATCCAAGTGCAATTGCTCAACTGTGATTATGTCAATTTTCAGAAGCTTGTGGACAAGGCAATTGTGGTTGAGAACAAGATCCGTGAGATGGAGCAAGAAATCAAGAGGAAGGCGCCATATCAAGGACAACAACAAGGAAGTAATGTGCGCCCTCGCTTTGCGCCACCCAATGCGCCTAATTACAGCTCCTCTATTCCTGCTCAGCGCCCTGGATATGCACCGCGCCCAACTCAGTTTGTGCAGCAGCGCCCTGTCATGCAAGCACCTAGGCCTCCGACGCCTTATGCACCTCGTGCTGATTTTCCTGGAGCCAATGCTCAAAACCAAGCTCGTCCCAATAATTCTGGTGGAGTTAAGAAGTGCTATACTTGTGGAGAAGCTGGACACTTTGCACATCAATGTCCTAAGTCGGGCCTTGGTCAAGGAAGCAATGCATCGAGGCAAAACCCAAGACCTAATGGAGGACAGCCACAAGGAAGCCGTGGACAGCAGAATTTTGCTCGTGGCAACGTGAACCATGTCTCTACGGAGGATGCTCAACAAGCGGATGATGTGGTCATTGGTATGTTTCTCGCCAACTCCAACCCCGCGACTATGTTATTTGATTCTGGAGCATCGCATTCATTCATTGCATCGAAGTATGTTGCCAAGTATAGTTTGCCTATCTCTCATATGAAGTTTACTCTGTTGGTTAAGTCTCCTGGAGGAGAGATGAGGACAAATATAGTATGTCCAAAAGTAAGCCTTAGAATAAGGGGGGTAGACTTCTCCGCCAACCTCATTGTTTTAGATTCTCAAGGGTTGGATATTATACTTGGTATGGACTGGTTGAGGAAGCACAATGGGGTTATTGAATGTGCCACAAAGACAGTGAAGTTGACCAATGAGGAAGGGATAACTGTAGAATTTGAAGCATCTCAAACCGCACCGAAGCAATTGGAATTGAATCATATAGACGGTGTCGCAATTGAGGAGATTCCGGTGGTGTGTGAATTTTTGGATGTTTTTCCGGATGAGTTGCCAGGTATGCCACCCGATCGAGACATTGAGTTTGTTATTGATTTAATACCTGGAACTGCACCTATAGCTAAGAGGCCGTATAGGATGCCTCCTATGGAATTAGCGGAGCTCAAGAAACAAATTCAAGAGCAATTAGAGAAGGGTTTTATTCGCCCAAGCTCTTCACCTTGGGGAGCGCCCGTTCTATTTGTGGACAAGAAGGACGGATCCCAAAGGATGTGCGTGGATTACCGAGCTCTCAACGAGGTAACAATCAAGAACAAGTACACCTTGCCACGCATAGAAGACTTGTTTGATCAGATGAAGGGTGCTTGTGTCTTCTCTAAGATTGACTTGAGGTCGGGATACTTTCAAATGAAGATTAGACCATCGGACATACCCAAGACAGCTTTTAGGACACGGTATGGATCTTATGAGTACACCGTGATGTCTTTTGGATTGACAAATGCACCTGCCTACTTTATGTACCTCATGAATAAGGTCTTCATGGAGTACTTAGATAAGTTCGTTGTGGTGTTTATTGATGATATTATGATCTACTCGAAGGATGAGAAGGAACATGAGGAACACTTGAGGCTTACGCTGCAGAAATTGAGGGAGCATCGATTGTATGCCAAGTTCAACAAGTGCCAGTTTTGGTTGAAAGAGGTGCCATTTTTGGGTCATATAATCTCAGGAGGAGGAGTATCGGTTGACCCCGGAAAAGTGAGAGACGTGTTGAAGTGGGAACCACCGCAAAACGTCAAGGAAATAAGGAGTTTTCTTGGGATGGCTGGATATTACCGTCGGTTTATCAAGGATTTTTCTAAGATAGCCAAGCCTATGACGGAGTTGCTAACGAAGGGAAAGGCATTCCAATGGACTCATGCTTGTCAAGAGAGTTTTGAGGAGTTGAAGAAGCGGTTGACAACAGCCCCAGTTTTGGTATTGCCGGATGTAAGCAAGAGTTTTGACATTTATTGCGATGCATCAAGACAAGGGCTTGGATGTGTATTGATGCAAGAAGGTCAAGTGGTCGCCTATGCGTCAAGACAATTGAAGAAACATGAGCAGAATTACCCCACGCATGATTTAGAACTTGCAGCCGTGGTACATGCATTGAAGGTTTGGAGACACTATATTCTTGGACATAGGTGTGAAATTTATACGGATCATAAGAGTTTGAAGTATATTTTCACACAAACGGATCTGAACTTGAGGCAACGAAGATGGTTAGAGCTCATCAAAGATTATGATTTGGGGATCAACTATCATCCGGGAAAAGCCAACGTAGTGGCCGATGCTTTGAGTAGGAAAGGAGTAAGTCATCAACTTACCGTTCGAGAGTTACCGTTCGAGTTATGTAAGGAGTTTGAAAGGTTGAACCTCGGGTTTGTAAATGAGATGGAGATGATGGAGTTAAATCCAACCTTAGAGCAAGAAATTCGAGAAGCACAAACCACGGATGAGGATATCAAGGAAATCAAGGAAAGGATCGAAGAAGGGAGAGAATTCAGATTTGACGAGGATGAACATGGTACCTTATGGCTTGGAAAGAGAATCGTTGTGCCTAATGTAAAGCATATTCGGGAAACAATATTAAAGGAGGCACATGACTCGCCATACTCAATTCACCCTGGTTGTACGAAGATGTACAAGGATTTGAAGACTTGCTATTGGTGGAATAGCATGAAGAAGGACATAGCTGAATATGTAGCGTTATGTGATGTGTGTCAACGAGTCAAGGCGGAACATCAAAGGCCGGCCGGACTATTGCAACCGTTGAAGATTCCGGAATGGAAGTGGGAAGAAATTGGTATGGACTTCATAGTTGGGTTACCACGTACTCAGTCCGGGTATGACTCAATTTGGGTAATTGTGGATCGCTTAACCAAGTCAGCTCATTTTGTCCCTGTGAAGACCAAGTATACAGCTGCACGATTGGCCGAAATATACATGGAGCATATTGTGTGTCGACATGGAGTCCCTAAGAAGATAGTCTCGGATAGAGGTTCTCAATTTACCTCCAGATTTTGGCAAAAATTGCATGAAGCTTTGGGAACGAGGTTGAATTTTAGTTCAGCATATCATCCTCAAACGGATGGACAAACCGAGAGGACCAATCAGATTTTGGAGGACATGTTAAGAGCTTGTGCTTTAAAGCATGGGAAAAGTTGGGACAAAAGCTTGCCATACGCGGAATTTTCATACAACAATAGTTACCAAGCAAGCTTGAAAATGTCGCCATATGAAGCGCTTTATGGGAGGAAGTGTAGGACACCTTTATTCTGGAATGAGGCAGGAGAAACTCAAGTATTTGGTCCGGACGTGTTGCAAGAAGCCGAAAAGCAAGTCCAAATAATTCGTGGAAACTTGAGGGCTGCCCAATCAAGGCAAAAAGGCTATGCGGATAATAGGAGAAGGAAATTAGCCTTTGAAATAGGAGATTTTGTTTACCTCAAGGTGTCACCAATGAGAGGTCATAAGAGGTTTAACATAAGGGGTAAGCTCGCACCTCGTTATATTGGACCATTCAAGATTTTGGACAAAAGAGGAGAAGTAGCATATAAGTTGGAGATGCCAGCTCATCTTTCAGACGTACATGATGTGTTTCACGTTTCCCAGCTCAAGAAGTGCTTGAGGGTACCGGAAGATCAAGTGCCAATGGAAGAATTGGAACTAGAGGAAGATTTGACGTATGCCGAGCAACCGGTCAAGATCTTGGAAACCAAGGAGAGAGTCACAAGGAACAAGGTGATTCGATGGTGTAAAGTCCAATGGAAGCACCATACAGAAAAAGAAGCAACTTGGGAGCTAGAAGACGATCTCAAGAAGGAATTTCCCCATCTCTTCTCTTCCGCGTCGAATCTCGAGGGCGAGATTCATTTTAAGGGGGGTAGGTTTGTAACACCCTCATTTTCATGCATCATGCCCTACATGCACTCATATACATGTTTAACATTAGCCCACAACAAGAGGAACGAGTTTAAAATTGATTCGGAGCATTTAAAATTGATTTGGAGCAAAACCGCACTTAAAACGCAGGAAAGTGCGGACTAGTCCGATTTTACTGAGGACTAGTCCGATTTCTCTCTGACTAAAAACGGACTTGTCCGTTTTTGCTGCGGACTAGTCCGATTTTGGCTCTGGAAACTTTCGGACTTGTCCGATTTTGTGCGGGCTAGTCCGATATTCCATGAATCCTTGAAAATTTGCTAAGTCCCTGGACTTTTCCGGACTAGTCCGGTGTTCCAGCGGACTTGTCCGTTTTCCTTTCTGACTAAGATCGGACTTGTCCGATTTTTGGCCAGACTTGTCCGATTTTCTCTCTGGACGACTTCGGACTAGTCCGGTCCTGTCCGGACTTGTCCGATATTTCGTGACTCCGAGATTGACCTTTTGTTTTACGACTTGTTTCTTGGGTTTCACGTCAAGTGGGCCTAGGGACGTCGTGCCCAACTCTTTTAGAGCCCATGTGGGACTCTAAACCGGCCTCTACTCATCCCAAAACTCGAGATCCATCTAACCCTAGCCTCCACCTCTATATAAACAGCCCCACCCCTTGGTTTGACATCTATTTGCCACTTTTCCACCCACCCAAACCCTAGTTCGTGGGGAGCCACCATCAAGGAGGGAGGAGAAGATCCCAAACAAGAAGAAGAGGAGGAAACGAAGGAGGATCAAGATCTCCACCAAGTTTCGTCCTTCACCACCAATTCATCCCCAAGTTCATCACCAACCCTAGATCATCAAGATCCAAGTGTTACCTCCAAGTTTCTTGGTTCATTGGAGTTCTAAACACCTGGTATACCTTCTATTCTCTTTTCCTTACGAGAATTCAACCCCTAATCTCCAAATTCACGTCGATCTAGAAAACCCTAATCCGCTGATCTCGCAGAGTGCGGACTTGTCCGATCCCAAGCGGACTAGTCCGATCTTTCTGGTTAAATTGTGTTGAATTAATTCTAAAATTTGATCTAATCAACTCCAAACCTGTATAAACTGGTTAAAATCTATTAGAACTAGTTAGTGATCATTAAAAGCAATCTAGTAACAAGTTCTACCTTGCATTGCATCAATCATGCATGTCATGTCATGTTGAGTAATATTTGTGCACTCTTTGATTGTGTTTCTTGTTTTGTATGTTTATTGTGTGGATTAGACGGATTTGCGCTAGAGAGTGCCACGGAGGATCTACAACCTCAAGAGTTCGAAGGCTTTGACCCTAATCAACAGCAAGAGCAAGGCAAGTGTCCTTGAAGCATATTGATCCTGTTTTAAAATAAATGTTTTGTTTGCAAAACTGCATGCTTGTGTCAAATTGATGGGAATCCTATGGTAGGAAGTTTACTAGACTTGTTAAACCACCCTTGTCACCTGGAAATTATGGTAGAGAGTCGGGAAGGGTTTTTACCCTTTTGCTTCGCTTAATCAACTGGGATAGGAACAACTATATCACTCAATGTAATTATGCATGGATGAGATTATGGTTAACATGAACTGGTTAAACATGGTATGGTAATGGATGATCTAAGCAAGCCTGGTATGTGGATGGGTTGGATGTTATGGTGGTTTGCTTGCTTTAGATCTAAGGACCGGTTCATGCGAGAATAAGCCAGGACTACAGTGCCACCACGAGGCCAAGTTATGGGTGCGGCGTAGCTGATTAATTAGGGCTTTGCTAGTGCTGTTTGGACCATTGTGGATGCTCGGGGAAGGGGTAGTCGGATTGGGTTTGTTGGTGATTGGTGGGACTACCCTGGGATCCGAATGGCTCAAGAGGGGGCCCTTGGTTGAAGATGTGCTCTGCGGGAGACATCGCCACCGGTGAAACCTCAGTGGGGTCTAAATAGGCTAGTAATCCCTTTGTAAAGGCTATTTTGTGATCTCTTGGCCACACACCAACGGAAGTGTGTAATGTGACCGACGGGTCATGGGCATAAGGGAGGTTCTTAGTCGCCGAAGGGTGATGAAATCACAAACACGTGGGTAAAGAGGTACAAACTCTGCAGAGTTAATTAAAACTATCATGATAGCCGTGCTCCCGGTTATGAGCACCTGGACAACTTCCATGATTAGAGGGAAATTGGAATTTGGGATGGTCATGGTTTGATAATGGGTATGGATGGTTATGGATTAATCTCTGGTAATGAATATGGTTATTGGCAATGGTGAAATCTGGAATTTTTTTTGATGATGGTAATGAATTCAGATTTGGTATTATGATATCATTTATGATTATGATGGGTTTACTTCACATACATAAGATATATTGCTTTTCAAATGTTTTACCGTACTTTTCAGCACTTTACCATTATTATTGTCGTCATTTGAATCAGCCACATGTCATACTTTCCACACTTGCTGAGTACGACATGTACTCACTCTTGCAATTCCCCACCCCAACAGTTGCAGGTCAGGACTGGGATTTTAATGGCGATAATGCGGAGTTCTAGGCCGTGTCTACCGTCAGCTTTGCCTGTGGTGTTGATTGGAGCTGCGCATATACATACCCTGTCGCTTATGCTGCATAGTTGCTTAGTTTGCTTAGTTGTTTAATTAGTTTATTTCCGCTGCATTAGTTGAACTTGTCATTAATATTCATTAGAGCTTGTATTCGAGGATAATATGGTTTGTGTAATAAATCTGATAATTAATCTTGTCTTGTGGTAATTTTCTGTATACTCTTTTGTGATTGCACTCGTATATGTGTGATGAACATCCTGGGCACACATATGCGTTAGCTTGGTTCATTTTCGGAACCGGGCGTCACAAGAAGGGTCCCTGTGACCTCTCTTCCAGACCTCAGCAGGGGTGGGCGGCACCCCTGTCTCGCGCTCCTGTCAATACGTGTTAGTACGAACAATATATTATTAATATATAAACATAAGTTACACAAACTTACCATGCGTTTAGCTAAACGCAAGTGGTTATCTTGCCCGTGCCTGCTCTTCCCCTCCACCCCTCTGCAGTCTCGAGCCTTCCCAGACTTAGCTTTAAACTCGTCGCTAGCCCAGTAGCAACAAAGGGCCCGAAATGCATCGGTCCGACCCTGCAACCAGCTCACGTGGCCCTGCACATAGTTCGAAGTCGTTAAAAGAACCATCGAGGAAATTATCAGGAAAAAATAGTTACAAAACTCCATGTACCTGCGCGTACTCCTCCTCCGTCAGGTGCCTCTCGCTCTCTTGCCGGAAGTGTAACACGTGCTGCTGGTTCGCCTTCAAGTGCTCATTAATAATTTGAACACGGGCGTTCGACAAAGCTTGTCAAAGCACCTTGGCAGCGTTGAAGTGAAACACTCACCTCGCATCCTCAAACATGCGATGGTTGTTCGGGTCCTCTAAAGTATATCTTGCCTGCGATAAAGAATATATTGAAGAGATGTTCACCAAAAGAGTTTAAGAGTTGTAACTTAGAAACTTTTTTAACATACTTACCCTAAAATCGGCCCATACGGCCTCCTGAAGGTTGCCGTGCTCCTGGTGATGGACGCGTGCGTAGTCCTCCCACGAAAGAGCAGGCACCCCGTCGATGACCCCGGGATAGTGCAAACGCACTATAGACTCGAGGACACCGTTCACCGGTTTGTGGTGTCTCTCACCGGTGAAAGAAAAGTCATCCCAAGCCCTATAAGATATTTATTCATTCATTCATTACTTAAGTAATCAAAAGAAACTAAAATTGAAAACTATAATTTTTATTACCTGTCTCCGACTAGACGAATCACGATCCTCTGTGAAGGGACCGCGGGAGGACTGACAAAGTGAGTCCTCCTCGTCCTCCGCGTCTGCTGGGGCGCCACGTCAGGTGACCCAGACGGCTCCTCACCAGCCGAGTCAAAGGCCTCAGGAACAAACTCATCGCCAGCCGGGGGCTGGCTGGCCGAGGGCTGGCTCGCCGAGGGCTGACTCGCCGAGGGCTGCCCTGCCGAGGGCTGGCTCACCGAAGGCGCCGCAGCCTCTGAGTCAGCCGGTGAGGACTACAACATTCAAATGATTCATAAGTAAGTTTAATGTGAATTTGAATTTAAATAATTTGTCAAAAATGAGTGACATTTACCTGTGACGAAGCTCTAGAGCTGGTCTAAACGTGCCCCAGCAGCTGAGAGCGTCTGCTGCCAGTCGACGAGGCACCAACGAAAGCGTCCTCAGGTCTAGAGGGGTAGAACCCCCTCGTCGGCGGCACCTTCTTACCCTTCTTTGACGCCATCCTATTGTAATTAGATAATTAGTAAATATGCAAATAAAATATATAAAATTCATGTTACTATCTTCAAGAAAACATTACTTGTAGTCACTTTCAAAATTCATCAACATCATTGTCATGTGCCTGTGCCCTACTCCTTAGACCAGCCCAACGATCTTCCATCGTGGCCTGTTCTAATTTTCGTTTTCGCGTATCATCTGCCTCTACATCTTCAACGTCTTCAACATCTCCAACTAATTGATCGAGTCCTGCACCAAGCTCGACGATAAAAGTGTCTGGCAACTCCTCTTCTTGGTACACTTCTTCAACGTCTTCGCTATCATGGTAACCATCATCCCCAGGAGTATATAGCCGCTCACGAGGATTCACCTTATATACCACCCACCAAGCACTGAGCTTCGTGCATGGATAAGGTAGATAATACACTTGTTCAACTTGATGCGCAAGAACAAATGTATCATAACCTCGTAGTCGGTCCTTATGTTTCACTTCCACCATTCCAAATTGGTTTTCTCGAGTTCCATGAGTACGATCAAACCAGTCACAGTCAAAGAAGACAACTCGAAGGGTCTTATTTCCGGTAAAAGTAAATTCAAGGATTTTATTAATGATACCATAATAATCGGTTAAATCCCTTGAGTGTCCATTGCTCTCGTCACAACACCGGAATTTGATTTTGCCGCGAGAGGACGATGAGCTTCAAAATGAGTCATTTACCAATCCATAAGATAGCTGCCGCAAATCTTCATGGACATTGTGAGTCCGACACTGTTATAAAAGACGAGAGAATATTACATAATACTTCTTTAATAATAGTAATTTATAATACATAGAAGATGAGAGAATATTACATATTCTCAAAACCATGATAGAAAACTCTGCCCCCCATTTATTCCTTCCTTTCGCATCGCTTCTACTTGTTTGGCCGTAGGTTGATGCCTATGTGGCCAATATTGTCTGTGGAACTCGCCGAACATGAAAAAACATCTTTTAGAGTACATGTGTAGGAAAATATGTAGATTAGCATAAACATAGGAGAAACACTTACTCGAAGTATTCCTACATGCCTTCTATATTTGCGTACATGTAGAGTAAATCAACAGTCCTTTCCTGTTCGAATAGCTCGTAGGTCGTGTAGCTACCAACGGTGGCGCCTCTCGTTTGAAAAATGGAAAGGTCGCTTAGATGGGGTGTTTCGTCCACATTGTACCGCATCGCCGAAGTATTGATATTGTTTCCTTCCGCAAATTAGACACTTGAAAAGTATCCAACTTCCTTAAGAGCATATGCTTCAGCGATGCACCCTTCCACCCTTGCCCTGTTGCCAACCATTGGTTTCAGATATCGTAGCGCTCTTTCAATGTGATACATCCACCTATATTGCATAGGACCGCCAACTTTAGCTTCGAATGGAAGATGGATAAGAAGATGTTCCATTGGATTGAAGAAACCCGGTGGAAAAAAACTTTCCATCTTACATAAAAGTATGAGTATCTCCTTCTCTAACTTATCCATCATCCCGATCTTGATTTCTTTAGCACAAAGATGTCTATAGAAATAGCTGAGCTCGGCTAAAACCTTCCACACCGCATCATCTAGATAGCCTCTGAACATAACAGGTAGGAGTCTTTCCATTATGATGTGATAATCATGACTCTTCAACCCAGTGAGGTTTTCTGTGTTAACATTTACGGCTCGTTTCAAGCTAGCTGCGTAACTATCTGGGGATTTCAAAGTTTTCATCCATTTCATAACTTCTTTCTTTTCTTTCGATCAAAGACAGAAAGAAGCACGTGGCTTTCCACCACTTTCAGAGATTTCAAGAGTTGGACGGTGACTAATGTCTGCCAAATCTAGTCTAGCTTTATAATTGTCTTTCGTTTTGCCAGGCATATCCATGCAAGTGCTTATGATACTTTCGCTCATATCACGCTCCTGATGCATGACATCAATGTTGTGCATTAGAATCAACGACTTCACATATGGTAGCTCCCAAAGTCCACATATGTGAGTCCAATTGTGTTCCTCTCCATAACCTACGAAATATCCAGGACGACCTTCATCAGGCACCAGTTTGTCCAACATATCAGAAATTTCTGACCCGTTGAGATGCTTCGGTGGTCCTTTAGTGACAACAGTGTTCTTTTGAAAGACATGCCTCTGCTGCCTAAATATATGATTCGAGGACAGCCAACGTCTGTGACAATCGAAGTAAGATATTTTGCCTCCATGAGTTAGTCGAAAGCAATCCGTGTCTGAAGCACATATCGGATACGTCAGATGACCGTGAGTGCTCCATCCGGAAAACATGCCGTATGCCAGCAAATCATGGACGGACCACAAATAAGCAGCTCGAAGGTTGAATTTCTACTTCTTGTAACTGTCGTACGCTTCGACTCCTGTCCACAAGACTTTCAATTCTTCGATCAGCGGTTTTAACATCACGTTGAGACGTGACCCGGGATGATCAGGTCCAGGTACAATGAGGCTGAGAAACATGAACTCGTTCATCGTACATAAAGCAGGTGGCAGGTTGTACGGAATGACAAAGACAGGCCAACATGAGTATGGCGTGGCATTCGTACTGAACGGTGAGAATCCGTCTGTCGCTAATCCGATGCGAACATTCCTCGCATCACGATAAAAGTCTGGATCGAAATGGTCTAGCGCCTTCCATGCATCACCGTCGGACGGATGCGTCAAGAATTCTTTGTTCTCACGTTTACCTTCTTTGTGCCATCTCATGTGTCTTGTGGTTCTTTTTGAAAGAAACATCCGCTTCAACCGAGGTGTCACAGGCAAGTAACGAAGCTGTTTATGTGCGACATCTGTCATCACATTATCGCCATCGTGATTAATACCTTCGACATACCTCGATTTACCACATTTCAAGCACATCTTCTCATTGGCGTGCTCTTTCCAGAATAGCATGTAGTTGTCTGGGCACACATACATTTTCTCATACTTCATACTGAGACCAGATATCTTGATCTTTGACTGATACATATCTGGTGGCGCTTTGTGAGGTTGTGGAAGGATATCGCAGATCAATTTCATGAGATCATTGTAGCAGTTGATGGAAAAAAAGTACTTGGACTTAATTGCCATAAATCTGGTCAAGAAAGCAAGTACGGTCACAGCCGTGTGTTCATCCAACGGCTCTTGTGATTTCTTCAGCTCCTCGAAGAACTTCTCTGCCTCATTTGTAAGAGGATCCTCCACTTCAAGAGCTTCTAACATCTCATCCATCCTATCAACCTCTGTTATATCATCATCCTCATCCACTTCAGCTATGACTCGAGAATTAGTCTCGCCGTGGAAGATCCACACTTCATATTGTGGAGTGAAACCGTTTCGACATAAGTGAAACGAAAGCTCCAATCTTCTCAAAAACATAGTGTTCCGACATTTTGTACATGGGCACCGCACCATATCTTCCGTTGACAACGAAAATGCTCGATCCAAAAATTGATCTAACTTGATAAACCACTCATCAGAGTGACCACCATTTCTGCTCTTCCAGCCAGTATACATCCAACTGCGGTCTTCACCAATGTTTGACTCTGCAGTTTAATGCGAAAGAAATTGTCGTTAATGTATTGTTGTGTTATGTCACGGCCCTACAACCTAGGAAGATAGATCCTAAACCCACCCAAGAGTGACCGAGCGGAGCGTGCTCATGACGAGATGCGTGATCCGGATTCGAACGAAATTTAGACAGCATAACCCCGCTGTGGAGTCTCCACTGCACGCCCGAAAATGGTGCAGCAGAGAACAACAGGGTTACGCCACCGAAATCTCGTCCAAATCCGGACCCGCGTCTCGTCACAAGCCACGCCCCCTCGGTCACTCCGAGGCTGTCCAAAAAGGGACAATTCCGAACCTGCACGTCTCACATACCAAGGGCATGTGAGACGTGCCAATCCGAAACAGGTAATCAATTGCTATAGGTTACGTTGCTCATGTTCATTTATAAATCATTTACGAATGAGGAAAGAGAACGAGAGTGAGGAGAAAAGTGGGTCAGAGTTGAAAGTTTCATAGTCAGGGCCGTCCACGATAATTGTGTCTATATATATGCACGCAAACCCAACTCGAAAGATCAACGAGCCAAGCATCCACAACGACCTTCTAGCTTTCTGCAACAAAAGCTCTACCACAAGCTAGGTTTTGACCAAATAGCAGCTCTGCTCGATCGCCCCTTCCAGCTAGAACGAAGGCAGCAGTTGCCATGGCGAGAGCTCTTGCAGTTGCAGTCGTGGCCTTCATGGCCGTGGCCGTGTTCGGCATGGCGTCGGCGGCAACGTACAACGTCGGCGAGCCGAGCGGCTCCTGGGACCTGCAGACCAACTACGCCAACTGGGTCGCCTCCAAGAGGTTCCTCCCCGGTGATCAGATCGGTGGGTACCTGCACGGCCACCAGCCCTCGCTCCCGGAGCCTCTCCCCCGCTGCCGTCCACGCCTTCCGGAGGATCCTCTGCCGCTACCAAGACCACCGCCACCAGCTTCGGTCTCACCGCTGTCATGCTCACCGCAGGCCTTATGGCGTAGAATATCTCCTCTCCCTTTTGATATTTCTTCTGATACATTATCGTTTTAACCGGCTTATGTATATATATATATATACATATTTATATTTATATATTTATATATATAAAGAACATTAAACATGCTAAAAGAAACATAACAATTAATCAAAATCTGAACATTTAATAACTTAATTCAATAACGATAAGCAGCAATGAACATAAACATTAAGAATACTAAAGCAAAACATAAGCATGCTTAACATGTACATAATCAACAACATTATCAACAAATTTGCATAACCAACATCATTAACAACTAAGCATAATTAACATCAAGATCGAGCAACAATTTCTACACATTCGATCAACAATCATTCGAAGATTGAACAATCCACATCAAATATCAAGAAATCCACAACAAATTTGCATAATCAACATCATTAACAACTAAACAAGGGGGTTACTTGACGATCGGCGATGACGAGGAGGCCGGGGTGCACGGACGGCAGGGAGGCCGGGGCGCGATGGAGGCGAGGTCTCCGGGGCGCGTGGGCGGCGACGACGGGGAGGCCGGGGTGCTTGTGCGGTGAGGAGGCCGGGCCTCGGGCGGCGAGGAGGCCAGGGCCGCCGGGGCGCTCGGGCGGCGGCGGCGGGGGCGCGCTACGGCGGCGGCGCGGGGAGGCGGAGGGCGGCGGCGCGGCGCGCTCGGGCGGCGGCGGCGGGGCGCGCTCGGGCGGCGGCGCGGGGAGGCGGAGGGCGGCGGCGGGGCGCGCTCGGCGCGGCGCGCTCGGGCGGCGGCGGCGCGGGGAGGCGGAGGGCGACGGTGGCGCGGGGAGGCGGGGGCAATGAGTCGTGAGTGGACGAGAAAGAAGAGTCGGGTCGGGATGAAGGCCCTTATTTGCGATGGCCCTTTAAATTGTGACCGCCCGGCCACGTGGCCGTCGCAATTAACGTTACTTGCGACGGCCCTTTTAGCAGCCGTCGCAAATAAAAACTTTTTTGCGACGGCTGCCTTATTTGCCACGGTATTAGGGTTGGCCGTCGCAAATAAGCGTTTATTTGCGACGGCTATGTGGTTGGCCGTCGCAAATAAGCTTTTATTTGTGACGGCCGTGTTATTTGCGACGGCCAGATGCGTGCCGTCGCAATTCACTCTATTTGCGACGGCTGGCCATCGCAAATAAGTATAGCCGTCGCAAATGATCGCTTTTCCTGTAGTGTATTCAACTACTGCTCTGAATGTTTCATTGTCAGAGCCTAATTACATTTGTCGCAGACGCTGTTCTGGCAGTCCTGAACAAGAAACCATTTGTGCATAGTTGGAATTTGCGCGCTTTGACCTGAAATAACAACTTCATAAGTATGAATAAATTTATTTCTGAAATTTTAACATGTAAAGTACTATGTTTATTTTGTCATTAGATCGATATATTGTTTTGATATACCTGTATACATTGTGGACAAAAACCCACATTTACAGGGGAGGTTCTGTCAAAATTTCCAGCAAATTTTAGTCAACTTCAAACCTCTATAACTTTTAATCCCGAGCTTACCTGGAGGTGTTGAAGTACAATATAGAAAGTTTATGAAGTTCTATAAAACTTTTGTATTCAACTCATATCTTATTCATGCCATTTACTGGAAGCAAATTTCGAATTTATACTCCGCTGGAACAGAACTAAAGTTCATATTACAGATTTGAACTGTCTTGTGACTGTTAATCAAACTTCTATATCTTCCATTCCATAATTTATATGAGGACAAATGAATACATTCTGGAAAGTTTTTTGATATTAATACGAATTTATAGTTGAACTCCAGACCAAATTTTGCATTTAACTGTGAGAAATATTAACATTTCTACGGACTGGTCTGATGGACCAGAAACTGGACAGCATACCAGTGTGCGATGTTACCAACTCAAATCGTTTTAGTTTCACCTTCTTGTGTCACTCATCATGTCTAAAGGTGATTACTCGACATGATAGATTAACGTAAAGTTGAAACACCATGTTAAGTATTTGGTTAGCAGTATCACTTAATTGAGTCTAGTTCAATGTCCTAATCTTTATTTACACCAAGCATACTGCATTGTTAAGTGATGTATATTACGGTCTTTATCATGATTCCAGTTGGTATTGCAACTTTGGATCTTAACTGTAGTGCTCACTCTTGCAGCATGGATCACACTTATTTTGAGGATGAACCGGGTATTTCTGCTCGTGGTAGAGATGACTCAACCCTACCACAAGTGCCATCATCACCCGGATTGGTAGAAGTCTTAGCAAGGATGGCTGAGTCTCTACAGACGTTGGTACAGCGGAGTGTACAACCTGAGGATCGACCACATGATCAACCTCAAGTCACATATCTGGATTTCTTGGCGACTCAACCACCGGTTTTCACAGAAGCCTAAGAACCATTAGAGTCGGGTCATTGGCTCCGGGTGATTGAAGCCAAGTTTAAGTTACTCCAGTGTGACAAATATCAGAAGGCTTTATTTGCCGCTCAACAACTTCACGGATCCGCAGGAGCTTGGTGGTCTGAATATCTCACCATGCTTCCTGATGGTCATCGTGGGACCTGGTCGGAATTTCATGATGCTTTCCGTGCACGTCACATATCTTATGGGATGATTAAAACGAGGTTGGAGGAGTTTGTGGAGTTGAAGCAGGGTGAAATGATTGCTTATGAATACTCCAAGGCATTCAATCATTTGGCTCAATATGCACTTGAGTATGTGAATACAGAGGCATTGAAGTGTGGTTGTTTCTTTTGAGGACTGAACGTCAAGCTTCAAGCTCGACTGGTGTTATTCAATAACGGCAACTACAATCACTACAGGAATATCGGTCACTTACGTCGGCCAAAGCCGACGTAAGTAAGGCTTAAACCGACGTAAGTAACTTAATTACATCGGTTTTCCCTTAATTACTTCGGCTTTCAGCCGACGTAGGCATTTGGACGTAATTAAGGTGACTTACGTCGGCCACCGACGTAAGTTACCTTAATTACGTCGGTCTGCAGAAGCCCACGTAAGTTAAGTGTCAAAATGGGCCTTGGGCTGGGCCGGAGGACTTACGTCGGCTTGGGCAAGCCGTTGTAAGTAAAGTGCTATAACTTACGTCGGACAGGGCAAACTGACGTAAGTTAAGTGGTTTAACTTACGTCGGCATTCCCATAGCCGACGTAAGTTAAGTTTTCGAGTTTTTTTTAAAAACAGAAACTGACTAACTCGCTCGATGGCGAGAACACAGAACAGACAAATAAGATATACACAGCATAACAGTTTCAATATATAGTTCAAAACATCAACAACAACACAATTTGCAAAATAAATTCCACTGGACTACACGCTAGCCCCTCCATTACCTCTGGGATCTTCTCGGCGCGTTCCGGATCCCTGCAAAAGAAACATAATCACTAGTAAGCATCAATGTCAACTCAGTGATAACATAAGAGGCCAAGAACATCAGTGACAAAAGAAGGAAGCATGATATAGTTTCAAATGAAGTAATGTATTATATCACTAGTTAAATGGAAGCACTAGCCCTTTGTTAACTCAGTGAACATCAGTTTCGACATAAGAAGGAAACATCAGTGATAATCACTAGCCCTTTTGTTAAATGGAAGCACTGACAACTTATTCACTATATACTAATCATTTCTACCATGGTCAAAAACTACTAAAGCTTGATTAGATACACTTAACTTCCTCACCACTATAGGAATCAATATCTGACAAGTCATCAAGATCTACCTCTATGTTGTACCTCCTTATCTCTCTATGTAAAATACTAAAATGGATACAACAATATTAAAGAGAGTTTATCACCTGCTCCGGTGTCTACACGCTAGCCCCTCCACTGCCTCCGGGATCTCGACGCGTTCCGGAACCCTGCAAAAGAATCATAATTAGGATAAATTAGAAGTCCATTAAACAACTACTCAATAGTGTGAGTAACACATTTGCTAAATTAAATGTGATGCAAGTAACTTCTTTAACATAATGAAAAGGGAATCAAACTCCTAGGTATAGACAATATTACCTGCTCTGGTGTCTGCTGCGGCGGAAGCGTAGGAATCTCGATGTCCTGACCGCTTTGTCGAGCAAGATATTAGCAGATATATATTATTAAGTGCTGTGAAATTTAACTACGGTACTTTAAATTACTTGCCGCCACCGTTGCTTGCACCTGGGCCATCATTAAGGCCGTCCTCTGCTGCTCCTCCCTTGCCTCCGCTCTCGTCCTCTCCAGCTCTGCCTGAGTTTGCGTCAGCGACTCCCTTATGGCCTGGAGCTCCAGCTGGGTCTGCGAGAGACGACCACTGGTCCCAACGGTCGAAGCTTGCGACGATGAAGCATCTCTCAAAGGTCGCGTCGACCTCGAGTCGACAACTCCATCGAAAACGGCAAACCTGCAAAAGAATGAAAACACTAAGTAGAAGAAGATTAATTGAAAAAGAAATAAAACACACGAAGAACTCACCGTTCGTGGGCCTTCCCGCCTCCGCTTGCGTACGCGGCTTGGGGGTCGATCGGCGCGCTTTCCCAATCGTAATCCGCATTGTGTATCTTCGCGACCTCCTGCGCGTACTTTGTCTACAAAACAAATAAATCTTGTAAGCCTGTCAATAATAGTATTAGTTATAATGAAATTGATGAATTTCGAAAACTTACCAATCGGTCGGCTGCGACCTGACTACACTGCCCTGGCTGAGAAGGGTCACTTCCCTTGTGACCTCTCTTCCAAACCTGGGTCGGGGTCGGCTCATGACCCATCTCTCGCTCCTGTACATCCTTGTTAGTGAGATAAATAATATATTAGGAACACATAAATAAAATAAAAAGGTACTTACCATGCGTTTAGCCAAACGCAAGTAGCCGTCGCCGCCATAGTTGTGCTTGCCCTCGGACCCCATGCGACACTTCATCAATTGTAATTCATCAATTTATCGATTTAAATCTAACATAAGCATAGTAAACATTATTTGTGTATCTATATAATTTCTAATCAATTCTATCATAAGCATAGCAATTCATCAATTTCTAACATAAGCATAGCAATTCACAATTTTCTATTAAGAGTAAACACTTGCAAATGCATGTGCAATCCACAATTCAGGCAAAATTTCAAGCAAATGCATGTGCAAAAATTCAAAACAATGAGAGCAAGGGGAGAGGTGAGGAAATACTTGCAACAAGGATCGGCGGACGAGCCGGCGGCGGGGGCGCAGGGGCGGGGCCGGCGGCGGCGAGGTCTGGGGGCAGCGGTGAGGTCCGGGGGCGGTGGGCCAAAGGCAGGGCGCCGCGGCGGGGCCGCGGGATGCCGAAGGCGGTGAGGGCCGGGGGCGGTGCAGGGGGCCGGGGGAGACGGGGGCGCGGCGAGGCCGGCGGCGGTGTGGGCGCCGCGGGTCAACCGGAGCGGGAGCGGGGGCGACGGGGCCGGGGCGCGGCGAGGCCGGCGGCGGCTTGGGTGCCTCGGGTCGGTGGGAGCGGGAGCGGGGGCGGTGGGGCCGGGGCGCGGTGAGGCCGGCGGCGGCGTGGGCGCCGCGGGTCGGCGGGAGCGGGAGCGGGAGCGGGGGCAGCGGCGGCGGGGCCGGGGCGCGGTGGGGGCGTTGTGCGCAGGTGGCGGGGAAGAGAAGAGAAAGCGGCGGGTAAGGAAGAAAAGAGAAGGGCACGCGGGGTAGGTTAAAATACATAACTTACGTCGGCTAAATACTCAACTTACTTCGGTGGACGTAACTTACGACGGCCATCCTACTGGACGACGTAAGTTAACACTAAGTTACGTCGGCCCTTTTATTTACGTCGACCTATTGCTCTAGCCGACGTAAGTTATTGTTAAAAGTTGTCGGTCTCATTACTTACGTCGGCAGCCGACGTAGGTTAACTTACTTATGTCGGTTCCATGGGGCCGACGTAAGTTATTTAACTTACGTCGGCCAATCGACGTAACTTAAACTGGCCGATGTAACTCTTCGATATTCCTGTAGTGAATTACTTGGTTGATGCCGCTATTGTTCAGGAGGATGCAACTCTTGGCTATCAGTCAGAGAGAGGAATAGGAATACATCACGGGAGGTTATTCATGATGTTACGCAGGAGAATCGGTCGGTGTTTTGCTTACCGTCCGGTCGAGAGCTATGGTCGAGTGAGCAACCACAATAGATTTGGTATCATTCCTATCCAGTGGAGACTTTACCTGCACCTCAGCAAAGCGTGCAAGTGTGTCGTGGTCCTCCGCCGCAACAGTATGATCTCACTCTTGCAGCCCCATCTCTTCAAGCTGTGCAGGGCATCAATCCACCACAACTCAATGGAAATCAGAGGATGCATTTAGCACGGGAATGTCACAAGGCGGAACATGGCTGTGTCCCATTGTCCTTTTCCAAAAATTCTGATCAGCACCATAAGCTTAAAATGAAAGCTTCATCAAAATCTGCCAGTGTTAATTATGCTGCGACTGAGGACATTCCAGGAGAAGAATCTGTTTTCGCAGGCATGTTTACTTTACATGATCAACCAGTAGTCGTTCTGTTTGACTATGGAGCTACTCATAACTTTGTGACCAAGTCTTTTGTGCTGAAACATCATGTGCCAATCATGACTATCTCACATCCTTTTCGTGTCAGTTTACCTGGAGGCAATATTTCAGCTAATGAGGTTGTTTCTCGAGCACCTTTGTGCATGGGTAGAAGTATCTATCCGGTGAACCTCATCTTTTTGGAAGGTCAGCAGATTGACCTCATCTTGGCGAGGTAATGGTTGACACATCATGGAGCTATCTTTGATATCAGCTCGCGGACTGTCTAATTGAATTCTCAATCCCATGGTAGCAACACTTTAAATCTTTTGGATACCGCACCAAGAGTCTCAGCGGTGCACCGCACAAGTGCCAAGACGCTTGACGATATTCCAGTGGTGCGTGAATATCCAGACGTGTTTCCTGACGATCTTCCCGGCATGCCACCAGAACATGACGTTGAGTTCAAGATTGAACTTGCGCCGGGAACCATGCCAATCTTGAGGAAGCCGTATAGGATGTCACCAAGGAACTTGCAGAATTGAAGGAGCAGCTGAATGACTTAATGACCAAGGGTTTTATTTGCCCAAGTTCATCACCTTGGGGCTGTTCCGCGTTACTTATGAAGAAGAGAGATAAGACTTTGAGGTTATGTGTGGACTATCGTCCACTGAATGATGTCACCATCAACAATAAGTATCCACTACCACACATTGATATCTTATTTGATCAACTAGTGGATGCTAAAATGTTCGCAAAGATGGACCTTCGTTCAGGATATCATCAGATTAAGATTCGACCTGAGGAGATTCCAAAAATTACATTCTCGATGAGGTATGGGTTGTATGAGTATCTCGTCATGTCCTTTGGGTTGACTAATGCACCAGCTCACTTCATGTATGTCATGAATTCGGTGTTTATGCCGGAGTTAGACAAGATTGTCGTGGTATTCATTGACGACATCTTGGTGTATTCTAAATCTGAAGAAGATCACGCTAAACACTTGCATATTATGCTGCAACGGTTAAGAGATCACAAACTATATGCAAAGTTCAGTAAGTGTGAGTTTTCGATCCGCCAAGTGCCATTTCTAGGGCACATCATCTCGAATGATGGTATTGCAGTTGATCCAAGCAAAATTGTACAAGTCCTGAAGTGGCAATCTCCCAAGTCCGTACATGAAGTGCGCAGTTTCCTTGGCTTAGCTGGTTATTATCGGAGGTTCATTCTGAGTTTCTCAAAGATAGCTAAACCAATTACAGAACTACTGAAGAAGGGAACAAAGTATGTATGGACTAAAGAATGTGAAGATGTATTTCAAGCCTTGGTGAAACACCTCACCACAGCACCAGTGTCGGCTCAACCGGACACAACCAAACCATTTGATGTCTATTGTGATGCATCTGGCATTGGTCTTGGTTGTGTGCTCATGCAAGATAGAAGAGTGATCCCGTATGGATCTCGGCAGCTTGAGAACCATGAGCAGCATTATCCAACTCATGATCTTGAGCTCGCTACTGTGGTGCTTGCATTGAAGATGTGGAGGCACTATCTATTCGGAAATCTAGTGCATATCTACACGGACCACGAGAGTTTAAAATACATCTTCACCCAGAAGGACTTGAATATGCGACAACGAAGATGGTTGGAGTTAATCAATGACTATGAGATTGAGATCCACTACCATCATGGCAAAGCAAATGTGGTTGCAGATGCGCTGAGCCGCAAGTCTCATGTTAATCATCTGTCGATCACTTCAATGGAAGAGGATGATCCGAGTTTATAATTGGTTCCATATGGGGCGCTCTATAATCTTGCTCTCTTTCCCACCATCTGGGTAGAGATTGTAGAACCTCAAATGAAAGACTTAGGGATGTCACACATCCAATGAAGAATGAAGGAGGGTGAGATGAAATGCTTTGGTTGCGACAATAACGGTATTACTTGGTTTAAAGACCGTATAGTCATACCCCGTGACATGGAACTTCGAAAGAAGATCTTGGATGAAGCTCACTTATCCAAGTACTCTATTCATTCGGGTAGCAACAAGATGTACCAAGATTTGAAGAAGAATTTCTGGTGGTCCCAGATGAAGCGAGAGATAGCGAAGTATGTATCCGAGTGTGATACATGTCGGTGAGTGAAGGCCGACCATTTGAGGACAGCCGAACAGCTACAACCTTTAAGCATACCTGCCGGGAAATGGGAGGACATCAGCACGGATTTCATCGTTGGATTGGCTCATTAAGCACGACCAATCGATGGCTAGAATGACTGGATGAAGTGGAGAGGAGGGAGGCAGTCACTAATGGCACTGGTGTTTTCTTTTTGCGGAAAGGAGACAAGCACGTCGGGGAGAAGCACCCGGGGCTGATGTAGAGAGATGGGGAGTGGTCTGGCCACGCAGCTACTTGCCCACATGCAAAGAAATCGCAGTGGCACCTCCTCCCGGTGTTGAAGCACAGGGACAGCAGGGAAAACAGAGGCTCCATCGGTTCAGTCATAGGGGAGGCTGACCAGTGGGTCCCACAGGTACCATCCTCATCCCTTCTTTGTTCCATTCAGTTCACCCGCCAACAATTGTCCAAAAATGCTAGATTTTTATGGAGAAGATAAATCAATGGTGTAGATTCAGATTCTGGAATTGGATTTCAAATTTGGACAAGTTTCAGTGAAATTCAAAATCAAATTTGAATTTGAACAGAATTCAATGTACCCATTGAATTAAATAGAAAATGTGCTCCAAATTTTATTACAATTTACAGGGGTGCTATCTGGAATATTTGGAAGCTAATGGTGAACTCAAATTCTTATTTGTCATGGTTTCAACATGAGCAATTTTGAAATTTTGAATTCCCTCTATTGAAGTCTAAATGGGTTTGATTTTTAAATTGCCCTTTTAATTTATTTTTCCCATTCACATTTTGAATTCTTCTCTCTGAAATTTGTACTCTCAATTTAGGGTGTTTACACTCACGGCATACTTCCGTCATCAAGGGTTCAACACTCATCACGGAGGTGAGTGAAGAACAAGCTTCGGGAGGACACCCACTTGAGGTAAATTGTATCAACCCCTTGCATATTTATTTTCCATTCATCAATCATCCACCTTGCATATAAAAAATAATAATAATAATAATAAGGATAGATTTGTTTTCAAATAAAATAAAAGATGTGCGGTAAGAATGACTTGGAATTCACATAGATGAAATGATAAATAGTTGCTCTGTTTTAATTTTCCTAATCCCTAGTTTACAACTTACTACTCTCAAACATATTGCTCTCATTGGCTGAAATTTCTTTTTCCTTGATTTGTAAATTGTGCGTAACAAAGCTTAATCCATTATAAGTTGTTGTGAGATATGATATAGTGATAGAGCTGCTATTCCTAGTTTGAAAGTGAAACTAGGATTTCTGGCGAAAATTCTAAAAAGATTTAAGTTACTCTCATTTGATTGAAAATACCTACCAAAGCCATATGATATATTACATTGTTAGACCTTATGAATATGCTATTTGCCTTCACATTGAGCTTTGTCAAACTAGTATAGACCTATGTGAGATTTCATTCATTACTTTTTAAATTCAAGACTTCACTTGCACATGCTATACTTCTACACTAGAAGTAAGCAAATTTCCATCATACCACCATTCCACAATAAAAAGAGAAACTCCATATCATTCATGCTTAGTACTCTCTCCAAAATTTATTGCATCAAAAGAGAGTAGAAGACATGGCTATAGGAAAAAGAAAAAGAAAATGCATGCTTACATCTTAAGCATGAGAAAAAATAGAAGAAAGAAAAAGTAGCCATGTTTCATCCTTACAAAATAAGAGATTCCACTCAAAAAGGAGTCATGTCAATATCACATTCACTCCATTCCATCACACATGCACATGTCTTGAATCAAATAGGTTTGAATTGATTTCTCCTAAGGCTTGCTTTGACTTAGCAATATTATGTGTTACAAATATGCCTACAATATTCCCTACCAAGCTCCACATACAAGCCCTATTTAGAGGTAGGATGAATTTAGGCACAATGCCTTGGTAAGGATATATTTCCACTACACAAAAAGGAGAGATTGGGAGAATCAAATTGAGATACTTAAAAATCTAAATTGAACTCTCTGGAATTTGAGTGGAACTTGATTCATAGGGTATGTGTGCTCCAACTGTTGTTCTATCTTTCAACCACCCAGGAATATAAGAAGGCATAATCTCCATAAAAACTTGAGATGGGTGACGTACCATGCCAATTTTCGCAATACTAGGTAGATTTTTTTTGTGCACATGGTACTTTTGAAAAGTAGAACATTGTAGCAACTCCTGATCATCAACCTAAAGTCTTGACTTTACTTGGGACGAGCAAAGGATAAGCTTGGGGTGTTTGTTGATGGCTGTTATATACCAATTTAACCCATCAATATAACTCAATTATGTGAAGGAATTGTCATTTCTTGTACACATCACCTTTCTATTTAACCTATTTCCACTTATTCTTGGTGAAATAGTGCATGCAAGGAACTATTAAAGGAAATAAGGTAAATGAAGGGGAGATATCCAATAATATACCATCCCACCAATCAAGCGACGACACGTGGCACCACATTGATCAAATGGCCCACAAACAGAAGTACCCGAGGCCACCCAACGGTGTAGCACACGTATCAAGGGATGGACCCACCTGGCAGTGACCTGGAGAAAGCACACGAGATATGGTGCAAGGACCAGGTCGGTCGACCCCCCTAGTCGGCCGACCTGGTCCTCGCACCAAACTCGATCAGCTTCCACTTGTTGGCTCTTCCCAGCTTGAAGAAGTCAGTGATGACTGATTCATTCGGTTTTGGTGGTGGGAACCAACCCTTCTCCACCTATAAATAGGACCCCTACCCTCACTTCATACACACACCACTTGAGTATTCATCCATTGTATCCACTACTCTCCATAGGTTTAGAGGACTATAGTATGTAGAGAGGAGAGCCTCTAGTCCATAGTCCATGTATGAGAGGAGTAGAAGGAGTCTCTTCCCAGTTCCTAATTGGGAATGGTATAGCTCTCATCTCTTATTTGGATTTGTGACTTTGCTCTTAATAAAGATGTTATCTTTAGTCTTATATTGTTCATATACTTGGATGAAGCATTTCTTGTTTGATTGTGGATTCCATATATGTGGTAGGAGTAGTATTTATGATTATGCTATAGAATTATCATTATATCATGATAAACACTATAAACCCCCACTATAGTCTAATTAGCTATGACATGATTATATTAATATTAATCACTTATGCTATGAATTAACATTGTTTCAACAATGATTTAGATCATTGCCTTAGGATGGCTTGTGCCTAGGCTCTTAAGGTAATTACATAATATGCTAGCATGGTGCTAGGATAGATAAGTAGCGTTGAATGTCTTGTAGACCCACGGATTGAAGAGGTAGGTTGTAGGTAGTGACAACCTTATATGTCCTTTGTAATACTCCACATTTGGCTATGCCACACGCTTTTGGCGGGAGTTGTCCTAGTGTTGTTAGGGGTAAACCCATGCCCGATATGTTAATCCACTTAGCATGAGAATTCATAACTGATATGATCATTAGTAACTAACTTAGACTATGTATATGTACATTAAAAGCACAGTAGGAGTATCTACCTAACTCTTAGCCTAGTCCCTCTTTACCTCATTTACCCCCTTATGATAGAATGCTCTTGTGCGTGTCACACTACCTCTAAACTATCATTTCTTCATCCTTGCTAGAACTCTACCTAGATCAACCTAGCCTCTCCATGTGATGATTTCTTTGCTTCCACCTAGCCTTCCTTTGGGAGAATATAAATGACACCGTTTGGGAATACTCTAAAAGGGGAAATGCTACATCGATAGATTTCGTGTGCTTGTGGAATAACATTTGTATTCTAAAATCTATTAACAAGCATTTATGACACTCCTACTAAGGGTGAATTGTTAGTAGTGGGTAGGAAATATCAACAGTGTACACCATTGGATGGCCTCGGATACTTCTGTTTTTGGGCCATTTGATCAATGTGGTGCCACATGTTGGTGCTTCATTGGCTGGAATGATATTTTATAGGATCCATCCCCTCATTTCAATTAAATTCTGTATATAATACCTGCATGCACCAATTTCTCTAAGGATAAGTGGAAGTAGCTTAAATAGAAATGTGACGTGTGCAAGAAATGATATTTCCTTCATATAATTGAGTTTTATTGACGGGTGAAATTGGTATATAACAGCTATCAACAAACTCCCCCAAGCTTATCCTTTGCTCGTCCTGAGCAAAGTCAAGACTTTAGGTTCATGATCAGGAGTTGCTCCTCCTTTATACCACCATTTTGAGAATTTCTCCATCATGAACTCAAAATGAGATCGATGGAGGGACATGCATTTGATGGGGCCTTCCAACCTCTTTACAAATTTTGTCCTAGCTGTACTAAAATCAAGAACAAACAAAAAAACTCAAAAACGGATTACGTTAGCTAGAAAGCATGTCGTACCCTTTGTCAAATTGTTTTCCCAACTTGAAAAAACTTGCAAATGCAATGAATATTTAAGGGAAATATTCTTGATTTGACTTAGGAAGATGAATTGAAGTGGTTAGCCCAAGGTTCATATCCAAATAAATTTATTTCCTAATTTAAAATTTTAGTTTTAGGAAGGATGGAAATTTTACTTTCCAACATGCAAGTGTGAAAATTCAAACATGCTAAATGCAAATGCAAATATTGATGGGAAATTCAAATATGCAAATGGGAAAAAAATTAGATGACTACCAATTAACCTATTGGCAAGGACACACCAAATTTTAAAGTCTGATGAGTGGGACTTACCTCCGTCCTGTTTAGTGCGATATTTTGTTGTCCAATCCCGGAGTTGAAGATGTGGAAAACTTATTTTGATTGACATGCCAAATCTCCTTTGGCATGTCAGTTGGACATGTGGGCCACATGGTGGCCCTAGCCTCTCTGTCATATTCATGAAGACTTGTTGATGTAGTGACAACTTCTCAATCTTGAAGATATTCTCTTATGAGCATTGTGAGGCTTGTCTTTCTTTAGGGGTGTCACTTCGACCTTCTTGATGTTCTTTTGAGTTAACCCATACTTTGACCATGGATCAAAAGCTTTATTGGGCATGGTGACATGTGGACTCCACAATCAAACAAGAAATGCTTCATCCACAATGTCACTTGCCCTAAGTTGCATGGGCTTGGTCGAAGGATAAGAATCCCAACAAGTAATTGTGGGACATCTTGGATCTTGAATGCTCTTTAATTTTCTTCTCCTTGGGAAAGCGTTTCATATGGATGTTGTCTTGATTTCTTGCTTGGTCATGGACAAGATATTTCAAGGTAGGCTAGTTGAACTTAGATCCCTTGAAATCTGCATAGCCTACTTGATTGCAAGGGTGATGTTGATTACACCGTTGACCTCCTTGTCGGTGATAGCCATTGGAGTTGTGTTTGGAAGGAAGAATCCCCATGGGTCTTAGGATAATGATTCCCCAGGTGGCTCATGTTGACATGGACTTTTACAACTCATGTGAATATCCATGGATTGGATCATCCAAACACCTCTCCATTGGATTGATCTTCATTATAATTCAATGGGAGGTGTAGTTCCTTAGCTACCATGTTCACCTTGTTAAGTGTTGTGCATGCCAAGCTAAATGAACTACATCACTCTTCAATCCACCCCTTGAGTAGAGACCATATTCTCATCCATGGTGAATGAGAATAGGATTCCTCCAGCTCCGACAAGAAGGTGGTCCTGGATTGGTAGACCAACCCATGACATGAATGTTTGATGAGGAGCAAACTATCCACCATATGGTGGAGGAAAACAAAGAAGAACTCTTCGAGCCTCCACAAAGCTCAGGGATGAATTACTTTGGTTCTTACTGGAAGATGATGTTCTTCTACGAAAGGTAATCATCTTGCTAGCAGATATTTGTTGAGGAATGCCACAAATCATCTTGCAGTTGAGAACTTGTGTCCTTGTTGGCCATCCCATTAAATGGGTTAGCAAACACTACCCTGTTTTCACACAAAAGGAGAAAACAAACAAGGGTAATCCTTTCTAATAACTATTAGTACCTATATCTTAATCACAAATTATAGCTATCCTTTACTTCCTTTGCCGTCCCCGGCAATGGTGCCATAAATGCTTGTTGACAGCTGCTAAGAAACACTAACAAATCATCCCCGACAACGGCGTAAGAATGCTTGTTGACGTTTCTTATGTCACAGATCATCTCTCGAAAGAGATGAGGTCCGCAAGCGCACAAAAACTATTGTGTAGTATTGCACCCAAGATTATTCCCATGGGTATCATATTTATCCCAAAGAAAGGCAATGGAGTAAAGCAGACACTATTCTAATGATCAAGCTATGGGATACTAATCAATTATCAAGACAGGGGTAAGTTGATAATATGGGTAGTGTGACACACACCTAAGCAATCTATTCTAAACGATAGATGGGTCCTAATGGAGATTAGACTAAGAGTTGGGGAGTTACTCCTACAATGCTTACAATATAAATATACATAGCCTCGGTTAGATAATAATGACCATGTCAATGGTGAACACTTATGCTATGTTGTTCAACATATTGGGCACGGGTTTACCCCTAGCAATACTAGCACGATTCCCTCCAAGAGCCCGTGGCATAGCCGAATGTGGAGGATTACAAAGGACAGATAGGTCTGTCACCATCAATTGCCTACCTCTCGAATCCGTGGGTCTACGAGACGTCCAACGTTACTTAACTATCCTAGCACCATGCTGTCATATTAAGTAAATACCTTAAGAGTTAGGACACAAGTCATCTTAAGGCAATGACTAGCCTAAACATCGTTGAACTAATGTTGAGACAAAGCTTAGTTTATTCATATCAACATGATCATATCATAACTAATTAGACTATAGTGGGTGTTTGTAGTGTTTATAATGATAGATTAAGACTGATATGGCATAATCATAACGACTACCCCTACCACATATATGGACTCTACAATCAAACAAGAAACGCTTCATCCAAGTATATGAATAAAAGACGACTAAAGATAATATCTTTATTATGCATAAAGTCACAAATATAAGAAAAGATATATGAGCCAAACCTTTCCTAGCTTGGACATGGGACTAGAGGCTCTCCTCTCTATAGCTTAACTCCACTAAGGACTAGGAGAACTCGTGTATGCAATAGAATGATGCTCAAGTGGTTTGTGTTGAAGTGAGGGGCGAGGGGTCCTATTTATAGCTGGAGAAGGGTTGGTTCCCGCCACCAAAAGCGCACGAATAAGTCTTCATCATTATCAGGGCACAAAATGGAGTAGGCACATGGAACTTGATCGCGTTTAGTGCCAAGACCTAATCGGCTGACTTGGTCTTGGCTCCAAACGGCCTATGCTTTCTCCAGGTAGCTTCCAGGTGGGTCCCATTGACTGATATAGGGTGTACACCATTGGATGGCCTCGGATACTTTTGTTTGTGGTCTATTTGATCCATGTGGTGCTTGATTGGCTGAGATGATATTTTATAGGATCTATCCCCTTGTTTCACTTCAATTCTGTATAAAATATCTGCATGCACCAGTTTATCCAAGGGCAAGTGGAAATAGGCTAAATCGAAAAGTGATGTCTGCATGAAATGATATTTCCTTCACATAATTGAGTTATATTGATGGGTGAAATTGGTATATAACAACCATCAACAACGATGACAACAACGTGGAAGACGACAATGACAAGGACTAGTTCACTAGGGCTTTTCTCCTTTTTGGTTTCTTGATGTCGAAGGGAAAGAAGTAGTGTAGTTTTCTCTTATCGTGTGTGTTGGTGTTGGAGACCTATAGACTTGTAATATTTTTATCACACTTTAAGCTTGTATGGTACTCTACTTTAAGCTTTATGCGTATTTTGCACTATTTTATCCATGGTTTACGCATTATGAGTTGTGTGGTCTTCAATTGCGCCTTATAATGTTTCTATTTTGTGAATATTGTGATTTATGCCCAAATCATGTCAAATGTATGTCATATGTTCATCACGGATTACCACCTTGAACACTATGCATATAGGTACCCCACAAGTGGTAAGCGAGTGGGAGGTTATTGTCAATTTCTTATTCACTTTCTCATACTCACTCTACACTTAAAACCATTTATTTGTCTCCTAATCGAAAACTTCAATTGGTTGTCCCAAAAAGGGAGAGATTGAAATTTCATATAGGACCATTGTCGGTTTCGAGTGATTAATGACAAGCAGTTGAATAGCTAACAAAATTGATGAGATATTGCAGAAATAAAATGTACGGAGAGCCTATATTGAAAATAATTTGACAAAAAATAAAACGTGCAAAAAAGGAAGGACTAGTACAAGTAGGTATTTGACTTTCTTGAGTCGTAGCAAAAAACCGTACTAGCAAGAGGGACACAACTCTTGTAAACTTAGGGAATCAATGGGAGCTCAACCCCTTGGGAAATATTACGTAAAAAAAGACTTAGGTCTGGGCTTGTCCGAACCATAGGCTCGGATATGTCCAAATTGTCCTTGCACAATTCCGGGCTTGTCTGAACTAAATTGGACATGCTCGTGTTGGCTCTCCAAAGCTAGGACTTAAAAATTTTATAAGTCCTCTAGCCCCTCGGACTTGTTTGAGTTGGACTATACATGTCTGAGTCCTCTTTGTACAGCCTGGACTTAGAAAAAGTTTAAGTCCTTGTTGACAGTCATTACATACCAATTCGACTGTCAATATAACTCAATTATGTGAGAGAATAAATATTTTTTGCACACATCATAGTTAGAAATAAACTAGTTCCACTTGTACTAGGAGAAATTGGTGCATGCAAGTATTCTATACAGAATTGCGATGAATGCATGACTACATGGCAAGAAAACACACTTTCAACCAATCAGACGATGCCATGTCGCCTCCCATGGATCCAATGGCCCACTTACATGCGTGTACCCGCATGTTTTCACCCCAGTCCCTCTAGAAGGTCGACAAGGGTCCACATATCAGTGTCTAGGAGCACGTGGGGCTCGAGTGGCACCACCACTAGCTTGGCCGATTAGAGAGGTCAACCGATCTGGTAAAGGCGCCAAACTCGGTCCACTCAAACATGTCGACCTACGGAGGCTTCCTTCACATAGGAGTATGTGAAAGCCAAGGAGATTAGCGCACGAAACCGCCTTAGTGGGTGTATAAATAGGGGTGAGTGCCTCACCTCATTCCACATGCACCACTCAAGCATTCTCTCTTGAATACACTAGTTCTCTTAGTTCCTTAGTGGAGGTTAGGCTGTAGAGAAGAGCCTCTAGTCCCAAGTCGAAATTGGGAAACGTATGACTCATGTATCTTTTATTTACTTCATGACTTTATGCTTTATAATAATATTATTAGGAAATGACTAGTATGCAATTTGGCTTATGGTGCAATCATGCAATCATCTATCACCAACTATCGGATCTCCATCCTAGGGTGGTTGCGTTTTTTCACATAACCTTTTCCACCTGTGTCTTTCACATGGGGGGAGTTAAGGGAAAAAATGTAACCACCCTACGATGGACATCCAATGGTTGGGAGTGGATGATTGCATGATTGCACCATAAATCAGATTGCATACTAGTCATTCCAATATTATTATTAGTCTCTATTTACTGATATACTCGGGCAAAGCGTTCCTTGATTTGTTGTGGAGTCCATGTATGTGCTAGATGTAGATGTTACTATGATCTAGTCATAATGTTCATATCTTGTTATCATAAACATCATACACAACCACTAGTCTAATTAGGTAATAATATGATTATGTTAATATGAATATGTTAGTGCTTGGTCCTAACATTTGTTCAATGATGTTTAGGTTAGTCATTGCCTTAGGATTCTTGTATTGCAATTCCTAAGGTATTTACTCAACATGTAAGTGTGGTGCTTACATTGTTAAGTAGCGTTGGATGCTTCGTAGACCCACGATTTGTAGGGATTGGCGACAGGTGGTGACAACCCTGACTGTTCTTTGTAATCCCCCACGTTCGGGTATGCCGCAGGCTCGTGTGGCGAATCTTTCTAATGTTTACAAAGGTAAATCAGTGCCCATATGTTCGACCACTAAGCCCTAGGATTCACCATTAGCATATTCATGTGTACCCTATTGGGTTATGTATATGAGTTATTAGAGCACAGTAAGAGTAGCCCCTTCTCTTAGTCTAATCCTCACTAGGACAGCCTTACCCTTAAAATAGATTGCTTAGGTATGTGCCACACTACCCCTATTATAATCTTATCCCTATTCTGACAAATACTTAGTATCCCATACCTTGATCATAGGAATATTGTTTACTTCACCGCCTTCTTTTGGTATAAATACATTACCCATGGGAATACTCTTGGGTGAAATGCTACAACAGTATCTTCCATGCGCTTGCGGATCTCATCTTCAATCATAGATGATATGTGGTATTAAGAAATACCAACAGTTCTCTTGCCACTCAGACTTCTCTGAGTTTGGCCTGACATGTTCAAATTCACTCTGACCAAACTCGGACATATCCGAGGTCCTCCAAACTTGCCGATGCGGACTTGTTCGGGTGTTCAATGCTAGATAAATCAGACAAAAACTCCACCTTTGATTCCCAGTCTTATACGATCATGTCGAACATGTCTGAAGCGGCTTATATGCTCTAATTCACAATCAAACACACAATCGTACTATCATTGGGTCCATCATCTCGAACATGTCTGAAAATTTTTCGAACTTGTCTGATGTGGGCAGCCTAACAACGGTCAAAATCACCTTTTGGCTATAAATAGGGGACCAAATCCCCTCCTAGCCATATCGTAACCTCTCAAACTTTCACTTGCACCCAGGACTCCCCGAAGTGAAATTATCCACCTAGTTTCTACCTTCAAGAGCCAAAACTTTAGATATTTGGGAAGTGAAAGAGTTGTTGTGTGATTAAAGAAGAAGTGGCTTTGAGGTTGAACTTTGATTCGATAAGCTTTGTTTGCCTGAGTTTTTCGTTTTGTCACACTTGCATGCAAACCCAAGATGATTAGGCATTTCCAATGATTTCTTGTGTCATTTCGGTGTCCGGGAAGTTTGTATAACCGTTGTGAGGTAGTGGAAAAATCAAGGCACGACCTTTGTGGTCTATTGGTGAGGGAAGGGCTGATGAAAGCCCGATACTTTGTGGACACCTCAATGGGGACGTAGGGTTTTTTTTTTGAAACTAAACCTCGGTGAAAAATCCCGTGTTCATTGTCTCTTTTTTATTTCTACACTATTTTTATCTTTTCGTGATCATCTAGGGCTTTACCTTCATATACTTGTTATTGCACGTTTTAGATATTGTTTCATACTCAATACTACTTCAAGAACTGCTAGGGTGCAATTTGTTTGGTAAAAGTTGAGATAATGTGACACTTGGTTCCAAAGATGAACCAAGTGAACGCATATGTGTGTCTAGGATGTTCATCACACATACATGACAACCTCACAAATGATATTCAGAATTTAACCACATCACAATAAGTAAACAAGTATCTCATTCCAATAACTCAATGGTTCTCTAATTACTTATCTCTAATTATTGCAGCGGAAAAATAAACTAAGTATTGCGACTCCAATCCACATGCAATTGACGATAGCACGCAACATAGTACTCCACATGATCCTCATGGTACTCCCAAGCATCACCTGTAACTGTTTGGGGGGGGGGGGGGGTGGGGGGTTGCAAGGGTGAGTACATGTCATACTCAGCAAGTGTGGGAAAGTATGACAAGTAGCTTAAACAAGGATGATAATAAATTACTAATTGTAGAAAAGTACATCTCGTGAACATGTAAAAGCATCCTACAATGTCTCTGTGAGTTTCAGTCCCATCATAACCCAAGTAATTGTCATACATGTATCTATTATTCTCACATACCATCATACCTCATCCATCAATTTATATCAGTCTGTGAGACCTATGTGTGCTGAATACATTGGCTATTACGATAAAAGTTTTGAATATTGCCAAAACACCCTTTTCAACAAGGTCTGACTCAAGGTCCGAGCTTTGACAAGGTTCGACAATAGGTATGACATGTTTTGGGTAGCTCCGGCATGGTCTGGCGATAGGACCGACATGTTTTGGGTAGCTTCGGCAAGGTCCGACGATAGGTTCGGCATGTTTTGGGTAGCTCCGTCTAGGTCCGACGTGAGGTCTGGCAATCTTTGGCTAGGTCCGGCACAAGGGGTAGATAGCTTTGGCAAGGTTCGATTAGCTTTGGCAAGGTCCAGCGCAAGGTCCGGTTGGCTTTGGCAAGGTCCAGTGCAAGATCACAATGGTTCTGCTTTTAACTTGAAATGTTTCAAATTTGTTTTTTAGTCTTATGGGAAGTTTGCTTAGTACTCTTTTACTAAGTTTTTGAAGTGTTATGGCTGTTTACACTAGTTAATTTTTGATATGGTTTGCAACATGCTTATGTGAGGTGCTCACCTAAGGTGTTGTAGTTTTTAAACTAACGAGAGTGAAGTCGAGGACTTGGGTTCGTAAAGGATGTTGTTTATTCATGTGCAGGTGTTGCCTGAGGTCAATACATGGCTAGTGACAGGATCCAATGAACTAGTCTTATGGAGAAGATGAGGTTCAACAACCAAGTTCAGGAGGAATTGTTGTTGAGTTGATCGGGAGGTTACGCGACATGTTTGGATCAAGAATAATGCATATGAAAGTATCGTGGACATTTTTCAAAGGTGTTAGCACGTGTGCAAGGAGTGCATGGACGTGACAACATGGTTACAAGGTGTTATGAAGAGAAGTGGACGTAAAGAATTGGTCGGAAAGGACAAACTGGCTAGATTATGCCTCAAGCCGCGGCTGAGGTGGTTATGGTTCGTTTATGAAAAGTTTCGAGTATGTTATGATAGGATTTCATGTGGCTCACGAAGTTGAGTTGTTTTAGGAATGTGGGATACTTTCCTAATGTGTTTGGAAGTCTTAAGATTGCTTCTATCTGCGTATGGAAGAGCCTTGAGCAGTTATGGAAAGTTTCAGTTGAAACTGAGTAGGATTAGAGTCCTAGTTTGGATTGGGTTGGCCTTTGGGCTGGTTATATAAGCAAGGGATGCCAGAGCTCGTGCTGAGAAGAGTTTGGGCTGTTGCTCTTGTAGTTTGGGCTGATTGATCAATAAAATTTGTAGTTTAAAAGAGCATTTGTGCCTTGTTCATCTGACTTGTTTCAGACAAGTTTTTTTTTATCGTCGAGTTTCTACACAACACTACATGTTGTGTCGGTGTTTTTATCATAACTCAAGTTTTGCAGATCCAATTGATGTGATTCTTTCTGGGTTGTCTTCACAACTTGATTTTATATGATCTTCGAATATTCCACAGCCATTGGATTTGTGGTTTCCGATCTAAACGAGTTTCTTTGTAGTGTTGAACATCTATTTTTACTCGGGTAGAACTGATTGACCTTTGTTTGATATTTCGATCATAACTTGAGTTTTTCTCAACGGTTTTTCGTGATTCTTGTTGTCGTGTCTTCATGACTTAATTCTCAACAATCTATACCATTTTTGTAACGTTTGAACACATCTAGATCAGTTGCACATACGGTTTCTTAACAGATTGATTTTTTGCCGAGGCGTTCTCGTTGCTTCTGCAGAAAAAGTTTAAATCTACCATTCACCCTCTCTAGTAGATTTTCACGTGCTCTTTGATCCTACAATTGGTATCAGAGCCATGTTGCTCTAATCTTTTTTATTATCACATGTTTTGATTAATCATCATGGAAAAATGTTCCGCAAAACTTTGTGTGTTCAATGGCGTTGATTTTCAGGTTTGGAAGGCCCGTATGGAGGCTTTCATCCAGATGCAAGGCTATGCAATATGGAAAAAGGTGTACAAACCTTATGACATACCACCAAACGATCAAGTTATTGTTGCAAACATGAAAGGCGTTGACCAAAACAACAAGGCTCAAAACTTGATCATACAAGGATTAACTCAAAGCGAGTTTGATCGTAGTACACACCTCTGATCTACGTACTATTTTTGGAAAGCACTTTGTGACTACCACGAAGGATCCAACATGATCAAGATGGTATGTGACACCCGGTTTCGAAAATGAACCAAGTGAACGCATATGTGTGCCCAAGATGTTCAACACACATACATGAGTGCAATCACAAAAGGATATACAGAAAATAACCACATAACCAGATTAATCAGACACTTTTATTATAGAATTCAGAATATCTCAAATGCAAGCTCTAATGAATATTAATGATATGTTTCAACTAATGCAGCAGTAATTATCTAATAAAGCAAACTATGCAATCTACACAAATAAGCATAAGGGATAGCACAACTCCAATCAACACCACAAGTAAGCTGACAGCAGAAACGGCTTAGAACTCCGCATTATAACCGTTATACTCCCAATCCTGACCTGCAACTGTTGGTGGGGGAATTGCAAGGGTGGGTACATGTCGTACTCAGCACGTGTGGAAAGTAGGACATGTAGCTAATTCAAGTGACGAATATAATAAAGGCTAAGTGCTGAAAAGTACATTAAAACATTTGAAAAGCAATATATTACATTTATGTGAAGTAGTCCCATCATAAATCATGTAATCATCATAATACCAGTCCATATTTCAATACCATCATGCATATTCCAGATTATTACCATCAATCATATCCAATACCAGAATTTAATCCATAACCAGCCATAATCATTGCCAAACCATAACCTATACCAAACCATCCCAATCCCCGGTTCCCTCTAATCCGTCTAATCCACACAATGAACATACAAGACGGGAAACACAATCAAAAAGTGCACATATATTACTCGATATGACATGACATGCATGATTAATGCAATTGTGAAGAAAAACTAGTTAATGAGTCACTTTTAATGATCACTAACTAGTTCTAATTGATTTTAACAAGTTTATACAGGTTTGTAGTTGATTCGATCTAATTTTGATCTAATTCAACAGAAACTAACCAGGAAAATCCGACAAGTCTGCATGAGGCCGGACTAGTCCGCACTGCAAAGGGACAACAAATTAGGGTTTTCTAGATGCACGTGAATTTTGGAGATTTTGGGTTGAATTGATATAAGGAAAAGATAATAGAAGGTATATCAGGTGTTTAAAACTCCAATAAATCAACGATCTTGGAGGTAACACTTGGATCTTGATGATGTAGGGTTGATGAAGAACTTGACGGTGGATCGTTGACGAAAAACGCGAGGTTGATGGAGATCTTGATCCTCTTTCATTTTCTCCTGATCTTCTTCTTGTTCTAGATCTCTTTCTCACTCCTCGGTGGTGGCTAATCACAAGCTAGGGTTTGGGTGTGGTGGAAAAGTGGCAAATAGATGTCAATCCAAGGGGCGGGGTTGTTTATATAGAGGTGGAGGCTAGGGTTAGATGGATTTCGAGTTTGAGATGAGTAGAGGCCGGTTTAGAGTCTCACATTGGTGGTCTTGATAGGAACAAAATGAGCTGATTTGGTCAATCGATCCACAATTACCCAAATTGAGTCATATCCAGACTGGGTACGTGGCAATGCAACTATAAAGTCCATACCGATCTCTTCCCAGTTCCATTCACCGGAATCTTCAATGGTTGTAATAATCTAGCTGGCCTTTGATGTTCTGCCTTGACTCGTTGGCACACATCACATAAGGCTACGTATTCAGCTATGTCCTTTTTCATGCTAGCCCACCAATAACATGTCTTCAAGTCTTTGCACATCTGGGTACAACCTGGGTGAATTGAATATGGTGAGGCGTGTGCCTCCTTTAGTATTTCTCCCGAATAAGCTTCACATTAGGCACGAAAATCCTTTTTCCGACCCATAAGGTACCATGTTCATCCTCATCAAACCTGAATTCTCTTCCCTCCTGGGTCCTCTCTTTAATATCCTGAATTTCCTCATCCTTGGTCTGGCCATCTCAAATTTCTTGCTCCAAGGTCATATTTAACTCCATCGTCCCCATCTCATTGAAAAATCCAAGGTTCAACCGTTCAAACTCCATACATAACTCGGATGGCAATTCCCGAACCAAGAGTTGGTGACATGCTCCTTTCCGACTCAAAGCATCGACCACTACATTGGCTTTTCCTGGGTGATAATTGATTCCTAAATCATAATCCTCGATGAGCTCTAACCACCTTCGTTGCCTTAAATTCAGATCCGTTTGTGTGAAAATATACTTAAGGCTCTTATCATCCTTATAAATTTCACACCTATGTTCAAGGATATAGTGTCTCCAAATTTTCAATGCATGTACCACAGCGGCAAGTTCCAAATAATGCGTTGGATAATTCTGCTTGTGTTTCTTCAATTGTCTTGATGCATACGTAACCACTTGACCTTCTTGCATGAGCACACATCCGAGTCCTCGTCTCGATGCATCACAATAAATATCAAAACTCTTGCTCACGTCCGGCAATACTAAAATTGGGGTTGTAGTTAACCTCTTATTCAACTCCTCAAAACCATCTTGACAAGCCCGGGTCCATTGAAAAGCTTTCCCCTTCATTAGTAACTCCGTCATTGGCTTGGCTATCTTGGAAAAGGCATTGATGAACCTATGGTAATATCCAGCCATCCCAAAAAAACTCCTTATTTCCTTTACGTTTTGCCGTGGCTCCCACTTTAGCACATCCCTCACTTTTCCGGGCTCGACCGATACTTCTCCTCCAGAGATGATATGACCCATAAGTGACACTTCTCTCAACCAAAAACTAGCACTTGTTGAACTTTGCATATAATTGGTGCATCCTCATTTTCGACAATGTGAGCCTCAAGTGTTCCTCATGTTCCTTCCCATCCCTCGAGTAGATCATAATGTCGTCTATGAACACCACTACAAACTTATCCAAGTACTCCATGAAGACCTTATTCATGAGGTACATAAAGTACGTAGGTGAATTGGTCAATCCAAAAGACATCACGTTGCACTCATAAGATCCATATTGTGTCCTAAAAGCTGTTTTGGGTATGTTCGATGGTCTAATCTTCATTTGAAAGTATCCCGACCACAAATGAATCTTGGAGAAAACACAAGCACCCTTCATCTGATCAAACAAGTCTTCTATGTGTGGCAAGGAGTACTTGTTCTTGTTGGTCAACTTGTGGCTTTGATACCAATTTGTGACACCCAGTTCCGAAAATGAACCAAGTGAACGCATATGTGTGCCCAGGACGTTCAACGCACATACACGAGTGCAATCACAAAAGGATATACAGAAAATTACCACAAAACAAGAATAGTTAGGCACTTTTATTATAGAATTCAGCATACATCAGATACAAGTTCTAATGAATATTAATTACAAGTTTCAGCTAATGCAGCAGAAATTATCTAATAAAGCAAACTAAGCAAGCTAAGAAAATAAGCATAAGGGATAGCGCAACTCCATTCAACACCACAGGCAAGCTGATGGTAGACACGGCTTAGAACTCTGCATTATCATCGTTATACTCCCAATCCTGTCCTGCAACTGTTGGTGGGGGAATTGCAACGGTGAGTACATGTCGTACTCAGCAAGTGTGGAAAGTATGACATGTAGCTAATTCAAATGACAAATATAATAAAGGCTAAGTGCTGAAAAGTATATTAAAACATTTGAAAACCAATATATTACATTTATGTGAAGTAATCACATCATAAACCATGTAATCACCATAACACCAGTCCATATTGCCACACCATCATCCATATTCCAGATTATTACCATCAAACATATCCAATACCGGAATTTAATCCATAACCAGCCATAATCGTTTCCAAACAATAACCTATACCAAACCATCCCAATCCCAGGGTCCCTCTAATCATGTAGGTCATCCAGGTGCTCATAACTAGGAGCACGGCTATCATGATAGTTTTATTAGACTCTGCAAAGTTTGTACCACATTCCCACGTGTTTGTGATTTCATCACCCGTCGACGACTTAATAACCTCCCTTACGCCAATTACACATCCTTTGGTGTATGGCCAAGAGATCACAAAATAGCCTTTACAAAGGGATTAGTAGCCTATTTAGACCCCACTGAGGTTACACTGATGGCGATGCCTCCAACTGAGCACATCTTCAGCCAAGGGCCCCCTCTTGAGCCATTCGGATCCCAGGATAGTCCCACCAATCATCAACAAACCCAATCCGACTACTCCTTCCCTGAGCATCCTTAATGATCCAAATAGCACTAGCAAAGCCCTAATTAATCAGCTACGCCACACCCATACTTGGCCTCGTGGTGGCACTGTAGTCCTAGCTTATTCTCGCATGAACTGATCTTTAGATCTAAAGCAAGCAAACCACCGTAACATCCAACCCATCCACATACCAGGCTTTCTTAGATCACCTGTTACCATATCATAGTAACCAATTCATATTAATCAAATCTCATAAATGCAAAATTAAGTTTAGTGTTATACTTGTCTTCCCATCCCAATTATTTAAGCGAAGCAAACTGGGTAAAAAGTCCATCCCGACACTATACCATAAATTCTAGGCGACAAGTTAACCAACGATGGTAAACTTCCTATCATAGGATTCCCATCAAATTGACACAAGCATGCATTTTTGAAAGCAAAACATTTATTTTAAAATAGGATCAATATGCTTTAAGGACACTTGCCTTTCTCTTAGGATTGGTTTGGGTCAAAGCCTTCAAGCTCTTGGTGCTGGAGATCATCCGCAACACCCTCTAGCGCAAATCCGTCTAATCCACACAATGAACATACAAGACAGGAAACACAATAAAAAACTGCACATATATTACTCAATATGATTAATGCAATTGTGAAGCAAAACTAGTTAATGAGATGCTTTTAATGATCACTAACTAGTTCTAATAGCTTTTAACAAGTTTATACAGGTTTGGAGTTGATTCGGTCTAATTTAGAACTAATTCAACAGAAATTAACTAGGAAAATCGGACAAGTCCGCAAGAGACTGGACTAGTCCGCACTACGCAAGAACAACAGATTAGGGTTTTCTAGATCGACATGAATTTTTGAGATTTGGGGTTGAATTCTCGTAAGGAAAAGAGAATAAAAGGTATACCAGGTGTTTATAACTCCAATGAATCAAGGATCTTGGAGGTAACACTTGGATCTTGACGATCTAGGGTTTATGAAGAACTTGATGGTGGATTGTTGATGAAGAACGCGAAGTTGATGGAGATCTTGATCCTCTTTCGTTTCCTCCTCTTCTTCTTCTTCTAGTTCTTGATCTTCTTCTCCCTCCTTGGTGGCGGCTAATCACGAGCTAGGGTATGGGTGTAGTGTAAAAGTGGGAAATATATATCAAGTCAAGGGGCGGGGTTGTTTATATAGAGGTGGAGGCTAGGGTTAGATGGATTTCGAGTTTGAGATGAGTAGAGGCCGGTTTAGAGTCCCACATGGGCTCTAAAAGAGTTAGGCACAATGTCCCTAGGCTCACATAATGTAAAACCCAAGAAACAAGTCATGAAACAATAGATCAACTCAGAGTCGAGATTTATCAGACAAGTCCGCAAAGGGACCGCACTAGTCCGAAGTTGGACAGAGATATATCGAACAAGTCCAGACCGAATATCGGACAAGACCAAACTTATCCAGAGGGAAAATGGACAAGTCTATCCAAAAATCGGACAAGTCTGACTTTAGTTAAAGGGAAAAATGGACAAGTCCGCTGGAACACCGGACTAGTCCAGACAAGTCCACGGACTTAGTGAAATTTCAAGCAATTTGGGATACCAGACTAGTCCGCTATGAGCCGGACAAGTCCAAAAATGTCCAGAGGGAAAAACAGAATAGTCCACGGAAAAACGGACAAGTCCGTTTGAAGTTAGAGAGAAATCGGACTAGTCCGCACTTCCCATAATTCTTAAGTGTGGTTTGTTTCTATTGATTTTAAACTTGTTCCTTTTTATGTGGATTAATGTTAGACATGTATATGAACTTATGCAATGCATGATGGATGAAAATGAGGGTGTTACAAGGTAAGGCAAGACATGTTCAAAAAGGAGTACATGCATTTTGAGATGCAACCAGGTGAGTCCATCGATGATTAATTTGCTCTCTTTAATAAAATTCTCAGCAACTTGCGTAGTGTCAATTTTAATTTTCAGATGCTCAGAATGGTAGGCAATTACTAAGTACATTAGACATGTCAATTTGGGAGATGAATGTTACATCTATTTGTGAATACACTGTCGTGAGTACACTTACATTATATGTGCTATATTTCAAGTTAAAAACTCATGAGATTGACATACTATCACGTAGGAACCCCAACAGGTCTCTTGCATTTGTTTCACAACATGACATGCCTAGATCTAGTCAATCTTTGTCATGTGGTACACTTGCTTTGTTGTCCTCTCTAAGACTTGAACAGATTGAAGAGTTCCAGTGGAGGAGCTAGCATTTCTCTCTACTTTTTTCTAAGAAGCATTGGAAAATGTGAGATCTAGAAGGAGAGGAAGTGTTGGTTCTCAATGATGCTTCAAATGTGGTAAGATAGGACATTTTCTTACAGATTGCCCTAACCTTTTAGGTCCTATTTCCCTTGATGAAATGCAAACAAGGATGAATCACTTATCTGCAAACTATAAGAAGAAGAAGGGTTTTACAGGTCGCCAATTGGTGAACAGTTTTATCTCCGCACCTCAAGAACTTGGCTCGAATGATGTGGACATCAGAAGTGACGGAGATGAAGAGAATTTTGCAAAGTTGTGCTTCATGATGGGCAACTAAAGATCAAGTATGGAGGAGGCAGAACACAACAGCGATGATGAAGAGGTATGTCCCACTTGCAAAATGTGTGATGTTGTTTCTCGTTCCACTGTTATAGTTAAGAAAAAGGACAAAAAACTTAGGGACAATGCTGCTAAAATTGAATCACTAGAATCTGAAATTAATCGTTTATAATCCATGATTCCTAGTAATGATTCTTGTTCCTCATGTGAGCTTATATATGAACAATTGTCCTCTTTAAGAAGTGCGTACACCCCCACACTTTATAAACTTGAACTTGAAATTGAAAAGAACAAAAAGCTTGCTGCACTTAGTGATAAAAACTTGAAAGATGCTTGCTGTTCAACAATTGATTAGCATTGTTCTAGTTGTGATGATCTGAACAAGAAACTACATGATGCTATGAATGAGATTTCTATATTGAACAATGTTTTATATTCTCATGAAATTAAATATTGTTCTATTGAGAACTAAAAGGAAACACTTCATGTGAAAACTGCCAAGACTTTTCTAAGAAACTTGATGACATGAATATGACACGAGCAATTTTGTAACGGGAATAAGAATCTAAACATGCTGTTGAATTCCTCTAAATCTGTAATGATCAAACTGGTTTATGTTTTGATTCTCATGCTCATTCTAAGGCACATCCACCTAAAATTGTAAAGTCTTTAGGAAGTGGTTTGATCTAAAGAGTTCCTAAACATAAAGAAGTGGTTTTCAAATCTGCCGGGGTGATATCTCATTCAGTTTCTAATAAACATGTTGCTTGCTCATCTAGAAATGAACACAAAGTTAAATTTCATTGTACCTACTGTGGTATAGATGGTCATGTCATAGATTTTTGTTAAAAAATAGCTAAACAACGGAATAAGGAAAGAATCCAAGCTAGATCTCATAACTCTCATGCAAAATTTGTTGCACGTTCTCAATCTAAAGTTAGAAATATGAAACCTGCTCTAATGAGTCAAAAACTTGCAAAGTTTGCTCCCAAACCTACTATTTTTTGTGCTACACTTGTAACACCTCGTAGGTCAATAGCTGGGTACAAAAATCCTCAATCTATGGCTCATATACCTTCTGTTTTATCTTAGATTTCGCGTGTTATTCCTGCTGGAAGTCGCATGACTCAGTGCTAGATTCCTAAATGCCTTTTGACTAACTCCAATATTGAGTCACCGACTTATTGTGCTTCTATGTAGGTTACACGCTTGAGGAAGGAGAACATTTGGATTGTGGATACAGGTTGCTCACGCCAAATTACCGGTAACAAAGATTGGTTCTCCTCCCTGTCCTTTGTGTCACGTGTAGAAAATGTTACTTTTGCCAATAATTCTTAAACTTCTATAATTGCTAAGGGTTCGGTAAGAGTAAATAATCACTACACTTTGAAGGATGTGGCACTTGTTAAAAATTTGAAATACAACTTGCTTTCTGTTTCATAATTGCTACATGAGAATCTGGAAATTATTTTCACTAAAAATTGCTACAAGGTTGTAGATTCAAATAGTAAGCTCATTTTTAACATGTCTCAGTTCGGAAGAATTTTTAAAGATGATTTTGATATGTCATCTTCTAAGAATAGGTGTCTAGTTCCTAATGATTTGAAAGACTTATATTTTTGGCATTGTAGACTTGGTCAGGTAGGCTTTGGTCATCTCACGCGTGTTAGTGCTGTTGATCGCGTACGTGGGCTACCTAAGCTTAAAGGGGACAAAGAAATTGTATGCTATGCTTGTAGACAAGTTAATATGGTTGTAGGTTCACATGCTCTTCTCACAATGACCATGGCAACTGAATCTGGTGTAATACCCTGAATATTTTTGGAAAAAAAATATATATTGGCGGTCAGAAACACATACAGTTGACCAAATTTTGACTTCTTGAAGATTTGATCCGATGTGGCTCTGATACCAATTTTTAGGAGAAGTTGTGTACTTATGCAAGAAGGAAAAGTGATTTCCTATGCCTGAAGACAGTTAAAGACGCATGAGAAGAATTATCCCACCAACGATTTAGAGCTTGTTGCTGTAGTTTTCGCATTGAAAATCTGGAGACATTATTTATATGGGGAGTCATGTGACATTTTCATAGACCATAAGAGTTTGAAGTACATATTCACTCAGAAGGATCTAAACTTGACACAACGAAGATGGTTGGAGTTGATTAAGTACTATGACTTGAATATCCAATACACACCTGGTAAAGCAAATATGGTGGCTGATGCATTAAGCCATAGAGCTACTCCTCCTACTATAAATTCCTTAATAGATGATTTTGAGCGGATGGATATTTCTTATTGCTATGCTGGAGTTGCAGGGGTAGAGACTCAACTAATTATATCGTCATATATCCCAGAACGAGTCTTAGAGGCACAAAAGCAAGATCGATTGTTACTATATTTTAAGAAACGAACTCAAGAAGGAAAGGTAGGAGATTTCACTTTGGACGCCGTTGGGGCTGTTCGGTTTCGTGGTCGCTTATGCGTGCCACAAAGATCTCAAGTTAAAGAATATATTATTAAGGGGCACATCGTGTTCGTTATACCGTACATCCTGGAGAGAATAAGATGTACTATTACTTGAAGAAAATCTATTGGTGGAAGAGAATGAAGGTGGATGTAGCAAAGTATGTTGCTTCATGTGGAGTTTGCCAAAGAGTGAGGGCTGAGCATAAGAGTGTCGCTGGGAAATTACAGTCTCTTGAAGTTCCTGTGTGGCCATGGGAGGATACTGCTATAGATTTTGTTGTTGGATTACCACATTCTCCAAGTGGACGAGATACTATTTGGGTGGTAGTTGATCATCTTGGTAAGGTTGCTCACTTTATTCCTGTTCGGTCAACTAGTTCAGCGAGTGATTTGGTTCCTATTTATATGAGAGAAGTAGTGCGACTTCATGGTGTACCTCGCACCATTGTTTCAGACAGGGATACTAAGTTTGTCTCCAAGTTGTGGTAGAGATTACAATTAACATTGGGCACAACACTAAGGATGAGCACCGCATTTGACCCTCAGACTGATGGACAGTCAGAGCGTACTATTCAAACTCTGGAAGATATGCTCAGATAATGTGTACTATCTTGGCAAGGAAGTTGGGAAGATCACTTACCTCTTGTATAGTTCTCTTATAATAACAACTATCACTCTAGCATTCGATGTGCACCATATGAGGATCTTTATGGAAGGAAGTGTTGGTCGCCCCTTTGTTGGGATGCAGTTGGTGAGAAAACTATTTTGGGTCCAGATTGGGTTCAACAATCGACACAGCGAGTTGCTGAAATTCGAGAACACATGCTTGATCTGGAGGAACCACACGCGAAACGGTGCAAAGACCAGGGCAGCCGACCCCCCTAGTTGGCCGACCTGGTCCTGGCGCCAAAATCGATCAGCTTCCACATGTTGGCTCCTCCCCACTTGAAGAAGTCAGTGGTGACTGATTCGCGTGCTTTTGGCAGCGGTAACCAACCCTTGTCCACCTATAAATAGGACCCCTCAACCCTCACTTCAACACGTACCACTTGTGCATCATTCTATTGTATACACTAGTTCTCTTAGTCCTTAGTGGAGTTAGGCTATAGGGAGGAGAGCCTCTAGTCCCAAGTCCAATTTCCGAAAGGTATGGCACATCTATCTTTTCTTATATTTGTGACTTTATGCATAATAAAGATATTATCTTTAGTCTTTTTCTTTATTCATGTACTTGGATGAAGCATTTCTTGTTTGATTGTGGATTCCGTGTGTGTGGTAGGAATAGTCTTTATAATCATGCCTTAATGTTATTATACTATCATCATAAACACTATAAACCCCCACTACAGTCTAAGAAGTTATGATATGATCATGTTAATATGAATAACTTATGCAATTTATCAACATTGGTTCAACAATGATTTAGTTCATTGCCTGAGAATGGCTTGTGCCGCGGCTGTTAAGGTATTTACTTAATATGCTAGCATGATGCTATGATAGTTATATAGCCTTGAATGTCTCGTAGACTCACGAATTGAAGAGATACGCACTAGGTGGTGACAGTCCTATGTGTCCTTTGTAATCCTCATTGTTCGGCTATGCCATAGGCTCTTGGCGGGATCCCTCCTAGTATTGCTAGGGTAAGCTCGTGCCCGATGTGTTGAACAACTTACCATAAGTATTCACCATTGACATGCTTATTAGTATCTAACATTGGCTATGTATATGTATATTAGAAGCATTGTAGGAGTAACACCTCAACTCTTAGTGTAACTTCCATCAGGACTCATCTACCCTTTAGAATAGATTGCTTAGCTGTGTGTCACACTACCCATATATTATCAACTTACCTCTGTCTTGATAATTGATTAGTATCTCATAGCTTGATCATAAGAGTAGTGTCTACTTTACTCCATTGCCTTCCTTTGGGATAAATACGATACCCTCGGGAATACTTTGGGTGAAATGCTACATGACAGTTTACATGCGCTTGTGGACCTCATCTCTTACTAGAGATGATATGTGATGTTAAGAAACGTCAACAAGCATTACTGGCACAGTTGCCGGGAAAGACAAATGAAGTGAAGGATAGCTATCACTGGTGATTAAGCTATTGGTATTAATAGTTATTACACAGGATTACCCTTGTTTGTTTTCTCCTTTCGTGTAAAAAAAGGGTAGTGTTGGCTAACTCATTTCATGGGAGGGCCAACGAGGATGCAAGTGCTCAACTGCAAGATGATTTAAGGCGTACCTCAACAAAATATCCACTAGACAACACCATTGCCTTTTGTGAAAGAATTTTAGCTTCCAGTAGGATCCAAAGTCATCCATCCCCAAGCTTGGGGAGGCTCCATAAGTTCTTCTTGGTTTCCCTCCACCATGGGGTAAATAGTTGGCTCTTCATCCAACACTCATGTCATGGATTGGCCTCACCAATCCATGACCACATCCACGCTGAAGCTGAAGGAGTCCTATTCTTATTCATCATTCATGATAATTAATATGATCTCCACTCAAGGGGTGGATTGAATAATGCTCTAGTTCCCTTAGCTTTGCATGCACACCACTTAACATGGTGGACATGCAAGTTATGGAACTACACCTCCCATTGAGTAACATGAAGATCAAGCTAATGAAGAAGTGTTTGGATGATGCAAGCCATGGATATTCACATGATTTACGAAAATCCATGTCAACATGGCCCACTTGGGGAATCATTTCCCTAAGATCCATGGGGATTTTTTTCTTCCAAACAAAACTCCAATGGCTATCACCAAGAAGGAGGTCAAGGGTGGAATCAAAATCACCCTTGCAATCAAGGAGGCTATGCGGATTTTGAGGGATCTTAGTTCAACTAGCCTACCTTAAAGTATCTTGTCCATGGTCAAGCAAGAAATCAAGACAACATCCACATGAAGCCCTTGGCCATGGACAAGAAAACAAAAGAGCATTAAAAATCCAAGATATCACACAACCACTTGTTGGGATTCCTACCCTTGACCAAGCCTATGCAAGCTATGGAATGTGACATTGTGGATGAAGCATTTCTTGTTTGATTGTAGAGTTCACATGTCATCATACCCAAGGAAACTTTTGATCCATGATCAAAGTATGGGTTAACTCAAAGCAGTATCAAGATGGTTGAAGTGGCACCCCAAAAAGAAGGACAAGCCTCACCATGCTCATAAGAGAATATCTTAAAGAGAGAGAAGTCGCTGCTACATCAACAAGTCTCCATCAAGGCGACGGAGAGGCTAGGGCCACCATGTGGCCCACATGTTCATCTAAAATTCCAAAGGTGACTCGGCATGTCAATTAATAGAAGTTGTTCACATATTCAACTCCGGGATTGGACAACAAATCATCGCACTAAAATGAAAGGAGGAAAGTCCCACTCATAGAACATAAAAAATTGTGTGAGTTCTTGCCAATAGGTTAATTGGTAGTTATATCATATTTTATTTCCCAATTTAATATTTTAATTCCCCATCAATCTTTGCATTTGCATTTAGCATGTTTGAATTTTCGTGCTTGCATGTTGGAAAGTAAAAATTTCAAACCTTCATAAAACAAAAATTTTGAATTAGGAGATAAACTTATTTGGATATGAACCTTGGGTGTAACCACTTGAATTCATCTTCCTAATTCAACCCAGTATTTCCTTTAATATTCATTGCATTTGCAAGTTGTTTCAAGCTGGGAAAAACAATTCGACAAAGGGTACAACACGCTTTTGAGCTAATGTGACCCGTTTTTGAGTTGTTATGTTTGTTCTTGATTTTAGTGCAGCTAGCACAAAAATTTTAAAGAGGTCGGAAGGCCCCATCAAGTGCATATTTCTCCATCTATCTCATTTTGATTTCATGGTGGAGGAATACTCAAGATTGTAGTCTAATGGAGTAACAAGATAAAGCCCATTCAACTCCAACCTCAACTTGGTAGGAGATATTGAACATGAAGGCTACACCAAAATTCATGGTCGTGAGTTTCTCACGCAACAGCCTCAACCATGACTACACTTCAATTGAGGTACAAGTTCAAATTTTCTGTCATTTGATTTGCATTAGGGTCGAATGATTTCTGCTTAAATTTGTATGGAAGGTTTACACCTTCTCATCATTCAATTCTTATGCACCCTCACGAGAGTAAGTGTTGGCATTACTCTTTTGATTCTTCAAAAAGGAATTTCACCTTACTTAGAAATAAATTTAACAAGCACCTAGAATTTCATAAGCATAGCTAAAATTGAGTTAGACATTTTTTGCCTATATAATGCTTATGATATTAATTAATGGTTGAATTGGTATGTAGCAACCTAGAAATAGTGATGTCCATAATTTTGATTTGAAACTCATTCATGCATGGATCACTAAATTTTAAATTCCTAGGCAAGAAATTAAAAATGTTCAGAAGGATAAAATTGAGAATCCTGTTTGCCATGACCTAAATGATAACTATTTGCTCTTGTAAAAAACTATGATGGTTAGAAATTTTACAAGATAAAGGGATCCATATAATGTATTTATATCACTTACATTTCTATGAGTAGGATATTTAGAAAATGTTTCACTTGATTTATCCATAAAGCCCCACTCCTAGCAATGATTCATACATTGTTCATGAATACAATAGAAATTAGACCCAACGAATCTTTGGTCTTTTTCTTCTCTGTGTGTACAAATGAAGATTTTATTATCTAATCCGAAAATTCATTTCGACAAGTATCGGGAGCTAACCATCCCTCTATATCATACAGAGGAAGTTTGCATGAGTAAAATAACTTTGCAGGCATTCAAAGATCCAATTGTTGGAAACCCTAAGAGGATTCCATTTCAATATCTCTTGTACAAGGAGTAAATTAGGATGGTGGCTACCTATCGGAAATTAGACCGGAAGGTCAACCATAACTATACAAGGCAGGAGATTTTACATGAAAACCCTCCGTGAGCATCCAATGGGCTGCTACGAATACGTGAGAGCATTATGCTCCCAACTATTCAAAGCACTCATTCAAGCTCAAGGGAATTTCCACCATCATTTGGTGTACGTTATTCCTTTGTGGTTGTTGGTATGTTGTACCTTAGCCATGGAATAACGGATCGTACTCAACACATGTTGGGTACATGTCACTCCTTTGTGGCTAAATTGTACCATTACCTTAGCCAAGGAATGACGGATCACACCCAATGCATGAGGGGTACAAGTTATTCCTCTATGGCAAGAAGGTATGATACCCTTGGCCAAAGAATGATGAAACACACTCAACACATGTTGAGTGCAAGTCATGCCTTTGTGCTAAGGCTTAGCACTACCTTAGCCAAGGAATAACAAGGTACATCCAACCTATGGAAACCTTGAAGTGTGGATGAGCGACATTGACAAAACTCTCCTCGACCACACCTATGAAACCCATGGAAGGCAATCCAACATCGACACTCAAGCCTCTATTGCCAAAGCCATGCTGCAACAAGGTTAGGCCTACTACCTCATGGCCTACATCTCTCGTTAGGGTTTCATCCCCTATCGCGGACACTGAACAAGAACAAGCTTGGGTGTAAAAGCCCTAATTTCCATAATGCAAACTTCAGTTAGGACTAAAAAAATTTTGAATGATAAAAAGAAATAAAAACGAAATGAGAAAAACAAATTAATTCAAACTCCAAAAGAGGAAATTAAAAAAAAAATAAACTTAGCTACTGATCAAATGAAGTTAACATGAAGATTTGAGTCGACCTTTGGATTCCAAATATTTCAAATGGCCTCCCGGCAAAATTTCATAATTTTTGAAGCAAGTTTGCTATTTAATTCAATAGCTACGTTGAATTCATCTCAAATTCAAATTAAAGTTTGAATTCAAATGAAACTTTGTCAAATCAACAATCTGAATTCAGAATAAAATTCTCCATAATTAATCTAGCCTTCCCACAAATATCTAGCAAATTTTTGGTCTGAATTAGGTGGTAGAATTGATTGAGTAGGGATGTGGATGAGGGAGAGCAAGTGGGACCCACCTGTCAGTTTAAGAAGTGACTTGTTCTTTCTTCCCAGGCGACACTTCATGGCATGCAAATTGCCACAAAGCTGCTTTCCTACCTGCTCCACTCCAGATGCATACAGCAAGTCCCTGGCCTCTCATCCATCCTCATCTAAACCCTAGAGGTGACACTGTTTGCTCTGCTTTCGTTTTGACCCAAAAACTCAAGTATCCCCGTGTTGTTCATTTTCTAGCCAAAATCAATCAGGTACAATCTGTTTTGATCAGTTTTCTTTGGCTCTACTTCCTCACAAATGTCTTGCGCACATGTATGATCATTTTTCTTGCGCGGTTGAGCCACCCTGAAGCTCCAGAAACTGAAACCATGGTCACCGTCCTCTTTTCTTCTCGGCTGCGCCTCTGCTCCACCATCGACCCGGCGGTACAACTTCATCTCGCCCAACTCCTTGAAGAAAAATGGTTTGCCTATGCACGTACTAGCTGCTGGTAAAATTAGAGCCCATGCCATCACTACATGAATTCGTCAATAGGGTGTCGGCCATATGAGCATCGGTTGCCTACAAAAACCGACACCCATAAACTAAAGGCGTCGGTCAACCGACGCACTTAGCCGACAAAATAGATTTGACACCTTTAACCTTTAAGTAAGTCGGGGCCGACGCATTTAAGAGATATGGGCGTCGGTGTCGGGTAGCCGACCCACTTAGATTTAAATGCGTCGGCCGAAGGAACCAACGGACTTACGTCACTTAAAAGTGTCGGTCCTAACACGACACGTGGCGAGCGCACCGGGCGCGTGTTTGTGCATCGGTTCTGCAGAAACCGACACATTTTATTCTATTTAAGTGTGTCAGTTATAGGAGACTGACGCATATAATGAGCCACGTGGGCAGCCTACAGAGGGCGACTATGGGCGTCGGTTTAGGCAAAACCGACACACATAACATATTTTTTTAAAAAAAAAAAACTGTTTAATTCCCCTCCCTCCTCTGTTGGGGAGCCTCCATTTTATAAACAGAATAGCAATATATACAACACAACAGATATAATTCAACAACATTTCAAACATAGAACCGTACAGAAGTTTTCAAACATTTGAAACACAAGCACAATGAAACACAAGCACAACAGTACGAAAATGAGTAAACGAAATTCAAATGTCGTCGTGGGAGCCTCCACTCGCTCGTCCTACGCTCCCATCTCCTCCATTCGCACAACCGTCGTTGATGTTAAGGAAAGCATTGGCACCTTCGAGTGTTCCATGACGAGATCCCTGCGATAAACAAATAAAAAAGAAACTTAATAACTTAACACGTTAACTTCAACTAATACTTATCAAAGCTCTCTCTCATTTCCTCTCACTCTCCCTATCTCCGTCGCCCTCACTCGCTCTCCCACTCTCTCTGTCTCTTCCCCTCTCCCTCTATCTCTTTTTTCCTAGCTCCCTCTCTATCCATCTTTTCTTTTCTCGCTATCTCTCCCTCTCTCCCTCTATGTATTTCTCTCCCTCTGCATCTATCACTTTGTTTCTCTCTCTATCTACCCCTTTCTCTCTATGTCTTCCTCTCCCTCTCTATCTATCTCTTCCTCTCTCGTTCTCTCATTTCTTGCCTCTTTCACTTCATCTCTCTGCTATGTCTTTACCTTTTCTTCTTAATATTGTGCTAATTAATATGTGATGTTATAATGAAAATATTGTAACAAGTATACAAGTCATGCATACTGCTGCGTCTCCAAATTGTGATGGGTGAGTCTGCACCGGAGGGAAAGACATCGATGTGAAAACTGCTTCAAGTTGTGAGATTATAATTAGAATCATTTTGAAATCAAATAAAGTTGTCAAATGCAAAAATTATAGTTTGCCTGAATTATTTCGGTGTGATCCAGAATCCAACAGTGACCTGAATCCATAAGGTTGTGGAACACACAGTTGACCACTCTCGGAGACCTACAACACAAATAGTTACCATATTACATTATATAACCCAAGTAAATAATATAAGTAGTTTTACCAGTGAGGAGTTGTCAATCTGTAATGCTGGCTGCATTGGTCGAGGCATCATGTCGAGGTAAGGTTGTTGCGGAAGACCAAACTTAGAATTGGAGCTACCTTGACCCATAAACTACATCAAGTAAATTAGTTGTGTATCTTGAGTAGAAACATTTGTAAATCGACATGGGTTAAATAAGAAAATTATCTATTACCTAAGACATATACAAATAATGCACATGTTGCTGCAGCATCTGTGTATATTGTTGTTGTTGTTGCAGAAGCAACTGTGTCTGTTACTGCTGTTGTTGCATATCCTCTTTCGTGCATATCAATTCTTCTCGTAATTCAGCCTCTGTAGAAGATTGAAATCGACTACCATCAACATTGGACGGTCGTCGTCTAGCACAAGCCTCACGCTCTACATAACCGTTGCCCTACCCAAGTCTACAAAAAATACAAGTGTGAGGAATCGACATTCATTAACACACAAATCATCATTATCTTTACACATACCACTCATGCGGTAGACCTCTGCCGGCATCGTACTCCGCAACGACATCCAACAGCTCTCTAAAATAGTCTGAATCAGGTCCATGGTTCTTCTTAAAATACTCAACATACTTTTGTTGTGATACATTTAGTTAACGGATCAATGTAATACAAGATAAATCGAGTCGATGAATAAAAGCAACATAGAATCAACATATATACCAAATTCTTCGTTGATGCCTCGTCACACAATGCCTCTCGACAATTTGGGTCTGGACCTTTGTGCCCCTTAAGATAAACCTCAAAAAATGTAGGAGGCGTACTAGTTTCAGCTGTCTGCAATATCAAAATTCAACAATTTAATCAATACAATTATTTGAAGCAATCTAAGTATGAATGTAAGAATTTATACCATCCTTTGTTCCAACCGAACATAACCATCCAGCCCAAAGAAGTGCTTTCCTGACTTGCTCTTCCTGTCTTTTCGCTGCCTATCAGAAATATTTTTTAACTAAGCTAAACCCCAATACACGCATAACAACTCCCAAGCCTCCATATTTGCACAAATAAAGTCCACATGGCTCTGCTAGTACTCCTCCCTAGTGAGGTGAATTTTGGCTGCTTCTTTGTTTGTCATGGGCTGGAACATCACCGTCTTATAGTAGACGGTCACAGCTTTGATCTGTGCCCTAGAGAAGGAGTCTTTGACACGTCTTTTTGCTGCATTATAAAAAACCGAACAAGCATATGCTTGACTCACACCCTCATCCAAACGAAATCTACCCTGCATACAAGTAACAATTAATGTCAAACAAAATAAGATGTAATGTAATGGAAACAATCAAAACAAACTTACCCAGATGATCTCCCAAACTCTATCCTTACATGTACCCGAATCGTCATACTCTTGAAGTGCATCGTGAACCCAATGATGCGCTGCAATCCTTTGACCATCCACTAAAACCATCCCGGGATAGCAAAAATGGACGGCGTTTCCCAACTCGGTGTTATCAACTCGTCGATGCCCCTTTCCACACCAACCAAGCTCGACCCAGCACCTAGTACCCTTTGGCCTTATAATTGTCCGCTCGTCGAGGCTTTTACTTACACCACATAAAAGGTGCCTCCGCAGTCTGCACATAAAAAGTACATAAAATTAGTTAATTGAAAAGATATAATGAACTTGTTAATTAATCAGATATGTTACCTAAAGGGGCATCGATCTCAGTGTCCTAACTCTTCTAGCTCTGCCCTTCTTGCAATCCTGGCATCGCGCTCGGGATCCTCAGGCTCTTCACCGTCGTCCTCATCATCCCACTCAATGCCACCATCAGAAGAGGTCAACCGCCCAGCGGTATCTGAGCCTCCTCCTGAGCCTCGTCCCGAGCCTCCTCCCGAGCCACCTTCCTGCTCGGACGTCTGCCCGACAGTCTCTGGTTACTCCCTGTACAACTCCTCGTACATCAGGGAGTCCTATCCCACAAGATATCATAAATTCTTCTGCTTCCTTGACTTCATCTTGATAGATAATACCGTAAGCTTCTTGAATCTCTAAATAGTCATCATAACGATGAGGGTGAACTTCAGGGTTAACTGTATACACAACCCACCAATTTTTCAAACTTGGATGAGGATAACTTAAATAGTACACTTGTACCACTTGATTCGCATGTACAACATTGTTGTTATGGGCTGTGTATCGTGACTTGTGTTTGGCCTCCACCATTCCAAAATTATCAACTTGTGTGCCCGATGTTGGATCAAACCATTCACAGTCAGAAATCACAAGTTGAAGTGTTTTTGGACCGCTAAATGTGTACTCTATTATTTTTTAAAAACACTGTTTTATTCTGTCACTTTTCCACTACCCTCTGCGGCAGTTATCATTACTCCACTGTTTGTAGTGGCAGCAAGTGAACGACTTGCTTCTAAACTTGCCGTCCAAAAACGATATTTGTTGATATCGTACGTGCTAAATTCTGGTGTTGTCAATTGACCATGCGACATCTGTCGCAAGTCATCGGAGATGTTGACATCTTTCATAAACTACATAAATTAACAAAGTTAGCATCTTATGATAAACATCCGAACTAATAATGAAAGAAAAAAGGGATAGAAAATTACATGTTCACGGAACCAGTCCACAAAGCTTTTTTCCACCGTTTATGCCATGCCGACGCATCTAATCCAAATGACTTTGTGTACATTTTCGTGAAGATTTCCAATCAACTTGTCAAACATTTCAAAATATGGTAACATATCCACTATGTTGACAAATACGTAAAGCATGGTATAGTTTCTCCCTTGTGCCAAAATATAATGAGAATTAGCAGCCCCAACAACTTTACCCTTCCATTGAAAAATCTTAAGCTCACACATAGATTTCTCTTCTACATTATGATATCATGTGACATATGCATTCACGTTGTTGGCACATGAAAAATATTTGCTAGAGAAGTTAGTAATCTCTTTAGCTGCAAATGCTTCTGCAATACAACCCTCAACTCTTGTCTTGTTGCGCACTGTAGCTCTAAGTTTCCTCAATTCTCTGAATTGGCTATACATCCACCTGAAATGTGCAGGACCTGCTACCAACGCTTCATAAGGTAAATGCACCAGCAAATGTTGCATAACATTCATAAATCCAGGCGGGAACACTTTTTCAATCTTACATACAAGCACAACAATTTCTTGCTCCCACCGCCGCATCGTCTTTTTTGACACTTCTTTAACACAAATATGTCTATAAAAGTAGCTACGTTCAGCAAGCATCTTCCACAAATTAGGTTTGAAATAGCCACGGAACATTACCGGTATAAGTCTCCCCATCATAATGTGGTAATCATGGCTCTTCAACCCATTCACTTTACCAGTGTTTAGATTAACATATTGTTTTATGTTAGCTGCATAGTGGTCTGGAAACTTCAATGTTTTAAACCAACTAAGTATTTGCTTTCTTTCTTCTAGTGTAACAAAGTATGGAGCTTGTGGCCTACTTTCATTTCCGCTTGCATTCGTTATAACCTCAAGTCCAGGATGATCACAAATATCACCTAAGTCTTTCCTCACACTCAAATTATCTTTGGTTTGACCGGTAAAATCAAAACACATGCTTATGATGCTTTTAGCAACATTACCCTCCTCGTGCATCAAATCTATGTTGTGCGGTAAAAGAAACGACTTTGCATATGGTAGCACCCGAAGAAGAGAAATATGAGTCTAGTTGTGTTCTGCACCATACCCTTCGAAACCACCTTCAGCAAAATCTTTTAACTTCGCATGTCGTGCCATTTTTTGTTCGCTTGTCAATCGATGAGGGGGTCCTTCTATAACACTTTTGCCTTTTCGGAATGATCGTGTATCACTCCTAAAAGGGTCATTTGAAGGAAGGAATCATCGATGGCAATAAAAAAGCTGACTTTTCATCCATACTTCAACCTGAAGGCATTGGTGTCAGCCATAGATATGGGGCAACACAATTTTCCATGGACACTCCAACCAGCCCAGATACCATATGCCAACAAATAATGTATAGACCATAGATACGCGACACGTAAAGTAAATTCACATTTTAGATGACTGTCGTATGCCTTTACACCTTGCCATAACTCTTTCATCTCCTCAATCAACGGTTGAATAAACACATTGATTTTCGTACCTGGATGTTTAGGACCATGAATGATGGCCGCGAGGAATATGTATCCTTCTTTCATGCACATGTTCGGAGGGAGATTGTAAGGCATGATAGAAATAGGCCAACACGAGTATGGACTGTTACTTGTGCTGAAAGCAGTGAAACCATCTGTTGACAACCCAATACGAACATTTTTGGATCTTTACCAAACTCCGGATCAAAGCGGTCTAGAGATTGCCATGCCGCGCCATCTGAAGGATGCATCATAATATCTTTGTCATTGCTCTTACGTAACCCTTCTGAATGCCACCTCATCTGCTTCGTTGTTTCTTGAGAAAGAAACACTGTTTAAGCCTGGACGTGATAGGCATGTACCAAAGCTGTTTAACCGGTACCTTTGTACTTATTTCCACTTTATCATCATTCAAAACCTTCACATGTCTAGATGCTTTGCAATGCATACAATGAGTATCATTCTGTTGTTCCTTCCAGAACAACATGCAATTATTCTCGCACGCATCAATTTTCTCATAACTCATGCCCAGACCTTCCAAAATCTTCTTTGAGTGATATATGTCTTTTGGTATCTTATGTTTTGACGGAAGGAGATCATTGATCAACATCAGGATATCATTGTAGCAATTGTTTGCAAAATTGATCTTAGACTTCAACCCCATAAGTCATGTGACCGCCTGCAGAACAGTCACATTGGTGCCCTCATACACTTTTTCATCCGCGGCAACAAGAAGCCTATAAAACATCTTCAACTCCTCTGGTAGTGACTGCTCTTCATACTCTCGACCAACATCTGCCATCATCTCATCCATCTGATCTTCATTCTTGTTTTCGTCTAACTCAATAGCATGATCCATCTCTCCATGCTCACCCCACACTAGATAGTCTGGCATAAATTCATGCTTACAAAGGTGCAACATCATTTCAAGCCTCTCCAAACGTCGACGTTTCTGGCACCTGCTACATGGACACTTCACAAAACGAGCAACACTAGGAATTGCTTCGTTCATGAAAACATTTTTGATTTTTGCCCATTCCAAAGTTTACACACCATCTGAACTCCATCCATCATACATCACATTACGGTCGTCACCCATTTTTCAGCTTATACCTTCAAAGCAAAAGACTCATTATAATTAGTTTATTTTCAAATTATGCGACGGTCTATACAACTAGGAAGATAAGTCCTAAACCCACCCAAGAGTGATCGAGTAGGGCGTGCTTATGACGACACGCGTGGTCTGGATCCAGACGAAATTTTGGCAGCATAACCTCGATGTTCTCCACTGCACGCCCGAAAATGGTGCAGCAGAGAATATCAGGGTTATACCATAGAAATATCATCCAGATCCAGACTCGTGTCTCGTCACAAGGCACCCCCCCCCCCCAAATCCACTCCCAGGCTGTCCAAAAAAAGGAGAATTCCGAACCTTCACGTCTCACATGCCAATAGCATGTGATACGTGCCGATTCGAAATGGGTAATCAGATTCTATAGGTTACGTTGCTCATTTTCATTTTTCAATCATTTATGAGAGAGGTAAGAACAAGCCTGAGGTGGAATGTTGGTCAGAGTTGAAAGTTCTAAATCCAAGTCCACTGTGCTAGTCCTTATTGTCGCCCTACGCATTGGTGCTCATCTTGATGCATACTTCAAAACTACAATCATCTTTCACTGCAGACCTCTAAAGCTACCAAAATTATAAATATGTTTACTATATTACAAACATATAATTAGTCATCGTATCACAAATGCCAAAAAGGAGTAATAACATGCATAATACAAACTTTTAATTCATTTAGATCAAAACTATACAAGCCTTTTTAATTCACATCTAAAAGAAGTAATCGCATGATATGCACTTGAATGTTCAACTAACATTTATTGTATTAAAATTAAATTTATATAGCTTAATTGATATGAAACACATGATATGACATGATAAGAATTACATTCAGTATACCTAACTTAACGGATATGAATCACATTCAACTCTCATCATATGGTATGAATTTGCATAATAATAAAGTATTACATTCACAGGTTAATTAGCAACCATTCAAAAATTACACATATTAATTTGCCAGACACCTACAAATCAACAAACATTTTACCTTGACTTGAACCGGATGAATGGCATCGAGAGGGGTGCTTGCCTACAGGGGGCTCGACGGGGGTGACAATGGGCGGGGCGGACGGGGGCACCGATGGGGCGCCGAGAGGAGGAAGATGGGGGTGCTGATAGGGGCCAGACGGGGGCGCCCACGGGAATGAATGGGGGCACCGACTGGGGTGGACGGGGGCGCCCAGAGGAGCCGGACGGGACGCCTATTGGGGCGGACGGGGGGCGCCAGAGGCTGGCCGGACGGGGGGCGCCGGAAGGGGGCCAAACGGGGGGCACCAGAGGGGGGCTAGACATGGGCGTGCAGGGGGGCCGGACGGGGGGGGGGGGGGGGGGGGGGAGGTGCCGAGTGGGGTGGACGGGGGCACCGAAAGGGAGCCGAGTGGGGGGCCGAACGACGGCGGCGGGCTGGCAGCGCGCGGGCGATGGGCTGGCGGGCGTGCAAACTGTCCAAGGGGCACGCGCGAAGAGAAGTGCCGAAGGGTTAGGTTTTCAAGTGGGGACCGCTTAAGTGTGTCGGTTGTGGCTCGGCCGACGCTCTTACTTGCTGGGATGGTCGAGCCCGCATTAGGAGCGTCGGTTGGTGCTCGGTCGATGCTCTTAGAGACTAGGACGATCGGGCCCGCTATAGAAGCATCGGTTAAACCGACACATTTAATAAAATCGTCGATTTAATCGACGCATATAATATGTGCATCAATTCCTTAAATTGGGCCGAAGCCTTTAATTTATGGGTGTCGGTTTCATAAAACCGACACACTTAGTCCTTTTATATGCATCGGGGCCGACATATCTAGAAAAACTGACACTCTATTCATCGTTTCCTGTAGTGCATGAACCATAGCCTTCGTATTTCCATTTCTTCTAGCGAGCTTCGTGCATGAACTTAGCTAGGTCTCTGATTAAATTTGTTTTCTATGTGCAACAATTCTGCATGGACGTGAGGCTTTATCTTCTACACACCTAGGCGCTTCACCTTGAAGAAGAATCAATGAGTTTCATCGAGTAACCAAGCCGGGCTATGAGTTTCCCCAACCACCAATTTTCACCTCATCGGTTCATCGTCGCCCACCTTGTTCTAAAGCTTTTCTCTCCTTCTTATGTCTAAAATCATGTTCCCCATGGTTCCACGAAGCTTTCTGAAGTTTTCCCGTGCGGAATAATCCACCTTAGGGCCCGGCCGACTTCGCCGGAACCCTATTTTCGCAAGCCGCCGTCGCAACTCCTTTTTCGGCCACCTATCTCTGTCGAGGGCGGCACCACCTAGTTCCTCATAGGTTTTAGGTGGGGGCGGCGAGGGTGGAGTGCCATCGCGCACTGGAACGGGCTGCAGCAAGTGGGCGCTGCCGCGCGTCGCGCCTCAACGTTGTGGGCGCGAGGTTGAAGAAGATTTGGTGGGGCCTGGTCGTCAACCTCTATGGTTTGCGCCCCGGATCTGCTACGGCTAGGCGATCAAATGTGGCTACACCTGTTAACTCCATGGCCCCGTGTGGCTTAAACCCGATTGCCCCATTTTAAACCTGTGGGCCCAGCCATTATTCAAACTTTTCCAATTGGAGTTTAATTCCAGATTTTGCTCCAACTTTGAAAATCGTTATCTCTTAGTATACTTGTCCATAAATTCCCAAAATAATTTTGTGGGAATAAGGAGGATTTGTACTTTCAAGCGCTGCACTTGGATCTGTGTGAAAATCCATAAACTATTCTCAATAATTCAATAACAAAATGCCTTTGGAACTATTTACTGGTGCTCCATTGTTTCAAAAATTCTCAAATTTGTCCACATCATTCCAAATTATTCCCTTGAGTTCCAGTAAAAATTTCAGGTCCATTTGAGTTCATTTAAATATCCGAATTGTGTTTCCAATCTCTATGTACCTAAAAATTCCAAAATCTCCAGAAACATTTCAGCAAATTGTCCAAACTTCTAAATTCAATATCTCACAATAGAATGCTTAGAAAATTATGAAACCAATTTTGTTAAGTCACTCTTGACCTCCTCTAAACAGAACACCGACTTTTGGCCATGTTAAAGTCGCAGATTGCCCAAAAAAATTTGGAAATGGTTTTCATAAATTTAATTTTATACAACAGAAACTTCCATGAACTTATCCCAATTTAGGCTAGCACCTCACCCATAGTGATTAGTGTCCTCTGTAAAATTTACAGAACCAGTGGCCATCTTTTAGTATACTTAATTGTGGTTCTATTCAGATATGTAATAATACCAATATTGATTCACTTGCATTATTCTTTGCATATCGAATAGTTGCCGAGTTCGTGGAGACCACGGAGCCATTCAAAGTCATCAACCCAGAGACTAACTTTAAACCCGTCTCGCAGCCAGGAAAGCCCCGGTTTGCATTTAACAACATTTTAAACTTTGATTTGTATCACACTATATGGGTTAGTATGTATGTGCAGTAAGTCTAAATTTTTTCTTAGACTTTTTCACATGCATGACCAGAGAACCCATGAGGGAAGGGTAGATGGTTAAGTCCTCTATGTGTCCATGCTATGCTTAATGTTATAGTTGCTTTCGTAGAAGTCGAGTAGGTTCAATCTACTCGCGAGTCCAGGAATTGGGTTCACTCGAAATTGATCGAGTGAGAGATTCATCACTTGGTTAAATGTGAGACCAAACATGGAGTGGGAGCAGCAGGACATAGGGGCCTATGAGTTGTAGCTGTGCCTTTGTCGGTCAAGGACCGATGTGTGTGCAGCCCTGTTGAGCAAGTTTGAATGTATCGAAGGCATACTGGATATATGTGACCCAGTAAACCAATGCAACTTGTCCACTTTAGCGTCAAGGCATACTGCACCGCCTTATAGGTGCCGGTTGAGAGCAGCAAGGTTTAAACCTGCCAGCTGGTACATCGTACTCTGTGTGGGGACCTCCTGCTCATAGCGGTGGGACCGCTTTGTTGTGTGGGTAGCGTGTGAAAGGTTGCCACATACAACATGAGTGGAGCATGTCGTCACAGCTCCGAGTATGGGTGTATGTGTCATGCTATTCGGGTATCCCTGTAGGTGTATATCGATTCAAGTCGCCATCCCTCACAGTTATTGAGTACCGCTTGTTCACCGAGTCATGACGTAGTTAATTATTTGGAGCTGAATATTATTGCATCATGCATTATGGAATAATTATGTATTGATACTTGTATGTTTAGATCAGGTTGCTCACTAAATTTCAGATTCATGAAGCGTTAATTTGCTTCTAAAAGCTGAAAGTAAGGACTAACATTTAGGCGAGTCTTTTATTGCATACTGCTGTCCTATCTTACGTATATCCTGCATATAGAGTTCCATGCTTAGTGGAGACGGTTAAGTCTTGCTGAGTCTTCGTGCTTAAAGTTGCTATCTTGAGTTTCTGCTACAGGTGATGATCTTTTGATGAAGGGTTCACCGGTGAGGCGTTGCCCACATCAGGGTACACGGCCGAGTGGGAACCTTGCACGCCGTCGTGATGTGTTCTGTGTGCTGCTAGTGTGATTCTGTTCTAAGGCTGAACGGAATTACTTTTGCATAGCTTAGGCTTGAGTGTCGAGAGCTCTGAACTTATCTTCCGCTGCAGTGTATTTTAATGTATATTATTTGTAAAAGACAAAGTTTGTATAGAACTGCTGTTTTATGTAATATGATGTACCTTTTTTCTGTGTGCTGTTGGGTGTCGCATCGCACGGCACCACCCAATTGCGTTTTCTGGAATGTCGGTACTCCGGTCCCACAACCCAGTATTGGAGCCGCATTGGAAATAGCACCTTAAAATGGATCGTATTATGAGAAAATTCAGGTTTACGGTGAGGAATCGGTATTATCCCACATAAGGACTATTATTAGCATAGTTACTTAAGGTGGCAAAGCTAACCTATGTGTTATTATATTCTATAATGCTGCTTCGACGTCAGGTAAGAGGTAAGGTACGCCACCGCAAGCGGATCAATTGTGGTAAGCTCACCATACGAGAGGTAGCATGTGATGGTTTCCGTGGCTTAGCATAGAAAGTCAATATAAGTCTCTGAATCACTTCATGTTTCTAAGAACATATGACACGTGGTACCCCAACGTGCTTTAAAATTAGTGGGAGCCCCCGTCGGGTGGGACATAACCCGATGCGCCTCCTACTGGTGCAGCATTATACAAAGACGTGGGGCCCCGTCGGGTGGTAGAAAACCCGGTCATGTCCCTCGAGGCGCGGCTTAGCTTGCGGTGGCCCATATAGAAGGATACGGGTCGAATGTTTTTACTTTCATATATACTATTGTGACTACCTGAAATCATCGCTCGTGCAGGCTGTGCCGTACGGCACCAAAATGAGTGTTTTGTAAATTGTGTGTCTTATGCAGCTCCACTGACCCCGTGATCATATTGCGCTTAGAAATTGTTTGCGAGTGAATTTCATTAAGGCCACCGTTGAGACGTATGCCGGAATACTGGCTTAGAATTTTCACTTTTGTGAGGCACGTAGTACAGACATGTATCCCATTCATGCATTAACCACTTCAATGTAAACTGGAACTGAGAATATGTAAATACTTATATTAGCTATCGATCTTATTTTGAACTAAGTTTTCATGATTGGAGTATGTTTTGAAGTCACCAATTCAAAAACAGACTGTTCTGTTTTCTGCCAGAAAAAGATCTTACTTTGAGAAACCATATCTCCCGGAAGAAAACTCTAATGAAGGTGTATCATACATGAATGGAAAGTTTAGGAAGTCCTTTAAAACTGCTATGTTCAACTCAAGAACTGAGTTCACATCTAACCTGTTCAAAATTACAATGTTCCAAAATCTGCCAAACTGGACAGAAACTGGAACCATCTCTGGACTCCTTACTGTTCTGACCATATCTCCCTTTCAACAATCCGAACCGGGCCGTGCAAGACAATTTTAGAATACTTGTAATTTGTATTACAATTTTGTAATATGTGCCTGTTGTAAATTGTGAAGTTTTATATCTGGAAATTGTGGCCCAAATTCAGCATAAACAAAGGAGATGCTGTCAAAATTTCCAGCAAAACTGTCAGGTTTACAATGCCCTATCTTCTCAACCAGAAATTATCTGGAGGCAAACCAATACTTTTTGGAAAGGTCTTGAAGTTTACTTCAACTTTGTAGCTCACCTCAAGATATTTTTCTGCCATTTACTGGGTTAAATTTGTGTACACGTTGGTCAGGTTTAAACAGAAACTTCATCGGTTTGGCATAATTTGGTCTTGTTATGAATCTGGTCATCGATTTCACTTCGAGAAGTGTCATAACGGACTAGTTGTCGATACTCAACCATTAACCAGCGGAATTGAGTGTTTGACCCACTCAAACCTATTTTATTTTTATGACCATGTTTGTGTCATATTGAAGATAAGAAAGTGTATTCGTACGATAACGTGCATAACGTCCCGTCGCGACCAATGATAGTTGAAATGAACTTCGATCCATGGAGTTTATTATTTCGGAACTCGCTATTGTAACATTGGTCCATGGATGATGTATTTTCTGTAAAGTCTATACTTTATCAGTATATGTTACCATTATGCAAGTTTGGTTATTAATACGCACACTATTGTTTTAACCTCGAGTGATCTTACAATATCATATCTCATGTTGGATTCATGGTTGTGACTGCAAAATGGTGCACACCAATAACAGCTCAAGATCGGTGGCGTGAGCCAGGGAGGTGATGACTCCCAGCAGCAGAGAACTCAAGATCAGCAACAACTGACGTTGGCGGATGAGATTGCAGCTATGGTGGGTTCACGCGAAGAGCAGACCAAGCTGCTGTGAACCCTCATGCAGAATACGTCCCATCAGCGGGGGCGTCCAGACGGAGGCAATCATCAGCCTCAATGCACCACCTACTCGGATTTCTTGGCGACTCATCCACTTGTCTTCACGGAGGCCGATGAACCTCTTGAGGTGGACAACTGGCTCCGCACTACTGAGGCAAAGTTTGGGTTGCTCCAATGCACCAAACAGCAGAAGGCGCTTTTGGAGGCTCAGCAGCTTCACAGCTCCGCCGGTGCATGGTGGGCGAATTACATCGCCTCTCTGCCAGCTCATCACGTTGTGATATGGACAGTGTTCCGGGAGGTGTTATGCGCCTATCACATACCTCCCGGGATTATGAAGAAAAAGCTTCAAGAATTTCTTGAACTAAAGCAAGGCGGGAGGAGTGCTCACGAGTACTCCAAGGCTTTCAATCACTTGGCGCAATATGCGCCGGATCATGTGAACACTGAAGAAAAAGAAACGGGACTGCTGCTATCGAGGCTTGAATGCAAAGATGAAGGACAAACTCACTTTGTTCAATCGCGGCACATTCAATGATTTTGTCAATGCAGCGACTGTACAAGAGGATGCAACAAGTGAGTTGGTTACTGAGAAGAAGAGGAGTGCTCCGCAGGGCAGCAGTGGTGGAGCTCCAAAAAAATACCGAATGGTGTACCGATCACCATCTGGTCAAAGGTGGCAGCCACCGGCACGACTGCCGATGTTCCGTGGCCGCCCGTTCAATGCACCAAGTTTCCGACCACCCCTGCCACAGCAGCAACAGCAGCAGCAACAGAGGATGATACCTCGTGCACCCCCACAGCAGCAGCATGCACCGGGTTTCCGTCCTCCAGTGTATGGTGGTCCGACCCAATATACGTGCTACAATTGTGGGCGTGTCAGGCATCTTTCCTACAACTGTCCGCACAGTAGGATCGAAGAGCACGTGTAAAGCTGCTAGAGGGGGGTGAATGGTAGATTAAAACTTTTCAGCGGAAGCAACAAAAAAACCCTCGGACGAAAAATGATCTGTTAAAAAAATCTTGTGTGTGACTAATCTAAGAGTGATCAATTGTAATTAAACAAGTATATATTGTGGAGAATCAAGTCACGAATACGTCTCAACAAGAATCACTAAAATCTGTCAAGAGAAACTAAAGTTACGATCGATAGATCAAACAAAGGTTAATCTGTTCCACCCGAGAAAAAAAATAGTTCTGGAACACTGCAAAGAAACTCGTCTAGATCAGAAACCGCAAATCCAATGACCATGAAATTATCACAAATGATAGAAAATCAAGTTGTGAAGACAACCCAAAAATAATCACACCAATAGTATCTGTAAAACTCGAGTTATGATGAAACCACCGAAGAAAGGTAGTGCTGTGCAGAAACTCGACGAGAAAGACTTGATGAAAACAAGTCGGACGAACGAGGCACAAACGTTCCTTCAAACTACGAATTTTATTGATCGAAACACAAGAGAAACAGCCCCAAAGTCGTGCCCCACGAGCTCTGGCCTTCTTTTCTTATATATCTAGACCTTAGGCCAACCTAAACCTAACTAGGACACTAATCCTACTCAATTTATGAATCGAAACTTTCCATAACTGCTCAAAACTCTTCTATACGCAGATACAAGCAATCTTAAGTCTTCCAAACACCTTAGGAACGCATCCCACATTCCAAAAATAACTCAAATTCGTGACCCACACAAAATCCTATCATAACCAACTCAAAACATTCCATATTTGAGTCAAACACGACTCAGCTGCAGCCCGAGTCCATAACCTAGTCGGTTGGACATTTTCGACCAATTCTTTATGTCCACATCTCTTCATCATGCCTCGGAACCGTGTAGCCACGTCCATGCACTCCTTGCACACGTGAAAACATTTTCCAACTACGACCATGATACCTTCATATGCATTGTTCTTAATTCAAACATGTTGTGCAACCTCCCTATCAACTCAACCACAATTCCTCCCGAACTTGGTTTTGGAACCTCATCTTCTCCCTAAGAATAGTTCAATGGGTCCCGTTACCAGCCATGTCTTGAACTGAAGCAACACCTGCACATGAATAAACAACCAATACTTCCGAGCACAAGTCCTCGACTTAACTCTCGTTATTTCCGATAACCACAACACCTGACGTGAGAACCTCACATAAGTTTGTTGCAAACCTTAGCAAAAAGACATCAACCATAACCACCAAAACACAATAAGAACATAGTAAAATAAAGCTAAGCAAACTTTTCATAATCCAAAAAAGCAAGTTCAAAACATTGCAAATCAAAAGCAGAACCACTGCGATCAAGCTCCAAAACATGCCAAAGCTAACTGGACCTTGAACCAATGCTTACCAAAACTAACAGGATCTAGCGGCGGAACATACCAAAGCTAGCAGGATCTAGCGCCGGAGCTTACCAAAGCTAGTCGGACCTAGACAAAGAAGTCGGAGCTATCATCGGACCTTGCTGGAGCTCAGACCTAGAGTCAAACCTTGTTAAAAAGGTGTTTTGGTAGTGTTCAAAACTTTTATTGTCAAAGCCAATGTATTCAGCACACATAGGTCTCACGATCTCCCCCTTGATGAGTGCATTGGCAACACCACTTAAAATCCGAACATTGGCTTAAAAAGTTTTTAAAACAATTGCTCCACGCTTGTTGAAAATTAGTTGAGATAGAAATAAATTTCTCCCCCTTGCATACTTCCCCCCCCCCTTTAACAATGTATTCATCATGGTACAAAGGAGATTTTAATTTGTTATGAGCACATTAAAACATATACATATAAGACAAAGCTCATCTAAGTCATACTATCAAGTAACTTACACTATCACAACAATGAGATATATAAAGTAGTCTAAGCCATGCTAGAGATCAAATGTAATTTTCAATTTAAGCAAGTCATGATCTCATAGACTTAACTATTTCAAAACCTGAAAGCATGACATTTGTTGCTACATTTTATTATTTTCCAAAGGACAAATTTAGATGATATGATATTTGCAAGAGATTATATGTGCATCTGCCTTATTCTAACCAACCAAGCCAAACCTATGTCATTTTACAATCAGAAGCTTAAAGACATGGTTTTAGTCATACACAACTTCTTCCAAGTTCATATCTATGTCCAATAATAAGCCATCTCAAAAGAAGAACTGTGATGCATGCATATTCTCTTGATCTTTTCTCATTTTATCATTTGAACATAAAAACTCAATGTGTGAGTTGCTTACTTGATTAATACTTTTAAAAGCACTTGTGAGCATGCAACAAGTTCAAAACAGAAAGAAAGTTCGATCATGACTAGATTTAGTGTAAGTAATTATTCCAATTACTAGTTGTCGGTACCCTAAAAACCATACACCCCCTGAGGTTACAAAGATCTCAAGGGAAGGACGTCTACTCAAATTGAAGACCCTCGGAGGCCCACTTGTCAGACATAATCGGACCTGCTTCTCCAACATGGTTAACCCCTAGTTGCCACGTGTACTGCCAGACCGGAGCTACTACCCCCAAGGGTGAAGCTCCGGGCTAGATACCGAAACGGCACCTCCAGACTTAACCCTTGACCGAGAGAAGCTCCGGACCTGACACGTGCCAGGCCACCCGGAGCTTCCCGCTTCCCACAAGCAAGCTCCGGAGCTGCCACGTGTCCAAACGTCGGAGCTGGCCTCCTCAAACCTCCGGAAGACATTGTAACGACTCCGGATTTTCAAAGGATAGCCGCGGACTTCAAGACCCGATTAATTGTCATTAATTCCATGTTAATGACACTTAATCGGACAATCTTAACACCTGTAATGGCACTGTCGGAGCCCGTTACAGGGTTATTAACAACAATTAATCGTGTATCAATACTAGTAACCGCCGGGGCCACATGTCGGGCCAGGTTAACTTGTAACGGTTTGTCCTTGTACTATAAAAGGACAGACCGACGATACACGGAAGGGGGCTCTGGAACGCTCTCAGGCACACACGCACTGACGTGAGCTTTGATACATAAACTAATACAGCACCACACACCCGTGGAGTAGGGTATTACGCTCAGGCGGCCCGAACCACGTAAACCACAGTGTCTCTCGTGTCCAATCGTGATTCACCTTCTTGAGTCTCCGCTCGCCCACACCGAACTACAAACTCCTTCAACACTTTAGTAGTGTCAGGAGATCTGCCGACTCCAACAGTCGACAGTTGGCGCGCCAGGTAGGGGCGCCTGAGATTTTCAAGAATGGTGAATTCTGCGGCTGGATCATCCAACGGGCAACCTGCTGAGACTGTTGGGGGCAATCCCTCCAACATGCAACCACCAGCAGGAGCCTCAGCACCAGCAGGAGTCACACTCCCACCACCACCATCTTCTCCGGCAAGACGTGCCGGGCAACATGATGGTGCGCCGGCGTCACATACTGCACCGGCAAGTCATGACAACCCAGAACACGCGCTCCATGCAGCGCGTGCTCTTCTCCAGCGACCACCACCTCCGGATGCATCTCAAGATGCCATGGAGCAATGGAGGGCTGATGTTGAGCATTTGGTCGCAGCAGCGGCCGAACGCCTCAACAACCAGGGTCCTCCACCTTCAGGGCGAGCCCCGTCGCAGCGACGGACGTTGTCTGGAAGACTTAGTCCGCATGTCTCCAACAACCGAAGACGAGCTGCGTTACAGCAAGTGACGTCGTTGCCCTCTGGGGCACGACGCACCCATACGGTATCTCGGCTTTCGACACACGACCTCCGGGCGGAGCTTGATCGCCGATACCGCCAACAGGATGGCCGTGTCCATATCAAGCGAGCTCGAGAAAGACGGGATGCTCAAGACCTTTCTACTCTTGAAGGAGTAGGAGGAGGTTGTTCCGCCCTAGCCATGCACCTGCGCATGGTTAGATGGCCACAGAAGTTCCGGCCACACTTGCCGGAAAAATTCGACGGGACTGTCAACCCCGTAGAATTTCTGCAGATATACTCCACCGCAATCTTAGCAGCTGGAGGAAACGAGGCCGTAATGGCCAACTACTTTCCAGTGGCCTTAACTGGGACCGCCAGGTCCTGGTTTATGAGCCTTCCACCCAACTCTATCGACAGTTGGGAGGAGCTGTGCCGTCAGTTCACTGCCAACTTCGGGAGTTCATACACCCGATCGGGCACTGAACTAGACCTTTTTGCGGTCGTGCAAAAAGGGGGAGAATCTTTGCGGTCATTCATCCAGAGGTTCTCTCAGGTACGCAACACAATCCCTTCTATCTCAAGCGCTTCTGTCATTATGGCATTCAGACAGGGTGTACGATACAAGAAGATGTTGGAGAAGCTGGCGATCAAAGAGATCACCAGCGTCACGGAGCTCTTCAGCTTGGCAGACAAATGTGCCAGAGCTGCGGAGGGCCGTGAAATGCACTCCAAACCAGCCTTGGAGGATCACAAAAAATCCTCCAAAGAAGAAGCCGCTACCTCCGGGAGTGGCAAGAAGAAAAAGAAGACCAACGGCAGGAAGAAGCCGTCTGCCGGCACATCCAACGTTGCAGCCACTGCAACTCCTGGTGGCCGGGGGCCACGCCCCGAGAAGCGACCTCGACCGTCTTCCGAAGACGGTGGCAAATCCAAAATGTGGTGCCCCATTCACAAAACAGGCAGCCACAGGCTGGAAGACTGCCGAGAGGTCCAAAACCTTGCCGAGCGCTACAACAAGCGCCAGGAAGGGTCTCCTTTCCGACAGAGGGAGGGAAAACAGAAGGTTGACGAAGCTACGGCTGAAGAGGAGTTAGGGTTTCAGGACCCCAAAAAGGTCCTGAAAGCCGTCTACACCTCCGTCGATGATGACTCCGACGTCTCTGACAACGAGCGTCGGAAAACCATGAACACCATCTTTGGTGGATCATGGGACATCACTTCTCGTCGTGTCATCAAGACTATGCGGCGGGATATGGCTGCTGTAGCTCCTACAGCTAGACCGGAGCCACATCGAAAGTGGATGGACACACCCATCACTTTTGATGCTTCGGACTGTCCTCAAAGCATGGTCGGAGCTGTCCAATTACCCTTGATGGTATCTCCCACTATCAACAACATCCAGCTCCATCATGTTATGGTGGATGGAGGTTCGGGGCTGAACCTTATAAGCTTTGAAGCTTTTACCAGACTTCAGCTTCGACCTTCAGATCTTCAGCCCTCTCGACCATTCTCCGGAGTAGGTCCGGGGGCCATTACCCCACTCGGAGCTATAATTCTCCCCGTCACCTTCGGGACACGGGAGAAGTACCGCACCGAGAAGTTGGTCTTCGACGTCGCTCAGATCAACTTACCATTCAACGCCATCTTGGGTAGACCTGCCCTATACAAATTTATGGCAGCTGCTCATTATGGATACATGGTGTTGAAGATGCCAACACCAGCAGGCGTTCTCCGGATTCGTGGAGATCGCACCGCCGGAGTAACTGCTCTGGAGGAGCTCCATGCACTCACCACTGCGCAAGAGGAGGACTCCAGACAGGGGCAAGCTCCAAAACCTCCGAGCATTCGGCAACGAGGCTCAACCTCTGCTCCCCGTGTGCAGCCAAGCGGCGACACCGACATCCCCGTCAAAGTCGTCCAAATTGTTTCCCATGTCACTCAAACCACCCGCATATCGGGTGGGTTGAATGACAAATAGGAACTCGTGCTCATCACTTTCCTCCGGGCTAACGTTGACGTATTTGCTTGGCAACCGTCACAAATGCCTGGGATCCCCAGGGAAGTGATTGAGCACAATCTGAAGATTTACCCCGATGCTCGACCTGTGCATCAGAAACCTCGGAAGCAATCTGTAGAGCGACAGAACTTCATCCGACAAGAAGTGAAGAAGTTGCTCGAAGCCGGATTTATCCGAGAAGTCTTCCATCCAAAATGGCTGGCGAACCCAGTCGTTGTGCCCAAGGCCGGCGGAAAACTTCGGATGTGCATCGACTACACCACACTGAATAAGGCATGTCCAAAAGATCCATTCCCACTACCTAGAATAGATCAGATAGTGGATTCCACCTCCAGGTGCGAGTTACTGTGTTTTCTAGACGCATATTCTGGATATCATCAAATCAGGATGTCTAGGGAGGATGAAGAGCATACTTCATTCATCACAGTGGATGGATTGTATTGTTACACAGCCATGCCATTTGGTCTCAAGAATGCAGCTTCAACTTTTGTACGAGCTATGTACAAAACTTTCGAAGAACTCATCAGAGACATAGTGGAAGTGTACGTCGATGACATCGTGGTCAAAGTCAAGAACAAGGAGTCCCTCTTGGACACCTTGCAGGCTGTCTTCGACAAGCTGCGGGCCACCCGCACGAAGCTAAACCCAGACAAGTGCGTCTTCGGGGTTAGTTCCGGAAAGCTTCTTGGTTTCCTGGTAAGTCACCGGGGCATAGAGGCTAATCCGGCGAAGATAAAAGCCATTGAAGACATGCGGCCACCAACCCGCATCAAAGACGTCCAAAAATTAACTGGATGTCTAGCAGCCCTCAGCCGGTTCATTTCAAGACTGGTGGAAAGGGCACTTCCCTTCTTCAAGTTACTGAGGAAGTCCGGACCATTCCAATGGTCAGAAGAAGCAGAGAAGGCATTCCAGGAGCTGAAACAGTTCCTCACCACCCTACCAGTCCTGGTAGCTCCGAACCCTGGTGAGCCTGTGTTGCTTTACATTTCAGCTACTAACGAAGTTGTCAGTATGTTTCTGGTTGCGGAGAGACCGGAACTACCCAATACTCAGGAATCCAGACCCCTTCGGGAGGGTCCGGAGGATCCTAAAAGCAGGTCTGGGTCCCAGCTCCCAAACTCAAACCCACAAGAAGCCACTTCAGAGGACCTGGACCCATCTAAGAGGGTCCAGGTCATTTCTGAAGAAGCTTCGGGTTCCTCCACCCAGAACCCGGAGGTCCCCGAAGAGAGTCTGGACCCCTCCGAGAGGGTCCGGATCAATGAAGAGGAAGCTCCGGACCCCTCCGAGAGGGTCCGGACCATTCAACGCCCGGTATACTTCATCAGTGAAGTGTTACATGATGCCAAGACTCGATACCTAGAGGTGCATAAACTGCTTTATGCAGTTCTTATTGCCTCAAGGAAGCTTCGACACTATTTCCAAGCTCACAAAGTCTCGGTGGTGACCTCATATCCACTTCGAGCGATCCTGCATAATCCCAATTCAACTGGGAATATTGCAAAGTGGGCAGCGGAATTGGCTGAATTCGATCTTGAATTCATTCCGAGACAAGCAATCAAGAGTCAAGCGTTGGCAGATTTCGTGGCAGAATGGACTCCCTCTCCATTAAACCCTGGGGGCCCCAGCGAGTAGAAGACGGAACCTCAAGTTCCAACCTTCACTAAGCCTCACTGGACCCTTTACTTCGACGGCTCCATGCAGAAGCAGGGAGCCGAAGCTGGAATCCTTCTCCTCGCACCAACTGGGGAGAAGGTGAAATACATGGTACACCTTGACTTCAAGGCAACCAACAACATGGCAGAGTATGAAGCACTCATCTATGGATTAAAGGTGGCACTATCATACGGTGTCAAGCAATTGCTGGTCAAAGGAGATTCACAACTCGTCATCAAGCAGGTGAAGGGTGAATGCTCCTGCAATAATCTCCAGCTGGCTGCTTACCTCCTTGAAGTCCAGAGGCTTCAGAAGGACTTCGAAGTCCTAGACCTTCACCATGTTCAGCGTGCTCACAATGCTGAAGCTGACGAACTCTCAACCAAGGCGTCAACTGGAGCTCCGGCTCCTGATGGAACCTTTGTCCGAAGGTTGTCAAAACCCACAGTTCAGCCTGCCGAACTGAACGAAGGGGGCGAGATCAGCATCCCGAAGCTGACGGTCCCGATGGCCCTGTTACCATGGCAGCCATCAAGGGTTGTAGGTGCTGCCGGAAGCTCCGAGCAACCCAGCACGCAAGACTCAAATGCTCAAGTCAGTTCCGATGCATGGATCTCGGAGATCCGGAGCAACTTGAAAGACAACATCCTTCCTGACGATGATGTATCCGCTGATCGGGTAGTCAGATTGGCTAAAAGATACACGTTGGTAGAAGGGGATCTCTACCGGCGCGGTGCCAACGGCATCCTAATGCGGTGCATCACAAGGGAAGAAGGCTGTGAGCTCCTCGCAGAAATCCATGGAGGCGAGTGTGGGAACCACACATCTTCCCGCACGCTGGTCGGAAAAGCCTTTCGGCACGGCTTCTACTGGCCTATAGCGCTCCAGGATGCCACTGAGCTGGTGAAGAAATGCAAAGCATGCCAATTTCATGCAAAGCAAATTCATACACCTGCTCAGTCCTTACAAATGATACCTACCACATGGCCTTTCGCTGTGTGGGGGATGGACATCTTGGGACCCTTCCCTAGAGCCGTCGGAGGTTACAAGTTCCTGTACGTCGCCATCGACAAGTTCACCAAGTGGCCGGAAGCAACTCCTGTTGTGACGATCAACAAACAATCTGCAATCAATTTTCTACAATCCATCGTGAGTAGATTCGGAGTCCCAAATAAGATCATCACTGATAATGGGACTCAATTCACAAGCTCCGCATTTCAAGGATATTGCAAAGACCTCGGCATACAAGTTTGCTACGCTTCCGTAGCTCATCCTGCCAGCAATGGACAAGCCGAGAGAGCAAATGCAGAGATCCTTAAAGGACTCAAAACACGCACTTATGAGCGCTTGAAAAAGCACGGAGCCAATTGGATCGAAGAGCTTCCGCCCACTCTATGGGCCAACAGGACTTCTCCAAGTCGGGCAACCGGAGAAACACCCTTCTTTCTGGTGTACGGAGCTGAAGCGATCCTTCCTCCGGAAATCACCTTGGGTTCCCTCCGAGTCCGGACCTTCGACGAAGCCGCGCAGGACCAGCTCCAGCGCGAAGACCTAGACCTCCTCGAGGAGGGAAGGTGCCAAGCAGCTGTTCGGAATGCCCGATACCGCCAAGCTCTACGGCGCTATCACCAGCGGCATGTACACAACCGACAGCTCGAGGAAGGCGATCTGGTGCTACGGAGAATACTATCCAGAGAAGGGCAAAACAAACTCTCCCCCAGCTGGGAAGGGCCCTTTCGAGTGATCAAAGTATCCCGTCCCGGAAGCGTTCGCTTGGCTACCGAGGATGGGACACCTCTCCCAAATCCTTGGAACATCGAGCACCTCCGTAAGTTCTACACTTAATTCCACGGAGGTGAGTCTTAAGTAACTTGAAATGTATGTTATAGAGTCATTGTACAGAGTCGGGTAGTTCCTCCAGGAGAGCAGCCGTACCTTTCCCGAAAGGTTTGAAAAGCTCATGCAACACTTGGTGCAGTCTCCGGACTAAAAGTGTGGCTAACTACCCTGGGTCAAACGAGAAACCAAACACACTTAGCCTGGTTTCGTACCCTAAGAGTGTACTTGTTTCCCCTGTACCCCGGACCTATAATGAAAGACATCTTCATGTGAAATAGACTCCACGTGCATTCATTTTTGCATAGGCTCGACATTTTTATTTTTCTCTTTCTTGTCTATAACAGAAACGTGCAATTCTTAAGAAGTTCTAGTTTGACCGGTTTACATACGATTCGAGTTGAATTGTCAGATTTTTTGGATTTAAATATCGTTTGTGGCCAACTCGCCTGAAAGCCGCCAAGCCATTCTAGGGCCGGAGTGCGCTATCGACTTAGCCTGGTCAAGCACCCTAAGTACGCCACTCTACCTACATCCTGGCAGGCCAAAGTAAGGTGGGTCCATGGACAATTGGATCTAAAAGAAAAGACAATTCAACCAGTCGTATTAAAAATCGTGTTCAACTTGAAATTTTCTTGAGAACCGTAAGCCGCGACGAAGTTATAGACAAGGAACGAATTTTACTATTTTTCTTGGCTTAAGTGTGCAGGAAAAATGAACCCTACGTTGATGGAGAAAAACCGGAGCTAACCAAGCTCCGACTCCCACCAGGGCGTCAACCGTCGGCGTTGACTAAAAGATGGTGAGAAGACCCCGTCACTGGAGTCTGTTGCCAACAAACCAAGTGTGGCAAAGGTCATTGCCGGAGCTGCTAAGCTCCGACACCTTGAAGTATTAACTACCGACGCTCAACGTGTTGATAGAGGCTATTGCCGGAGCTAATAAGCTCCAGCGATGGACAGTGCCGGAGCTTCTAAGCTCCGACAACTTCAGGGGACCTTCACTATCAAAAACTTTGGACCTAAATTCCACAAGTTCGAAGCAAATTCGTCTTCAACAAAACTGAACATCCTTTTGGTACATGTCCACAATCAAATTGTGCACATCTACCAGGGGGCCAAGTGAAGATAAAGATGTTGAAGACAAAAAAAAAAATGAAATTCACAAAAAATTGGGGATTTCATTTCATCTGAAGACCGGAGATTACATTTGGAGACAAGGGATTAAAAAATTGAGGAAGAAGAGAAGATACAAGTAAAGGCTAAAAGGGATGGTCCTAGACCCTATGGAAGAACTTGGCGACTTTTTGGGCGACCTCCGACACGCGGGCTCGGGTAGCTTCGCCTTCTCCTTCGACGGGGCCTTCAAGCACCGGGTCCAAAGGAAATCGAGGGTTCCGGCTGGTGTAGCACGTCAACACATATTCTGTGACGTTCCTACCCAGAGATTGCCCCTCGACCTCTAGCTGGTCCGCGATGTCGTCGCCCACCTTGGAGAGCTTGCTGCCTGCGGCGCTCAACGCTTGCAACGCAAGGTCCGGCTCCGGCTCCGGATCATCCGGGTGCACGGGGCTGAAACTCATCGGCGTCAGCGCGTCGTCGGCCTTGCCCAGGAACTCCCAAATCTGCAGGGAGTCCGCCTTCCTCAAGTTCTTCATCTCTTCCAAGGATCTCCGGGCCACCGTCAGCTCCGAATTCTCGCGGGTGAGGTGCTCAACTTCTTTGGCGTTTTGTTGGATCTTCGCAGCAACCCGCTTCTCAAGTCTTCCGAGCTCCTCCTCCCGGAGGTGGATCTTGTTCCGGCGGTCGACCAGGTCCTTCTCCCTAGCCTCCACTTTCTTCTCCCGGGCGACAAGGGCACACTCGTATTCGTAGAGTTCCAGCCCTCGCACCCAGGCCTTCTCCTCTTCCTCGAGGCAGCGCTCTTCCAATTTCTTAGTGCGCTCCTCGAGGCCCTTGTCCGCCAGAGCTGTTTTCTCGGCGAGCTCTTCTTCCCGTCGCAAGACGTCATCCCGTAGCTCTAGGAGTTTTTGCTCCTCGTCCTCGAGCCGTCTTTCCCTCCCTTCAAGTGCCTCTCGGCGCTTGATGAGTGCGGTGCTGATGGCCTCGAGCTGATCAAACCGAGCATTGGCCGCGTCGTTAGCAGCCTTAGCTCGGTCGTGGAACTCCCGGGATTGAGCATCGAGGGAGTGAGTCATGCTCTCCCTCTCGTCCAGCAGCTTACCCCAGAGCTCCAGGCGGATCTTCTCCCGCTTGATCCACTCCATGTCATCCGCAAGCCTCGACTGTGCCAGCTTAGTCTCGAAGTGGAGCCGATTACGCCGCCGCCTAAGGGTTTGGCGCTCCTCTTCAAGAGCCTTGTTGTCGTGGAAGAAGGCCAGTTGGACCTGACGTAGACTGGAGCAGGCGTTGTCAATGGACATCGACAGCGAGATGGGCTCCGGACCTTATGGGATCTCTTCCGCTGGTTCCAGCGGGTCTTCACGTACAAAAATTGGGTCCCACTCTACGAGAGTGGAACCCTGAGCTTCCAAAGCGCTAGGGCCTTCCTCCGGGATGACTTCAGTCGCCATCGAAGAAGGTCCCGCCGCCAAGTCTTCATTTGCCCCCTCAGGCTGGGGGCCGGCGACTTCGTTCAGGCAATCTGGCTCTGCCACAGGTACCATCGACGTCGTCGCCTCCGAAGCAGGAGCCGCTACTGGCTCCGGCCAGGACACCTCTTCTGAGGGAGGCTCAAGCTCCCTCGCCTCTTCAGCCGCCGGCTCTGCGGCCGGCGCTCCAACAATCACCGGCTCTGCGGCCGGTGCTTCGGAAGTAACCGGCTCAACTGCCGGAACTACTTCGACTTCCGGCTCGCATGTCGGGGCTTCAGCCACCTCCGGCTCAATCGCCGGAGCTTCAACACTTTCCGGCTCCGAAGCCGGGACTGCTACTTCCTCCGACTCAACAGCCGGAGCTTCTACTACAGCAGCACCAGGACTCGGAGCTTCCACTTCCGGGACGGGTGCCGCTGGCGCATCTTCATTCCCGTGGTCCGGCGCTACCACGGGAACTTCCGGAGACGAGTCGAGGTCCATGACCACGACAGCCGGCGCCGGAGCTGTCGCAACCTCCGCTTGGGGCGGCACCGGGACTGGAGCAGAAGCCCTCGCAGCCTCAGACACTGTGGCTGAGGGTGGAGCTTCACTCCCCTTCTTGGGAACGCTGCAGATGAAGAACAAAGAAATTGAGCAAAGAGATGCTACAATTAAAAAGTTAATCGAGGTAAAAAAGAAAAATTACCTTGGGAGGCTCCCGCACCAGCTTGCGCGGAACCTCTTTCCCAGACGATCCGGGCTGGCCACGGTCGGCGTAGGAGCTCCGGGAGGACTCCCAGGACTTGGCACAGCCGCGGGCGTTTCCCGGGTCGGAGCTCTCCTTGATCGGGAGGAACTCCTGGACCTGGAGGCCCTCACCGCTCCAAATGCCGGAGTCGTGCGCCCGGAGCTAGCACCACAGGAGGGATCCACCACGGGGACAGTCGCACTCCGGGAGGATCCCACCGCCGGAACAGTAACATTCCGGAAGGACCCCACCGCGGGGACAGTCGCCACGGCGGCGGAGGATCTTCCTTCCTGAGGAGGGGGAACCAGGGGGGAAGTGGCAGGCCCGATGGACCTTCCGTCAGCATGTCGCAGCTTCCTCTTCCGGCTCTCCGGCTCCTCCGCCAGCTCCTTGCCGTTGCCGATGACCTCTGCTCTTGGCTGTGGGACAGGGGCGGAGCCATCTTCGGACAACCCGGGGATCGCCAACCGGGTGGTTGATCTTCTCTCGACGACACCAAGGTCGTCAAGCGCGGGCATTGTCCGGCGGAGCTCCCTGCTGAACTCAACTTCCACGTTCAGAGGGAGGAAGACCGGCGGCGGAGTCAAGTAATCTCCGTCAACGTCGATGCCGTGCTGGAATTTCTTGAGGTGAAACTCCAAGGTCTTCCCCACCATGCTGGACTTCAACCCGGTCTCAACCCGGTCCTCGTCCATCACGCTGTTGAGGGCCCAGGCGAGCTTCTCCCTCCTCTTTAGCGGCGCCCACCTGTTGGACAGGAAGTTGCAGAACACCGCCTGGGGAGTCAATCCTCCCTCCACACATTGGCGGATCCTGGTCAGGACAGGGTCGAAAGCTTCCGCCAGCACCGGAACTTCCCTCCATACCGACGTGTCAATGCCGGGCAGACCGTCTGGCAACTCCAACCGCTCATGCTCCTCCACCCGGACGACTATCCAATCTTTCTTCCAGTCATCCCACTTCCCGGAAGGGAATGACCGGAGGTACTTGAATGGGCACTTCTTGCGCTTCACGAAGTAGTAGAAGCCAAGATACTCATCGCTTCGGCCGGTGGTTTGGACGGTGAAGAAGGTTTGGAAGAGCTCGATGCAGGGAGGGATGCCCACCCACATCTCGTAGAAGTGGACAAAGATGGACACAAGGAGAATGGAGTGAGGGCCAAGGTGGTACAGCTGCAGACCATAGAAGTCCAGCAGCATCAAGAAGAAAGAAGAAAACGGTGGGATCAGCCCCACCATGGCGTACGAGGAAAAGTACACCATCTCGCCAACGTGCTCCTTTTCAAAGGGGAGCTCTCCGCCGGCGCGGACCGAGCGGTTGAAGAAGTCCGAAGACCACCCCATGAGGGCCCGGACCTTCTTCAGATCGCTGTCAGTCTTCAAGCGACTCTCACGCAGACCCAACTCCATCGCAGCACAGCTAGGCAAGAGAAGAGGAGCAAAGTACGAGTTGGGAGTTTGAGCGCAAGAACAGATGGGAAGCGTAAAGAACTCCCGACGGTGCGCTTTCCTTCTTAAAAAAGCCCTTGCAACGCTTGGATGGAAACTGCAGGGGAGTCAAGGATACTACTCAAGAATTCAACCCTGCCGATGACAAGAGGGCCCGGGACCACCCTGACGATCAAGTCGAGGCTCTTACCCAGGCGAACAGTTGTCATCACGAGGCGGGAAACCCAAAGACGGCGACATGACAAGGCGCGGGTAACCGATACGGTTTTCGTATCGGGAACCGGCGACCTTCAATTGCGAGAGATCCGCACGTCAAAGATCTTATCTGCCGCCTGAGGTGCGCCACGCGTCGAGATTTAACCGTAAAGCCCTGCCAACGGCACCTCCGAAGACCCTTGAAGACCCAGTTCAAGAGTCGCGAGTATGGACCCACCTCCGACGGAATGACTTCACCCCGGTGACTTTCCCCGGAGGTAGGTCCAGGGGGCCACTGTCGGTACCCTAAAAACCATACACCCCTTGAGGTTACAAAGATCTCAAGGGAAGGACGTCTACTCAAATTGAAGACCCTCGGAGGCCCACTTGTCAGACATAACCGGACCTGCTTCTCCAACATGGTTAACCCCTAGTTGCCACGTGTACTGCCAGACCGGAGCTACTACCCACAAGGGTGAAGCTCCGGGCTAGGTACCGAAACGGCACCTCCGGACTTAACCCCTGACCAAGAGAAGCTCCGGACCTGACACGTGCCAGGCCACCCCGGAGCTTCCCGCTTCCCACAAGCAAGCTCCGGAGCTGCCACGTGTCCAAACGTCGGAGCTGGCCGCCTCAAACCTCCGGAAGACATTGTAACGACTCCGGATTTTCAAAGGATAGCCGCGGACTTCAAGACCCGATTAATTGTCATTAATTCCATGTTAATGACACTTAATCGGACAATCTTAACACCTGTAACGGCACTGTCGGAGCCCGTTACAGGGTTATTAACAACAATTAATCGTGTATCAATACTAGTAACCGCCGGGGCCACATGTCGGGCCAGGCTAACTTGTAACGGTTTGTCCTTGTACTATAAAAGGACAGACCGACGATACACGGAAGGGGGCTCTGGAACACTCTCAGGCACACACGCACTGACGTGAGCTTTGATACATAAACTAATACAGCACCACACACCCGTGGAGTAGGGTATTACGCTCAGGCGGCCCGAACCACGTAAACCACAGTGTCTCTCGTGTCCAATCGTGATTCACCTTCTTGAGTCTCCGCGCGCCCACACCGAACTACAAACTCCTTCAACACTTTAGTAGTGTTAGGAGATCTGCCGACTCCAACAGTCGACACTAGTCATGGCAAAAACTGCAAAATGTATAACACGAGTAATGTAGTAAGAACTTTCAGCATGTAAAAGGAATCACACAGTCATATATGTATAAAATATTATGCTCATATTATTTTTAAATTCAGATCCCAAATTTGAAAGCTCCCCCTCAATTTAAGCCATGAGGATGCCTAACCCCTATTTCACTACGAATGAAACAAAAACGAGTGAAATCCAAAGGTTTTGTAAAAATGTCAGCCAATTGTTGTTCGATATGTACATGGTGAAGCACAATGTTTCATTTTTCAACATTATAATGGAGAAAGTGATAGTTAATATCAATGTGCTTTGTTCTCGAGTGTTGCACAGTGTTTTTAGCAATGCAAATGGCACTAGTGTTATCACAAAACAGTGGAACACTATCTAGATCAACCCCATAGTCCTTAAGTGTTTGAACAATCCAAATAATTTGTGAGCAAGCACTAGCAACAGCTACATATTCACATTCGGCTGTAGATTGTGCAACTGAGTTTTGTTTTCCAGAGGACTAAGCAATAATTGAATTACCAAGAAAATGACAAGAACGAGAAGTACTTTTCCTATCAATCCTACAACCCTCAAAATCAGCTTCCGAAAAAGCTTTCAAAGTAACGATTGAGTAAGAAGGAAGAAAAATGCCAAATTCTTGAGTTCCATGTAAGTACCTGAGAATCCTTTTGACGGCTTGAAAATGTGAAGCACGTGGGGAAGCTTGAAACCGTGCACAAAGACATACGCTGAATTGTATGTCCGATGTTGATGCCGTGAGGTACAAGAGTGATCCGGTCAAGCTTCTATATTCTTTTTGATCCACGGGTTCACCATCTTCATCAAGTTCAAGTGTTGATGTGGTTCCCATTGGTGTCTGAAGAGGCTTGCTTTTGTCCATGTTGAAGCACTTGAGAAGGTCCCTTGTATACTTCATTTGATGTACAAAGGTACCTTCCTTGGTTTGCTGATTTGCAGTCCCAAAAAGTAAGTGAGTTCACCCATCATACTCATTTCAAATTATGAACTCATCATTGCTGAAAATTGGGACACAAGATCATGAGAAGCACAACCAAATATAATATCATCCACATACACTTGAACGAATAATGAGTCATTGCCATGCTTAAGCACAAAAAGAGTTTTATCAACCTTGCCCAAGGTAAACCCCTTTCCAAGTATGAATTATTTTAACCTTTCATACCATGCTCTAGGAGCTTGTGTTAGACCATACAAGGCTTTAGTCAGATTGAAGACATGATTAGGAAAATCTTGATTTTAAAAACCAGGTGGTTTCTTAACATAAACCTCCTCATGTATGTACCATTAAGAAAAGCACTTTTTACATCCATTTGATATAACTTGAAACATTAAGATGCAGCAAAAGCTACAAAATTCTTATGGCTTTTAATCTAGCAATAGGAGCAAAAGTTTTATCAAAATATAGACCTTCAATTTGTGTGAAACATTGACCAACCAATCTAGCCTTATTCCTAATCACAAGCCCATCCTCACTTTGTTTATTTTTAAACACCCATTTAGTTCCCATTAATGTGTGATCTTGAGGTGGAGGTACAAGTTTCCAAACATTATTTCTTTCAAAATTTTCTAACTCTTTTTGCATGGCAATAATCCAAGATTTATTAGTGAGTTCATGTGATATATCTTTGGGTTCATAAGAAGCAACAAAAGAAGAATGAGCATGAGAATTGGGATCGGGAAACCTGTATCTTGTAACTCGTTCATGCAAGCTCCCAATTATCTATTGCGGGGGATGATTCTTGTAAATTTGTAGGGGAACAGATGTCTCACAAGCTTCTTCTTCATCAGATTCCTTGCAGATTGATGACCTTGTGGCTTGTGGACGATCAAGACCAACAGAGATGGTAGTCAGAGCTTGTTCAAAGTTCGGAGCTGGACACGTGTCAGGTTCGGAACTATCAGGCAATTTCACCGACTTTTCTTCTTCTTCGAAAATACCCTCCCCCTGAGGATATATATTCGGACCTGCAATGCTTGAGCTAGTACCTGGGATAGCTTCATCAAAAGACACCTCACAACTCTCCACAATTTTGTTAGTGTCAAGTAAAAGCACACGATAGCCTCTAGTATGAGATGGCTAACCAAGAAACATGCAATCAATGGATCTAGGTTCAAATTTATCAAGATTATCATGTTTCTGAACAAAGCATTTGCAACCAAAGATCCTAAAGTGTGTAACACTAGGCCTATGTCCAAACCGGAGCTCATATGGTGTTTTACCTAGCTTGGCCTGCAAGGAAACACGATTTGAGACATAACAAGCAGTTGCAATCGCATCAGCCAAAAATTTATTAGGAGTTTGATATTCATCAAGCATAGTACTAGCCATCTCAACTAAGGTTCTGTTCTTGCTTTCTACAACACTGCTTTGTTGAGGTACATATGGTGAAAGATATTGATGATCAATTCCATTTTCAGCACAAAAGTGATCAAAATATTGATTTTTAAATTAGGTTCCGTTATCACTTCTAATTGCTTTTAATGATCCTGGGTGATCGATTGATAATATAAGAAATAAAGTTCTAAAGTGACGAACATTTTCATTCTTAGATGCCATAAAGTAAACCCAAGAGTATCTAGAATATTCATCAACAATCACAAGAACATACTATTTACCTCCAAAGGATTGAACACGTGAAGGTCCTATAGTGTAAAGGTGCAAAAGTTGACCCGGTTAAGTTATCATGATAATTGTTAGAGGAGTATGTGAACTTGCAACCATCTTAGCATGTCTACAAGAAGAGCACACAATTTCTTTGTCCCCTTTAAGCTTAGGTAGCCCACGTATGCAATCAAGAGCACTAACACGCGTTAGATGATCAAAGCCTACGTGACCAAGTCTACGATGCCAAATATAAGTCCTTTGAATCATTAGCAACTTGACACCTATGCTTACAGGAAGACATATGAAATTCAGCTTTAAAAACTCTTCCAAACTGAGACATGTGAAAAAGAAGCTCACTATGTGAATTTACAACTTTGCAGCAATTTTTAGTGAAAATAATTTCCAAATTTTCATCTTGCAGTCTTGAATCAGAAAGCAAGTTGTATTTCAAATTTTTAACAAGTGCCACATCCTTCAAAGTGTAGTGATCATTTACTCTAACCGAACCATTAGCAATTATAGGAGTTGAAGAATTATCGGCAAAAGTAACATTCTCTACTGGTGACCCAAAAGAGAGGGAGGAGAACAATTCTTTGTTACCGGTCATGTGGCGTGAGCAACCTGAATCCACAATCCAAATGTTCTCCTTCCTCAAGCGTGTAACCTACATAGAGGAACAATACTTTAGTGACCCAATATTGGGGTTAATCAAAAAGCATTTAGGAATCCAGTACTGTGTCACACAGTGTGCAGCAGGAAAAACATGTGAAAGCTGAGATAAAATAGCAGGTTTATCAGTCAAAGTTTGAGATTTTTTGTTCTTAACTACTGACCTATAAGGTGTTACTTGTGTAGCACAAAAATCAGTAGCTCTGGAAGCAAAAACAAAAGGTATGGAGGTAAACATTGAATGTTTTTGACTCATAACAGCAGGTTGCATATTCCTGACATTAGGTTTAGTATGTGCAGCAAAATTTCCATGAGAGTTATAAGATCTAGCTTGCATTCTTTCCTTTTTATGTTGTTTAGCTAGTCTATAAAAAAAATCTATGACATGACCATCTCTACCACAATAGGTACAATGGAATTTATCTTTGTGTTCATGTCTAGATGAGCATGCAGAATGTTTGTTTGAACCCGAACGTGACAACACTCCTACAGATTTAAAAACCACTTCTTTTGGTTTAGGAACTGTTTTAATCAAACCACTTCCTAATGACTTTACAATTTTAGGTGGATGTGCTTTAGCATGAGCATGAGAATCAAAACCTAAACCAGTTTTGTCATTGCAAGATTTGGATGAATTCAGCAGCAAGTTTAGATTTTTGTTCCCAATACAAAACTGCTCTAGTGTCCTATTCATGTCATCAAGTTTCTTAGACAATTCTAGCCAGTTTTGACATAATGTTTTTCCTTTTTATTTGCAATTAGAACAATATTTAATTTGATGAGCTCGTAAAGGATTGTTCAATATTGAAATTTCATTCATAGCATCTTTTAGTATCTTTTAAGATCATTACAGATAGAATAATGCAAATCAATTATAGAACAAGAACCATCTTTTAAGTTTCTGTCATTAAGTGCGGCAAGCTTTTCGTTCTTTTCAATCTCTAACTCAAGTTTATCAAGAGTGGAGGAGTGTGCACTTCTTAAGGAGGATAATTGATCATATATTAAATTGCACGAGGAACAAGAATCCTTACTAGGAATCAAGGTTTTCAAACGATTAATTTCAGATTCTAGTCACTCAATTTCAACAACATTGTCCCTAAGCTTTTTGTCCTCTTTCTTATCAATATCAGTTACACGGGAAATAGCATCACACATTTCACACAAGTAGAACACACCTCTTTGTTGTGACTGTTGTGTTCTGCATCCTCCATACTCGATCTTGATTTCCTTGCCATGAAACACAAGTTTGCCTGATCATCTTCATCTCTGACACTTCCAATGTCTACATCACCTCATCCATGTTCTTGAAGTGCGGTGATAAAACTTTTTATCAGTTTGCTTCCTGTAAAACCCTTCTTTTTCTTGTTGATGATGCCAGAAGAGAACTTGACTTTATTCTTCTTTTCATCACGTGTAGAAGGACCTGAAAGGTTAGGGCAATTTGTAAGAAAGTGTCCTGTTTTACCACATTCAAAGCACCGTTGAGGTCCGGAGCTTCCTCTCCTTCTAGTTCTCACATTTTGCAATGCTTTTGAGAACCGGGTAGAGATGAGTGCTAGCTCCTCTTCAGGAAATTCTTAAATCCGTTCCAGGGTTAATGAACACAACAAAGCAAGTGTACTGCTAGATGAAGATAGGCCAGAGCTAGGCACATCACATTGAGAAACGAATGCAAGGGACTAGTTGGGATTCTTACGTGAGATTATGTCAATTTCATGAGTTTTCAATTTAGAATATAGCACATCTAATGTAAGTGTACTCATGATAGTAGATATATGAATAGATGTGAATTTCATCTCTCAAATTAACATATCTATTGCACATAACAATTGCTTAGCATTTTCAGCATCTAGAAAATTAACATTGACACTTCACAAGTTGCTGAGAATTTTATTAAAGCGAGCAAAAAGGCCATCAATAACCTCATCGGGTTGCATCTCGAATTGCATCTATTCTTTCTTGAACATATCCTGCTTTACCTCCTTGATCATGTTGGATCCTTCGCGGTAGTCACAAAGTGCTCTCCACACATTGTACGCTGATTGGAGGTGTGCAACACAGTTGAAGTCGCACTAAGTTAGTCCTTGGATTATCAAGATGTGGGCTTTGTTGTTGCCGTCGACATCTCTTAAGTTTGTAGCCGTGACATGATCATTTGGCGGCACGTCGTAAGTCTTTGTATACCTTTTCCCATATCCTGAAGCCTTGCACCTAGATAAAAGCTTCCATGCATGCCTTCCAAACCAGAAAATCAATACCAACAAAAACACTAGGTTTTGCCTAGTATTTCTCCATGAGGATTAGTCAAAAGCACGTGCCAATCACAAATATTAGAGCACCATGGCTATGATACCAATTGTAGGATCGAAGAGCACGTGTAAAGCTACCAAAGGGGAGTGAATGGTGGATTTAAACTTTTCAGCGGAAGCAACAAAAAAACCCTCAACAAAAAAACGATCTGTTAAAGAAATCGTGTGTGTGACTAATCTAAGAGTGATCAATTGTTTGTAAAAAAGTATAGATTGTGGAGAATCGAGTCACGAAGACGTCACATCAAGAATAACTATAATCTGTCACGAGAAACTCAAGTTACTATCGATAGAACGAACAAAGGTTAATCTGTTCTACCCAAGAAAAACAGTTCTGGAACACTGCAAAGAAACTCGTGTAGATCAGAAACCACAAATCCAATGACTGTGAAATTTTACAGATGATAGAAAATCAAGTTGTGAAGACAACCCAAAAAGAATCACGTCAATCGGATCTGTAAAACTCGAGTTATGATGAAACCACCGAAGAAAGGTAGTGTTGTGCAGAAACTCGATGAGAAAGACTTGACAAAATTAAGTCAGATGAACAAGGCAAAAAGTTCCTTCAAAATATGATTTTCATTGATCAAAACACAAGAGAAACAACCCCAAATCATGCCCCAAGAGCTCTGGCCTCCCTTGCTTATATTATCACCCTTAGGCCAACCTAAACCTAACTAGGACTCTAATCCTATTCAATTTACAAATCAAAACATTCCATAGCTCCTAAAGACTCTTCTATACGCAGATAGAAGCAATCTTAAGACTTCCAAACACTTTAGGAACGTATCCCACATTCCTAAAACAACTCAAATTCGTGACCCACACGAAATCCTATCATAACCAACTCAAAACTTTCCATATTTTAGTCAAACACGACTAAGCCGCAGCCTGAGTCCATAACCTAGTCGGTTGGACCTTTCCGACCAATTCTTTACATCCACATCTCTTCATCACGCCTCGGAACCATGTAGCTACGTCCATACACTCGTTGCACATGTGCAAACATCTTCTAACGACGTCCACGATACCTTCATATGCATTGTTCTTGATTCAAACATGCTGCGCAACCTCCCGATTAACTCAACCACAATTCCTCCCGAACATTGTTGTTGAACCTCATCTTCTCCCTAAGACTAGTTCAATGGATCCCGTCACCAGCCATGTCTTGAAGTCAAGCAACACCTGAATATGAATAAACAATCAATACTTCCAAGCACAAGTCCTTTACTTGACTCTCGTTTGTTCTAATAACCACAACACCTTACGTGAGAACCTCACATAACTATGTTGCAAACCTTAGCCAAAAGATATCAACCATAACCACCAAAACACACCAAAACTTAATAAAAGAAAACTAATCTAACTTTTTATAATCCAAAAAAGCAAGTTCGAAACATTGCAAATTAAAAGCAGAATTACTGCGATCAAGCTTCGAAATTTGCCAATGCTAACTGGACCTTGAACCGGGGCTTACCAAAACTAACAGGATCTAGTGCTGGAACTTACCAAAGCTAGCAGGACCTAGCGCCGGAGCTTACCAAAGCTAGTCGAACCTAGACAAAGAAGCCAGACATAGACAAAGTTAGTCGTACCTTACGTTGCACCTTGTCGGAGCTACCCAAAACAAGCCTGACCTATCGTCGGACCTTGCTGGAGCTCGGACCTAGAGCTGGACCTTGTTAAAACGGTGTTTTGGTAGTACTCAGAACTTTGATCGTCAAAACCAATGTATTCAGCACACATAGATCTCACACGAACAAGCAAACCAGCAGACAAGCATTGTATCAGGGTGCCAATCAACCTCGCAACCAGCCCAAGAAACAAAATACCAAGCCCGACAATGTCCACCACATCACCATTGAGGACGTACCTGAAGGCGAACCCATACTCGCGAGTACGTTCACTCTCATCGATCACCCCATTATCATACTTTTTGATTCTAGAGCCACCCACAATTTCATTAGTAGTTCATATGTTGTCAAGAACCAACTACCAATATTTCCTACAAAATATCCATACATGATTTGTTTCCCGGGCAGGAAAATATCAGCTCATAGTATGTTCCCTAAAGCCCCACTGTGCATGGGTGGAAAAATATATCCAACCACTCTTATTATCTTAGATGGCCAAAAGATCAATTTCATATTAGGAATGTTGTGGTTACATCACCACAGTGCTGTTTTGGACATCATTCCTCGAACCGTCCATTTGGATTCTCCACTACACAGTCCACATACTCACATTCTCGATCGACCCGTTCAAGAAATTGCAGCAGTGTACCACTCTGAATCCATTAAGCTGGAAGACATTCCGGTGGTCTGTGAATACCCCAATGTGTTTTCCGATGATCTACCGGGCATGCCGTCTGAACGTGATGTGGAGTTCAAGATTGAACTTGCGCCGGGAACCACACCAATTTCTCGAAGACCTTATCGAATGGCGCCCAATGAGCTAGCTGAGTTAAAGGAACATCTCAAGGAACTGCTGGACAAAGGTTTTATTCGCCCAAGCTCCTCACCTTGGTGCTGCTCCGCGATATTCGTTAAGAAGGATGGAATGTTGCAGTTATGTGTGGACTATCGTCTGCTAAATGCTGTGACTATAAAGAACAAGTATCCACTACCTCGCATTGACATTATCTTCAATCAATTAGTTGGTGCTAAGGTATTTTCCAAGATGGATCTTCGGTCCGGATATCATCAAATCAAAATTCGGATGGAAGATATACCGAAGATGACATTCTCGACGCGATATGGACTATATGAATATCTCGTCATGTCTTTTGGTCTCACCAATGCTGCGGCCCACTTTATGTATCTTATGAACTCAGTGTTCATGCCGGAGTTGGATAAGTTCGTCGTAGTCTTCATCGACAAGATATTGGTTTATTCCAAATCGGAGGAAGAACACGCCGAACACTTGCATATCGTGCTCCAACGATTGCGAGATCATAAGCTCTATGCAAAATTCAGCAAGTGTGAATATTGGATCAGTCAAGTGCCATTCTTGGGACACATTATTTCAGCAGAGGCATCGCTGTGGACCCATGTAAAATTGTTTCAGATCTGAAATGGCAATCTCCGAAGTCCGTACATGAAGTCTGAAGCATCCTGGGTTTAGCCGGATATTATCGGAGGTTCATTTCCAAGCTTCTCGAAAATTGCTAAACCTATGACAGAGCTCTTGAAGAAAGACACTATATATATTTGGAGTGAAGCTTGTGAGAAGGCATTTCAGACATTGGTAAAGCATCTCACAACAGCCCCGGTTTTAGCTCAACTGGATACAGAAAAACCATTTGAAATTTATTGTGATGCATCCAGCATCGGTCTTGGCTGCGTTCTTATGCAAGAAGGACGTGTGGTCGCTTATGGATCACGGAAGCTCCACAATCATGAATAGCACTATCCTACTCATGACTTGGAGCTCGCTGCTGTGGTACTTGCTCTAAAAATGTGAAGGCATTATTTGCTTGGAAATCTGGTTCATCTCTACACCGACCACAAAAGTTTGAAATATATCTTCACTCAGAAGGAGCTGAACATGAGGCAACGAAGATGGTTAGAGTTGATCAAGGATTATGAAATTGAGATTCATTATCATCCTGGCAAAGATAACGTGGTTGCCGATGCGCTTAGCCGCAAGTCTCATGTCAATAATTTGACCATCACACCTATGGAAGAGGAAGAACCGAGTCTATACTTGGTTCCATATAGATCTTTATACAATCTTGCTCTCATTCCCACGATCCGAGATGAAATTGTTGAAGCTCAAAAGAAGGACAAGGGTATGTCTCACATACTCATGAGAAATACAGCGGTGAGATGAAGTGTTTTCGAAGAGATTAGCATGGTGCTCTATGGTTCAAAAATCGAATTGTAGTGCCCCGTGACAAGGAACTTCGAAAGAAAATTTTGGAAGAGGCTGACTTGTCCAAATATTCTATTTATCCGAGCAGAAATAATATGTATCGAGACTTGAAGACTAAATTTTGGTGGACACAGATGAAGCGTGAGATTGCTAAGTACGTATTGAGTGTGGTACGTGTCGGCGAGTGAAGGCCGACCATATGAAGAAAGCAGGACAGCTGCAACCGGTGAATATTTCGACATAAAAAATGGAGGATGTGAGTATGGATTTCATCATCGGATTGCCACTCACATTCCGGAAGCATGATTCAATCTGGGTTATTGTCGACCGACTAACCAAATCAGCACACTTCATTCCAATAAGTGTCAGATTCAATGCCAAGATATATGCGGAGTTGTACATATCAAGAATTGTGTGCCTGCATGGCATTCCTCACACGATTATTTCAGATTGAGGCTCGCTGTTCGTTGCTCTTTTCTGGGAGCAGATGCATGCCTCATTGGGTTCTAAGATGATTAGAAGCTCCGCCTATCACCCGCAGACCGACGGACAAACAGAGCAGGTGAACCAAGTACTTGAAGACATGTTACGCGCGTGTGACATCCACCACGGTAGAATTCGGTATGATCATTTGCCGTTGGAGGAATTATCGTATAACAATGGTTATCAAACGAGTATAAAAATGGCACCATATGAAGCTCTCTAAGAACGAAAATGTCGCACCCCGCTGAATTGGTGCGAGTCCGGCGAAAGAGTGACATTCGGGTTTGATCTATTCAACGAAGCCGAGGAACAAGTTCGGATCATTCAAGCAAAATCGAGACGGCTCAATCTCGACAGAAGAATTATGCGTACAAGCGGCATTGCCTGCTGCATTTCAATGACGGGGATCATGTATACCTGCGCGTGTCTCCGATGAAGGGAATTCAATGGTTCGGAGTAAAAGGAAAGCTAGCTCCCCGGTTTATTGGTCTGTTTGCTATCACAGAGAAGTGCGTACCTATGGCTTATGGATTGGAATTGCAGGCATCTCTCACTGGTATCCATGATATTTTCCATGTATCCCAGTTCCGGAGATGTGTCAAGTTCACAGCTGCAGTCCACACGGATGAAATCAGCGAGTTGCGACCAAATCTCACATACTCCGAACATCCGATTCAGATTCTGGATGAGAAGGCTTGAACAACGCGGAACCGCATGCTGTGGTTCTATAGAGTGTTATGGAGCAACCATACTGCTGAACAAGCGACATGGGAATCCGAAGAATATCTTCGCTCCAACTATCCGGATTTCGTATCGTCTCATATCCGGTAATTTCTCTCCTACTTTCGTCTCTTCATTGTAATCTCGGGATGAGATTTTTTTAAGGGAGGAGGAATGTAAAGGCACTAATTTCCGTAATGAAAACTTCACTTAGGACTAAAAAAATTTGAATTATAAAAAGAAATAAAAAGGAAATGAGAAAAACAAATTAATTCAAACTCCAAAAAAGGGAATTCAAAAAAAAATTAACTTAGCTACTATTCAAATGAAGTTAACATGAAGATTTGAGTTGACCATTGGAATCCAAATATTTCAAATAGCCTCCCAGCAAACTTTCATAATTTTTGTAGCAAGTTTGCTATTTAATTCAGTAGCTATATTGAATTCATCTCAAATTCAAATTCAAGTTTGAATTCAAATGAAACTTTGTCAAATCAACAATCTGAATTCAGAATCAAATTCTCAATAATTAATCTAGCCTTCCCAGAAATATCTCGCAAATTTTTGGACTGAATTAGGTGGTAGAATTGATTGAGCAGGAATGTGGATGAGGGAGAGCAAGAGGGACGCACCTGTCATTCTAAGAAGTGCCCTGTTCTTCCTTCCTAGGCAACACCTCGTGGCATGCAAATTGCAACAGAGCTGCTTGCCTACCTGCTCCACTCCATCTGCATACAGAAAGTCCCTGACTGCTCATCCATCCTCATCTAAACCCCAGAGGTAACACAGTTTGCTCTGCTTTCGTTTTGACACAAAAACTCGAACAACCCCATGTTCTTCGTTTTCTAGCCGAAATCAACCAGGTACAATCGGTTTTGATCAGTTTTATTTGCCTCCACTTCCTCACAAATGTCTTGAGCACACGTACGATCATTTTTCTTGCGCAGTTGAGCCACCCTGAAGCTCCTGAAACCGAAACCGTGGCCACCGTCCTCTGTTTTTCTCGGCTGCGCCTCTACTCCACTGTCGATCCGGCGGTACAAGCCCTATCTCGCCCAGCTACTTGGAGCAAAAAAAGTTCGCCTATGCATGCACTAGCTGGTGGTAAAATCTGAGCCCGTGCCATGGACCATAGCCTCCGTATTTCCATTTATGCCGGCGAGCTTTGTGTATGAACTTAGCTAGGTCTCTGATTAAATTCGTTTTCTATGTGTAAAAATTATTCATGGACGTGAGGCATTATCTACTACACATCCAGGCGCTTCACCTCGAAGAAGAATCATCGAGTTTCATAGAGTAAACAAGCTAGGCTATGAGTTTTCCTAACCGCCAATTTTCACCTCATCGGTTCATCATCACCCACCTTGTTACAATGCTTTTCTGTCCTTCTTATGACCAGAATAATGTTCCCCATGGTTACATGAAGCTTTCTGGAGTTTTCCCGTGCGAAAATAATCCACGGTAAGGCCCAGCCGACTTCACCGGAACCCTAGTTCCGCCTGCCTACGTCACAACGCTATTTCCGGTAACCTATCGCCATCGAGGGCTGCACCACCAAGTTCCTCATAGGATTTTCGGTGGGGGTGGTGAGGGTGGAGTGCCGCCATGCCCTGGAGCAGGCTGTGGTGAGTGGTCGCCGCTGCGCGGCGCCGTGCCCTGCGCCTCAGTGCCGTGGGCATGAGGCTGAAGAAGAGCCGGTGGGACCAAGTCGTCAGTCTCTACGGTGTGCGCCCCGGATCTACTGCGGCTAGGCGATCGAATGTGGATACGCCCGTTAACTCTATGGTCCCGTGTGGCTTAAACCAGATTGGCCCATTTTAAACTTGTGGGCCCAACCATTATTCAATGTTTTCCAATTGGAATTTAATTCCAGATTTTGCTCCAATTATGAAAATCCTTATCTCTTAGCATACTTGTCCAAAAATTCCTGAATAAATTTTTTGGGAATCCGGATGATCTGTACTTTCAAGTGGTGCTTTTAGATCTCTATGAAAATACATATATTATTCTCAATAATTCCAAATAACAAAATGGTATTGGAATTAATTACTGGTGCTCCATTCATTCATAAATTCTCAAATTTGTCACATCATTCCATATAATTCCGTTGAGTTCCAGTAAATTTTTCAGGTCCATTTGAGTTCATTTGAATAGCCAAAATGTGATTCCAATCTCTATGTACCTAAAAGTTCCAAAATGTCTAGAAACATTTCAGCAAATTGTCCAAACTTCTAAATTCAATATCTCACAGTATAATGCCTAGAAAATTTTGAAACCAATTTCGTTGAGTCACTCTTGACCCCCTATAAACAGAGCACCAACTTGTGGCCATGTTATAGTCCCATATTGCCCATGAAAATTCTAGGAAGGGTTTATATACATTGAATTTTATACAACAGAGACTTCCATGAACTTAGCCCAATTTTAACTAGAACCTCACCCATAGTGCCTATTGTCCTATGTAAAATTCCCAGAACCAGTGGCCATCTATTAATTTACTTAACCGTGTTTCTATTTAGATATGTAATAATACCAATATTGATTCACTTGTATTATTCTTTGCATATCGAATAGTTGTCGAGCTCGAGGAGACCCGGAGCCATGGTAAGTCATCAACCCAGAGACTAACTTTAACCCCGTCTCGCAGTCAGGCAAGCCCCGGTTTGCATTTCACAGCGTTTTAAACTTTGTGTTTTATCACACTATATGGGTTAGTGTTTTAACCTTAATTTGCTGCTAAAAGCTGAAAGTAAGGACTAATGTTTAGGTGAGTCTTTTATTGCAAACTGTTGTTTTATATTATGTATATCCTGCATATAGAGTTCCATGCTTAGTGGAGACGATTGAGTCTTGCTGAGCCTTCGTGCTCACATATGCTATTTTATGTTTTTGCTGCAGGTGATGATCTTTTTGATGAAGGGTTCACCGAGTGGGAACCCTGCATGCCGTCGTGATGTGTTCTGTGTGCTGCCAGTGTGATTCCATTCTAGGGCTGAATGGAATGACTTTTGCATAGCTTAGGCTTGAGGGTCAAGAGCTATGAACTTATCCTCCGCTGCAGTGTATTTTAATGTATATTATTTGTAAAAGACAAAGTTTGTATAAAACTATGTTGTTTTATGTGATATGATGTACCTTTTTTGTGTGCTGTTGGGTGTTGCATCGCATGACAGCACTCGATTGCGATTCCTGGAATGTTGGGACTCCGGTATCCACATTGGGGGAGGACCCCCACTTGAGGTAACTTGTATCACACCCCTTGCATATTTATTTTCCATTCGCCCATCATCCACCTTGCATATAAAAAAACATAAAAAAGTAGAGTAGATTTGCTTTTAAAATAAAATAAAACATAGTGATAAGAATTATTTAGAATTCACATATATTAAATGGTGAATAGTTGCTCTATTTTAATTTTCCTATGTCCCTAGTTTATAACTTACTAATCTCCAAAATATTGCTTTCTTTAGCTAGAATTACTTTTGCCTTGATTTAGAAATTGTGGGTAGCAATAGCTTAATACAATCCTAAGTAGTTGTGAGATATGATATAGTGATATGGCTGCTATTTCTAGTTTTAAAGTGAAACTTAAATTTCCGGAGAAATTCTATAAAGATTTAAGTTACTCTCATTTGATTAGAAATACCTACCAAAGCCATATGATACATTACATTGATAGACCTTATGCATATGCTATTTGTCATCACATTGATCTTTGTCAAACTAGTATAGACCTATGTGAGATTTCATTCACTACTTTTGGAATCCGAGACTCCACTTGCACATGCTATACTTCTAGAATAGAAGTAAGCAAATTCCCATCATACCACCATTCCAAAATAAAAAGAGAAACTCCATACCATTCATGCTTAGTACTCTCTCCAAATTTATTGCATAAAAAGGGAGTAATAGACATGGCTACAAAAAAATGCATGCTTATATCATAAGCATGAGAAAAAAAAAGTAGCCATGTTTTATCCCTGCAAAATAAGAGAGTCCACTCAAAAAGGAGTCATCTCAATACCACATCCACTCCATTCCATCACACATGCACAAGTCTTGAATCAAATTGTTTTGAATTGATTTCTCCTAAGGCTTGCTCTTTTGACTTAGCAATAGTATGTGTTGCAAATATGCCTACTGTATTCACTACCAAGCTCCACATACAAGCCTTATGTAGAGGTAGGATGAATTTGGGCACAATGCCTTCGTGAGGAAATATTTCCAGTACACCTAAAGGAGAGACTGAGAAAATCAAATTGACATACTTCAAATCTAAATTGATCTCCCCGGAATTTGAGTGGAACTTGATTTCTAGGGTATGTGTGCTCCATTTGCTGTTCTATCTTTCAACCACCTATGAATAGGAGATGGCATAATCCCCATAATGACTTAAGATGGGTGAAGTACCATGCCAATTTTTTCAATACAAGATAGAGTATTTCGTTGTGCACATGGTACTTTTGAAAAATAGAACATTGTAGCAACTCTTGATCGTCAACCTAAAGTCTTAACTTTGCTCGAGACAAGCAAGGGATAAGCTTGGGGGAGTTTGTTGACAGTTGTTATATACCAATTTCACCAACCAATATAACTCAGTTTAGTGAAGTAAATATCATTTCTTGCACAAATCACCTTTCTATTTAACCTATTTCCACTTGAACTCGGAGAAATTGGTGCATGCAGGAATTTTATACAGAGTTGAAGTGAAACAATAGGATGGATCCTATAAAATATGATCATAGCCAATCAAGCGCCAACATGTGGCACCACATGGACCAAATGGCCCACAAACAGAAGTATCCGAGGCCATCCAACAGTGTAGCACCCATATCAAGGGATGGGACCCACCTGGCAGTGACCTGGAGAAAGCACATACGAAACAGTGCAAAGACTAGAACGGCCGACCCGCCCAAGTCGGCCGACCTGGTCCTGGCGCCAAACTTGGTCAGCTTCCACGTGTTGGTTCCTCCTGGCTTGAGGAAGTCCGTGGTGACCGATTCACGCACTTTTGGTGGTGGGAACCAACCCTTCTCCACCTATAAATAGGACCCCTCACCCCTCACTTCAACACACACCACTTGAGCATCACTCTATTGTATACACTAGTTCTTAGTCCTTAGTGGAGTTAGGCTATAGGGAGGAGAGCCTCTAGTCCCAAGTCCAATTTGGGAAAGGTATGCCTTATGTATCTTTTCTTATAATTGTGACTTGATGCATAATTAAGATATTATCTTTAGTCTTCTTTTATTCATATACTTCGATGAAACATTTCTTGTTTGATTGTGGATTCCATGTAAGTGGTAGGAATAGTCTTTATAATCATGCCTTAATGTCATTATACTATCATCATAAACACTATAAACCCCCACTATAGTCCAAGTAGTTATGATATGATCATGTTAATATGAATAACTTATGCTATATCTCAACATTGGTTCAATGATGATTTAGTTCATTGCCATAAGATGGCTTGTGCCGCAGCTCTTAAGGTATTTAATTAATACGCTAACATGGTGCTAGGATAGTTAAGTAGCATTGGATGTCTCATCGACCCACAAATTGAAGACGTAGGTAGTAGGTGGTAACAGCCCTATCTGTCCTTTGTAATCCTCCATGTTCGGCTATGCCACAGGCTCTTGGCGGGAGTCATCCTAGCATTGCTAGGAGTAAACCCGTGCCCGATGTGTTGAACAACTTATCATAAGTATTCACCATTGACGTCCTCATTAATATATAACCTATGTTATGTATATGTATATTAGAAGCATTGTAGGAGTAACTCCTCAACTCTTAGTCTAACTTCCATCAGGACTCATCTACCCTATAGAATAGATTGCTTAAGCACGTGTCACACTACCCATATATTATCAACTTACCCCTGTCTTGATAATTGATTAGTATCCCATAGCTTCATACTAAGAGTAGTGTCTACTTTACTCCATTGCCTTCCTTTGGGATAAATACGATACCCTTGGGAATACTCTTGGGTGAAATTCTACACGATAGTTTCCGTGCACTTGCATATTTCATCTCTTACTAGAGATGATGATGAGGACATCACTCCTATGGATATACACAACACTCCATTCAACATACAAGATGCAATCAATAGAATTCACACACACCAATTAATTTCAGAGGTGAGCTCGTTCTATATGTTTCTTTATATATTTTTGAGAATAGATTGCTACCTAATGACTTAATTGTGATTACGATCAATGGATAAGTTCAAGGTGTAAATGGAGGAAGATTTAGAAGTGTGGAGGACCAGATATTATGTTCAAAGAAGATGGAAACCGACCCCAACTCAAATTCGTGTCCAACTCGGAGTCCAGGAGCAGTTAACACTAAAACGGACGCCCAGGACGCATACAAACTCCGTTTTGGACGTTCTACATATGCACGAAAAGGGGAGAGGATAAAATTTCCAATGGATCTGGTCCCATGTCAAAATTATTCCTTTTTGGACGGGAATTGTAAAACCCCACTTTTATGGCATGTTAAGTTCATATGGGTTTTGTGATCAACTATTTTTGATCTCCAATATAATGGTACACATGAACTATGCCATCCAAAACTTATCTTGCACTCTTTGTTAGATTCTTTTATCATAGGTATTAGACTTCACCATGAATCCAAATTATATTCTATTCACCTTTTAAGAATAAGAATTTTTGGATAAGGATTAGTAAGCAATGCACAATGAAGCCCTAATAAGTTCTAAACCAAATATTCAAATTAAGGGCTCTAAATTTTTCCATGAGCTCCTAAATTCCTCAATAGCATGCTTACAAAGTTTCAAGATTTTAGAAACTCATCTACTATTTTTATTGAGGTGCTTAGCAAATTTGAATCAAATTCAAATATGAATTTTTAATTCTTCTCCAACTTCTTTAAACATAAGAATTGAGTTCACCATTGTGTTCAGAATAATTCATTTGCCATCTCCACAAAATTTCATGATTTTTGGAGTTGATCTTCTATTTTTAAATGAATTAGTAACTGAGCTGTGGGGAGAATCACTAGACAGTGGGCCCCACATGTCAGCTCCCCTTTTAAACGGATCAGCTCAACCCCGACACCTCTGCACCGCCGCGCCCCCGCTCGACACCGCGCGCGCGCATGCAGCTCCAGCGAGCTGCCTGCCTGCTCGCCGCGGCCCTATAAAAGGCCGGCCGAAGCTCCCTTTAATCCTCATCCCCGATCACAGCTCCACTGCCTCGCCACTATTCTTCCGCCGCGCGCCATCGCCGCCGCTCGCCACTGCTCCGCGGCGTGCCGCCGTTCCGCGCCGTTTCAAGCCTAGCTCCATAGAGCAAAAAGGTGCGCCTGATCAAACTCTAGCTCATGGTACAAACCGTTTCCCTTATCGTTGAAGCCTGAGCAAGTTATCGTTCGTTTCCTCTACGGCCGAGGGTAGATAGCTAGCTATGATTTCATGTCAAATTCCTTTTCGACAAGCAATCATCCTTTGCAATTACTTAGAGATAGTTTCTATAGGCCCTAGCGATCCTGTCTGAGCAAAAACCTTTAAGGATCATCAAGCAACGACTCTGAATTTCGAGTTTTGCTCGCCGCCGGTGAGAAAACCTCGGTTCACCGTCGAACTCATGATTCCCGGCAACTCACTCCCCTTCTGCGCCCATATCCTTGAACTCCATCATCCCAGGAAGGTTTTGGAGCAATTCCCAAGTGATTTGAGCTACTCTATAGAGAGTTCTATGATGCCCGAGCGTTCATCGCCGCCACCGCCGTCGCACGACCTTTTCCGGCGAGCTTCAAGACCCACTGACCTCACCATCGTGCTCAGCGACCCCAAAAACCCCCAGGCGGCAAGTTTCCGCAAATCTGGTGCGTTGGATTGGCCGGCGGCGAGGCTCGCAGGAGAGCACCGCCGCGGGAGCCCCGCGCGCCGCCCGCGTCGGGAGGTAGAAGACGACGCGGCGGGTCCCGCGTGTCAGCGGCGGTAAATCCCGTCGGATCAGGTGTGGCCACGGGATTTACTGTGGCTACGCGGTGGGAATCTGTGGCCCCCGTGTGGCTTAAATACTATTGGTTCATTTTAAAACAGTGGGGCCCACGAGTTAAATCAAATTAGGAAATTATTCCAGATTAGACTCCAACTTAGAAAAATCCATAACTTTCTGTAGGATACTCCAAAAATCTTCAAACAAATTTTGTTCGAAAGCTCTTGAGCTCTAGTTTCTGTCATTACCAATTAGGTTCTGTGGAACTCAGAGTTAAATTCTGTAGAAAATGATCTTTCTTTATGCAAATGCAATTTTTCCAGACAAGATATCCATGGGAAAATTCCCCAAAATTCACATTAAATTTATTGTCCTATTCTTGATTATCAGGCAAAGTTTGGGAGCCATAACACCTGTTTAACTCTCTGGATAAATCAATTTCCTTTTTCAGTTATTGAATTTTCACAGCTATTAGGTTGCTTTATTAGATCCCAAAATTTTACTGAGTCTTCCTTTAGTCATACCCTAGCTCCTGTTAAAGTCTTGGATTTAATTAACCTACTATACTAGTCCTACATCAGTTACAAACCAAATATTGATTTAATGTCTAGAAACTCAATTATAAAGTAAATCCAGAAATTCTTGCCGAATTAGAAATACAATAACTCTTTCCCCACAGCTTAGAAAATTATGAAACAAATTTTGCTAAGACCAGAACCACTCCCTCCATCTTGATTATCAACTGTTAGCTAGGTTCAAGCTACAGTTTCCTCTCGGAAATTTTTTGGAAGTTGGTTTGCTTGCCATACTTTCGGAGACCACAATCTGCTATGATCATCTCCTGTTCTTTGCAAGAGCTTTGATCATATTCCCTAGTATCTACCATCGAAATTCCAAAGCCAATTAAGGTCCCTGTCATATAGTGATCACCATGAATTAATTTATGGTCTTAAAATAAATAAATTTCAAAGTCATTTATATATCCATGTTATCTGCATATCGTATAGTGACCGAAGTCGAGGAGGAGCCAGAAGCCTTGGAAGAGAACCTTCCGATTTTTAACTCAGAACCTGACCTGCAACAAGGCAAGCCCCGTTTTGCATTTAAGTCGTTTATGAGCTTTTGCTTTATCACTATGATGAATAGTATATGAATTGTGCATTACGTTTAGGGTGAATGATACTCCACTTGCATGACCAAAAATCCCAGGGGTTTATTTGGCACGAGTTACAGTTTGACCTGTAGTAACTGCTTTGCTAATGCATAGGAAATCCGGTAGAAGTCGAGTAGTTGGAATCTACTCGCGAGAGATGTATCTCACAGGATTGGTTGAATAGAAAATGGCTTAATATAATGAAACTGAGACCGGGTAGGGAATGGATAGGAAGCGGCGAGAATTGAGTCTCGGTCGCATAGCCCTGCCTGTGTTGATTAAGGCCCGTCCGTATGCGGCCCCGCTGGACAAGCTTGAATTGTACCGGCAATATAATGGACATATGGAATCCAATAAACTGACGTAGCTTGGTCACTTGGGTGTCGAGGCATACCGTTCCGTTTTATATGTGTGGGTTGAGGGTAGCAAGGTGTAAATCCGCTGGTGGGCACGTCAGAGTACGCCCCACGCAGGGACCTCCTGCCCGTGACGGATCGACCGGTTCGGCATTTGAGTGTCTTGCGAAAGGTTGCCATATACGCCTAGTACTGAAGTGTTATGTAGGTACGGGTGTGCTCGCTGACACTTCCGAACGACGTATGTGTCGTGTTGTCCGGGTGAGTCCTGATTGCAATCACTGTCCCTCGCAGTAATAGAGTACCACTTGTTCACTGTGTCGTGACGTAGTAAATACTAAAGAAGTCAGTAAAGTCATATGATATTGAATTATAATTACTTTGCAACTTTGTTTGGTTTAGAGATAGTATAACTAAAGATTTACAATTTCCCCATACTTTAGCTGTAATAGCATTATGTGCTTTGGGCATGTCATATCATCGGTAAAGCGTTTCTTGTTTGATTGTGGAGTCCATGATGTGCCGTGCTCAGAGAATGTCATTTGCTACTTAAAACTTGGTTATAAGGATCCACTTGTAGGCGAGTTATTTATGCTATTCCTTGCCTATGTTTAGTGTCCCCGTGCATCTGTCTAGTGAGACGGTTAAGCCTTGCTGAGCCTTAAGCTCATGTTTGCAGTTAACGAGTTTTTGCAGGTTACCCTATTGAGGATGGGTTTGACGATGAGGCAACACCCCCTCCAGGGTGTACAGCCGAGTGGGAACCCTGCACGCCGCCATAGTTTGAGTGTTGCTAGTGCAAAGTATCCCTGGCATGGAAAACTTTGCTTTTTGCATAGCTAGTGCTGAGAGCGTAGCTATGGTATGTATATATTTCTTTACATCCGCTAGTATTGTGAAAACTTCCGCTGTGTAGTAAATAAAAGACTTGGTATTGTACTTTATTCTGGTTCTATTCTTGTAAACTGTTGGGTGTCGCATCGCACGACACCACCCAATGAGATCCTCGGATGTGTGGACTCCGGTCCCCACAGACATGGTATCAGAGCTTCGTTGGGAACAGTGTATCGGAAAAGAACATATTTTCAAAAATTAGGAACTTGAGTGAGGAATTAGTTATATGCCGTTATAAGGAGTATTATTAGTATAAGATATAAAGGTGGTAAACTAACTATGTGTTATTATATTCTGTAACGACGCTCCGACATCAGGTAAGAGGTAAGGTACGCCACCGAGAGCGGATCAATCTCGGTAAGCTCAGCATACGAGAGGTGGTATGTGAAATTTCCGTGGCTTGGCACGGAAAGTCAATATGAGTCTTTGAAACTTTCCATGTTTCTAAGAACATATGACACGCGGTACCCCAGCGTGACACAAAGTTAGAGGGAAACCCCGTCGGGTGGTATGTAACCCGATAGTGTGTTCTCATATCTATGAGAACATGCGAACACGTATGCCCGAGCGTGTATAAGCCGGATCGTACGGGAGTCTTTGCTGTACAGACGTATTTACAGCCATGTACCTCGAGACATGGCCTCGCTCGAGGACGACTCACGCCAGAGTCGTATGTATTTACTGTTAGTTATATATTATTGTGACTGCCTGCCGTGTTTCCCCATGCCGCCCTTGAGGTGCGAAGGTGTGAAAGGGGATTGTTTGTCTTCTGCAGGTAACCTAACTCCGGTAGCAACCCGTGTAGAAGCCGTTTGCGAGTGAACGATATAGGAACCACCTATAGACGTAACCGGATGTACCGGATAGAATTTCCTTTCGTGAGGCACGTAGTACCGTCAGTATCAAACATGATACTAGACCTTCCCCACCGACAGAATGGTTGCATTGTGTTTTGAGAAAGTCCGACTATCAGATACTGATAACTTCGGGCTCGACTTGATAAAATGGATAGAACCAGGATTCTTGCTTTCTGGTAGAAGTAGCTCAACTTCGCCAGGTTGTAATCTTGGTTAGCAATTAGATAACATAAGCATATCCTACATGAATGGAAAGCTCGTGAAGGTCTCTCCAACTTTTCCATTGACCATAAGGACAGAAAAGCTTGTTAATCTGTTGAAAACTGGGGTTTACTGTAATTACTCCACATGAACCCACCTTTGTACCGTTTCTGTATTCTTGCCATAACTCGCTGTAGAAAAATCCACTACCTTATTGGGATATATGTTTGAGAAGGGTAGGTGGAGATTCACGAGTTTGTTTTGGGGGGGTCCTTCCTGATTTTAATTGGAGTTTGACCAAATTGGGAAGTCAGCACAGTAAACTGCATGACTGCTGATGCAAACCAGTCAGCTTTACTGTTGAGTTTGGATAATTATAACCCCTAATCCAGAACAGTGATATGGTTACGCATGTACATTTCTGGAAAGCTTAGGAAGTCATCTATCAACTTTATTTATCACTCCTGACCTGAATCTAGGTGTAGCTATGCCTAATTCCATTTGTCGCAAATTTGGTTCCTGCAGTCCAGAACTTGGAACAGTTTGCACCTATTTGTGAATTGATGCATAATACCTTCATGACAAGGTTGTCGTGGTGGAACTTCTTTAGTTCTGGATTGTTAACACGATGTTACTCAATGTTTATTTTGACACTACCTCAATATCTTATCATGATGAACCTGTATAGAATGTGGAGATAAGCCCATATACAGGGGAGGTTCTGTCAAAATTTTCAGAACCCTTGAGTCAACTTAAAACTGGTATAGATTGTTCATACTAGTTCAACAGTGGCTGTATGAGTACAATCTAGAAAGGTTTTGAAGTGTACTACAATTTTTGTATTCAACCTAAAGTTTAGTTCTGACTTCTTCTGTATGAAACTTACGGGTTACTGCAGATAGGTCAGATAAACCAGAACTGTACTCATTTCCAGATTGCAGCTTTGACTGAACCAATTGGTTATGGATATTTCTTTTTGTCCCATATCACCAGTGATTGGGTCGAATACTTAAACGGTGTATTGACATTCGGGTATATTTGTCCACAGATGGCAGCACCAAGAATTCAGTTGCCTAATGGATGGGTGTTCTCAACATGCACCGGGCACGCCGGTTTTCCGGACGTGTTTGCACGGTTGCTCGGCCAGTTTGGCTATTTGGTGTTACCTAGCTATTGGGGCAAGAAGTTCCAGGAGGGCGGTATGTGGAGTTGCACCATCTACGTCGATGTGCCTGCCGGTCCACCGCACCTCGGATGGGCTCCATACTCCATCAAGATCAAAGGATTGATATTAGAAGAAACATGGAGCTACGCCGCATGTGTTGCCATATGGAGGTTTTGCAAACTCCATTACCGTCATCTGGTGGGTACTCCGTATGAGTTCTTTCCAGTCAACGGCAGAGCTTCTGAAGCCTGGGCAACCCGCTTGCTTGCGGAGGTGGGAGAGCATGGCGAAACATCCGCAACAGCCCTAGCGATGTATGCAGCAGCCTCACATCGCGAAAAGGGTAATCAGAGGACATGCATAAAAGAATTGACAAACAATCTAAAGCAAGCCATGAAGCGAGCAAATCACTTTGAGTGGGCAAATGACGGACTTAGGGATATGATGGCTCCTCTTAATCATCGTTTGAACCTTAGGGAGAATCAATGGCATGACGCTGTTATGGATTTGGCCGCGTCTCGCCAGGAGACTCTAGAGAGAGATATTGATCTGGAGGCAAGCCTACTTTATGGGCACCAACGGGACACACAGTTGAACGTGGTGACTGCAGACAGGGATCAGTCCAGAGTAGAAGCTCAGAGCTGGAAGACCAGCTGTGAACAGGCTCAGCAAGAGAATGAGGCCTGGGGGATGTTTATGATACAGACGGATTGGCAAGCTATGGCTGCCAAGAAGACGTTGATGTTGAACGATGTATCAACTTCTACTCCAGCACCCGTATCAGAGGTGCCTAGCCCTGAAGATGAAGAAGAAGAAGAAGACCCAGAGGAACTTGAATACGTCGAGTAGAGCGTATTGAAGTTAGATGTGGTAGCACTTCCGCCAACACCGGGCGGCATATAGTTACATGGTTGCTAGTGTTTCTCTTTTGTGACCATGTTTGTGTCATATTAAGAGTAATGGTTGTGGTGTCTAGCTAACTAGATGAGTATGACATGTCAGGAAGGCCAAGTATGGTAGAGATGTGTTTCCATAAAGGGAGTCCATCATTTTGGGTTTACTACTGTAAACTTGGTCTTGAGATGATATATTTTGTATAAAGTTTGTGCTTTATCAATATATGTAAATGTTATGCTTCGTCTATTATTGTCTACCGTATTTCTAAGGGAGGACAAACTTGAGGCAATGGGACTTACCGTGTTATTCATTATATTGCAGTATGGTGCGTACTCGTACAGCCTCAGAGGTGGGAGGATCTAGTGGAGGACAGGGGGATGACACACCACCCCCGGGGCAGAATACGCCTCAGACGCAACCACCTCCACCACCTCCAACCACACTCCCCAGGAGTCTCGCGGAGGTTCTCGCTGCAGTGCTCGGCTCGCGCGACGAGCAAACCGAGTTACTGCGGACGTTGGTGCAGCACTCGTCCCGTCAAGGGGGACGACAGGATGATGGACCGCGTCAGCAATTTCAGAGTTCCTACTCTGATTTCTCATCGACACACCCACCGGTATTCAGAGAAGCCGATGAACCGTTGGACGCGGATAACTGGCTCCGCACCATTGAAGGAAAGTTCGGTTTACTCGCGGTAACCGAACAGCAGAAGACATTGTTTGCAGCGCAACAACTGCAGGGGTCTGCCGGTGCGTGGTGGGCCAATTACCTTGCCGCACGCCCCGCAGGCCATGTTGTAAGTTGGACCGAATTCCGGGAGGCATTTTGCGCCTACCAAATCCCTCCCGGGATTATGAGGAGGAAGCTTCAAGAGTTCTTGGAGCTAAGACAAGGAGGAAGGAGTGCATACGAATACTCCAAATCATTCAACCACTTGGCCCAATATGCTCAGGACCAAGTGAATACCGAAGATCGGAAGCGGGAATGTTTCTACCGGGGTTTGAACCCCAAGTTGAAGGACAAGCTTGTCCTGTTCAACCGCGGCAACTTCAACGACATAGTCAATGCCGCTATCATGCAGGAGGACGCTACGCGCGAGCTGTCCTCCGATAAAAAGAAGAGGGGTGCTCCACAGAGCAGCGGAGGTGGTACTCCTCAGAAGTACCGTATGGTGTATCGATCACCATCCGGCCAGAGGTGGCAGCCGCCATCGCGACCACCAATGTTCCGTGGTCGTCAGTTCAACAACGGCGGATTTCGGCCGCAGCAACAACAGGGGGTGGTTCCACGTGCACTTCCACCTCCACCACGTGCACCGGGATTCCGTCCTCCCCTTCGTATTGGCCAAACCCCGTACACGTGTTTCACGTGTGGACGTACGGGGCACTTCGCCAAGGATTGTCCGCAGAATCGACAAAGCGGAGGGCAATCATCTTACCAGGGGGCCAACCAACCCCGCAATCAGTTCAAGAAGCCAGCCACCAGACCCGGCAACATCCACCACCTCGCCATCGAGGGCGTTCCGGAAGGCGCACCCGTGCTCACGGGTACGTTCTCTGTCTTAAATCATTCCGTAGTCATACTTTTTGACTCCGGAGCTTCACACAATGTCATTAGTAAATCTTTGGTCGTTAAAAGTCAATTGCCTGTTATCTCCACAAAAACTCCATATATGATTTGCACTCCAGCAGGGAGGGTAGTAACATATGAGGTAGCCCATAAAGTGCCTCTTGACCTAGATGGGAACGTCTATCCTACCTCTTTCATTATCCTAGAAACTCAAAAGCTAGATATCATCTTAGGAATGGCATGGTTGCAATACCATGGTGCTATCCTTGATATCGTTCCTCGAAAAATTTATCTAAACTCTCCACTCCATCAGCCCCAGGTTCTCAATCTTAAGAACATCATTCCATTAGACCCATCCACTCACAACACCGAGGTTATGGAACTTAAGAATATTCCGGTAGTATGTGAATACCCCGACTTGTTTCCTGAAGATCTCCCTGGGATGCCACCAGAAAGGGATATAGAGTTCAAGATTGAACTTGCGCCCGGAACAGTACCAGTTTCAAGACCACCCTACAAGATGGCACCCAAGGAACTTGCAGAACTGAAGGAACAATTAACTGAACTTGAGAGCAAGGGTTTTATTCGTCCAAGTTCATCACCATGGGGTTGTTCTGCACTGTTTGTAGAAAAGAAAGATAAGACCTTGAGGCTATGTGTAGACTATCGTCCACTTAATGCTGTCACCATCAAGAACAAGTATCCACTACCGCGCATTGATATTCTTTTCGATCAATTAGTGGGTGCTAAAGTGTTTTCGAAGATGGATCTTCGTTCTGGTTATCATCAAATTAGAATCCGACCAGAAGATATATCCAAGACAGCATTCTCAACAAGGTATGGACTGTATGAGTATCTGGTTATGTCCTTCGGATTAACCAACGCCCCGGCTCATTTCATGTATCTCATGAACTCAGTGTTCATGCCGGAATTGGACAAGTTCGTCGTGGTCTTCATTGACGACATACTTGTGTATTCAAAATCCGAAGAAGAACATGCTCAACACTTGCATATTGTGCTTCAGCGATTACGGGACCATCAGTTGTATGCTAAGTTCAGCAAGTGTGAATTCTGGATCAACCAGGTGCCATTTTTAGGGCACATCATTTCAGCAGAAGGTATTGCAGTTGATCCAAGCAAGATCAGGCAAGTCCTCAAATGGGAGTCTCCAAAGTATGTACATGAAGTCCGAAGTTTCCTGGGTTTAGCAGGATATTACCGGAGGTTTATACCCAGTTTCTCCAAAATAGCTAAACCAATGACAGAACTTCTGAAGAAAGGACAAAAGTATGTATGGACTGAGGCATGTGAGGCAGGTTTCAAAGCATTGGTGAAACACCTTACAACGGCACCAGTTTTAGCCCAACCAGACACTACCAAAGCATTTGATGTCTATTGCGATGCATCTGGGATTGGTTTAGGTTGTGTGTTAATGCAAGAGCGAAGAGTGATCGCGTATGGATCACGACAGCTTCAGAACCACGAGCAGCACTACCCGACTCATGATCTTGAACTGGCTGCTGTGGTGCTAGCATTGAAGATGTGGAGGCATTATCTACTGGGTAATTTAGTACACCTCTACACTGATCACAAAAGCTTGAAATACATCTTCACCCAGAAGGATTTGAATATGCGACAAAGGCGATGGTTAGAATTGATCAAGGATTATGAGATTGAGATCCACTACCATCCAGGCAAGGCGAATGTAGTCGCCGATGCACTGAGCCGCAAGTCCCATATCAACAATCTTTCCATTACCTCGATGGAGGGAAAAGAAGAACTGAGTCTCTACTTGGTTCCATATGGGGCGCTCTACAATCTCGCTCTCATTCCTACCATCAGAGAGGATATTATGGCAGCTCAGAGGGCGGACAAAGGGATGTCACATATTCAACAAAGAATAAAGAAGGGGGAGATGAAATGCTTCCGAGGTGACGATGAAGGTACCCTCTGGTTTAACGACCGTATAGTGGTACCCCGAAACATGGAACTTCGGCGGAAGATATTGGATGAAGCTCATTTATCCAAGTATTCCATTCATCCGGGAATTAACAAAATGTACCAAGATTTAAGAAAGAAGTTCTGGTGGACTCGGATGAAGCGGGAAGTAGCTAAATATGTATCCGAGTGTGATACGTGCCGGCGAGTGAAGGCCGACCATATGAAAGCAGCAGGACAGCTTCAACCTTTAAGCATACCAGCTTGGAAATGGGAGGATATCAGCATGGATTTCATTGTTGGGTTACCTCCCACTCTCCATAAGCACGACTCAATTTGGGTGATAGTTGACCGACTGACTAAGACGGCGCATTTCATTCCCGTCAATACCAACTATCATTCCTCAAGATACGCGGAGTTATATATTGCCAGAATCGTATGCCTCCACGGAATACCCCGCACCATCATCTCAGATCGTGGGGCTGTATTTGTTTCGCGATTCTGGGAGCATCTCCACGCTGCACTGGGGACCAAGTTAATTAGGAGCTCGGCCTATCATCCTCAGACTGATGGACAAACTGAACGGGTGAATCAAGTGCTTGAGGACATGCTTCGTGCCTGTGCCATCCACCATGGTAAGAATTGGGATGACCATCTACCATTGGCAGAATTCTCGTACAACAACGGTTACCAGGCTAGCATCCAGATGGCGCCATATGAAGCTCTTTATGGCCGCAAGTGTCGCACACCCTTGAACTGGTGCGAATCAGGTGAACGGGCAGTGTACGGCATCGACTTAGTAAATGAAGCCGAGGATCGAGTTCGCACTATTCAGGCGAATCTCAAAGCTGCTCAGTCTCGTCAGAAGAGCTACGCGGACAAACGACGTCGACCTCTTCACTTCGAAGTTGGAGATCAAGTTTATCTCCGAGTATCCCCTATGAAGGGTATCCATCGCTTCGGGGTAAAAGGGAAGCTAGCTCCCCGCTTTATTGGGCCTTTCGCAATAATCGAAAGATGCGGACCTGTGGCATATCAATTGGAGTTACCAACGTCACTTTCCGGAGTCCACAATGTGTTCCACATTTCCCAATTGCGGAAATGCCTTAAGACTTCAGCTGATATCCGCATAGAGGATTTGGAAGCTCTCCAACCAGATCTCACCTATTCCGAGCATCCAACTCAGATCATCGATGAAAAGACTCGCACCACAAGAAGCCGCACCTTGCGTTTCTACAAGATCTTGTGGAGCCACCACAGTGCCGAAGAGGCCACGTGGGAAAGCGAGGAGTATCTTAGAACGAACTATCCGGACTTGTTAGCGGCATATGTTCGATAGATCCTTTTTCCTTTGCCTTCTTTTGTAATCTCGGGACGAGATTCTTTTAAGGGGGGAGGAATGTAAAACCCCACTTTTATGGCATGTTAAGTTCATATGGGTTTTGTGATCAACTATTTTGGATCTCCAATATAATGGTACACATGAACTATGCCATCCAAAACTTATCTTGCACTCTTTGTTAGATTCTTTTATCATAGGTATTAGACTTCACCATGAATCCAAATTATATTCTATTCACCTTTTAAGAATAAGAATTTTTGGATAAGGATTAGTAAGCAATGCACAATGAAGCCCTAATAAGTTCTAAACCAAATATTCAAATTAAGGGCTCTAAATTTTTCCATGAGCTCCTAAATTCCTCAATAGCATGCTTACAAAGTTTCAAGATTTTAGAAACTCATCTACTATTTTTATTGAGGTGCTTAGCAAATTTGAATCAAATTCAAATCTGAATTTTTAATTCTTCTCCAACTTCTTTAAACATAAGAATTGAGTTCACCATTGTGTTCAGAATAATTCATTTGCCATCTCCACAAAATTTCATGATTTTTGGAGTTGATCTTCTATTTTTAAATGAATTAGTAACTGAGCTGTGGGGAGAATCACTGGACAGTGGGCCCCACATGTCAGCTCCCCTTTTAAACGGATCAGCTCAACCCCGACACCTCTGCACCGCCGCGCCCCCGCTCGACACCGCGCGCGCGCATGCAGCTCCAGCGAGCTGCCTGCCTGCTCGCCGCGGCCCTATAAAAGGCCGGCCGAAGCTCCCTTTAATCCTCATCCCCGATCACAGCTCCACTGCCTCGCCACTATTCTTCCGCCGCGCGCCATCGCCGCCGCTCGCCACTGCTCCGCGGCGTGCCGCCGTTCCGCGCCGTTTCAAGCCTAGCTCCAAAGAGCAAAAAGGTGCGCCTGATCAAACTCTAGCTCATGGTACAAACCGTTTCCCTTATCGTTGAAGCCTGAGCAAGTTATCGTTCGTTTCCTCTACGGCCGAGGGTAGATAGCTAGCTATGATTTCATGTCAAATTCCTTTTCGACAAGCAATCATCCTTTGCAATTACTTAGAGATAGTTTCTATAGGCCCTAGCGATCCTGTCTGAGCAAAAACCTTTAAGGATCATCAAGCAACGGCTCTGAATTTCGAGTTTTGCTCGCCGCCGGTGAGAAAACCTCGGTTCACCGTCGAACTCATGATTCCCGGCAACTCACTCCCCTTCAGCGCCCATATCCTTGAACTCCATCATCCCAGGAAGGTTTTGGAGCAATTCCCAAGTGATTTGAGCTACTCTATAGAGAGTTCTATGATGCCCGAGCGCTCATCGCCGCCACCGCCGTCGCACGACCTTTTCCGGCGAGCTTCAAGACCCACTGACCTCACCATCGTGCTCAGCGACCCCAAAAACCCCCAGGCGGCAAGTTTCCGCGAATCTGGTGCGTTGGATTGGCCGGCGGCGAGGCTCGCAGGAGAGCACCGCCGCGGGAGCCCCGCGCGCCGCCCGCGTCGGGAGGTAGAAGACGACGCGGCGGGTCCCGCGTGTCAGCGGCGGTAAATCCCGTCGGATCAGGTGTGGCCACGGGATTTACTGTGGCTACGCGGTGGGAATCTGTGGCCCCCGTGTGGCTTAAATACTATTGGTTCATTTTAAAACAGTGGGGCCCACGAGTTAAATCAAATTAGGAAATTATTCCAGATTAGACTCCAACTTAGAAAAATCCATAACTTTCTGTAGGATACTCCAAAAATCTTCAAACAAATTTTGTTCGAAAGCTCTTGAGCTCTAGTTTCTGTCATTACCAATTAGGTTCTGTGGAAATCAGAGTTAAATGCTGTAGAAAATGATCTTTCTTAATGCAAATGCAATTTTCCAGACAAGATATCCATGGGAAAATTCCCCAAAATTCACATTAAATTTATTTTCCTATTCTTGATTATCAGGCAAAGTTTGGGAGCCATAACACCTGTTTAACTCTCTGGATAAATCAATTTCCTTTTTCAGTTATTGAATTTTCACAGCTATTAGGTTGCTTTATTAGGTCCCAAAATTTAATGAGTCTTCCTTTAGTCATACCCTAGCTCCTGTTAAAGTCCTGGATTTAATTAACCTACTATACTAGTCCTACATCAGTTACAAACCAAATATTGATTTAATGTCTAGAAACTCAATTATAAAGTAAATCCAGAAATTCTTGCCGAATTAGAAATACAATAACTCTTTCCCCACAGCTTAGAAAATTATGAAACAAATTTTGCTAAGACCAGAACCACTCCCTCCATCTTGATTATCAACTGTTAGCTAGGTTCAAGCTACAGTTTCCTCTCGGAAATTTTTTGGAAGTTGGTTTGCTTGCCATACTTTCGGAGACCACAATCTGCTATGATCATCTCCTGTTCTTTGCAAGAGCTTTGATCATATTCCCTAGTATCTACCATCGAAATTCCAAAGCCAATTAAGGTCCCTGTCATATAGTGATCACCATGAATTAATTTATGGTCTTAAAATAAATAAATTTCAAAGTCATTTATATATCCATGTTATCTGCATATCGTATAGTGACCGAAGTCGAGGAGGAGCCAGAAGCCTTGGAAGAGAACCTTCCAATTTTTAACTCAGAACCTGACCTGCAACAAGGCAAGCCCCGGTTTGCATTTAAGTCGTTTATGAGCTTTTGCTTTATCACTATGATGAATAGTATATGAATTGTGCATTACGTTTAGGGTGAATGATACTCCACTTGCATGACCAAAAATCCCAGGGGTTTATTTGGCACGAGTTACAGTTTGACCTGTAGTAACTGCTTTGCTAATGCATAGGAAATCCGGTAGAAGTCGAGTAGTTGGAATCTACTCGCGAGAGATGTATCTCACAGGATTGGTTGAATAGAAAATGGCTTAATATAATGAAACTGAGACCGGGTAGGGAATGGATAGGAAGCGGCGAGAATTGAGTCTCGGTCGCATAGCCCTGCCTGTGTTGATTAAGGCCCGTCCGTATGCGGCCCCGCTGGACAAGCTTGAATTGTACCAGCAATATAATGGACATATGGAATCCAATAAACTGACGTAGCTTGGTCACTTGGGTGTCGAGGCATACCGTTCCGTTTTATAGGTGTGGGTTGAGGGTAGCAAGGTGTAAATCCGCTGGTGGGCACGTCAGAGTACGCCCCACGCAGGGACCTCCTACCCGTGACGGATCGACCGGTTCGGCATTTGAGTGTCTTGCGAAAGGTTGCCATATACGCCTAGTACTGAAGTGTTATGTAGGTACGGGTGTGCTCGCTGACACTTCCGAACGACGTATGTGTCGTGTTGTCCGGGTGAGTCCTGATTGCAATCACTGTCCCTCGCAGTAATAGAGTACCACTTGTTCACTGTGTCGTGATGTAGTAAATACTAAAGAAGTCAGTAAAGTCATATGATATTGAATTATAATTACTTTGCAACTTTGTTTGGTTTAGAGATAGTATAACTAAAGATTTACAATTTCCCCATACTTTAGCTGTAATAGCATTATGTGCTTTGGGCATGTCATATCATCGGTAAAGCGTTTCTTGTTTGATTGTGGAGCCCATGATGTGCCGTGCTCAGAGAATGTCATTTGCTACTTAAAACTTGGTTATAAGGATCCACTTGTAGGCGAGTTATTTATGCTATTCCTTGCCTATGTTTAGTGTCCCCGTGCATCTGTCTAGTGAGACGGCTAAGCCTTGCTGAGCCTTAAGCTCATGTTTGCAGTTAACGAGTTTTTGCAGGTTACCCTATTGAGGATGGGTTTGACGATGAGGCAACACCCCCTCCAGGGTGTACAGCCGAGTGGGAACCCTGCACGCCGCCATAGTTTGAGTGTTGCTAGTGCAAAGTATCCCTAGCATGGAAAACTTTGCTTTTTGCATAGCTAGTGCTGAGAGCGTAGCTATGGTATGTATATATTTCTTTACATCCGCTAGTATTGTGAAAACTTCCGCTGTGTAGTAAATAAAAGACTTGGTATTGTACTTTATTCTGGTTCTATTCTTGTAAACTGTTGGGTGTCGCATCGCACGACACCACCCAATGAGATCCTCGGATGTGTGGACTCCGGTCCCCACAGGAATCATCAAAACAAAATCGACTTCAGAATCTATCAGGATGCTGCATTGCCATTCTACGGTTTGTGAAACCCCAACTTCGCGATTTCAGATCGTGTCTTCTATGTTTTTGCTTGTGTTCTTGGTTGCACCTGCAGGGATTAGCCTTCTTGGCGAGGTCAATCATGTGCAACATGGTTGCTATCCAACGGAGCGGTGGTGTAGTGATTGCAGGTGTTTTTTTGTTGTCTATTCAAGAGCCTCGGATCATCAACGTCGAGATCTCCATCAATCGACTTATCCATTACCTTTCGAAAGATCGGGCCTAAATTTTCTTATCAATTGGTATTAGATTTCTAGGTTGCCTGCTGGGTAATTCATCTATCCATTACATTAGTTTTGTTTCTCATACCTAGAGTCCATAAAAAAGCCACAAAAAACTTGGAGTTTAGTAGATCTGTTCATTACTTTGTCCGAACCACAATTGAGCCTTTGCAACTTCCGTTTTCAGTTTGGTTTTGTTGAGTTTTTTTCCGTGGTTTAGTCATATTGCTGGTTTAGAAAGTGTTTTTGGTATTAGTTTGAGTTTTGCATTGTGTTGATTCATCTTTTTGGATCACGTCAACACGTCTAGATTAGATTCATTTGTGTCCAGTTTGGTATTTTGGTCATATATCATGCATACAAACATGAAATTTGTATTTCTTGTACTTTCTGGAAATATAAAGAATTTCCCTACAACTTTCTTATTCATAGGTTTTCCAGAAAACGGATTTATCATGGTCAAAAGTGCATTAGATCTGATTCTGTTCTCGACCTAGAATTTCTGAACAGTCTGTGTTTTGGGGACAATATCTTCTAATATTCTGGTCCAAAATATTTCTTCCATATATTTAAATTAAAGAGAAGAGATATATCTACAATCTTGTTGTTGTAAGTTTTTCTATTTGGAGCCTCTATGTATGCCTATTTGTCCTTGGACGAGTGAGCAGAAAATCTGTGACAGACACAAGAGATATCTTTGATTGCTTTTCATTGTGTTCTTCTTTTGCAGCACATTCTGAAAAAAAAGGAAGAAAAAAGAAAAAGGCTAGTGCAAAACAAGAAACAAAAGCCTCACAAAAAAAGGTGAAAAAACAACAAAAAAGTGCTTGCATTCATTGTGTCATCTAGTTTTGTCTCATGTCTTGCTAGCTTGAACTACTAGGAACACATTTAGGCCAGCAACTTGACAAGTACTTTGGACACTTATTCAACTTTACTATCTAATTGCATTGTTGATAATCCGTGCTACATATAAAGGGTCATACAAGCTACCCTTTACTCTTGAGCAGAATCGATACACCTTCGCAATCATCCCACGCTTCATTGGTTTCTTCATACCGACCACCGTTTGCCACCTGCAGTGTCAGTAAGAACACTTGTAAGAGCGTGGTAAGACGCTTGAGAGTGTGTGATTCCACTTCCACTTTGCCGTTATCCTTTGTAGTTGATAGGGACAACATAATTTTGTTGTTGTCTTATGTTTGCTACTAACAATGTCAAGTAAAAGCAAGAATCATGCAATATATGTCGAGATGATCGACATGATGAAGACGACGATGGAGTTGCTCGCTAAGAATCAAAGATGAACCAAGGTTTCACATGACATTCAGACCATATTTACAACTCCTTCCACAGAAAGTAATTACATTCTCTCATATCTTCCTTCTTATGATGGTTTTGGTTACGATGAATATATTGCTTGCGGAATAGAGTTGGATAAAAATTTTGGACAATGTCATATGTGTGAGAGGAGAAAATTTAGAAATGTTGTAAGTGCATTAGTAGATTGTGCATTAACTTGGTGGAACAATTTAAATGATTTAAAAAAACCTCGAACATGGAAGGACATGAAAATTTGTATGCGAGAAACTTTTATGAATGTATCTAATTGCAAAGAAGAAGTGCATCAATTTGAGGAAAAATTTCTTCTTGTACCTCCTTTTGTGCCTAACGTTTTGTAGGACGATACAAAAAATAATGTAGATGATGCAAAAGAGAATGAGACTTTCGACAACACTTGTGAAATTTTAGATGGATCAACTCATAATGCAGTCGAAATCACTGCAGAAAATTGTAAGGCAAAGTATTCTACAAATACAGAAGGTGAGAAGTTTTTGGATGTTCTGAAATTTTCCACCAATCTTGCTATTTTCGAGGAGCAACTATTAGAATCGTTTATTCATATACCATTGTCACATGTTGATTTTCCTGCTGATTGTCGCGCTAAGAAAGAGTTGTGTGCTGATAACTCTATGACACCTATGCAAAAACAAGTTAACGTACTAGATGATTGTGTTTTGGATTCACATACTTGTGCTGAAATTCATAATTTGATCACCACTACTGCTGAAAACGATGAGCTGAACTTTTTGTCTTCTCTAAATACTTTGGTTTATATTGCATTTGACACTCTTTGTGATTTAAATATTGTAGAGAGGAGAATATTTTCCCAATCTAAATTGCCTTTGTTAAGTAGAAGTATTTTTCATGCTATAGGCAACTATGAAGATAGTGGTGAATTTATGGTGCATAGAGTTTACATATGCTCAAATGAGCAATCCCATTTAGTGCCGCAAAAACATGGTGAAATGAATGGATGCACTAACACTAATAATGTATTGTCAAGTTTTTCTAGTATTTTTTTGTGCAGCAGGGACAATATATAGAAGAGGAGCATTGTTTGTTGCGGTTGTGCAATATGGACAACGCTCATTCTACCCCCAAAGCAAACATCTTTGCTCGACATACAAGCAAGCCAAGGAAGGCTTGTTATAAAGAAGCGGAGAATGATGAGATCATGCACATTATCATTGCACAAATAAACATGGCACAATGTTTATTTGTTTAGGATCCTAGCTCAAGTGAATGGTGATGCTTATTTGATGGAGAACATAGAGACGGTGCACTATATCGTCAACCACCTTGGCCTCCTCCATTCATGCACACAAGAGGATTTGATGGCATTGCACATATGGACCCACACATCAGAGAAGATGAACTTGAGTCGAGGACGACTCCAATTCAAGAAGGAGAGGATGATGAGGAAATAACTCTTATGGATATACACAACACTCCATTCAACATACAATATGCAATCAATAGAATTCACACACACCAATTAATTTAAGAGGTGAGCTCATTCTTATATGTTTCCTTATATATTTTTGAGAATAGATTGCTATCTAATGACTTAATTGTGATTAGGATCGATGGAGAAGTTAAAGGAGTAATTGGAGGAAGATTTTGGGGCTTGGAGGACAAGATTACGTTCAAAGAAGATGGAAACCGACCCCAACTCAAATTCATATCCAACTCGGAGTCTAGGAGCAGTTTGCACTGAAATGGACGCCCAGAACGCATATGAACTCTGTTTTGGACGTTCTACATATGTACGGAAAGGGGAGAGGACAAACTTTCCAATGGCGCTGGTCCTATATCAAAAGAATTCCGGAGTCCATGGGAATAATCATAACAAAATAGACTTCATAATCTGTTAGGGTGCTGCGCTACCATACTGGGCCATTGGGCCTTGTATCAAGTCTACATGTCTTATTTTCTTGTCTTAGGGTTAGGTCAGGACCCCAACAACCCCCTTGGACATCCTCCCACCTATATATACTCCATAGTAGCCGTCGTAAACAATTGGGTTTTGCTTATATTAATAACATCGCCATTCTACGATTTGTGAAACCCCAACTTCGCAATTTGAGATCGTGTCTTCTACGTTCATGCTTGTGTTCTCGGTTGGACCTGCAGGGATTAGCCTTATTCGCGAGGTCAATCGTGTGCAGCACAATTGATAACCAACGGAGCTGTGGTGTAGTGATTACAGGGGTTTTTTCGTGTTCTACTCGAGAGCCTCAGATCATCAACGTTGAGATCTCCATCAATCGACTTATTCATTATCTCTCGGAGGATCGGGCCTAAATTTTCTTATCAATTGATGATATCATGCACATTATCATTGCACAAATAAACATGGCTGTCAGTACCCTAGGAACCATATACTCCTTGGGATTGCAAAGACCTCAAGGAGAAGTCATCTACTTTATTTGAAGACCTTCGGAGGCCCACATGTCAGACATAACCGGACCCGCTTCTCCAACATTGTTAGTCCCAGGGTCGCCACGTGTACTATCAAATCGGAGCTACCGCTCACAAGGGGGAAGCTCTGGACTATGTACCAAAATGGCACCCCCGGACCTAACCCCAGACCGAGGGAAGCTCTGGAACTGACACGTGTCGGGTAACACCGGACCTATATGTTCCCCACAGTGAGCTCTGGCGCCGCCACGTGTCCAACCATCGGATCTTCAGCCTCTAACCTCCGGAAGACTCCACAACGGCTCCGGATCTTCAAAGGGGAATCAAGGACTTCAAGACCCGATCAAGTGTCATTAATACTATATTAATGACACACGATTGGACGACCTTAATTACCAGTAACAGTGCTGTCAAAGCCAATAACTCGGTCATTAAGGGCAATTAAACGTGTTGAATTTGTATCAATATCAGTAACCGCCGGGGCCACATGTCGGGCCAGGCTAACTTGTAACGGTCTGCCCTTGAGCTATAAAAGGACAGGCCGACGATACATAGGACACGCTGGACACACACTCTCGAAGACATGCTTTGGAGACGCACTCATTCTACACTCTCAACTCACGTTGAGCTCATACATCCAATACAACATCAACACACCCCGTGGAGTAGGGTATTATGCTCAGGCGGCCCGAACCACATAAATCTTGGTGTCCCTTGTGTCACTCGACATCTCACTTTCTTGAATCTCCGCGCGCCCATACCGAACCTCAAACTCCTCTAACACTTTTGTAGTGTCAGGGATCTGCCAGATCAAAACCACCGACAGTTGGCGCGCCAGGTAGGGGGGCAGAGATTTCAAGAATGGTGAACTCAGCCGCTGGATCATCCAATGGTCATCCCGCTGTTAAAGCTGTTGGGGGTAATCCCTCCAATATGCAGCCACCAGCAGGAACCACGGTTCCAGGAGGAGGCACACTTCCACCACCGCCGCCTCCATCAGCAAATCAAGCTGGACAACGCGATGGTGCACCGATGTCAATCACTGCATCGGCGAATCTTGACAACCCGGAACACGCACTTCATGCGGCACGTGCTCTTCTTCAGCGCCCACCACCTCCAGACGCATCCCGGGATGCAATGGAACAGTGGAGGGCCGATGTGGAAAACTTGGTTGCAGCAGTAGCCGATTGCATCAGCAACCAAGGTCCTCCTCCTTCAGGACGGGCCCCGTCGCAGCGACGGACCTTGTCCAGCAGACTTGGTCCACACGTTTCCAACAACAGGAGACGTGCTGCATCACAGCAGGTGACGTCGTTGCCCTCCAGGGCACGACGCACTCACACGGTATCAAGGCTTTCAACTCATGACCTCCGGGCGGAGCTTGATCACCGATATCGCCAACAAGACGGCCGAGTCCATATTGAGCGTGCTCGTGAAAGACGAGAAGCTCAAGACATTCCTGCTCCTGAAGGAGTAGGAGGAGGCTGTTCAGCCCTGGCCATGCATCTGCGTATGGTCAGGTGGCCACAGAAGTTCCGGCCTCACCTACCGGAGAAGTTCGACGGGACCGTTAATCCCGTCGAATTTCTTCAGATTTACTCCACTGCTATATTGGCAGCTAGAGGAAATGAGGCCGTAATGGCCAATTATTTCCCAGTGGCTTTCACTGGGACTGCCAGGTCCTGGTTTATGAGCCTTCCACCAAACTCCATTAGCAGTTGGGAGGAGTTATGCCGGCAGTTCACTGCCAATTTCGGGAGTTCTTACACCCGACCAGGCACCGAACTGGACCTTTTTGCAGTTATGCAAAAAAGAGGAGAATCCCTGCGATCATTCATCCTGAATGTGCATCTAGGACTCCCTTGTGGGTTTTTGATGATTTATGACAAGCAATTGGGATCCTAATCCTTTGTTGAGATGAATGCAGGCAAATAATGAAAAATGAGCAAAATGCCAAAAAGAAGGGAAATGAGAAGCAAAGTGAATTTGAGCTCAAGGAGAAGAAAATAGTAGATTATTATGTATGGAGTGTGTTAAGGAAACACACCCAAGAGCTCAATCACTTTCAAGCACACACACACAATGCACAAAGTTACACAGGACCGAACTAGTCTGATATCAGCCGGACTAGTCCGATATCACATTCTGCACTAGATCGGACAAGTCCGGTCTCCACCGGACTAGTCCGATATCTTTCTGATCCACTTCGGACTAGTCCTCCCCAATTCGGACTAGTCCTCAACACAATGCACAAGCCACACAAAATCGGACAAGTCCGTTGTGATCCGGACTAGTCCGATATTCTTTCTGATCCACTTCGGACAAGTCCGGTGTCTACACGGACTAGTCCGATATACACATTGATCTAAATCGGACAAGTCCTCCAAGTGCGGACTTGTCATCCTAAACACTTAGTGTTTCATATGTCCGGACAAGTCCGATGGCAATCGGACTAGTCCGAAGATTTCCAGTAGTCAAATCCGACAAGTCTGTTTTCAATCGGACTAGTCCGATATTCCTGGACACCTAGGGTTTGCTACACACAGCACACCGGACAAGTCCGGTGACCACCACGGACTAGCCCGATCTTTCTGAACCCTAACGGTCACTTTTAGAAACCCCATATAAATAGAGGTGCACGGCCCACTTTAAAACTCTCTCGAACCATAGCGCCGTCACACCTCCCAAGAGACTCAAAAACCACCTCTCTCCACGAAATTAAGTGCAAAATCGATCAATCTTTTGAAGATCACTTCTAGATCATTGGAGAGTCACTTGGCACACATCATTAAGCTCTTGGTTTGATTCTCTAACACACTCTTGCGTTTCAATTTGTAATTTTCGAGTGTGTTATTGGTGGCTTTGTAAGTTGTAATCAAGGGAGCTCTCAACGTGTGAGAACGCCCCTTCAACTTGGTTATTTACCCTTTGTGATTAGTGGAAGAGGATTGGCCTTCGTGGCGATCTGATGAGGGAAGAGTTGGAGAAGACCCGGTCCTTTTGTGGGCTCCTCAACGTGGATGTAGGTTGCCTTCGTGGTAGCCGAACCACGGGATAAATCGTGTGTCTTGTCCTTTTGCGTTCTTCATCTTAATTGATCAACTTAATCTAGGGTTTGATTCACTTTGTTCAATTTGAGTTAAATTGTTGAACAAGAGCCTTAATTGTAATAGAATTTGACATACAACTATTAAACTGTCATTCAAGTTTATATTTCCGCTGCAAACATTAACGAATCAATCAAATTGACTGAACTTGATCAACTTAGCCCGTGAAAACCGGACTAGTCCGCACTTTATCGGACTAGTCCTATATATCTAGTATTGACTTTGTTGTTGAGTGTTACAGGAACCGAGAAAATTCAAAAGTCCTATTCACCCCCTAGGCCTACATTCAAATAGTATCAGAGAAGGTTCTTCATAAAGAGTGCAACCACTCGAAGAGATCATGTCAGACATGAAGGAAGTTCAGAAAATCAACAACCAGGAAGAAGTGATCAACGACAAGAACCAAAAGATGGAAAAATATTTCAAAGCAATTCAAGACTTCGATGATGATGACGAGGAGACGCTGGAGCTGAAAGCACTCCTCAGAAAGAAATCACTTTCCAAAGGGAAAGCTAAAGTTGAAGAAAAGAAGAAGGGGAGTAGTCACACCGACTACTCCCGATATCCTTTTAACTATGATCATTTAAATTCAAACAACAGCCATTACCTATCTATTCCTCTTGGAAAAGCCCCACACTTCGATGGGAGTGATTACTCCATGTGGAGACAAAATATGAAGATGCACTTGATTTCCCTTAACCCAAGTTTATGGCATATTGTATGCACAGGAATAGACATCCCAGATGACGACGAAGAGCTCACCCCAAGTCAAGAGCAAGCCATCCACAGAAACGCTCAAGCCGCAGCCGTAATCACCTCCTCTCCAAGTCGAGATGAATTCACAAAGGTGGACGGACTGGAGATTGCCAAGGAAATATGGGACACACTACAAACAGCCCATGAAGGTGACCAACATGTGCGGGAGGCGAAAATTGAAATGATCGAAGGCAAACTAGGAAGGTTCGCAATTGAGGAAGACGAGTCTCCCCAGGACATGTACAACCGATTGAAGACACTTGTAAACAAGGTTCGATCATATGGGAGCAAGAAGTGGAATGACCACGAGGTTGTAAAGCTCATCCTTAGAGCCTTTATGCCTCGCAATGTCACACTATGCTCTATGATCAGAGAAAGTCCCGGGTACAAGAGGATGACTCCAGATGAATTGCTTGGCAAAATCATCAATTTTGAAATGATGGAGAAACAAGCCAAGCACGTCAAAGAAATAGCCGACCTCACATCGACAAAGAAGAAGGGAGTTGCCTTAAAGTCCACACTCAGGCCTCTATCCAAAGAAGCAAGAGAAGCACAGCTTGAGGAGGACAGCGATGATGAAAGTAGTGAGCTGGACGAAGAGGATATGATTTTGTTTATGAAAAAGTTCAAAAGAATAATGAAGAAAAGACAAGGAAGAAAATCAAGTGAAGGCAAGTACAAGGAGAGGACAAAGCCGAAGATGAGGCGGGCGTGCTATAATTGTGGTGAGTATAACCACTTTATAGTCGATTGCCCGTATGAGGACAACAAGAAGAAGAATAAAGAAGCCAAGCCTCAACCGAAGAAATTGTTCAAGAAGAAGAAACAAGCTGAACAAGCACACATTGGAAAGGAGTGGGACTCAAATGATGAGTCCTCATCATCCGATGAAGAAGAGATGGCTAGCATAGCCATTGAAAGCACATCCAAGAAACCCACACTCTTCCCCACGCTCAGTACAAAGAAGGGGAATGGCACTTGCCTCATGGCAAAGGAAGGTAAACGCAAGGTAAACATCAAAACTCCTTCCATGCATTCCTACTCAAGTAATGATGAACTAGATAGTGATGATGAAGATATGTTAATTGGATTAGATAGAAAAATTGCTGCTAAAATGAAATTTTTACTTGACCAACTTGTTGAGAAGGAATGACTAATTGATCGTCAAGAGGAAATGATTATCTCCCAAAAGGAGAAGTATGTCGAACTTGACAATCTTCTAGTTCTTGAAAAGGAGAAAAACAGCTAACTAGAGCTTGAGCTAGCTTCAAGCAAGAAAACTTGCTTGGAGTTAACCAACTCAAACGTTGCAATCAAGGATCAACTTGATGACCTGATCAAGGTTAACAAGATCCTTGAAGTGCAAGTTGAGTCACTCAAGCTAAGTGAATCTTCCTCCTCTTCAAGTCTACCTTCTCAACCCACTTCAACTAATCTTGTTCATATGTGCAAATGTGGTAAAATCAACACCAGTTTCAAGGAAAAGTCTACCTCCACCAAGGATAAAAATCCTACCCAATGTGGAATATTTGACAAGGAGAGGATCAACTATGCACGTAGTGCATACTTGGTCCAAAGACCTCCAAATCTCAAGTATGGCATTGGTTACTCTTATGATGGAAAGCGAAATGCTGGAAGTCATAAGAATAACAAGGGAAGGATTACCTTTGTGAAGGGAGGACCCTCACAACCTGGTAACTCGAAAATTAAGAACCTGAACTCTCATGAACACCGGACTAGTCCGGTTGTGGTCCGAACATGTCGGTCATCCGGACAAGTCCGATCACCCAGACTAGTCCGATCCATAAACAACAGCAACTTTTGTTCAAAACCTTTGATGCCTCTTATGTATTAATGAGAAACAATCTTGATAAAGTTTATGCTTATTATGCTGGGCCACGCCATGGGAACACAAAATCCCATGTGTGGGTGCCCAAATGTATTGTAACTAACCTCCAAGGACCCAAGCAAGCTTGGGTACCTAAAACCAAGGCATAATTTGTTTCTGCAGGCCTATTCCTCTGGTGGATCCAAATGGGTGCTAGACAGTGGATGCACCAACCACATGACCAGAGAAAGGAGGATGTTCGTGGAATATGAAGGAAACGAGGACCCAAATGAAGGCATCTACTTCGGAGATAATAGTCAAGGAAGGGTGCTCGGTACCGGTAAAATAGCAATATCCTCTGAACACACTCTTTCTCATGTTTTACATGTTGAATCTTTATATTATAACCTGCTGTCCATATCTCAATTATGTGACAAAGGTTATTATTGCTTGTTCACCAACGAGGGTGTGACCATGTCAAGGAGGAGTGATGGTTCCGTTGCATTCAAGGGTATGTTGAAGGGAAAGCTTTACCTTGTTGACTTCAACAAGGATAAAGCCGAACTCGACACATGCTTGATTGCAAAAACCAACATGGGTTGGTTGTGGCATAGATGGCTAGCACATGTTGGTATGAGGAATCTTCAAAAAACTCCTCAAGGGCGATCACATCAGAGGTTTGAAAGATGTTGTTTTTGAGAAAGACAGGCCTTGTAGCGCGTGCCAAGCCGGAAAGCAAGTTGGAGCACATCATCCCGCAAAGAACATCATCACTACGACAAGACCGCTCGAACTACTTCATATGGACTTGTTTGGTCCAATTGCTTACATAAGCATCGGCGGTAATAAATACGGTTTAGTCATTATTGATGATTTTTCCCGCTTCACTTGGGTGTTCTTTTTGCATGACAAGTCAGAAACACAAGGGACACTCAAGAAATTCTTCAAGCGAGCGCAAAACAAGTTATCACTATCGATCAAGAGTATTCGGAGCGACAACGGCACGGAGTTCAAGAACATACAAGTGGAGGAGTACCTTGATGAGGAGGGAATCAAGTACGAATTTTCAGCACCATACTCCACAACAAAACGGAGTTGCCGAAAGGAAGAACCGAATGCTCATAGAGATGGCAAGAACAATGCTCGATGAATACAAGACTTCGGATCGATTTTGGGCAAAAGCAATTAACACCGCTTGCCACGCCGCAAATCGACTCTACCTTCATCGACTACTCAAGAAGACTCCTTATGAGCTACTCACCGGTAACAAACCAAACATTTCATATTTTCGAGTTTTCGGCTCTCCATGTTATATTTTGAACAAGAAGCCCAGGACTTCAAAGTTCGCTTCAAAGTCTGATGAAGGTTTCTTGCTTGGTTATGATTCGAACACTTACGCCTATCGTGTTTTCAACAAGGCCTCCGGACTTGTTGAAGTGGCACGTGACGTAGAGTTCGATGAAACTAATGGCTCCCAAAAGGAGCAAGTTGATCAGTGTGAATTAGGTAAAGAAGAAGCTCCTTATCAAGCATTGAAGAGAATGGCTCTAGGCGAAGTTCGACCACAAGAGTCATCGTCACAAATACAAGAGGAAAGTGAACCACAAGAGGAGATCAACAATTAATGGGGAGCTTCAATACAAGATCAATCACAAGAATATGAAGATGATCAACAAATCAACGAGGGGAACCACTCAGGGGGAGAAGAAAATGATCACCAACACACAACTCTCCAAGTGCCACACCCAAGAGTACACCAATGCATTCAAAGGGATCACCCAATCGACAACATCATCGGTGACATCCAAAAGGGAGTAACCACTAGATCTCGTATAGCTAATTTTTGTGAGCATTACTCGTTTGTCTCCTTTTTGGAACCATGCAGGACTGAGGATGCATTGAAGGATCTGGACTGGGTGGTGGCAATGCTAGAAGAGTTGAACAACTTCAAGAGAAACGTGGTTTGGGAACTTGTGGCATGACCCAATGCAAATGTAGTGGGCACCAAGTGGGTCTTCCACAACAAGCAAGACGAACACGGAGTGGTGACAAGAAACAAGGCACGACTTGTGGCCAAAGGTTACTCACAAGTCGAAGGTTTGGATTTCGATGAGACTTTTGCTCCAGTAGCTAGGCTTGAATCAATTAAAATATTACTTGCATATGCTACTCACCATGATTTCAAGCTATATCAAATGGACGTGAAAAGCGCCTTCCTCAACGGACCGATCAAGGAATAGGTGTACGTGGAGCAACCACCCAGGTTTGAAGACGAAGAGTTCCCCTACCACGTATATAAACTGCGTAAGGCTCTCTATGGCCTCAAACAAGCTCCTAGAGCTTGGTATGAGTGTCTTAGAGATTTCTTAATTGACAATGGTTTTAAAATTGGCAAAGTAGATTATACATTATTCACAAAGAATCTAGATAATGATCTTTTTATTTGCCAAATCTATGTTGATGATATAATTTTTGGGTCAACTAACCAATCTTTCTGTGAAGAATTTAGTAGAATTATGACAGACAGGTTTGAAATGTCAATGATGGGAGAATTGAAGTACTTCTTGGGATTCCAAGTGCGGCAACAAAGGGAAGGAACATTCATAAGCCAAACCAAGTACACGCAGGACATACTCAAGAAGTTTGGCATGGACAAGGCAAAGCCCATAAAGACTCCCATGGCTACGAATGGCCACTTGGATCTCAATGAAGATGGATCGAGCGTTGACCAAAAGGTATATCGCTCCATGATTGGATCTTTACTCTACTTATGTGCATCTAGGCCAGATATTATGTTGAGTGTATGTTTGTGTGCAGGATTTCAAGCCAACCCTAAGGAATGTCACTTGACAGCCGTAAAAAGAATCTTGAGATATTTAGTTCATACACCCAACCTTGGTCTTTGGTACCCAAAAGGCTCCAAATTCAATCTCATTGGTTACTCCGATGCAGATTATGCCGGGTGCAAAGTTGATAGAAAAAGCACCTCTGGCACATGCCAATTCCTAGGAAGATCTTTGGTTTCTTGGTCATCTAAGAAACAAAATTCCATTGCATTATCCACAGCCGAAGCGGAGTATGTTGCAGCCGGAAGTTGTTGTGCACAACTCCTCTGGATGCGACAAACTCTAAGGGATTACGGTTACAATATGAACCGTATTCCTCTCCTTTGTGATAATGAGAGTGCCATTAAAATAGCCCACAATCCAGTTGAGCACTCTAGGACTAAACACATAGACATAAGACATCATTTCCTGAGAGACAATTCCATGAAAGGAGACATAATCATCTCACATGTCAACACCCAAAAACAATTGGCCAACATATTCACCAAGCCACTTGATGAAAAGCGTTTTTGCGAACTCCGAAATGAGCTAAATATTCTTGATTCTTGGAGTGTGGCTTGAAAAGTTGCATACATGTATGATTGCTTCAAAAATGTTGATTGAATTGTGAAAATCAACCCTCTCCATTTTTCTCTCGAAAAACTATGTCAATTATTAGATCTTGATGAATTTTGACCATTGTATGATAGTTGTATGCTTACTGGTCAAATTCATCAAGATTACTTGAATTGTTTTGCCTCTCTATTCTCTATTATTGAACCTTCAAATATATATGAATGGGCTTTGCAATTCTTTCCTGGAGACCACTGACTAGTCCGTGGTTACCCGGACTAGTCCGCCCATGCAGACTAGTCCGCAGAGTGCCGGTTAGGCCGGACTAGTCCGATAGACCACGGACTAGTCCGATATAGGTCTCTGGATGACTTCGGACTAGTCCGGTCTTGTCCGGACTTGTCCGATTTTTCGTGTCCATAACCCTAGACGCCACCAAACCCTAATCTCCTCACCCTCACATTCGCTCTAGGCTTCCTCTCTCTTGCGCTCGAGCTCCCAAGGCGATCTTTTGCATCCTCCGTCGAAAAGCCACTCATTTGGGCGGAGATCAAGCTTGAAGACTTGGGGATTGAAGCTAGCGGACTAGTCCGGCCTCCAACCCCCAAAACTTCGAGCCTCCATCGATTTCTTCGGTAAAAATCTTCAAAATCCTAGAAATCGTGTTTTTCTCAATTGTTGATCGTTTGGCCTAGCACCCTTCACTAGTTACATGTTTAGTTGATGTACTGTGTGTATGCTAGACTAGATTTGCATTAGGGATTATACCCTGTCCAATCTGTTAGGTTTTTAAGGATGAATACCGGACTAGTCCGGTCCATGCACGGACAAGTCCGGTACCCCGGACTAGTCCGTGCTTGAGCACCGAACAAGTCTGATGTTTCTGAACCTGAAACCTAATTACTTAATTCCATAATGCCATCCATTGCTATCTTGTCTTACCTATGCCTTGTATAACTTGTCATTATTCTTGCTCAATCATTCTCAGATCATGTCGAGCTCCGACAACGAGATCTCCGACTTTGAGGCCGAGTTGGACCATGAGGTGGCACCTCGGTCCTCGGCGGGTCTTGGTAAGAAACGCCAAGAAAGACCTTCCGAGCTTGCTACCTCCCCTCCCCAGGTTCAGAGGAAGGTCTGTGTCAAGAAGCCCGCCTCGAAGGCTGCTACGCCTTCAAGCGGCCTTTGTCAAGCAAAGGGAAAGGGCAAGGGAGTCGTAACGGGGCTAGTTGGGCCCTTGAAGCTTCATGCTCCTAGAGAAGGGGTCCGGGACCCCAATGAAGAGAAATTCAATGGGAAAGGCAGCGATGTGGCAGCCAAGCTAAGAAGCATTGATTGCTATGGAAGGCCAAAGCAGGCAGCTGATGGAAGGTTTTGGTGAAACTTCCATGCTGATTTCTACAGGCTGGTTTACCTGTCGATGAAGACTCCGGTGGTGCGCAGTCAGTGGATTGACTGGGCTCACCTAGAGAAGAAGAAGTGCTCAGCTTTTGATGAGGTCATTGCTGCAACAGAAAGGCATGGTCTGAAGGATCTGTTTGCCTTCAGACACAATTGGAATGATGAAGTGATTGCACAATTCTATGCAACGTGCTACTTCTCGAGTGAAGATGAAGAGAGTGTGACTTGGATGACCCATGGATCCAAGTACTCCATCACTCAGGAGGATTTTGCAAGCTTGCTCCATTTAGACTCTGCTGAAAATGACCACCTGATCATACACAACATAGGGGTCATTGAGAGGGACAGAATGAAGTTCTTGTATGAGCCCAACTCTAAGTATGTTCCTCCCTCCACAAAGAACATGAAGCCCTTCTTTGTGGTTCTGAACAGAGTTCTCCGGAAGACCATTGCCCCCAAGGATGGGGATGCAGGGAGTGTACAGAGCTACCTCCGGACTCTAATGAGTGTCATAAGCAAGAAGAGACAGTTCTATGTTGCTGATTACATATGGAACGACATGGTCAACATCTCAAGCACCTCCAACCGGTCCTGTGGCTATGCTCCCTACTTGATGTTCATGATTGAGAAGGTCACAGGAATAGAATTCGTGAAGTATGTAGAGCACACTCCCCTGAGGCCTCAGAAGCCTCAGCCTGTGAGTGTCCAGGTTGCTCCCTCGCCAGCCTCAAGTCCTGGGGCACCGGCAAGAGAAAGAGATGCTGCTAGGGCTCCTCCCCCCTCCAGGGAAGCTCCTCAGAGAGGATCCGCCAGTGGGATCCTCAAATACTTGTCCGCGATATTCTCCTCCTACAAGAAGACTGAAGTAAAGCTTCATAAACTCAATCAGAAGAGGAAGGAGGATATGAGATATATCAAAGCCAATGTGAAGCAACTGAGTGAAAAGCTGGAGATAAACCCCATTGGATCTCCATTAATTTCTGAAGATTCTGATCTTGACATCTCCGAGCTCGGGCCCTTGTCCCCCTCCGAGCTTGCCTATTTTGGCATTGGGGGCTCGAGCAGCTCCGCTCCTTCTCCTCCCTCTCCTCCTCGTCAAGCGGAGAGCGAAGAAGACGAAGAAGATGACGAGAGGACAGACAGCAAAGAGTGAAGACCCTTGGACCTTCCTCTCTCTCTTTTTGGTGTCTTGATGCCAAAGGGGGAGAGATTGAGGGGGAGTCAAGTCTTAGCTTTAGCTGTAATAGGATGCGAGGAGAGAGCCTTCTCTGTACTTTTATTTGTGATCGAAATAGTTTAACACTATTTTCATATTAAGTTTGGTCTTGTGATGAATTGCTCAATTTATTTGCGAGTATGTGATGAAAACTGCATTTTTGCTCCTGGAATGTCATATCCACTTGGTATCGGTTGATTAATGTAAATTCTGTCATTCTCAATGTATTCATGCACTTAGTATGCATCCCACCATAAAGAATGCACATATGGATAATTCTCTTGTTGCTTGATGTATTTTTGAGTCATATGTGCATACTTTATGAAAACCTCATTTTTTTCCTTATTTTGTGAAATCTCAATTGGTTGTCATCAATCACCAAAGAGGGGGAGATTGAAAGTGCATCTAGGACTCCCTTGTGGGTTTTGGATGATTTATGACAAGCAATTGGGATCCTAATCCTTTGTTGAGATGAATGCAGGCAAATAATGAAAAATGAGCAAAATGCCAAAAAGAAGGGAAATGAGAAGCAAAGTGAATTCGAGCTCAAGGAGAAGAAAATAGTAGATTATTATGTATGGAGTGTGTTAAGGAAACACATCCAAGAGCTCAATCACTTTCAAGCACACACACACAATGCACAAAGTTATACAGGACCGGACTAGTCCGATATCAGCCGGACTAGTCCGATATCACATTCTGCACTAGATCGGACAAGTCCGGTCTCCACCGGACTAGTCCGATATCTTTCTGATCCACTTCGGACTAGTCCTCCCCAATGCGGACTAGTCCTCAACACAATACACAAGCCACACAAAATCGGACAAGTCCATTGTGATCCGGACTAGTCCGATATTCTTTCTGATCCACTTCGGACAAGTCCAGTGTCTACACGGACTAGTCCGATATCCACACTGATCTAAACCGGACAAGTCCTCCAAGTGCGGACATGTCATCCTAAACACTTAGGGTTTCATATGTCCGGACAAGTCCGATGGCAATTGGACCAGTCCGATGATTTCCAGAAGTGAAATCGGACAAGTCCGTTTTCAACCGGACTAGTCCGATATTCCTGGACACTTAGAGTTTGCTACACACGGCACACCGGACTAGTCCGGTGACCACCACGGACTAGTCTGATCTTTCTGAACCCTAACGGTCACTTTTAGAAACCCCATATAAATAAAGGTGCACGGCCCACTTTAAAACTCTCTCGAACCCTAGCGCCGTCACACCTCCCAAGAGATTCAAAAACCACCTATCTCCACGAAATTAAGTGCAAAATCGATCAATCTTTTGAAGATCACTTCTAGATCATTGGAGAGTCACTTGGCGCACATCATTGAGCTCTTGGTTTGATTCTCTAACACACTCTTGCGTTTCAATTTGTAATTTTCGAGTGTGTTATTGGTGGCTTTGTAAGTTGTAATCAAGGGAGCTCTCAACGTGTGAGAACGCCCCTTCAACTTGGTTATTTACCCTTTGTGATTAGTGGAAGAGGATTGGCCTTCGTGGCGATCCGATGAGGGAAGAGTTGGAGAAGACCCGGTCCTTTTGTGGGCTCCTCAACGTGGATGTAGGTTGCCTTCGTGGTAGCCGAACCACGGGATAAATCGTGTGTCTTGTCCTTTTGCGTTCTTCATCTTAATTGATCAACTTAATCTAGGGTTTGATTCACTTTGTTCAATTTGAGTTAAATTGTTGAACAAGAGCCTTAATTGTAATAGAATTTGACATACAACTATTAAACTGTCATTCAAGTTTATATTTCCGCTGCAAACATTAACGAATCAATCAAATTGACTGAACTTGATCAACTTAGCCCGTGAAAACCGGACTAGTCTGCACTTTACCGGACTAGTCCGATATCTCTAGTATTGACTTTGTTTTTGAGTGTTACAGGAACCGAGAAAATTCAAAAAGGCCTATTCATCCCCCCTAGGCCTACATTCACATCCAGAGATTCGATCAGGTACGAAACACTATCCCTTCTATCTCTAGCGCCTTTGTCATCGTGGCAATTAGATAGGGAGTGCGGGATAACAAGATGCTGGAGAAACTGGCGATCAAAGAGATTACCAGTGTCACAGAACTCTTCAGCTTGGCTGACAAATGTGCCAGAGCTGCGGAGGGCCGTGAAACGCACTCCAAACCAACTCCGGAGGATCACAAGAAATCCTCCAAAGGAGAAGCCGCTACCTCCGGGAGTGGCAAGAAGAAGAAAAAGACTAACGGTAAGAAGAAGCCGTCGGCCGGTGCATCCAATGCTGCAGCTGCTGCAGCTCCGGGTGGCCGGGGGCCACGCCCCGAGAAGCGACCTCGACCGTCTTCTGAAGACGGTGGCAAACCCAAGGTGTGGTGTCCAATTCACAAAACGGACAGCCATAGTTTGGAAGACTGTCGGGAGGTCCAAAACCTTGCCGAGCGCTACAACAAGTGCCGGGAAGAAGCTCCTTTCCGACAGAGGGAAGGAAAACCAAAAATTGATGAAGCTCCGGCTGAAGAGGAGTTAGGTTTTCAGGATGCCAAAAAGGACCTGAAGGCCTTCTACACCTCCGTCGACGACGATTCCGACGTCTCTGACAACGAGCGTCGGAATACCATGAACACCATTTTTGGTGGATCATGGGACATCACCCCCCGCCGCGTCATCAAGACTATGCGTTAGGACATGGCTGCTGTAGCTCCTACAGCCAGGGCGGAGCCCCATCGGATGTGGATGGACACAGCCATCACTTTTGATGCTTCGGACTGCCCTCGAAGCATGGTTGGAGCAGGTCAGCTACCTTTGATGGTATCTCCTACCATCAATAACATCTAGCTCCACCATGTCATGGTAGATGGAGGTTCGGGGCTCTATCTCATAAGCTTCGAAGCTTTTACCAAGCTTCAGCTCTGACCTTCGGATCTCCACCCCTCCCGACCTTTCTCCGGAGTAGGTCCGGGAGCCATTACCCCACTCGGAGCTATTACCCTCCCCGTTACCTTCGGGACCCGGGAGAAGTATCGCACCGAGAATTTGGTCTTTGACGTTGCTCAGATCAACTTACCCTTCAATGCCATCTTGGGTAGGCCTGCCTTGTACAAATTCATGGCAGCTGCTCATTATGGTTACCTAGTGTTAAAGATGCCAACACCAGTAGGCGTTCTCCGGATCCGCGGAGATCGTACTGCCAAAGTAACTGCTCTACAAGAACTCCATGCACTTACCACGGCGCAAGAGGAGGACTCCAGGCAGGAGCAAGCTCCAAAACCCCCGAGCATTTGTCAATGAGGCTTGACTTCTGCACCTCGTGTGCAGCCAAGTGGCGACACCGACATTCTCGTCAAAGTCGTCCAAATCGGTTCTAATGCCGCCCATACCACCGGTATATCGGGGGGATTGAACGACAAATAGGAACTCGTGCTCATCACTTTCCTCCGGGCTAATGTCGACGTGTTCGCCTGGCAACCATCACAAATGCCTGGGATCCCCAGGGAAGTGATTGAGCACAATCTGAAGATCTACCCCGACGCCTGGCCCATGCATCAGAAGCCTCGAAAGCAATCTGTAGAGCGACAGAACTTCATTCGACAAGAAGTTAAGAAGTTGCTCCAAGCTGGATTCATCCGAGAAGTCTTCCATCCAAAATGGCTGGCAAACCCAGTCGTTGTGCCCAAGGGCGGCGGGAAGCTTCGGATGTGTATCGACACACAACACTAAATAAGGCATGTCCAAAAGATCCATTCCCATTACCTAGAATAGATCAGATAGTGGATTCCACCTCCGGGTGTGAATTACTGTGTTTCCTAGACGCATATTCTGGGTATCATCAAATCAGAATGTCTAGGGAAGATGAAGAGCATACCTCTTTCATGACAGTAGATGGATTGTACTGTTATACAACCATGCCGTTTGGTCTCAAGAATGCAGCTTCAACCTTTGTACGAGCTATGTACAAAACCTTTGAAGAACTCATTAGAGACGTAGTGGAAGTGTACGTCGACGACATTGTGGTCAAGGTCAAGAAAAGGAGTCACTCCTAGACACCTTGCAGGCTGTCTTTGACAAGCTGCGGGTCACCCGCACAAAGCTAAATCCAGACAAGTGTGTCTTCGGGGTTAGGTCCGGAAAACTTCTTGGTTTCCTGGTAAGTCACCGGGGCATAGAAGCTAATCCGGCGAAGATCAAAGACATTGAAGACATGCGGCCACCAGCCCGCATCAAAGATGTCCAAAAGCTAACTGGATGTCTAGAAGCCCTTAGCCGGTTCATTTCAAGACTGGCGGAACGGGCACTCTACTTCTTCAAGTTATTAAGGAAGTCAGGACCATTCCAATGGTCTGAAGAAGCAGAAAAGGCGTTCCAGGAGCTAAAACAGCTCCTGACCACCCTACCAATTCTGGTAGCTCCGAACCCTGGTGAGCCTTTGCTGCTTTACATTTCAGCCACTGACGAAGTCGTCAGTATGGTCCTGGTTGCGGAGAGACCAGAACCATCCCATACTCAGGAGTCCAGACCCCTTCAGGAGGGTCTGGAGGTTCCTGAAAGCGAGTCTGGGTCCCAGCTCTCAGACTTGAATCCACAAGAAGTTACTTCAGAAGACCCAGACCCCTCTAGGAGGGTCCAGGTCGCTTCTGAAGAAGCTCCGGGTTCTTCCAGCAAGGACCCGGAAGTCCCCGAAGAAAATCCGGACCCCTCCGGGAGGATCCGGATCAACGAAGAGGAAGCTCCGGGCCCCTCCGGGAGGGTTCGGACCATCCAGCGCCCAGTGTACTTCATTAGTGAAGTACTTCATGACGCCAAGACTCAATACCTAGAGGTGCATAAGCTGCTCTATGCAGTTTTTATTGCCTCTAGGAAGCTTCGCCATTATTTCCAGGCTCACAAGGTCTCAGTGGTGACTTCTTACCCACTTCGAGCAATCTTGCATAATCCCAACTCAACTGGGAATATTGCAAAGTGGGCAGTAGAATTGGCCGAATTCGATCTCGAATTCATTTCAAGGCAAGCAATCAAGAGTCAAGTATTGGCGGATTTCGTGGCGGAATGGACTTCCTCTCCATCAAACCCTGGGGGCCCCAGCGAGCAGAAGCTAGAGCACAAGGCTCCGGTCTTCACCGAGCCTCACTGGACCCTCTACTTCGACGGCTCCATGCAAAAGCAGGGGGCTGGAGCTGGAATCCTTCTCCTCGCACCAACCGGAGAGAAGGTAAAATACATGGTCCACCTTGACTTCAAGGCGACCAACAACATGGCGGAATATGAAGCACTCATTTATGGACTAAAGGTGGCATTGTCATACGGTGTCAAGCAACTGCTGGTCAAGGGAGATTCACAGCTCATCATTAAGCAAGTGAAGGGTGAATGTTCCTGCAACAATCTCCAGCTAGCTGCTTACCTCCTTGAAGTCCAGAGGCTTCAGAAGGACTTCAAAGTCCTAGATCTCCACCATGTCCAGCGTGCCCACAACGCTGAAGCCGACGAACTCTCGACGAAAGCGTCAACCGGAGCTCCGGCTCCTGACGGAACTTTTGTCCGGAGGTTGTCAAAACCCACAGCTCAGCCTGCCAAACTGAGTGAAGGGGGCGAGATCAGCATCCCGAAGCTGACGATCCCGATGACCCTGTTACCATGGCAGCCATCAAGGGTCGTAGGTGCTACCGGAAGCTCCGAGCAACCCAGTGCGCAAGACTCAAATGCTCAAGTTAGTTCCGATGCATGGATCTCGGAGATCCGGAACTACTTGAAAGACAACATCCTTCCTGACGATGATGTATCCGATGACCGGGTAGTCAGATTGGCTAAAAGATACAAGTTGGTAGAAGGGGATCTCTACCGGCGCGGTGCCAATGGCATCCTAATGCGGTGCATCACAAGGGAAGAAGGTTGCAAGATCCTCGCAAAAATCCATGGAGGTGAGTGTGGAAACCACGCGTCTTCCCGCACGCTGGTTGGTAAAGCCTTTCGGCATGGCTTCTACTGGCCTACATCACTCCAGGATGCAACTGAGCTGGTGAAGAAATGCGAAGCGTGTCAATTTCATGCAAAGAAAATTCACACACCGGCTCAGCCTCTACAAATGATACCTCCTACATGGCCCTTCGCTGTGTGGGGGATGGACATCTTGGGACCTTTCCCAAGAGCCGTCGGAGGTTACAAGTTCCTGTACGTTGCCATTGACAAGTTCACCAAGTGGCCGGAAGCAACTCAGTTTGTGACAATCAACAAGGAATCTGCTATCAACTTTTTGCAGTCCATTGTATGCAGATTTGGAGTCCCAAACAAAATCATCACTGATAATGGGACCCAATTCACAAGCTCTGCATTTCAAGGATATTGCGAAGACCTCGACATACAAGTTTGCTACGCCTCCGTAGCTCACCCAGCAAGCAATGGCCAAGCCGAGAGAGAAAATGCTTAAATCCTTAAAGGACTCAAAACGCGCACCTATGAGCGCTTGAAAAAACATGGAGCCAACTGGATTGAAGAGCATCCGCCCACTTTATGGGCTAACAGGACAACTCCAAACCGGTCAACTGGAAAAACACCCTTCTTCCTGGTGTATGGAGCTGAAGCAATCATTCCTCCGGAAATCACCTTGGGGTCACTCTGGGTCCGGGCCTTCGACGAAGCCACGCAGGACCAGCTCCGGCGTGAAGACCTAGACCTCCTTGAGGAGGGAAGGTGCCAAGCAGCTGTTCGGAATGCCCGATACCGCCAAGCCCTTTGGCGCTATCATCAGTGACATGTACACAACCGACAGCTCGAGGAAGACGATCTGGTGCTACGGAGAATACAATCCAGAGAAGGGTTAAACAAAATCTCCCCCAGCTGGGAGGGACCCTTCTGAGTGATTAAAGTATCCCGTCCCGGAAGCGTTCGCTTGGCTACCGAGGATGGGACACCTCTCCCAAATCCTTGGAACATTGAGCACCTCCGTAAGTTCTACACTTAATATCACGGAGGTGAGTCTGTAGTAACTTGAGGTGTATGTTATAGAGTCATTGTACAGAGTCGGGTAGTTCCTCCGGGAGAACAGCTGGACCTTTCCCGGAAGGTCCGCAAAGTTCAGGCAACACTTGTCACAGTCTCAGGACTAAAAGTGTGGCTAGCTACACTGGGTCAAACGAGAAATTAAACACGCTTAGCCTGGTTCCGTACCCTAAGAGCGTACTTGTTTCCCCTGTACCCCGGACCTATAATGAAGGACATCTTCATGTGAAACAGACTCCACGTGCATTTATTTTGTACAGGCTCAACATTTTTTTCTCTTTCTTGTCTATAACAAAGTTGTGCGATTCTTAAGAAATTTTAGTTCGACCAGTTCATGTACAATTCGAGTTGTATTGTCAATTCTTTTGGATCCAAATATTGTTCATGGTACACTCGCCTGAATGCCACCAAGCCAATCTAGGGCCGGAGTGTGCTATCGACTTATCCTGGTCAAGCACCCTAAGTACGCCAGTCTACCTACACCCCGGCAGGCTGATGTAAGGCGGGTCCAAGTACAATTGGATCTGGAAGAAAGAAGGCAACTCATTCGGTTGTATTCAGAATTGTGTTTGACCTAAAACTTTCTTGGGAATCGTAAGCCGCGACGAAGTTATAGGCAAGAAGCAAATTTTACTGTTTTTCTTGGCTTTAGTGTGCAGGAAAAATAAAGAATTCACATTGATGGAGAAAAGTCGGAGCTAACAAAACTCCGACTCCCCCTAGGTGGCTTGTAATCGATGTTAAACATTGAAAACGAGCATCACCGGAGCAACCAAGCTCCGGTAAAGCTAGGGGGGCCAGCCGTCGACGTAAAATAAAAGATGGTGAGAAGACCCCACAAGCGGAGTCTGCTGCCGACAAGCTACGCGTTGGCAAAGGTCACTGCCGGAGCTACTAAGCTCCGACACCTCGGAGGGCTAACTATCGATGCTCTACGCATTGATAGGGACTATTGCCGGAGCTACTAAGCACCGACGGTAGTCAATGCAGGAGCTTCTAAGCTCCGACAACCTTAGGGGGCCTTCACTATCGAAGACTTCAGACCTACACTCTACAAGTTCGAAGCAAATGAGTCTTCAACAAAACACAATATCCTCTTGGTACATGTTCACAATCAAATTGTGTACATCTACCAGGGGGCCAAGTGAAGACAAAAGTGTTGAAGACAAAAAGTGAAATTCACAAAAATTTGGGGATTTTATTCATCTGGAGACAAGGGATTACAAAATTGAGGAAGAAAAAGAGAGAATACAAGTGGGAGCTACGGAAATGGTCCTAGACCCTATGAAAGAACTGGGCAACCTTCTGAGCAACCTCCGACATGTTGGCTCGAGTGGCCTCGCCTTCTCCTTCGACGGGACCTTCAAGCACCGGGTCCAGAGGGAATTGGGGATTCCAGCTGGTGTAGCACGTCAGCACGTACTCTGCGATGTTCTTCGCCAGGGATTGCCCCTCAACCTCCAACTGGTCCGCGATGACGTCGCCCACCTTGGAGAGTTTGCTACCCGGCGAGCTTAGCGCTTGCAACGCCAGGTCTGGCTCCTGCTCCGGATCATCCGAACGCATGGGACTGAAGCCCATCGGTGTCAGCGCGTCGGTGTCCTTGCCAAGGAACTCCCAAATCTGTAGGGAGTCCGCAGCCCTCAAGCCCTTCAGTTCTTGCAAGGATCTTTTGGCCGCCACAAGTTCAGAATTCTCGCGAGCGAGGCGCTCAACTTCTTTGGCATTTTTCTGAATCTTTTCAGCAACTCGCTTCTCGAGTTTTCCGAGCTCCTCTTCCCGGAGGTGGATCTTGTTCCGGCGGTCAACCAGGTCCTTCTCCCTGCCCCTTACTTTCTTCTCCCTGGCAGCGATGGCACACTCTTGCTCGTAGAGTTCCTGCCCTCGCACCCAGGCCTTCTCCTCCTCCTCAGCGCAGCGCTCTTCCAATTTCTTGGTGCACTCTTCGAGGCCCTTGTCAGCCAGAGCCACCTTTTCGGTGAGCTCCTCCTCCCTCCTCAAGACGTCATCCCGCAGCTCTAGGAGTTTCTGCTCTTCATCTTTGAGCCGTTTCTCCCTCTCTTCAAGTGCCTCCCGGCGCTTGATGAGAGTAGTGTTAATGGCCTCAAGCCTTTCTTGGCGTTCATCGGCCGCAGTGTTAGCTGCTTTGGTCTGCTCATAAATGGCCCAGGATTGAGCGTCGAGGGCGCAAGTCATACTCTCCCTGTCATCCAATAATTTGCCCCAGTATTCCTGTCATCTGCTAGCCTCGACTGCGCCAGCTTGGTCTCGAAGTAGAGCCGGTTACGCCACCGCCTAAGGGTTTGGCGCTCCTCTTCAAGAGCCTTGCTGTCGTGGAAGAAGGCCAGTTGAACTTGACGTAGATTGGAACAGGCGTTCTCAATAGACAATGACAACAGGATAGGTTCCAGACCTACTGGTGTCTCCTCCGCTGGTTCCAGCGGGTTTTCAGATACAAAAATTGGGTCCCACTCCACAAGAGTGGTCCCCTGGGTCTCCATGGCACTAGGGCCGTCCTCCAGGATGGCCTCAGTCGCCATCGAGGAGGGTCCCGCTGATGAAGTTCCGACCTCCGGAAGTGGTTCCGAAGGCCCCGCCACCAGGTCTTCATTTGCCCCCTCGGGCAGGGGGCCAGCGACTTCACCAGGGCACTCTGGCTCAGCCGTGGGTACCTCTAACGTCGTCACATCTAGAGCAGGGGCTGCTTCCGGCTCCGGCCTGGGCACCTCCTCTATTGGGGGCTCGAGCGCTGACGCCTCCGCAACAACCAGCTCAGGCGCCGGAAGATCTTCAACAACAGTCAGCCCTGCGGTCGGAGCTTCCACGGCAACCAGCTCGGGAGCCGGATGGTCTTCAACATCAACCGGCCCTGCAACCGGAGCTCCAACAACGACCGTCTCTGCGGCCGGTGCTTCAAAGGTACCCGGCCCAACCGCCCGGACTTCCTCAACACCCGGCGTGCACGCCAGGACTTCAATTACCTGCGGCTCAACCGCCGGGGCTTCGACAATTTCCGGCTCTGGGGCCGGAATTACTGCTTCCTCCGGCTCAGCGGCCGGAGCTTCCATCATCTCTGCACCAGGGCCCGGAGCTTCAACCTCCGAGGCAGGTGCCGCTGGCGCATCTTCCCTCCCGCGGTCCGGCGCTACCACGGGAGTCTCTGGGGATGAGTCGAGGTCCATGACCACGACAGCTGGCGCCGGAGCTGTCGCAGCTTCAGCCACCACTTGGGGCGGCACTGGGACAGGAGCAGAAGCTTCTGCCCTCATAGCTTCAGCTGCTGTGGCTGAGGGTGGAGCCTCACTCCTCTTCTTGGGAACGCTGCAGATGATGGATGAAGAAACTTAAAAAACAGTTACTACAACAAAACAACTGTATGAGGTAAAGATTAAAAATTACCTTGGGAGGCTTCCGCACCAACTTGCGCAGAACCTCTTTCCCAGTCGTTCTGGGCTGACCATAGCTGCCGCTGGCGTGGAAGCTCCGGAAGGCCCCCCGGAACTCGTCGCAGCCACGGGCATTTCCTTAGTCAAGGCCCCCCTTGACCGGGAAGGACCTCCGGACCTAGAGGCCCCATCCGGCCTTGGTGCTGAAGTCTCATGCCTGGAGCTAGCACCCTGGGAGGACGCCGCTGCGGGAACAACCGCCGCAGTTGTAGAAGACCTCCCCCTCCGAGGAGAAGGAGCTGATGCAGAGGTGGCAGGCGTGACAGACCTTCTGTAGGCATGCTGCAGCTTCCTCTTCCGGCTCAAGGGTTTGTCTGCCGGCTCCTTGCCCTTGCCAACGATTTTGATCCTTTGATTTGGGACAGGGTCGGAGCCACCTTCAGAAGCCCCAGGGATTACCACCCTGGAGGTCGATCTTCCCTCGACGACACCGAGGTCGTCAAGCACAGGCATCTTCCGTCGGAGCTCCCTGCTGAACTCTACCTCCATGTTCAGAGGAAGAAAAGCTGATGGAGGAGTCAAGTCATCACCCGCGATGTCGATGCCATGCTGGAACTTCTTGAGATGGAACTCCAAGGTTGTCCCCGACATGTTGGACTTCAGCCCGGTCTTGACCCGGTCGTTGTCCATCACGCTGTTGAGGGCCCAAGCAAGTTTTTCTCTCCTCTTCAGCGGTGCCCACCTGTTGACCAGGAAGTTGCAAAACACTGCTTGAGGAGTTAATCCTCCCTCCACGCACTGGCGGATCCTGGTCAGAGCAGGGTTGAAGGCTTCCGCCAGCACCGGAGCTTCACTCGAGACTGTAGTGTCAATATTGGGGAGGCCTTCGGGCAGCTCCAGCTTCTCGTGCTCCTCCACTCGGATGACTATCCAGTCCTTCTTCCGGTCATCCCACTTTATAGAGGGAAACAACCGGAGGTACTTGAAGGGGCACTTCTTGCGCTTCACGAAGTAGTAGAAGCCAAGGTACTCATTGCTCCTACCGGTGGTATGAACGGTGAAGAAGGTCCAGAAGAGTTCAATGCAGGGGGGATGCCCACCCACATCTCACAGAAGTGGACGAAGATAGACACAAGAAGAATGGAGTGGGGGCCAAGGTGGTATAGCTGCAGACCATAAGAGTCTAGCAGCATCAAGAAAAAGGAGGAAAAAGGTGGGATCAATCCCACCATGGCGTACGAAGAGAAGTACACCATTTCGCCACCGTGCTCCTTCTCGAACGGGAGCTCTCCCCCGGCGCGGACCAGGTGGTTGAAGAAGTCCGAGGACCACCCCATGAGGGCCCGGACCTTCTTCAGGTCACCTTCAGTCTTCAAACGGCTCTCGCGGAGACCCAACTCCATCGCGGCACAGCAAGGCAAGAGAGGAAAAGTGAGCACAAGTTGAGAGTTTGAGCGCAAGAACAGATGAGAGGCATAAAGAACTCCAGCCGGTGCGCGCTTTCCTTCTTAAGTAAGCCCTCGCAACGCTTGGATGGAAACCGTAAGAAAGCCGAAGATACTACCCAAAAATTTCACCCAGCCAATGACAAGAGGGCATGGGACCACCCTGACGATCCAGTCAAGGTTCTTACCCAGGCGAACGGTTGACATCATGAGGCGGGAAGCCCGAAGGCAGCAGCCTGACAAGGCGCCCGGAACCGATACGATTTTTGTATCGGGAACCGGCGACCTTCAATTGCGTGAGATCCACACGCCAAAGATCTAATTTGCCGCACACATGATATGCCAAGCGGCGAGGATTTAATTCCAAACTATCGCCAATGGCGCATCCGAAGACCTTTGAAGACTCAGTTCAAAAGTCGAAGGATGGACCCACCTCTGGCGGAATGACTTCACCCAAGGGGTCTTCCCCAGAGGTGGGCCCAGGGGGCCACTGTCGGTACCCTGGGTACCATATACTCCTTGGGATTGCAAAGATCTCAAGGAGAAGTAATCTACTTGATTTGAAGACCTTTGGAGGCCCACATGTCAGACATAACCGGACCTGCTTCTCCAACATGGTTAGTCCCAGGGTCGCCACGTGTACTATCAAACCGGAGCTACCGGTCACAAGGGGGAAGCTCCGGACTATGTACCGAAATGGCACCCCCGGACCTAACCCCAAACCGAGGGAAGCTCTAGAACTGACACGTGTCGGGTAACACCGGACCTATCTGTTCCCCATAGTGAGCTCCGGCGCCGCCACGTGTCCAACCGTCGGATCTTCAGCCACTAACCTCCGGAAGACTCCACAACGGCTCCGGATCTTCAAAGGGGAATCAAGGACTTCAAGACCCGATCAAGTGTCATTAATACTATATTAATGACACACGATCGGTCGACCTTAATTACCAGTAACGGTGCTGTCAAAGCCCATAACTCGGTCATTAAGGGCAATTAAACGTGTTGAATGTGTATCAATATCAGTAACCGCCAGGGCCACATGTCGGGCCAGGCTAACTTGTAACGGTCTGCCCTTGAACTATAAAAGGACAGGCCGACGATACATAGGACACGCTGGACACACACTCTCGAAGACACGCTTTAGAGACGCACTCATTCTACACTCTCAACTCACGTTGAGCTCATACATCCAATACAACATCAACACACCCCGTGGAGTAGGGTATTACGCTCAGGCGGCCCGAACCACGTAAATCTTGGTGTCCCTTTTGTCACTCGACATCTCACCTTCTTGAATCTCTGCGCGCTCATACCGAACCTCAAACTCCTCTAACACATTCGTAGTGTCGGGAGATCTGCCGGATCAAAACCACCGACAATGGCACAATGTTTATTTGTTTGAAATCCTGGCTCTAGTGAATGGTCATACTTATTTGATGGAGAACATAGAGATGGTGCACTATATCGTCCACCACCTTGGCCTCCTCCTTTCATGCACGCAAGATGATTTTATGGCGTTGCACATATGGACCCACACATGAGAGAAGATGAACTTGAGTCGAGGACGACTCCAATTCAAGAAGAGGAGGATGATGAGGACATAACTCCTATGGATATACACAACACTCCATTCAACATACAAGATGCAATCAATAGAATTCACACACACCAATAATTTCAGAGGTGAGCTCATTCTTATATGTTTACTTATATATTTTTTAGAATAGATTGATACATAATGACTTAATTGTGGTTAGGATCCATGGAGAAGTTCAAGGAGTGACTCAGTACTGGATTCCTAAATGCCTTTTTGAGTCATCGATGTATTGTGCTTCTATGTAGGTTACACATTTGAGGAAGGAGAACATTATGATTGTGGATTCAGGATGCTCACGCCATATGACTGATAACAAAGATTGGTTTTCCTCCCTCTCTTTAGTGTCACGTGTAGAGAATGTTACTTTTGCTGATAATTCTTCAACTCCTATAATTGCTAAAGGTTCGGTTAGAGTAAATAATCACTACACTTTGAAGGATGTGGCACTTGTTAAAAGCTTGAAATACAACTAGCTTTCTGTTTCACAATTGCTAGATGAAAATCTGGAAATTAGTTTCACTAAAAATTGCTACAAGGTTGTAGATTCAAATAGTGAGCTTATTTTTAACATGTCTCGGTTTGGAAGAGTTTTTAAAGATGATTTTGAATGTCATCCTCTAAGCATAGGTGTCTAGCTGCTAATGATTTAAAGGACTTATATTTTTGGCATCGTAGACTTCGTCACGTAGGCTTTAATCATCTAACGCGTGTTAGTGCTCTTGATCGCATATGTGGGCTGCCTAAGCTTAAAGGGGACAAAGAAATTGTGTGCTCTTCTTGTAGACATGCTAAGGTGGTTGCAGGTTCACATGCTCCTCTCACAATGACCATGACAACTGAACCGGGTCAACTTTTCCACCTTGACACCGTAGGACCTTCACGTGTTCAATCCTTCAGAGCTAAATGGTATGTTCTTGTAATTGTTGATGACTATTCTAGATACTCTTGGGTTTACTTTACAGCATCTAAGAATGAATATTTTAGTCACCTTAGAACTTTATTTATTAGATTATCAATTGATCACCAAAGATCTTTAACAGAAATTAGAAGTGATAACAGAACCGAATTTAAAAATTAATCGTTTGATCACTTTTGTGCTGAAAATGGAATAGATCACCAAGTTTCTTTAATTTATGTACCTCAACAAAATGGTGTTGTAGAGAGAAAGAACAAAACCTTAGTTGAGATGGCTAGGACTATGCTTGATGAATTTCAAACTCCTAGAAAATTTTGTGCAAATGCAATTGCAACCGCTTGTTATGTCTCAAATCGTGTTTTCTTGCATCCTAAGCTTGGAAAAACACCATATGAACTTCGATTTGGTCATAGGCCTAGTGTCACACACTTTTGGGTCATTGGTTGTAAATTCTTTGTTAAGAAACATTGTAATCTTGCTAAATTGTAACCTAGATCAGTTGATGGCGTGTTTCTTGGTTATCCATCTAATACTAGAGGCGACCGTGTGCTTTTACTTGACACTAACAAAATTGTTGAGACTTGTGAGTTTCTTTTGATGAAGCTATCCAAGGTACTAGCTTTAATATTGCATCTCCAGATCCATATCAACAGGGGGAGAGTATTTTTTCGAAGAAGACGAAGAAGTGATGCCGCTGCCCGAAAATTTAGAAGCAAATGACGTTGATCACACTGTTGATTTTGCACAACCAACACCAACAACTACTGCAGCTAGTACAAATCATCCTCGAGCCACATGTTCTTCGCTTTGTGGTGAACATGAAGAACAAGGAGCTTGTGAAGTGTTGACTCCCCTCCGAATCCTCAAAAGTCATCCTCCAGAACAAATCATGGGGAGCTTGTACGAATGAGTCACACGGTCCAGGTTTTGCGATCCAAACACTCCCGCTCATTCTGCTTTATTTGCTTCTTCTGAATCCAAAGATATATCACATGCAGTCACTAATGAATCTTTGATTATTGCCATGCAAGAAGAGTTAGAAAATTTTGAAAGAAATATTGTTTGGAAACTTGTACCTCCACCTCAAGGTCACACTTTAATTGGAACTAAATGGCTGTTTAAAAATAAACAAAGTGAGGATGGGGTTGTGGTTAGGAATAAGGCTAGGTTGGTTGCTCAAGGTTTCACACAAATTGAAGGTCTAGATTTTGATGAAACATTTGCCTCCTGTTACTAGATTAGAAGCCATAAGAATTTTGTTAGCTTTTGCTACATCTAAAAGTCTCAAGTTATATCAAATGGATGTTATAAGTGCTTTTCCTAATGGCTACACAGATGAGGAGGTTTATGTCAGCAACCACCGGGTTTTGAAAATCCAGGTTTTCCTAATAATGTTTACAAACTGCCCAAAGCCTTCTATGGTCTCAAACAAGCCCCTAGAGCATGGTATGATACGTTAAATACATTCTTACTTGAAAGGGGGTTTACCATGGGCAAAGTTGATAAAACTCTTTCTGTGCTTAAGCTTGGCAATAACACATTATTTGTTCAAGTGTATATGAATGATATTATCTTTGGTTGTGTATCTCGTGATCTTGTGTCAATGTTTTCAGCTATGATGAGTTCAGAATTTGAAATGAGTATGATTGAAGAACTCACGTACTTTTGGGGCTGCAAATCAATCAAACCAAGGAGGGTACTTTTGTGCATCAAACGAAGTATATGAAAGACCTTCTGAAGTGCTTCAACATGGACAAAAGCAAGCCTCTTTGGACACCAATGGGTACAGCAATGACACTTGAACTTGATGAAGATTGTGACACGGTCTATCAAAAAGGATATCAAAGCATGATCGGATCACTTTTGTACCTCACGGCATCAAGACTGGACATACAATTTAGTGTATGTCTTTGTGCCCGATTTCAAGCTTCTCGATGTGCTTCACATCGTCAAGTCATCAAAAGGATTCTCAGATACTTAAATGGAACTCAAGAATTTGGCATTTTGCTTCCTTCTTCCTCAACCATTACTTTGAAAGCTTTTTTCGATGCTGATTTTGGGGGTTGTAGAATTGATAGTAAATGTACTTCAGGTGCTTATCATTTTCTGGGTAATTCACTTATTGCTTGGTCCTATAGAAAACAAAGTCTAGTTGCACAATGCACTACCGAATCTGAATATGTAGCTGCTGCATGCGCTTGCTCACAAATTCTTCGGATTGTTCAAACACTTAAGGACTATGGGGTTGATCTAGATAGTGTTCTACTGTTTTGTGATAGTACAAGAGCCATTTGCATTGCTAAAGACCCCGTGCAACATTCAAGAACAAAGCACATTAACATTAGGTATCACTTTCTCCGTGATAATGTTGAAAAAGGAAACAATGTCCTTCACTATGTAGATATCGAACAACAATTGGCTGACATTTTTATAAAACCTTTGGATTTCACTCGTTTTTCTTACATTCGCAATGAAATAGGGGTTATGCATCCTCATGGCTTAAATTGAGGGGGAGCTTTCAAATTTGGGATCTGAATTTAAAAGTAATATGAGCATAGTATTTCATACGTATATGACTTTGTGATTCTTTTTACATGCTGAATGTTCTTACTACGTTACTCATGTTATACATTTTGTAGTTTTTTTCAATGACTAGTAATTGGAATAATTACATACACTAAATCTGGTCATGATCAAACTTTCTTGCTGTTTTGAACTTGCTGCATTATCACAAGTGCTTTTAATAACGAATAATTGATCAAGTAATCAACTCACATGTTGAACTTTTATGATCAAATAGAAAATGAGAAAAGATCAAGAGAATATGCATGCATCGCACTTCTTCTTTTGAGATGGCTTATCATTGCACTTAGATATGAACTTGGAAGAAGTTTTATATGACTAAAATTATGTCCTTAAGCTTCTGATTGTCAAATGACATAGGCTTGGATTTGTTGGTTAGAATAAGGCAGATGCGACATATATTCTCTTGCAAATGTGATATGATCTGAATTTGTGCTTTGAACAATAATACAAATGCTATGACAAGTGTCATGCTTTAAGGTTTTGAATTAAAAAAGTTTGTGAGATCATGACTTGCTTAAATTGAAAATTACACTTGATATCTATCATGGCTTGCACTACTTTATGTATCTCATTGATGTGATAGTGTAAGTTACTTGATAGTATGACTTGGATGTCAAAGGGGGAGAAATTGACCACACATTACACACATTCACAAGTGTTTTGGCACGATTCTCCTCAGGGGGGGGGGGGGAATTTTTGTTTTTCTTCTCATTTTATTTCTGATTTACAAAGGGGGAGAAATAAATATATGGGAGAAATATTTGTTGTGAAATTTCTTTCTTTCTCATTTGATTGTTTTCAAAACTTTTCATAAGCCAATGTTTGGATTTTAAGTGGTGTTGCCATTGCATTCATCAAGGGAGAGATCGTGAGACCTATGTGTGTTGAATACATTGGCTATCACAATAATAGTTTTCAATGCTGCCAAAACACCTTTCTCAACAAGGTTAATCTCTAGGTACGATCTCCTGCAAGGTTCGATAATAGGTCCGACTTCTTTTTGGTAGCTCTGGCAAGGTCCGACATAAGCTCTAACTTGTTTTGGCTAGGTCTGACTTCTTTGTCAAGGTCCGACTTGCTATGGATAGGTTTGACATGTTTTTGTTAGCTCTGACGCTAGGTTCGACTAGCTTTGGTAAGCTACGGTGCTAGGTCCGACTAGCTTTGTTTAGCACCAGTGCTAGATCCTGCTAGCTTTGGTAAGCTCCGGTTCAAGGTCCGATTAGCTTTGGCAAGGTCCGGTGCTAGATTGCAATGGTTCTGCTTTTAACTTCCAATGTTTTTAACTTTCTTCTTGGATTACGAAAGCTTGCTTAGTACTCTTTTACTAAGTTTTTGGTGTGTTTTGGTGGTTATGGCTGATATCATTTTTCTATGGTTTGCAACATTCTTATGTGAGGTGCTCACGTATGGTGTTGTGGTTTCGTAACTAACGTGAGTCAAGTCGAGGAATTTTGCTCGAAAGTATTTGTTGTTTATTCATGTGCAAGTGTTGCTTGAGTTCAAGATGTGGCTGGTGACGAAATCCATTGAACTAGTGTTAGGGAGAAGATGAGGTTGAACAACCAAGTTCAGGGGAAATTGTAGTTGAGTTGATCGGGAGGTTGCATAGCATGTTTGAATCAAGAACAATGCATATGAACGTATCTTGGACATCGTTGGAAGATGTTTACACGTGTGCTTGGAGTGCATGGACGTTGCTGCATGGTTCCAAGGCGTGATGAAGAGATGTGGACGTAAAGAATTGGTCAGAAAGGTCCAACCGGTTGGATTATGCCTCAAGCTGCTGCTAAGGTGGTTATGGTTCATTTATGGAATGTTTCGAGTTTGTTATGATAGGATTTTGTGTGAGTAAAAAATTTGAGTTGTTTTAGGAATGTGGGATGCGTTCCTATGGTGTTTTGATGTCTTAAGATTGCTTCTATTTGCGTATGCAAGAGTCGTAAGCAGTTATGGGAAGTTTTGGTTGAATTTTAGTAGGATTAGAGTCCTAGATTAGATTGGGTTAGCCTTGGGGCTGGTTATATAAGCAAGGGAAGCCATAGCTTGTGGTGAGATGACTTAGGGTTGTTGCTCTTGTGTTTTGTGTGAGACCTATTTGTGTTGAATACATTGGCTATGGCAATAAAAGTTTTGAATATCACCAAAACACGTTTCTGAACATGGTCTGACTCCAGGTCCGAGCTCCTGCAAGGTCCGACATAGGTCCGACTTGTTTTGGCTAGCTCCGGCAAGGTCCGCCATAAGGTACGACTTGCTTTGTCTAGGTCTGACTTTATTTGGCTAGGTCTAACTTCTTTGTCTAGGTACAACTTGTTTTGGCAAGGTATGACTAAGCTTTAGTAAGCACCGGTTCTAGGTCCGACTATCTTTGGAAAGCTCCAGTGCTAGGTCCTGCTAGCTTTAGTAACCTCCAGCTCAATGTTCGGTTAGTTTTGGCAAGGTCCGGAGCTAAATTGCAATGGTTCTGCTTTTACTCTGAATTGATTCGAACTGGCTTTACATCTGTGGAAACTTTGCTTTGTATTCATTACTAAGTTTTTGGTGTGTTTTGGTGGTTATGGCTGATATCGTTTTTCTATGGTTTGCAACATGCTTAAATGAGGTGCTCACGTAAGGTGTTGTGCTTATCAGAACTAACGAGAGTCATGTTGAGGACTTGTGCTCAAAAGTACTGGTTGTTTATTCATGTTCAAGTGTTGCTTCAGTTCAAGACATGGCTGGTGACGGGATCCATTGAACAAATCTTGGGGAGAAGGTGAGGTTCAACGACAATGTTTGGGAGGAATATTGGTTGAGTTGATCGGGACATCGCACAACATGTTGAATAAAAAACAATATATATGAAGGTATTGGGACGTCTTTGAAAGGCGTTTGCAAGTGTGCAGGAAGTGCATGGACGTGGCAACATAGTTACGAGGTAGATAGGCTATCCGTTCTCCGAAGTTTTAGCACGAATTTTAAAGAATCTTCTTGATTTTCTATAGGCCCCATATTATATCCAATTGAGCTGCAAATTTGTGTGCTTCCTATATTTGTGCTCCTGAGTAATAAAAAATATCAAAAAAATATTACAAAAAAGAAAAAAAAATAGTGAAGAGCACGCATATTAAAGCAATTGGCCTATACCACTTGGTGTTGTTTTGTTGGCTATATCATTCTTTATTTCTTTTTCCTTGATACTTCCTTGTGTTGTGCTAGGCTCTAGGGCACTTGGTTGACCAGCAACAGTTTCCTACATTGAATACTTATTCAACTTTGTTGAGCTGTTAACGATTGTATGCTTATTAGCCATCATATTGTGCCATCCAAGCTCCACCTTTCTCTTGAGCATAACAAGTACCTTTGCAATCACCCCACGCTTCATTGGTTCATCTCACTGTCCACACCACCTGCTGTGTCGGTAAGAACACTGGTAAGAGCGTGGTAAGACGCTTGAGCGAGAGAGATTGTTTTCTTCCACCTTCCACATTGTCACTGTAGTTGATAGGGATAAAATATTTTTTTTGTTGTCTTTTGTTTCCTACTAACAATGGAAGGAGAAGACAATGATGACGAATGTGTTCAACATGCTAAGTTACATGATATGATGAAGACCATGACGGATATATTCGCCAAATACAACGCAGCAACGGAGGAGTCATTGGCAAACTTGACTCGCCCACTGGATGACCTTGCTCTTCGGATGAATACTTGTGAGGCTCGGTTGCCTCTCGCTGGAAGACAAGAAGACAATGCTTATGATGAACTGGAAGATCACAATAATCAGCCAAGACTGCCACTTTATCATCGAGGTATGGGAGGTAATAATCATAACAATTATAATCGTCCTCCTGATGATCCTTTTGCTAAAGTGAAATTTACTATACACTTTTTTCTGGTGCCTATGATGCTGAGGCTTATCTTGATTGTGAGATGGCAGTAGAACAAAAATTTAATTCCCATCTTGTTCCTGAACAACATAGAGTTCGTCAAGCCACTAGTGAGTTTAAGGACTTTGCTATCATATGGTGGAATGAACTTGTTAAAACTAGAATTGATCCTCCAACATGGGATATATTAAAGGAAGCTATGCGTGTTTGATTTGTTCCTCCATATTTTCAGCAGGACCTTCGCAAAAAATTGCATTGCTTAGAACAAGGTAACATGTCTGTAGAGGAGCATTATCAAGAGTTACAAAAGGGTATGCTGCGTTGTGGGGTAGTAGAGGACATGGATGATAAAATAGCTCGTTTTTATGGGGGGTTGAGGCGTGAAATTCAGGACATTGTTGATTACAAGGAATATGATATTGTTAATAGATTGTTTCAGCTTGCTATGTTGGCAGAAAAAGAATTGCAGGGCCGACAACAACAGCAACATCGCACGAGGAGCAACTTCACACCGCGTGCAGTGACTACACCATCCAAAAAAGCACCATCTTCGACCCCCCGTGCAGCGACTACAACACCCAATGGCGGCCAACGAACTATACCTGCTGCTCCACCTTCTCGCGCGCCGGAAGGCAGCAAGGTGACATCATTCAAGCCTTCGTCGTACACTTCTTCTATGGGTCGTACTTTCGACATTAAGTGTCACCGCTGCCAGGGACTTGGTCATATGATGAGAGATTGCCCGAGCAAACGAGCATACATAGCATGAGACTATGGTGGCTATGATAGTACTTCGGATGTTGAAGATGAATATTCTGTTGCTACTGACTTTACAGATCCAAATGACGAACACACCGAAGAAGATTTACTTGGTACAGCGGTGACGGAGAACTATAGGAGCATCATTGTGCAGCATGCCTTGAGCTCCAAAGTGGAGACCGACGACAAGCTACAACGACACAACCTCTGCCACATGTTTCTCGTCGTCAAGGACTGCCGTTTACACAGTATAATTGATGGAGGTAGCTGCAATAACATTGTGAACACGGACGTCGTCAAGAAACTCGGTTTGACAACAAGAGCACACCCTCATCCGTACCACATTCAATGGTTCAACAACAGCGGTAAGGTTCGGGTAACACAAACAGCGAGAATACATTTTTCAATTGGTTCATACCATGATTTTTCTGATTTTGATGTTGTTCCTATGGATTCTTGTTCTCTTTTATTGGGTCGTCCTTGGGAATTTGATACAGATGCTATTCATCATGGTAGAACCAATAAATATACTCTCATGCATAAGGGAAAGAAAATCACTTTGCTCCCCATGACTCCTGCTGAAATTGTGCATTCTGAGAAGAGTAAAATTCGTGATGGCAAAGCAACAAAATTAGAATCTGAAAAATAGCAAGTTATTAAGTTAAAATCACCATCGTTGCTCGCAACTAAATCTGAACTTGCTGATTTATTCGACGCTAAGGGGATGTGCTATGCTTTAGTTTGCAAAGAAGCCATGTTTTCACTTCATGATTTGTCTATTGCATTGCCCCCTGCTGTTGCTAACCTTTTGCAGGAGTTTGAGGATGTGTTTCCCTCCTAGATACCCCCTGGTTTACCACCGATGAAAGGCATTGAACACAAGATCGATTTGATTCCAGGAGCAAGTTTGCCAAATTGTGCTGCATACAGGGCGAATCCACAAGAAACTAAGGAAATTCAGCCACAAGTCCAAGATCTTTTGGACCACGGGTACATTCGTGAAAGCCTTAGCCCTTGTTCCGTTCCTGTTCTTTTGGTTCCTAAGAAAGATGGTAGTTGGCGCATGTGCGTTGATTGTCGAGCGATTATAATAACAACACCATTCGATAACGTTATACTATTCCTCGATTAGATGACATGCTTGATGAATTGAGTGGTGCTATCATCTTCACAGAAATTGACTTGCGTAGTGGTTACCACCATATTAGAATGGCACTAGGAGATGAATGGAAAACTGCATTTAAAACCAAGTTTGGACTTTATGAGTGGTTAGTCATGCCTTTTGGTTTAACTAATGCACCCAACAACTTTATGCGATTAATGAACGAGGTTTTACGTGCTTTCATTGGACAATTTGTGGTGTTTTACTTCGATGATATCCTCATTTACAGCAAGTCATATGATGAACATCTTGATCATTTGCGTGCTGTTTTTACTCTTTTGAGAGATGCACGTTTGTTTGGTAACCTCAAAAAGTGCGTCTTTTGCACCAATCGAGTCTCGTTTCTTAGCTATGTCATTTCCTCGCAGGGAAATGAGATGGATGAGGCAAAAATTGAAGCAATCACCAGCTGGCCAGCCCCAACAACCGTCACATAGGTTCATAGTTTTCTTGGTCTTGCAGGTTTTTATTGGTGCTTTATGCGGGATTTCAGCACCATTGCAGCACCTCTACATGAGCTAACGAAGAAGGAAGTTCCATTTCGATGGGGCCAACAGCAGCAACAAGCTTTTGATGCTCTCAAATCGAAGCTTACATAAGCACCGTTGCTACAACTTCCTGCTTTTGACAAGACCTTTGAGCTAGAATGCAATGCAAGCGGCATTGGTATTTAAGGCGTTCTCATACAAGGAGGTAAACTTGTTGCTCTCTTTAGTGAAAAACTTCATGGTCCTTCTCTGAATTATTCTACTTATGTTAAGGCATTATATGCCTTAGTGCATGTATTACAAACTTGGCAACATTATCTTTGGTCTAAGGAGTTTGTCATACATTCCGATCATGAATCATTGAAGTATCTTATGTGTCAAACCAATCTGAATAAACGACATGCTAAATGGATTGAGTTCATAGAGTCGTTTCCATACATCATTAAGCATAAGAAAGGGAAGAAAAATATCATTGCTGATGCATTATCTAGGCGTTATACCATGCTGTCCCAACTTGATCCTAAAATCTTTGGTTTGGAAACAATTAAAGCATTATATCGTACCGATTTGGACTTCAGAGATGCTTTTGAAAATAATAGAGAAGGAAGAATTTGGAATAAATATGTGCTGCGAGAGGGTCTCCTCTATCGTGCTAACAAGCTATGCATTCCAGCTAGCTCCGTTCGTCTATTACTTTTGGAGGAAGAACATGGAGGAGGTTTGATGGGACATTTTGGAGTGAATAAAACTGAAGACGTGCTTTCCACACCCTTCTTTTGGCCAAAGATGAGGCGTGATGTCGAGTGCTACGTGTCACAATGCACTACTTGCAACAAAGCTAAGTCTCACCATAACCCACGTGGTCTTTATATGCCTCTTCCTGTTCCTAGTGTACCTTGGGAGGATATTTCTATGGACTTTGTTTTGGGATTGCCTATGACTAAGAGGGGGAGGGATAGTAATTTTGTAGTTGTTGATTGTTTTTCCAGTATGGCACTCTTTATACCTTGTCATAAGAATGATAATGCCTCACACATTACTGATTTATTTATGACGGAAATTGTTCGTTTACATGGTGTACCAAATATCATTGTTCCTGATCGTGATGCAAAATTCTAAGTCATTTTTGGAGAACTTTGTGGTATAAATTGGGAACCAAGTTGCTGTTTTCAACTACATGTCACCCACAAATGGATGGACAGACCGAGGTAGTTAATCGTACTTTATCTACTATGTTGCGGGCTGTCTTGAAAACAAATTTGAAGTTGTGGGAGGAGTGTTTACCACATATAGAATTTGCTTACAACAGATCCGTTCACTCCACAACAAAGGTAAGTCCATTCCGGGTAGTGTATGGTTTCAATCCCCGTGCTCCTATTGATTTACTACCTTTGCCTCCTTCTGAAACTATAAATTTGAATGCTACACAACGATCTGAATTCATTCTTAAGATGCATGAAACTACAAAGAAATGATGAATGAGAAGTATAGGATTGCAGGTAGTAAAGGTAGAAAAGAAGTAAAACTTGAACCGGGTGATTTGGTGTGGTTACATTTGAGAAAAGAGCGATTTCCCGACTTGAGAAAATCAAAACTTATGCCACGAGCTTCTGGTCCTTTTAAGATCATTGAAAAGATTAATAATAATGCTTCTATCTGCGTATGGAAGAGTCTTGAGCAGTTATGGGAAGTTTCGGTTGAATCAGAGTAGGATTTGAGTTCTAGTTAGGATTGGGTTGGCCTAAGGGCTGGTTATATAAGCAAGGGAGGCCAGAGCTCGTGGTGCACTACTTTGGGGCTGTTCCTTTTGAGTTTTGATCAAGAAAATTCATAGTCTAAAGGAGCTTTTGTGCCTTGTTCATCCAACTTGTTTTCGTCAAATCTTTCTCGTCGAGTTTCTGCACAACACTACCTTGATTCAAGGGTTTTATCATAACTCGAGTTTTACAGATCCAATAAATGTGATTTATTTTGGGTTGTCTTAAAAACTTGATTATCTATCATCTGTGAAAGTTTCACGGTCATTGGATTTGTGGTTTTGGACCTACGCGAGTTTCGTTACAGTGTTGCATATCTGGTTTTTCTCGGGTAGAACAGATTGACCTTCATTCAATCATTCGATTGTAACTTGAGTTTTTCTCGACGGATTTCAGTGATTCTTGTTGTAGTGTCTTTGTGATTTGACCCTCTATAATATCTACCACTTTTGTCACAGTTGAACACATTTAGATTGGTCGCACACACGATTTCTTTAACGGATCAATTTTCCGTCGAGGGGTTTTTGTTGCTTCCGCTGAAAAAATTGTAATCTACCATTCATCCCTCCTCTGGTAGCATTTCACGTGCTCTTCGATATTACAATTGTTATTAGAGCCACGGTGCTCTAAGCTATGTGATTTGCACATGTTTTTGACTAATCATCATGGAGAAATACTCTACAAAACCTTGTGCCTTTAGTGGTATTGATTTTTAGGTTTGGAAGTGATGAGGACATCACAACAGTGGAGACGCACATTGAACTGCAAGGACCAATCACAAGAGCATGAGCACGGTTATTAAATCAGTAGGTGAATTCGTTCCTAACTTCTTTTGCATGTGAGTTTGAGAATAGATTGCTATGTGAAGATTTAATTGTTATAAGGAATAATGGAGAAGATCAACAAGTGAAGGAAAGAGGCCTTGGGAGCGTGGAGAACGAGCTGGGACGTCCACAGGTTGACAGAAACAGTTTACAGCTCGGACTCGAGTTCAGCTCGGAGTCCAGGAGCAGTCCACCTTAAAACGGACGCCCAGGAGGCATACGGACTCCGTTTTCGACGTTCTACATATGCACGGAAAGAGGAGAAGATAAAATTTCCAATGGTTCAGGTCCCACCTCAAAATTCCTCTGGAGTCATTGGGAATCATCAAAACAAGTCGAGTCCAGATTTCTATCCGGTGCTGCGCCACTGAATCGGGCCTTTGGGCCTTCTATCCCGTAAGAGTCCATTAGGGACGCATCTAATCGTGTTTTGGTTGCAACCTGGCCTATAAATACTGCAGCCGCCAGTCATATTCGGTGGGTTTTGCTTAGATCAATAAAATCGCTGTTCTACGGTTTGTGAGACCCCAACTTCGTGATTTCCGATTGTGTCTTCGATGTTCTTGCTCGTGTTCTCAGTTGAACTTGTAGGGATTAGACTTCTTAGCGAGGTCAAGCGTGTGCAGCACGGTTGATAACCAACGAAGCCGTGGTGTAGTGATTGCAGGGGTACTCGAACCACTCGGGTGCCACAGATCATAAATGTCGAGTTCTCCACCCCAATCGACATACCTTTCAGAAGATCGGTCCTAAACCTACTCATCAGGAAGGCACGTATGGAAGCTTTCATCCAGACACAAGGCTTCACAATATGGGAGAAGGTGTACAGGCCTTACGACTTGTCGTCAAATGATCAAGTCACGGCTACAAACATAAAGATGTCGATAACAACAACAAGGCTCGCAACATGATCATGCAAGGATTAACTCAAAGCGACTTCGACCGTGTTGCTCACCTATGATCTGCATATGATGTGTGGAAAGCACCTTGCGACTACCATGAAGGATCCAACACGACCAGGGAGGTAAGGCAATACATATTCAAAAAGGATTATATGCGCTTTGAGATGCAACCAGGTGAGTCCATCGACGATCTCTTTGCTCACTTTAATAAAATTCTCAGCAACTTGCGTAGCGTCGATGTTAATTTTTTAGATGCTGAGAATGCTAGGCAATTACTAAGTGATTAGACATGTCAATTTGGGTGATGAAAGTCACATCTAGCTGTGAATCTACTGTCATGAGTAAACTTACTTTAGATGTTCTATATTCTAAATCAAAAACTCATGAAATTGATATAATCTCACGTAAGAACACCAACAAGTCTCTTGCATTATTTTCTAATCGTGACATGCCTAGTTCCGACAAGTCTTCTTCTTGTGGAACACTTGCTTTGTTGTCCTCTCTAACACTTGAACAGGTTGAAGAGTTTCCAGAGGATGAACTTGCACTCATCTCTACTTGATTCTCAAAAGCATTGCAAAATTTGAGAACTAGAAGGAGAGGAAGTGTCGGACCTCAACGATGCTTCGATTGTGGTAAGACAGGACATTTTCGCACAAATTGCACTAACCTTGCAGGTGCTACTTCCCGTGATGAAAAGAAAACATGGAGGAAACACTCCTCTGCAAACAACAACAAGAAGAAGAATGGTTTTACAGGACACAAATTGGTGGATAGATTTATCTCCGCACTTCAAGAACTTGGCTCGAGCGATGCAGACATCGGAAGTGATGAAGATGAAGATGATTTGGCAAACTTGTGTTTCATGGCGGGCAAGATAAGATCAAGTACGGAGGAAGCAGAACACAACGGCGACAATGAAGAGGTATGTCATACTTGCGAAGAAATGTGTGATGCTATTTCTTGTGCCACTGTTATAGTTAAGAAAAAGGACAAAAAACTTAGAGACAATGCTGTTAAAATTGAGTCTATAGAATCTGAAATAATCATTTGGAATCTTTGATTCTTAGTGATGATTCTTGTTCTTCATGTGATTTAATATATGAACAATTGTCCCCTCTAAGAAGTGCACACACGTCCACACTTGATAAACTTGAACTTGAAATTAAAAAGAACAAAAAGCTTGCTGCACTTAACGATGAAAACTTGAAAGATGCTTGCGGTTCTACAATTGATTTGCATTGTTCTACTTGTAATGGACTTGATAAGAAACTACAAGATGTTATAAATGAAATTTCTATATTGAACAACACTTTACGTTTTCATGATGTTAAATATTGTTCCAATTGCAAATTAAATGGAAAAACTTCAAGTGAAAATTGCCTTGATCTGTCAAATAAACTAGATGACATGCATAGGATTTTAGATTGGTTTTGTAATGCAAATAAGAACCGAAACTTGCTGCTGAATTCCTCTAAATCTTGCAATGATAAATCTGGTCTAGGTTTTGATTCTCATGTTAATGCTAAGGCACATCCACCTAAAATTGTAAAGTCATTAGGAAGTGGTTTGATTCAAACAGTTCCTAAACAAAAATAAGTGGTTTTCAAATCTGCAGGAGTGTTGTCTCATTTGGTTTCAAATAAAAATATTGCTTGCTCATCTAGACATGAACACAAATTTAAATTTCATTGTACCTACTGTGAAAGAGATGGTCATGTCATATATTTTTTTATAGACTAGCTAAACAACAGAAAAAGGAAAGAATGATTGCTAGATCTTATAACTTTCATGCAAAATTTGCTGCACATGCTAAACCGAATGATAGGAACATGCAACCTGCTGTAATGAGTTGAAAACATGCAAAGTTTGCTCTCAAACCTACTGATTTTCGTGCTTCACATTTAACATCTCTTAGGTCAGTAGTTGGGTACAAAAATCCTCAAGCTTTGGCTCATAAACCTGTTGTTTTATCTCAGCTTTTGCGTGTTTTTCCTGCTACACGTCGTGTGACTCAGTACTGAATTCCTAAATGCCTTTTGACTAACCCCAGTATTGAGTCATCGACGTATTGTCCTCCTATGTAGGTTACACATTTGAGGAAGGTGAACATTTGGATTATGGATTCAGGTTGCTCACGCCACATAACTGGTAAGAAAGAATGGTTTTCCTCCCTCTCTTTTCCGTCACGTGTAGATAATGTTACTTTTGCCAATAATTCTTCAACTCTGTTACTTGCTAAGGGTTCCGTTAGACTAAATGATCACTACACTTTGAAGGATGTGGCACTTATAAAAAATTTGAAATATAACTTGCTATCTGTTTCACAATTGCTAGATGAAAATCTGGAAATTATTTTCAATAAAAATTGCTGCAAAGTTGCAAGTTCAAATAGTGAGCTTATTTTTAACATGTCTCTGTTTCTAAGAGTTTCTAAAGCTGATTTTGATATGCCTTCTTCTAAGCATAGGTGTCTAGTTGCTAATGATTGAAAAGACTTATATTTTTGACATTGTAGACTTGGTCACGTAGGCTTTGATTATCTCACGCGTGTTAGTGCTCTTTATAGCATACGTGGGCTGCCTAAGCTTAAATGGGACAAAGAAATTGTGTGCTCTTCTTGTAAAAATGATAAGATGGTTGCAGGTTCACATGCTCCTCTCACAATGACCATGACAACTGAACTGTGTCAACTTTTGCATCTTTACACGTAGGACCTTCACGTGTTCAATCTTTTGGTGGTAAATGGTATGTTCTTGTGATTGTTGATGACTATTTTATATATTCTTGGGTTTATTTTATTGCTTCTAAAAATGAAGCTTTTAGTCACTTTGGAACTTTATTTCTTAGATTATCAATTTATCACCAAGGATCATTAAGAGCAATTAGATCTGATAATTGAACTGAATTTAAAAATCAGTCCGTTGATAATTTTTGTGCTTAAAAAGGAATGGATCATCAATTTTCTTCATCATATGTACACACTTTAGGTTCTTTGGTTGCAAATGCTTTGTTAAAAAAAGGTAATCTTGATAAATTTGAAGATAGATCTGCTGATGACATGTTTCTTGGTTATCATCTCATACTAGAGGCTCTTTGTGCTTTTACATGACATTAACAGAATTGTGGAGACTTGTGAGGTTTCTTTTGATGAAGCTAGCCCAGGTACTAGCTCAAATTTTGCAGGTCTGGACCCATATCCGCATGGGGAGAGTATTTTCATTGAAGATGAGGAAAAAGTGGTGCTGGTGCCCGAAAATTCAGCAGCTAATGACATTGTTCCAGCTCCCGATTTTGATTCACAACCAGCACCGACGACTACCAATGATGGTCCAAATCATCCTCAAGTCATGAGCTCATCAATTTGTGATGAATATAGAGAAGAAGAATCTTGTGAAGTGTCTACTCCCCTCCGAGCCCTCAAAAGTCAACTTCCACAACAAATCATTTGAAGCTTGCACGAACGAATTACACGGTCCAGGTTTTGCGATCCAAACTCTCATTCTCATTCTGCTTTTGTTGCTTCTTTTGAACCCAAAGATATGTCACATGCACTCACTAATGAATCTTGGATTATTGTCATGCAAGATGAATTGGAAAATTTTGAAAGAAATAATGTTTGGAAACTTGTACCTCCACCTCAAGCTCATACTTTAATTGGAACTAAATGGGTGTTTAAAAATAAACAAAGTGAGGATAGGATTGTGGTTACGAATAAGGCTAGGTTGGTTGCTCAAGGTTTCACACAAATTGAAGGTCTAGATTTTGATGAAACTCTTGCTCTAGTTGCTAGATTAGAAGTCATGAGAATTTTGTTAGCTTTTGTTGCATCTAAAAGTTTCAAATTATATCAAATGGATGTTAAAAGTGCTTTTCTTAATGGCTATATATATGAAAAGGTTTATGTCAGCAAACACCGGGATTTGAAAAACCAGATTTACCTAATCATGTTTACAAACTTCCCAAAGCCTTGTACGGTCTCAAACAAGCCCCTAGAGCATGGTATGATAGGTTAAAACATTCTTACTTGAAAAGTGGTTTACCATGGGCAAGGTTGATAAAACTCTTTTTGTGCTTAAGCATGGCAACGACTCATTATTTGTTCATGTGGATGTGGATGATCTTATCTTTGCTTGTGCTTCTCATGATCTTATATCCAAGTTTTCATTTATGGTGAGTTCATAATTTGAGATGAGTATGATGGTAGAACTAACGTACTTTTTGGGGCTGAAAATCAAGAAAACCAAGGAAGGTACATTTGTGCATAAAACAATGTATACAAGAGTCCTTCTCAGTCACATCAACATGGGCAAAATGGTGAGGAAATCTCTCCTTTTCATACAATACAAGAACAGATCACTAGAGCACGTGCGCCACAATTGGATCTCCAGGTACGTTCTAACCTCGTCAATTGTTTTTCAGAACTTACGCTTGTTTCCATGCATATTTTATTGATTAGGAACAATTTAGAGGACCAGAATGGGCTTGGAGGAGTCCAAGGAGTCAAGGAGGAGGAGATAGGACGTCCGCCCCAAGGAGGAGTCCAAGCCCAACTCGACTTTGACTCCACCTCGGGGTCCAGGAGCTACCTCCATAAAAATTGACGTCCCGGACACATACGGAGTCGGATTTTGACGTTCTATATACGGTTGGAACCGTGATTTCATAAAGCTTCTAATGGAATCGGCCTCACCTCAAAATTCCTTCTGAGTTGACAGGAAACGGCAGAACAAGTGAACGTCCAGAATTTGTCCGGTGCTGCGCCACCGTCCTTTGGGCTGCTGGCCCTATTATCGTGTGGAATCCCATTAGGGTTGCGTCTAGGGGTCTTGAACACCCCTAACTCCTATTTATACAGCAGTCGTCACCACATTAGGGTCAGGTTTTGCTTAGATACAATCTGTCATTAAACAGTGTCACCGTTCATCGGTTGTGAGACCCCACTTCGTGATCAATTCAGTTTTTATTGCAAATTCTCTGCTATTTCTTGTGTTCTTGATTGCACTTGCAAGGATAATCCTTCGTGGCGAGGTCATTCGTGTGACATGGGTGATAACCAACGGAGCAGTGGTATAGTGATTGCGGGTTTTCGTTCGTTCGGAGCCTTGGATCATAAATGTCGAGATCTCCACCAAATCAAGTTTACCATACCTCTAGGAAGATCAGGACTCATCCTCCTATCAATTGGTATCATATTTCTAGGTTCACCATGAGGTATACTTGTGTGCCCTTTACATTCTTTTTGTTTCAGTCCTATCGTCCACAAAAAGCCACAAAAAATTTTACTTTCCCAGACCTACAACCCTCGCTCGGCCTTTTGCACAATTTAGTTTTGGAGTCCGTAGTTCTGTGTTCGTGTCCTAGGTTGAGTCTGGTTGCTGGTTTAGATTTATTTTGGTTCAGTTTTGTTTCTTCCGTCCGCTGCCATCGAAGAAAACCAATCTGCAAAAAAAATCCATCCACCGATTAATTTCTGTTGCTATTTCCACCACCACCAAAACCTGATTTGGGTTATCCTCCTTAAAACGGGCATAACTTTTTGCTCGGAACTTCGATTGAGGCGAATATTTTTTTCCCAGAAAGGTCTCAAAAAAATCCACATACGATACACCGGCTATGCCGGTCACGGCATTTTCAAAAGACTGAAAAAAATTAAGAAGGCCCTCGTTTCAAACTCCAAAGTTCCAGCACCATTTTTTCCAAACGCACCTGAATTTGTACGGATCACATCTTTCATCGGTTTGAGCTAATAATTTGTGCTATTTATATTCTTGTGCCCGCGGTTTAGAAAAATATCAAAAACATAAAGACTAGTGCTAAAAACAAAAAATAGGAGGCTCAAGGGGTTTTCTCCTTGTGCTGTTTTCTGTGTGAATGCTGGATACTTGCTGATATTGTCCTTGTTGTTCATCATCATTCATCCTCGTTCCTTGCTTCATGCCACAACTGTTCTAATACATTTTAGGCCAACAACTACGTGAAATTCTTTGGACACTTATTCAGCATTGCTATCTAATACTAACTTGTGTGCCACGTAGATATACTACATTTGAGCATTCCCAAGCTACACCTTCTCTCGAGCAGAACAAGTAACCTCTGCAATAACACCCACTCTTTGCTTGCTTTCACAACAGTCACCGTTGACCACCTGCAGTGCTGGTAAGAAACTTGTAACAGCGGTGTAAGACGCATCTTACTAATCAATTTTCCACTTCCACTTCACAGAGCGTAGTAGTAGGTTTCTTCACAATCTTTTTGTCTCCGTTTTTGTTTTGTACTAACAATGACAGGAAAGAATCCTATGAATAAGACATTTGGTTGTACACCTCCAGATAATGATGAGTGTGTGTCCCATATAGAACTAAGGGACATGATGCGGGCGATGACTGAAGCGTTCAACAATTACCAGACCGCTACAACAGCCACCTTTCAGAGGGTCCATACAAGTGTTGCTGGTCTAACCACACGGTTGGACGAGATGGAGACTCATCCCCCCCAACAAGGTACACCCTCTATCATCCTTAATGCTGATGCACATGCTCACTACGACACAGAGAATGACTTCAATAACGACGAGGTTGATCCACAACAGCGCCGTCGCCCTCGACAAAATCGTCATGGTATGGGAGGTAGACCTCGTCCTCATGCTCCTAAACAGTATAATGACGCTTACGCTAAGATTAAGTTTTCTATTCAACCATTTTATGGATCTTATGATCCTGAGACTTACTTGGACTGGGAGATGATGGTAGAACAAAAATTTAGCTCTCATCTTGTTCCTGAGCAACATAGAGTTAGAAAAGCCAATAGTGAGTTTAAAGATTTTGCTATACTTTGGTGGAATGAACATGTCAATACACATAATGCACGACAGACATGGGCTGCGTTAAAATAAGAGATGCATACTAGGTTTATTCCTCCTTCGTATAGACCTGATCTTCTTAAGAAATTGCAATGCTTTGATCAGGGTGACATGACTATCCAAGAGTACTACCAAGAGTTGCAAAAAGGTATGCTTTGTTGTGGGGTAGTTGAGGATCAGGAAGACCAAATTGATAGGTTTTATGGGGGCTTGCGGCGTGAGATCCAGGACATAGATCACTACAAGGAATATCATTCTATTCAACCATTATTTCAACTTGCTGTGTTAGCAGATAAAGAAGTGCAGGGTCGCCAACAGCAGTGGCGGAACAACACCTTCACGCCAGATAGCTTCCAGTGCCATCCAAAGTAGCGCCCTCCTCGACCATACGTGCTTCTACACCACCCTCCACCAGTGTTATACGTAGCAGCAACGCACCTTCTACATCACGGGGACAAGATAACAACAAGTCCCAGAAGCCTCCAGGTGTTGCAGCAAAGGCGGCTGCACCCAACACTTCGACAAGTTGCACCTCCGTCATCAAGTGACACCGCTGCCAGGGACTTGTCCATATGCAACGAGATTGGCCCAGCAAACGGGTGATCATTGCCACTGCTGATGGTGGATATGTTAGTGCTTTTGATATTGAAGATGAAAAAATTATTGCAACTAACATTTATGGTTCTGATGATGGTGCTGAGGAGGTTCTTGGTACTTTGCGACCAACAACTATAGGACTTTGATTGTGCAGTGAGCTTTGAGTGCCACGGCTCGAGAGGACGACAACCGCTAACTTCATAACCTTTTCAACATGTTTCTCGTCGTCAAGGACTGTTGTGTGCATACCATCATTGATAGTGGTAGCTGTAAAAATTTGGTGAATGTTAAGGTGGTCAAGAAGCTTGGCTTGACCACATTGGAGCATACTCACCCTTATCACATTCAATGGTTTAACAACAATGGTAAGGTAAATGTAACACCAACAGCAAGGATACATTTTTCCATTGGTTCTTATCATGATTTTGCTGATTTTGATGTGTTACCTATGGATGCTTGCTCTCTTTTGTTGGGACGTCCTTGGGAGTTTCATACTGATGCTATTCACCATGGTCGATCTAATAAGTTTACTCTCATGCATAAGGGCAGGAAAATTGTGTTGCTTCCTATGAGTCCCATTGAAATTGTGCATTTGAGTTGGAGAAAAATAATAATGCTAAGCAAAAGGGTGTTTTAAATTCTGAAATTCAGCAACCTATTAAGTTGAAAAATCCTATTTTGCTTGCATCTAAATTTGCTCTTGATGATTTATATGGCTCTAATGGAACTTGCTATGCTTTAGTGTGCAAACATGCTTTATATTCCATTGAGGATACAACCATTGCTTTGCCACCTGCTGTTGCTAACCTTTTGAAGGAATATATAGATGTTTTTCAATCAGAGATACCCCCTGGATTACCACCTCTGCAAGGCATTGTGCACAAGATTAATTTGATTCCAGAGGCGAGCTAGCCAAATCGTGCTACCTACAGGACTAACCCCGACGAGACTAAGGAAATTCAGAGACAAGTCTAAGATCTTCTAGACCGTGGGTACATTCATGAGAGCCTTAGTACTTGTTCTGATCCTATTCTTTTGGTCCCTAAGAAAGATGGCACTTGGTGTATGTATCTTGATTGTAGAGCCATCAATACATTACCATCGTCATCACTATCCTGTTCCTATATTTGATGATATGCTTTACGAGTTGAGTGGTTCTGTTATTTTCTCCGTGATTGATTTGCGCAGTGGGTATCATCAGATTTGTATGGTTTTAGGTGATAAATGGAAAATTGCCTTTAAAACTAAATTCAGACTTTATGAATGGTAAGTCATGCCATTTGGTTTAACCAATAAGCCCAACACATTCATGAGTTTGATGAATGAGGTTTTATGTGCTTTCATTGGTAAATTTGCGGTGGTTTACTTTGATGATTTCTTTATTTACATCAAGTCATATGATGAGCATCTTGAACATTTGTGTGGTGTTTTTAATGTCTTGCATGATGCACGTGTATTTGGTAAACTTGAGAAGTGCACCTTTTGCATTGATCGTGTGTCTTTTCATGGTTATGTTGTTACTTCGCAGGGCATTGAGGTGGACGAGGCAAACATTGTTGGCATCACGAGTTGGCCACTTCCGACTACAGTCGCACAGGTTTGGAGTTTTCTTTGTCTCGCAGGTTTCTATCGGCATTTCGTGCGGGATTTCAGCATGTTTGCGGCACCTCTCCACGATTTTCAGCACCATTGCAGCACCTCTCACACAAGCACCATTGCTGCAACTTCCTGATTTTGAGAAGACATTCGATCTTGAATGTGATACGAGCGGCATTGGCATTGGGCGAGTGCTCATTCAAGGAGGTAAACATGTTGCTCTTTTAGTGAAAAATTGCATGGGCCTTCGCTGAATTATTCTACATATGACAAAAAACTTTATGCTTTAGTGTGTGTCTTGCAAACTTGGCAACATTACCTACGGTCTAAAGAATTTTTCATACATTCAGATCATGAGTCTTTGAAGTATCTTAAAGGTCAAGCTAATCTGAACAATCTTCATGCTAAATGGATTTAGTTCATAGAGTCATTTCCTTACATCATAAAACATAAGAAAGGAAAACACAATGTGATTGCCAATGTGTTATCTAGACGTTATACCTTGCTGTCCCAACTTTCTCATACAACCTTTGGTTTGGAAACCATAAAGAGGTTATATGCTACTGATTTGGACTTTAAACATGCCTTTGCCAATTGTAGAGTGGGAAAAATGTGACAACAATTCCTGCTGTGTGAAGGCCTTCTCTACCGTGCTAACAAGCTGTGTGTTCCAGCTAGCTTCATTCGTCTTTTGTTGTTGCAGGAAGCACACAAGAGGAGTTTTGATGGGACATTTTGGAGTTAAAAAGAAAGAGGATGTGCTACCCGCTCACTTCTTTTGGCCACAAATGAGCCGTGATGTGTAGCGCTACGTTTCATGTTGCATGACATGCAACAAAGCTAAGTCTCAACTTAACCCACATGGTCTTTATATGCCTGTTCCTTTTCCTAGTGTGCCTTGGGCGGATATTTCTATGGACTTTGTTTTAGGATTGCCTAGAACAAAGAGGGGGAGGGATAGTGTCTTTGTGGTTGTTGATCATTTCTCTAAAATGGCACATTTTATACCTTGCCAAAAGATATATAATGCTTCACATGTTGCTTATTTGTTCTTTAATGAGGTTGTGCTAAGTTTTTGAGTCACTTTTGGAGAACTTTATGGTATAAATTGGGGACAAAGTTGCTGTTTTCTACTACTTGTCATCCACAAACTGATGGGCAAACGGAGGTATTTAATCGTACTTTATCTACTATGTTGCAGGCTGTTTTGAAAGATAATTTGAGGTTGTGGGAGGAGTGTTGACCACATATTGAGTTTTCTTATAAGAGGTCTATTCACTCCAAAACCAAGTTAAGTCCATTTATGGCAGTCTATGGTTTCAATCCTCGTGCTCCAATTGATTTGCTACCCTTACTACATACTGAAATTGTGAACTTAGATGCTACACAACGGTCTGAATTTATTTTTAACTTGCAAGAATCTACTAAGTTACAAATTGAAAAATGAATGAAAATATCGCATTGCTGCTAGTAAAGGTAGGAAGGAGGTAAAATTGGAACCCAATGATTTGGTGTGGGTTCATTTGAGAAAAGATAGGTTCCCGGATCTGGGAAAGTCCAGACTCATGCCACGTGCTGCTGGACATTTTAAGGTTCTCGAAAAGATAAATGACAAGGCATATAAATTTCCGTTGCCTCTCAAGTTTGGGGTTAGTCCCACATTTAAAATTTCAGATTTGAAGCCATACTTGGGTGAGGAAGATGAGCTTGAGTCAAGGACGACTCCAGTTCAAGAGGGGGAGGATGATGAGGACATCTCTCCATTGCATAAAATACAAGGATCGATCACTAGAGCACGTGCATGACAATTGGATCTACAGGTACGTTCTAACCTTGTCAATTTTTTTTTCAGAACTTACGCTTGTTTCCATGCATGTTTTATTAATTAGGAACGATGGAGAGGACCAGCAAGGGCTTGGAGGAATCCAATGAGTCAAGGAGTAGGAGATAGGGCGTCCACACCAAGGAGGAGTCCAAGCCCAACTCGACTTTGACTCCACCTCGGGGATCAGGAGCAGTCTTCACCAAAATTGACGACCCAGACACATACGTAGTCGGATTTGGATGTTCTATATATGGTTGGAACCGTGATTTCATAAAGATTCCAATGGAACAGGCCCCACCTCAAAATTACTTCTGAGTTGACGGGAATAGGCTAAACAATTGGACGTCCAGAATCTGTCCTATGTTGCCAACCGTCCTTTGGGCTGCTGAACCGTGTATCGCGCGGAAGCCCATTAGGGTTGCGTCCAGGGGTCTTACACGCCCCTAAATCCTATTTATACAGCAGACTTCACCACATTAGGGTTCGGTTTTTCTTAGATAAAATCTGTCATTAAACAGTGTCACCATTCATCGGTTGTGAGAATCCACTTCGTGATCAATTCAGTTTTGATTGCAAATTCTCTGTTCTTCCTTGTGTTCTCGATTGCGCTTGCAGGGATGAGCCTTCATGGCGAGGTCATTCGTGTGACACGGGTGATAAACAACGGAGCAGTGGTGTACTGATTGCGGGGTTTCATTCGTTCAGAGCCTTGGATCATCAACGTCGAGATCTCCACCCGATCAAGTTTACCATACCTCTCGGAAGATCGGGACTCATCCTCCTATCACAAAATCAAGCCTCTTCGGACACCAATGGGTACAACAACGACACTTGAACATGATGAAGATGGTGAGCCCGTGGATCAAAGAGAATATACAAGCATAATCGAATCACTTTTGTACCTCACGACATCAAGACCGGACATACAATTTAGTGTATGTCTTTGTGCATGATTTCAAGCTTCCCCACGAGCTTCACATCGTCAAGCCATCAAAAGAATTCTCAGGTACTTACATGGAACTAATGAATTTGGCATTTTCATCCTTCTTCTTCAACCGTTACTTTGAAAGATTTTTCGGATGCTGATTTTGGGGGTTGTAGGATTGATTAGAAAAGTACTTTGGGTGCTTGTCATTTTCTTGATAATTCACTTGTTGCTTGGTCCTCTGGAAAACAAAACTCAGTTGCACAATCCACGGCCGAATCTGTATATGTAGCTGCTGCTTTCACTTGTCCACTGATTCTTTGGATTGTTCGAACACTTAAAGACTGTGGGGTTGATCTAGATTGTGTTCCACTATTTTGTGGTAGCACTAGTACCATTTGCATTGCTAAAAATTTCATGCAACATTTAAGAACAAAGCACATTGACATTAGGTATCACTTTCTCCGTGATAATGTTGGAAAAGGAAACATTGTGCTTCACCATGTAGATACCGAACAACAATTGCCTGGTATTTTCACAAAACCTTTGGATTTCACTCGTTTTTGTATCATTCATATTGAAATTTTGGCTATGCATCCTCGTGGCTTAAATTGAGGGGCGGATTTGAAACTTGTAGAGTCTATGTGTGAATCTGAATTTAAAATAATATGAGCATAGTATTTTATACATATATGTCTTTGTGATTCCTTTTACATGCTGAAAGTTCTTACTACATTACTCATGATATAAATTTTGTAGTTTTTGCCATGACTAGTAATTAGAATAATTACTTACACTAAATCTGGTCATTATCGAACTTTCATGTTGTTTTGAGCTTGTTGCATGCTCACAGGTGCTTTTAATAATGAATAATTAATCAAGTAATCAACTCCCATGTTGAGTTTTTATGTTCAAATGAAAGACTGAGAAAAGATCAAGAGAATATGCATGCATCACACTTCTTCTTTTGAGATGGCTTATCTTTGCACTAAGATATGAACCTAGAAGAAGTTGTGTATGACTAAAACCATGTCTAAGCTTCTGATTGTCAAATGACATAGGCTTGCCTTGGTTGGTTAGAATAAGGCAGATGCGCCATATAATCTCTTGCAAATGTTATATGATCAGAATTTGTGCTTAAATAATATTGAACTGAAAAATGCAGCAACAAGTGTGAGGCTTTCAGGTTTTGAAATAGTTAAGTTTGTGAGATCATGACTTGCTTAAATTGAAAGATACATTTGATCTCTAGCATGGCTTACACTACTTAATGTGTTTCATTGATGTGATAGTGTAGGTTACTTGATGGTATGACTTGGATGAGCTTTGTTTTATATGTATATGTTACAATATGCTCATAAAAAATTAAAATTTCGCTTTTGAACCATGCTGAATATATTGTCAAAGGGGAAGAAATTGATCACACATTCACAAGTGTTTTGGCATGATTCTTCTCATGGGAAGAATTTTTTCTTCTCATTATTTCTGATTTACAAAGGGGGAGAAATATTTCGGGGAGAAAATTGTTTTCAAAAACTTTTCATGACAATAAGCCAATGTTTGGATTCTAAGCGGTGTTGCCAATACATTCGTCAAGGGAGAGATTGTGAGACCTATGTGTACTGAATACATTGGCTAATGGCGATAAATATTTTGAATATCACCAAGACACCTTTTTTAGTAAGGTCCGACAACCGGTCCGACTTGTTTTGGGTAGCTTCGGCAAGGTCCGATGTAAGGTACGACTTGCTTTGTCTATGTCCGACTTACTTTGGCTTGGTTTTACTTCTTTGTCAAGGTCTGACTAAGATTTAGTAAGCTCCGGTGCTAGGTCCGACTAGCTTTGGTAAGCTCTGGTGCTAGGTCCTGCTAGCTTTGGTAAGCTCCAGCTCAAGGTCCAGTTAGTTTTGGCAAGGTCCAAAGCTAGATTGCAATGGTTCTGCTTTTACTTTGATTTGATTCAAACTTGCTTTACATCTATGGAAAGTTTGCTTAGTATTCTTTTACTAAGTTTTTTTGTGTGTTTTGGTGGTTATGGTTGATACCATTTTGCTATAGTTTGCAACATGCTTATGTTAGGTGTTGACGTAAGGTGTTGTGGTTATCGGAACTAACGAGAGTCAAGTCGAGGACTTGTGCTCGGAAGTACTGGTTGTTTATTCATGCACAGGTGTTGTTTGAGTTCAAGACATGGCTGGCGACGGGATCCATTGAACTAGTCGTAGGGAGAAGATGAGGTTCAACAACCAAGTTCAAGAGGATTTGTCGTTCAGATGATTGGGAGGTCGCGCAACATGTTTGAATCAAGAACAATGCATATGAAGGTATTGTGGACGTCGTTGGAAGGTGTTCTCACGTGTGCAAGGTGTGCATGGATGTGACTACATGGTTCCGTTGCGTGATGAAGAGATGTGGACATAAAAAATCTGTCAGATAGGTCCAACCGACTGGGTTATGGACTCTGGCTGCGGCTGAGTCGGGTTTGACTCAAACATGGAAAAATTTGATTTGGTTATGATAGTATTTCGTGTGGGTCACGAAGCTGGGTTGTTTTACGAATGTGGGATACATTCCTATGTGTTTGGAAGTCTTAATATTGCTTCTATCTACGTATGGAAGAGTCTTGAGCAGTTATGGAAAGTTTCAGATGAATCTGAGTAGGATTTGAATCCTGGTTAGGATTGAGTTGGCCTAAGGGCTGGTTATATAAGCAAGGAAGGCCAGATCTCGTAGTGAACAAATTTGGGGCTGTTCCTTTTGAGTTTTGATCAATAAAATTTTTAGTCTAAAGAAGCTTTTGTGCCTTGTTCGTCGGACTTGTTTTCGTCAAGTCTTTCTCATCGAGTTTCAGCACAACACTACCTTGCTTTGGTGGTTTTATCGTAAATTGAGCTTTATAGATCCAATCTATGTGATTCTTTTTGTGTTTTCTTCATCACTTGATTTTCTATTTTTTGGGAAAATTTCATAGTCATTGGATTTGTAGTTTTGCATCTACACGAGTTTCATGGCAGTGTTGCGGATCTGGGTTTTCTAGGGTAGAATAATTGACCTTCGTTCAATCTTTCAATCGTAACTTGAGTTTTTTTTACGGATTTTAGTGATTCTTATTGTCGTGTTTTTGTTACTTGATCCTCTATAATATCTACCACTTTTTTCACAATTGAACACATTTACATTAGTCACACACATGATTTCTCTCACAGATCAATTTTTTGCTGATGTGTTTTTATTGTTTCCGCTGAAAAAGTAGTTATCTACCATTCACCTCCCCTATGGTAAATTTTCACGTGCTCTTCGATCCTACATTTTGATCAATAAAATTCTAGTTTAAAGGAGCTTTTGTGCCTTCTTCGTTTGTGTTGTTTCAGACAAGTTTTTCTCTCGTCGAGTTTCCGCACTGCACTACGTTGCGTTAGTGTTTTTATCATAAATCATGTTTTACAGGTCCAATTGATATGATTATTTTTGGGTTGTCTTCAGAACTTGATTATCTATCATCTGTGAAAACTCCACGGTCATTGGATTTGTTGTTTCTCATCTACACGAGTTTCTTTGCAGTGTTGAAGAACTATTTTTACTCGGATAGAACAGATTGACCTTAGTCGATCTTTCGATCATAATTTGAGTTTTTTCTCATCGGTTTTTTGTGATTCTTGTTTTCCTGTATTCGTGACTTGATTCTTCACAATCTATACGATTTTTGTCATGTCTGAACACATTTATATCAGTTGCACACACGGTTTCTTAACAGATTGTTTTTTACCAAGGGGTTCTCGTTGCTTCCGTTTAAAAGGTTTTGATCTACCATTCACCCCCACTCTAGTAGCTTTTCACATACTCTTCAATCCTACACAATCAATATGCCAATTCATACCTTCATAACCAACCATACTCATGTAACATAACCCAATTCATAACCATATCCGAACCATCCCAAAACCCAAGTCCAACTCTAATCATGTATGTTGTTCAGTTGCTCATAACCGGAAGCATGGCTATCATGATAGTTTTTAACACTCCGCATAGTTTGTACCACTTTACTCACATGCTCGTGATTTCATCAACTTTTTGGTGACTAAGGAACCTCCATTATGCCTTATCACACTTCTGTTGGTGTGTGGCCAAGAGATCACAAAATAGCCTTTCAAATGGGACTACTAGTATGTACGGACCCACTAAGGTTCCGCCGGCAAGCTTGAATCTCCATTCTCCCACCCACGGGCCCCCTCGCGTCACATGCAGATCCTAGGGTAGTCCTTCTCGACTCCCATTCCCCGTGTCATCCAACGGTCCATACAATAATAGCAGCACACCTAATTTTTCAGCTACGCTGCACCCATACTTGGCCTTGCAGTGGCACTGTAGTCCTGGTATATTCTCACATGAACCGCACCTTAGATCTAAGGCAAGCGAAATCACCATATCATCCAACCTAGTCCACAACCCATGCTTGCTTTGATCACCCCAGTTCCATGTTACTTAAGTCATCATTATCATCAATTCACATAGTCCATATGTAAATTAGTTAATAATGAGTCATTTGGTTATTTCCAATCCCAACTAAGCAATGCGAAGGAAAACTGGAAAATACCCTTTCCGACTCTTTACAATATATCCCAAGCGACAAGGGTGGTCATACAAGTCTAGTAAACACCTATCATGGGTTTCCCATCAATTTGACACAAGCATGCAAGTTTGCAATCAAAACATTTGAAAACAGGATCAATATGGTCAATGACACTTGCCTTGCTCCAGTGGCTAGTTTGAATCAAAAGCTTATAAATTCTAGTGTTGAAGGTCCTCGTAAGCACCTTCTAGAGTGTTACCTTCAATTCTGTGAAACAAACATACAAAACAAGCCTCATAAACAATAAATGCTCATATAGTGCTCAATATGCAATGATATGCATGAATGATGCATTTATTATGTAATACATGTTATTAGGTTACTACTGTTGCTTACTAACCAGTTACAATTGAATTTTACATATTTGAACAAGTTTTGAGTCAATTCGGGAAAATTGGGAAAAGTTCTAGGAATTTCAGAATTTAGAGGTCGGACTAGTCCGCCCATTGGGTCGGACATGTCTGCTCTTGACCAGAAAGTTCAATGGACTAGTCCGCACTGGATGAGACAAGTCCGCTATGTCAGGGTTTTGCAAAATTACAATCTAGGGCGTGGTTCAAATCAAGACTGGGATCAGAATTGACATGGAAAGTTGGATCTAGGACAATTACCGTGAATCCAATGCTTCAATGGTCAAGGATTAGGTTTGCACGTGAATCTTGATGTCGAGATCCCACGAAGACGAAGAGTTGGTGAAGAAGATCAGAACAGAGTCGACGATCTCGCTTGATCCTCCTCCTTTCTCTTCTCCCTGCTCTCCCCGTTGGTAAAGGCTCCTATTGATGTAGGCGATGGGGTGAGAAGTTGTGGGGAGAGGTGGTGAGGTTGTGGTGGGATCCATCTAGGAGGTGGCAGGGACAAGTAGAGGCCCTGGTGGGGTCCCACTTAGGCTCCTTTGGGGTGGGACACAACGTTCTTGTGCCCAAATAGGAAATTACCCAATAACTCGTCGTGGAGGAAAAACAGGAATTCGAGCCAAAACCCTAAATATCGGACTAGTTTGAAGGAAGGACGGACAAGTCCGTTCGAGAACAGAGAGTTCTACGGACAAGTGCATTCCAGATCAGAAAGCCCATCGGTCAACTCTGGTGCTATGTCAAACAAGTTCGGGGTTTGCACAGTTTCCAAATTGGATTACCGGACATCTCCTAAGAGTTTCAGTAGCAATCATAGGACTAGTCCTTATACGGTAATGAACAAGTCCAGATGAGAACAAAAAAAACAGACTAATCTGTAGCAATTAAAGGACAGGTCCGGTGCAATAGTACGAAACCGGACAAGCCAGGAGTCCTATTTGGACAAGTCCGTACCAAGTATTGATTTTAACTGTTGGTTTGCCTCTAATTCTTTTTAATCTTGTTCCTTTTTGTGTTGCCTTATGTTGGACATATATAAGAATGAATGCAATGCATGAAGGGTGAAAATGATGATGTTACAAACCTACCCCCCTTAAAATGAATCTCACCCTCGAGATTCGATGTAGAAGGAAAAAAATAGGGAAATTCTTTCTTGAGATCATCTTCATGCTCCCATGTTGCTTCAGATTTAACATGATGCTTCCACTGCACCTTGCACCATCGGATCACCTTGCATCTTGTGACTCTCTCCTTTCATTCCAAGATTTTGATAGTTTGCTCGACATAAGTCAAATCTTCCTCTATCTCCAATTCATCCATTGGTACTTGTTCTTCTGGTACCCTTAAACACGACTTGAGCTGAGAAACATGAAATACATCATGAAAATTAGAATGTCTTACTTGCATCTAGAACTTATATGCCACTTCTCCACGTTTTTCCAAAATCATGAATGACCCGATGTAGCGAGGTGCCAACTTGCCTTTGACATTAAATTGCTTATGACCTCGCATAGGTGACACTTTGAAATACATGAAGTCTCCAACTTCAAAAGCCAGATTCCTTCACCTATTATCCGCATAGCCTTTTTGCTCTGACTAAGGAGCCCTTAGATTGACACGTATTATTTGAACCTGCCTTTCAACATCTTGTAACACATCAGGTCCAAATACTTTGTTCTCTCCTGTTTCACTCCAAAACAAAAGTGTCCTACACTTGCTCCCATATAGTGCTTCATAGGGTGACATTTTCAACATGGTTTGGTAACTACTATTGTACGAGAATTCAGCATACGGCAAGCTCATGTCCCAGTTGTGTCCATGCTTCAAGGCACAAGCTCTCAACATATCCTCTAATATTTGGTTTGTCCTCTCGATTTGCCCATCATTCTATGGGTGATATGCGAAGCTAAAATTTAACCAGGTACCCATAGCTTTGTGTAGTTTCCCCAATAACCTAGATTTGAATTGAGAACCTTGGTCCGATACTTTCCTTTTTGGAACTCCAAGCCGACACAGAATATTTTCCATATACAACTCGGCTAAATGTGCTGCAGTGTGTCTGGTCTTGATAGGAATAAATTGAGCAGATTTCGTTAGCCTATCCATAATAACCCATATAGAGTCATAACTCGACTGGGTACGTGGTAATCCAATCATGAAGTCCATATCGATTACTTCCCACTTCAACTCAGGTATTTTCAATGGCTGCAATAATCCTGGCATTTGATGTTCAACCTTGACCCATTGGCACACATCACACGATGCAACATATTCAGCTATGTCCTTCATCGTTCCATCACACCAATACCACGTTTTCAGAATCTTGTACATTTTCATACAACCCTGATGAATTGAATAAAGCGAGTCGTGTGCCTCCTTCAATATCATCTCGCGGACATGCTTCAAATTAGGCACGACAATCTGTTTTCCAACCATATAGTGCCATGCTCATGTTCATCAAACCTCCACTCTTTCCCTTCTTGGGTCCTTTTCTTGATTTCTTGGATTTCCTCATGCTTTGTTTGACCCTCTCGTATTTCCTTTTCCAATGTTGGATTTTTACCTCCATTACCCCCTGTCGGTACCCCGTGTACCGGGTACCCCATGATACCACGACAATCACCAAGGAGTTCCACCCGTCCGAGTTGAAGACCTCCAAAGGCTACACGTGCTACAAAGCACTAGACCCACCTCCCACGTTTGGGTCGCTTTGGTACTGCCACGTGTAACACAAGGCCAGAGCCAACTCCCCCTATAGGGAAGCTCCGGTCTTGCCACGTGTCTAGTGACCTAGGACCTAACCCCGAGTAGAGAGGGTCTTGAGATTTCAAGATAGTGAATTCCGCCGCGGGATCGTCCAACGTCAACTTTAAGCAATCTGCTGGAGGGAATCCCACCAACGTGCAACAGCCAACGGGTGCTGTTGTTCTGGCGGGCGTCATACCACCACCACCACCATCTGCTATGGCTAACAATGTTGTACACCAGGATGGGGTCTCGTCGTTGATCACTGCATCGAAGCACAACAAGTCTGAGAACGCACTAATTGCTGCACGTACTCTTCTCCAATGCCCACCACCACAAGGCGCACCTCAGAGTGCCATGGAGCAGTGGTGTGCTGATGTGGAACATCTAGTTGTAGTCGCAGCCAATGGCCTCAGCAACATTGGTCCTCCCCCTTCAGGACAGGCACCTTTTCAGGGCAGGACCTTGTCCGGAAGACTTGGTCCACACACATCACAACACCAGAGACGTGCTGTGTCTCAACATGTGACATCACTGCCCTTCGGGGCGCGTCGCACTCACACTGCGTCAAGACTTTCGACACACGATTTGCAGTTTGAGCTTGACCGCCGCTACAGACAGCAGGACTGCCGCGTCCATATCGAGCGTGCTCGCGAGTGGCAAGAGGCTTGGGACAACCCTTCCCCTTTGGGAGTGGACGGCAGCTACTCAGCCCTGGCCATAAACCTGCACATCATCCGCTGGACACAGAAGTTTCGGCCTCATTTGTCATAAAATTTGATGGGACTGTCAACCCCGCTGTGTTTCTTTAGATATACTCCGCCGCCATTCTCGCGGCGGGTGGCAATGAGGCTTTGATGCCCAACTACTTCCCGGTGGCTCTAACTAGGACAGCCAAGTCCTGGCTCATGAGTCTCCCGCCTGACTCTATCAATAGTTGGGCGGAGCTATGCCAAAAGTTCATCGGCAACATCAGGAGTTCTTACACCCGTCCCGGCACAGAACTGTATCTTTTGGCTGTACAACAAAGGTCGGGAGATTCGCTGCGTTCCTTCATCTAGCAGTTTTATCAGGTACAAAACACCATCCCTTCTATCTCTAATGCTTTTGTCATCGTGGCATTCATACAGGGTGTTAGAGCCAAGAAGATGTTGGAGAAGCTGGCGATGAAAGAGCTCACCAGCGTCACGGAGCTATTCAGCCTGGCTGACAAGTGCGCTCGGGCCACAGAGGGCCGGGAAATGCAATCCAAGCCAGCTCCGGTGGCTAACAAAAAGTTCTCTAAAGCTAAAGCCACTACCTCTGGTAGTGGAAAGAAGAATAAAAACTCCAACGTCAAGAAGAAGTCGTTGGTCAGCACACCTACTGTTGCGGCTGTTGCAACTCCGGGTGGCCGGGGCCACACCCCGAAAAGCGACCTCGACGTTCATCAGAAGACGGTGGTGGTCCAAAGATGTATTGTTCGATCCACAAAATCGACAAATACAGTCTGGAAGACTGCTGAGAGGTCCAGAACCATGTCGAGCATTACAACAAGCATTGGGAAGAAACTCCTTTCCATCAGCGGGAAGGAAAACAAAAAGTCGACGAGGCTCGGCTGATACGGAGCTAGGCTTATAGGACCCCAAGAAGGTCCTGAAGGCCGTGTATAACACTGTCAACAATGGCTCTGACGTCTCTGACAACGAGCGTTAGAAGACCCTCGACACCATATATGGAGGGTCATGGGATATCACTTCCCGACATGTCCTCAAGACTATGCGGCGAGAGATGGCTGTCGTAGCTCCTACCGCCAAGGCAGAACCACATCAGAAATGTATGGACACTCCCATCACTTACGATTCTATGGACTGCCCCTGGAACATGATCGGATTGGCCGGCTGCCATTGATCGTGTCTCCAACCATCAACAATGTCCAGCTCTACCATGTCTTGGTAGATGGAGGAGCGGCTATAACGCTCCTAAACTTCAAGGCGCTCATGAAGATCCAGCTCTAACTCTCGGACCTTTGCCCCTCACATATATTCTCCAGGGTAGGTCCAGGAGCCATCAGCCCTCTCGGATCCATTACACTTCTAGTGACCTTCGGGACCCTGGAGATGTACCGGACTGAGAAGCTGGTCTTCAACGTCGCACACATCAGCTTACCCTTCAATGCCATCCAGGACAGGCCTGCCCTGCATAGGTTCATGGCCCCAGCTCACTATGGCTATTTGGTGTTGAAGATGCTGACAACTTTGGGCGTTCTTTGGATCTACGGAGATCGCACTGCGGGAGTCACTCCGCTGGAAGAACTGCACACGCTTGCTACAGTGTAGGAGGGAACATCTGGCAAGGAGCTTGCTGCTCAACCTTCGAGCACTCATCACTGAGGCTCAACCTCTACACCACGCATGCGGCCAAGCGGTGACATCGACGTTCCCGTCAAAGTCATCCAAATTGGTTCTCGTGCTGCCCAGATTACCTGTATATCGGGAGGTCTGGACACAAATTGGAACTCGCGCTCATCAAATGCCTACAATCTTAAGGTAGGTGATTGAGCACAGCCTGAAGATTTATCCCGACGCATAGTCAATACGCCAGAAGCCCCGGAAGCAATCAGTCGAGCGGCAAAATTTCATCCGATAAGAAATCAAGAAGCTGCTTGAAGCTGGTTTCATCATATATGTTCATCATCCAAAATGGCTGGCAAACCCAATCATTGTACCCAAGGCCGACGGGAAGCTTCGGGTGTGTATCAACTACACCACCTTGAATAAGGCATGTCCAAAAGATCCATTTCCACTACCCAGAATAGATCAGATAGTGCACTCCACCTCCGGGTTTGAGCTACTGTGTTTCCTAGATGCATATTCTGGATATCACTAGATCCAAATGTCTAGGAAAGATGATGAGCATAGTGCCTTCATAACAGTAGATAAATTGTATTGTTATACTACCATGCCATTCGGTCTCAAAAATGTTGCTTCCACTTTTGTGCGAGCCATGCACAGAAAATTTGGAGAGCTCATCAGGGACCTGGTGGAGGTGTACGTCGATGATATCATCGTGAAAGTCAAGAACAAGGATTCACTCCTAGACAACCTACAAGCTCTTCCCGACAGGCTGCGCATCACGCGCACCAAGCTTAACCCGAACAAAGGTTACTTTGGTGTTAGCTCTGGGAAGCTCCCCAGATTCCTTGTGACTCACTGAGGAATTGAGGCAAACCCGGCGAATATAAGGCCTTTGAAGATATGTAGCCACCAGCTCGCACCAAGGATGTCCAAAAGTTTACTAGATTTCTAGCTGCGCTCAACCAGTTCATCTCAAGATTGGTAGAGCAAGTGCTACCCTTCTTCAAACTCTTGAGGAATTTCGGGCCATTCCATTGGTCCGAAGAAGTAGAAAAGGCATTCCAAGAGCTCAAGCAGCTCCTCACCACACTACCAATCTTGGTAGCTCCGAACCCTGGTGAGCCTCTACTTCTTTACATTTCTGCAACTATAGAGGTTGTCATCATGGTCTTGGTCGCAGAAAGATGGGAGCCAGTTCTAGCTCAGGAGCCCAGACCCTCCGGGAGGGTCCGGAGCTACCTGAAGTCGAGTCTGGGTCCCAGCGCCCAGGCACGAATCTTCAAGGTGAAATGCTAGAGGATCAACCTCTCTCATCTGAGGGAGTTCACACGGCTGATCAAGAAGATCCGGACCCCTCTGGGAGGGTTTGGGAAGATCAACAGGAAGGTCCAGACCCCTCCCGGAGGGTCCGGGTCGAAGACGAAGAAGCTCTGGGCCCCTCCGCGAGGGTCAGGACCATACAGCACCCAGTGTACTTAATCAATTAAGTACTTCATGATGAAAAGACTCGATACATTGAGGTGCATAAGCTGCTCTACACAGTTATTATTGCCTTAAGAAAGCTTCATCACTACTTCCAAGCCCACAAGATATAAGTAGTAACCTCCTATCCACTACGTGCTATACTGCACAATCCCAACTCTACTGGGAACATCTCCAAGTGGTAAGCGGAGCTGGCGAAATTCGATCTCGAACTCCTGCCATGGCAAGCTATCAATAGTCAAGCCTTGGCTGATTTCTTGGCGGAGTGGACACCTTCTCCATCCAATCTTGGGGGCCCCAGTGAGCAGAAGCCGGCACCCAAGGTCCCGGTCTTCATAGAGCCTCACTGGACCCTTTACATCAATGGCTGCATGCAGAAGCAGGGGCCGGAGTTGGAATACTTCTCCTCCCCCCGACCGAGGAGAAGGTCTAATACATGGTGCACCATGTTTTCAAGGTGACCAACAATATGGAAAAGTATGACGCGTTCATTTACAATCAAGGTGGAGCGTTCATACAGCATCAAGTAGGTGTTAGTGAAGGGAGATTGACAGCTCATAATCAAGCAAGTCAATGGTGAATGCAGCTGCAACAACCCTCAACTCACTGTTTATCTCCTAAAAGTTCATAAGCTCCAGAAAGACATCCACATCCTAGACCTATGCCATGTCCAGCGTCTCAACAACGCTAAAGCTGACGAACTCTCGACGAATGCTTCAACCTGAGCTCCGACTCCTGACGGAGTATTCATCCGGAGATTGTCAAGACCAACCGCTCAGCCAGCCGAACTGAGCGAAGGGGGTGAGACTGACACCTCGAAGCTGGCAGTCCCCGCGGCCCTATTACCATGGCGTCCACCAAGGGTCGTAGGTGCTGCAGGAAGCTTCGAGCAACCTAGCACGCAAGAGTCAGAAGCTAAAGTTAGCTCTAATGCATGGATCTCGGAGATCTGGATCTACTTGAAATACAATATCCTTCCTGAAGACGGTGCATCCACTGACCGAATCGTCAGGTTGGCTAAAAGATACACGTTGGTAGAAGGGGATGTCTATCGGCGTGGTGCCAATATCATCCTAATGCAGTGTATGGCAAGGGAAGAAGGCTTCGACCTCCTCACAGAAATCCATGGGGGCGAGTGTGGGAACCACACATCTTGCCGCACGCTGGTCAGTAAAGCCTTTCGGCATGGTTTCTACTGTCCTACAACACTCTAGGATGCAGTCGAGTTCTTGAAAAAGTGTGAAGCGTGCCAATTCCACGCGAAACAAATTCACACTCTGGCTCAATCACTGCCAATGATACCTCCTACATGGCCACTCGATGTGTGGGGGGTGGACATTTTGGGACCATTCCCAAAAGCTGTCGGAGGATACTGGTTCATGTATGTTGCCATTGACAAGTTCACAAAGTTTCCAGAAGCTACTGCAGTTGTGACTATTAACAAGTAGTCAGCTATCAAGTTCTTGAAGTCCATAGCCTGTAGATTTGGAGTTCCGAACAGAGTCATCACTAACCTATTGCGAAGACCTCGACATTCAAGTAAGTTACGCATCAGTAGCTCACCTAGCAAGTAATGGCCAAGACGAGAGAGCAAATGCAGAAATATTGAATGGACTCAAGACGCGCACGTATGAGCTCCTGAAGAAACACGAAGCCAACTGGATTGATGAGCTTCCGTCTAGACTATGGGTGAGCAGGACAACACCTAGTTGGTCAACTAGAGAGACCACCTTCTTCCTGCTGTACGGAGCTGAAGTGGTCCTTCCTCCGAAGATCACCATTGGGTCGCTCTGGGTCCGGACCTTCGATGAAGCCATGCAGGACCAGCTCTGTGAAGACCTTGACCTCGTCGACGAGGGAAGGTGCCAAGAAGCTGTTCAGGATGCACGTTATCGCCAGGCGCTCTGGCGCTATCATCAAAGGCATGTGTGCAATTGACAGCTCGAGGATGGTGATGGGGTGCTCTGGAGAATACTATATCATGAAGGGATGAACAAACTTTCCCCCACCTAGGAAGGTCCCTTGCGAGTGATCAAAGTTTCCCGTCCTGGATGCGTTTGCTTGGCTACAAAGGATGGGACCCCGCTTCCCAATCCTTGGAGCATCGAGCACCTCCATAAGTTTTATGCTTAGCTACACGGAGGTGAGTCTGTAATTACACGCAATGTGAATCATAGAGTCTATACAAAGAGTCGGGTAGGTCGTCTGGGAGAACATCCGGACCTCTCCGGGAGGGTTCGAGCAGTTCAAGCAACATTTAACATTGTCCCTCTACTGGAAGTGTAGCTTACCTACCCTGGGTTAGAACAGGATGTATAGCACACTTAACTTGGTTCTGCAACCTAAGTGTGTCCTTGTCTCCCGTGTAATTCGGACCTATAATGAAAGACATTCTTGTGTGAAAGTAGATTCCATGTCCATTAATTTTGTACAGGCTCGTTTTCTTCTTTTTATCCTTCTCCTTCTTGTCTATAACAAAGTTGTGCAAATCTTTTTGACATTTAGTCCAAGTCACTCACATTTTGTACAAGTTATATTGTGGGTTTTCTCGGATCATAGCATTGCTAGACGGTCTCCTCGCCCGAAGGCCAAAGCCAACACAAGTCTGGAGTGCACTATCGACATAGCTTGGTCCAACATCCTAAGTACGCCACTCTACATACATTTTGGCAGGACATAGTAGGGCGGGTTCTAAAGGCATTCGGATCTGAAAAGATTACATCAATGTACTTGTTATCATATCGAGTTCTTTCAGATCTAAAATTCAAATAAAAATAGTAAGTCGCAAAAGAGTTTTAGACGAGAGAACGAATTTTACTGTTTTCTCTTGTCTTTGACAGGCAGGAAAAATGAAAACTCATGGTGACGGTTGATGACGCTGGAGCTACTAAGCTCCGACATCCCCCAAAGGTGCCCGCCATCAACGTTTCAGACGTTGAAAGTGGGCGCGTCAGAGCTAGCAAGCTCGGACAAATCCTAGGGGGGACAGCCGACGACGTGAAGCATAATGACAATTGAGGAGAAGATGGTGAAGAAATCACCCTGAGGGGATTCGTCGTCGATGCATTTTATGTTGACGTTGGATATTGTCCAAGCCGGAAAGCACCGACGATCCCAGGGGGGCCACCGTCGACGTTCTGCGCATTGACAGTGGGTGCTGTCGGACCTAGAAAGCTCCTACGGCCCCAGGGGGTCCACTGTTGACGTTCTGCGCATTGACAGTGGGTGCCGTCAGACCTATCAAGCTCTGACAACCCCAAGGGGCCCGCTGTTGATGTTCTATGCATTGACAGTGGGTGTATTAACACTTGTCAAGCTCCGACAACCCCTAGGGGCCCGCCGTCAACGTTCTATGCGTTGACGGTGTGTGCCGTCGGATCTCCCAAGCTCCGACAACCCTAGGGGGCCCACCGTCGACATTTCATGTGTTGAAGTGGGCGCCGTCAGACCTATCAAGCTCCGACACCTCCCAGGGGACCCGTCGTCGACGTTTCAAGCATTGACAGTGGGCACCATTGGACCTATCAAGCTCTGACACCTCCCAGGGGCCTGCTATCGATGTCACAAAGGGTCCCTTGAGATGTCAGAAGTAAAGTTCAGACCCAAATTCTATGTGTTACAGCTACATGTTCGAAGCGGTTAAGTCATCAAGACATTTTCAAACCTTTTGGTACATGTTCACAATCAAATTGTGTACATCTACCAGGGGGCCAATAAGATAAAGGACAATGTATTGAACACAAACAAAAAATGGAATTAATTCATTCGATGAGTGGATTTCATTCTTCGGAAGTACTTGATTATAAAATGAGGATTACATTAAAAGGCAAAAGAGAAAGGTCGTAACTACTTGAGGCTCTACATCCTGTGGAAAAATGAGGCAACCTTCTCGACAGCTTCTTGGATGCTGGCCCTAGCAGCATCCTCCTCTTTGACAATGGGTCCTTCAAAATCGGATCTAGAGAAAGTTGGGGGTCTCGGCTCTTATAATACGCCAGAACATATTTGGCAACGTTCTAGGCCAGAGACATCCCCTCCGTCTCTAGTTGGTCGATGATGACGTCACCCATCGCGTCGAGTTTGCTGCCAGTACAGCTAAGTGCCACCGTCGCCTGGTCCAGCTCTGGTGATGGGTTCTTCGGACGTATCGGACTGAAGCCAAGGGGCACCAAAGCTCTGTCGGCATGCCCCAAGAAGTCCCAGACCTGTTCGGACTCAGTTGACCTTGAGCTTCATAGCTCCTCCATTGACCTTCTTGCCGCCACAAACTTCGAACCATCCTGAGCGAGGCGCTCGACCTCTTTGGCATGTTGTTGAATACTCTTGGGTACTTTCTTTTTGCGGTCGGCAAGCTCAGTCTCCCGAAGGTGGATGCGGTTTTGCCGTTCGGCCAGGTCCATCTCACTGCCTCTTACTTTTCCCTCCCTAGTGGCAACATCAGATTCTCTTTTAGAGAGCTCCTGCCCTAGCTTCTAGTGCTTCTCCTCCTCTTGCTGGCACCGCTGCTAAAATTTCTTGGTGCGATCTGCCAAATTTTGCTCTCCCAGAGTCTGTTTCTGGGCGAGCTCCCCCTCTCTCTTCAAAATATCCTCCTGCATCTCAAGGAGCTCTCTTGCCTCTCATCGAGGTTTTCTCGGTGCTTTAGGAGAATTTCATTCAGCGTGTTGAGGTGTTCATGATGATCGTAGCAGCTTTTCTGCTTTTCCTGGCGTTCTAGTGAATCTCTCAACTCTTTGCATCGAGAGCCCTGATAGAGGTCTCCCTCTACTCCAACAACTGGCCCTAGTATTCCATTCGGGCCTTGTCCTTCTCGACCCATTCCCATTGGTCGACGAGCCTTGTTGTAGCATCGAAGAGCATGTGAAAAGCTACTAGAAAGGGGGGTGAATGGTAGATTTAAAAATCTTACGCAGCGGATACAATTAAACCCCAACCCCTTCGGCAGAAAAACAATCTGTTAAAGAAATCGTGTGTGAGACTAATAGAAATGTGTTTCACAGTGACAAAAGTGATATATATCATAGATAATCAAGTCACGAAGAAAACACAACAAGAATCACTCAAATCCGTCGAGAAAAACTCATGTTATGATCGAAAGATCAAACATAGGTCAATCTGCCCTACCCGAGAAAAAAAACAGTTCTGGAATGCTGCAAAGAAACTCGTGTATATCATAGACCACAAATCCAATGACCATGAATTTTTGACATATGAAAGATAATCACGTTGTGAAGACAAACCAAAAATAATCACGTCAATTGGATTTGTAAAACTCGAGTTATGGTAAAACCACCGATGAATGGTAGTGCTTTCCAGAAACTCGACGAGTAAAACATGTCTGGAACATGTCGGACGAACAAGGCACAAAAGTTCCTTCAAACTACGAATTTTATTCAATAGAAAACAAGTGGAACAGCCCCAAAGTGGTGCACCACGAGCTCTGGGCTCCCTTGCTTATATAACCAGCTCAAAAGCCAACTCAACACAAATCAGGAACCTAATCCTACCCTGTTCACGAATTGTAACTTTCCATAACTGCTTATGATTCTTCGATACGCAGATAGAAGCAATCTTAAGACTTCTAAACACCTTAGGAACGTATCCCACATTCCTAAACAACTCAAATTCGTGACCCACGCGAAATCCTATCATAACCAACTCTAATCTTTCCATATTTGAGTCAAACCCGACTCAGCCGTAGACTGAGTCCATGACCTAGTCGGTTGGACCTTTCCGACCAACTCTTTACGTCCACATCTCTTCATCACGTCTCGGAACCATGTATCCACGTCCATGCACTCCTTGCACACGTGCAAACATCTTCCAATGACGTCCACGATACCTTCACATGCATTGTTCTTGATTCAATCATGCTGCACAACCTCCTGATCAACTCAACCACAATTCCTCCTGAATTTGGTTGTTGGAACCTCATCTCCTCCCTGAGACTAGTCCAATGGATCCCGTCACTAGCCATGTCTTGAACTCAAGCAACACCTGCACATGAATAAACAACAAATCCATACGAGCCCAAGACCTAGACTTGACTCATGTTAGTTCCGAACACAACACCTTACGTGAGAACCTCACATAAGCATGTTGCAAAACCACAATAACACGATATTATCTATATCAACCAAAAACACACCAAAGACTTAGCAAATGAACACTAAGCAATCTTTCCAGAGATGTAAAGCAAGTACGAAACATTGCAAATGAAAAACAGAAGCACTGCGGTCAAGGTTCGGACCTTGCCAGAGCAACCCGGACCTTGAGCCGAAGCTAACAAAAGCTAGTAGAACCTAGCGCTGGAACTTACCAAAACTAGTATAACCAGGTAAACCCAAAAGTCGGAGCTTAAAAAACTAGTAGGATCTTAATAAAAAATGTGATTTGGTGATATTCAAAACTTTTATCGTCAATGCAAGTGTATTCACTACAAGCCAATGTATCCAACACACATAGGTCTTACAATCTCCCTCTTGATGAATGCATTGGCAACACCATTTAAAATACGAACATTGGCTTATTCATATAAAAGTTTTGAAGGTAATTTCTCCCCCTTTGTAAATTAAAAGTTTCTCTCCCTTTGTAAATAAAAAGTAAAATGAGAAGAAAATCCAAAAATTATCCCATATTATTTCTCCTTATGCACATATTCTCTTTCTCTTCATGCTTATCTCTCCGCCTTTGACAATGTATTCAGCAAGTCATGATCATATAAACAAATTATCTCCCCCCCTTTAGTTGTTATGAGCATATTAAAACATATACATATAAACAAAGCTCATCCAAGTAATACTATCAGGTACCTTACATTATCACATCAATGAGATACACAAAGTAGTGTAAGCCATGCTAGAGATCAAATGTAATTTTCAATTTAAGCAAGTCATGATCTCACAAACTTAACTATTTCAAAACCTGAAAGCATGATACTAGTTGCTGCATTTTATTATTTTTCAAAGCATAAATTTAGATCATATGATATTTGCAAGAGATTATATGCGCATCTGCCTTATTCTAACCAACCAAGCCAAGCCTATGTCATTTGACAATCAGAAGCTTAAGGACATGGTTTTAGTCATACACAACTTTTTCCAAGTTCATATCTAAGTGCAATGATAAGCCATCTCAAAAGAATAAGTGCGATGCATGCATATTCTCTTGATCTTTTCTCAATTTATATTTGTTCATAAAAACTCAACATGTGAGATGATTACTTAATTAATTCTTAATGATTAAAAGCACTTGTGAACATGTAACAAGTTCAAAGCAGCAAGAAAGTTCGATCATGACCAGTTTTAGTGTAAGTAATTATTCCAATTACTAGGCATGGCAAAAACTACAAAATGTATAACACGAGTAATGTAGTAAGAACTTTCAGCATGTAAAACGAATCACAAAGTCATATATGTATGAAATACTATGCTCATATTATTTTAATTTCAGATTCACACATAGACTTCCCAAGTTTCAAAACTCCCCCTAAATTTAGGCCATGAGGATGCATAACCCCTATTTCACTACGAATGTAACAAAAACGAGTGAAATCCGAAGGTTCCGTAAAAATGTCAGCCAATTGTTGTTCGATATCTACATGGTGAAGCACAATGTTTCCTTTTTCAACATTATCTCTGAGAAAGTGATACCTAATGTCAATGTGCTTAGTTCTAGAATGTTGCACGGGGTTTTTAGCAATGCAAATGGCACTAGTGTTATCACAGAACAGTGGAACACTATCTAGATCAACCCCATAGTCCTTAAGTGTTTGAACTATCCAAAGAATTTGTGAGCAAGCACTAGCAGCAGCTACATATTCAGATTTGGCTGTGGATTGTGCAACTGAATTTTGTTTTCTAGAGGACCAAGCAACAAGTGAATTACCGAGAAAATGACAAGCACTGGAAGTACTTCTCCTATCAATCCTACAACCCCCAAAATCAGCATCCGAAAAAGCTTTCAAAGTAACGGTTGAGGAAGAAGGAAGAAAAATTTCAAATTCTTGAGTTCCATGTAAGTACATGAGAATCCTTTTGACGGCTTGACGATGTGAAGCACGTGGGGAGGCTTGAAACCATACACAAAGACATACGCTGAATTGTATGTCCGGTCTTGATGTCGTGAGGTACAAAAGTGATCTGATCATGCTTCTATATTCTTTTTGATTCACGGGTTCACCATCTTCATCAAGTCCAAGTGTTGTTGCTGTTCCCATTGGTGTCCGAAGTAGCTTGCTTTTGTCCATGTTGAAGCGCCTTAGAAGGTCTTTTGTATACTTTGTCTGATGCACAAAGGTACCATCCTTGGTTTGCTTGATTTGCAGCCCCAAAAAGTAAGTGAGTTCACCCATCATACTCATTTCAAATTCGGAACTCATCATTGCTGAAAACTTGGACACAAGATCATCAGAAGCACAACCAAAGATAATATCATCCACATACACTTGAACGAATAATGACTCATTGTCATGTTTAAGCACAAAAAGAGTTTTATCAACCTTGGCCATGGTAAACCCCTTTTCAAGTAAAAATGTTTTTAACCTATCATACCGTGCTCTAGGGGCTTGTTTGAGACCGTATAAGTCTTTGGACAGTTTGTAAACATGATTAGGAAAATCTAGATTTTCAAAACCCGGTGGTTGTTTCACATAAACCTCCTCATCTATGTAGCCATTAAGAAAAGCACTTTTAACATCTATTTGATATAGCTTAAAACTAATAGATGCAGCCAAAGCTAAAAAAATTCTTATGGCTTCTAATCTAGCAACAAGAGCGAAAGTTTCATAAAAATCTAGACCTTCAACTTGAGTGAAACCTTGAGCAACCAACCTAGCCTTATTCCTAACCACAACCCCATCCTCACTTTGTTTATTTTTAAATGCCCATTTAGTTCCAATTAAAGTGTGACCTTGAGGTGGAGGTATAAGTTTCCAAACATTATTTCTTTCAAAATTTTCTAACTCTTCTTGCATGGCAATAATCCAAGATTCATTAGTGAGTGCGTGTGATATATCTTTGGGTTCAAAAGAAGCAACAAAAGCAGAATAAGCATAAGAGTTTGGATCGCAAAACCTGGACTGTGTGACTCATTCGTGCAAGCTTCCAATCATCTATTGTGGGGGATGATCTTTGTAAAACCGTAGGGGAACAGATGTCTCACAAGCTTCTTCTTCTTCATGTTCCTCACAAATCGATGAGCTTGTGACTTGAGGACAATTTGAATCAGCATTAATGGTTGTCGGTGCTGGTTGAGAATTAACATCCGGAGCTGAACCAAAGTCTTTAGCTACAGAATTTTCGGGCAGTAGCTCCAATTCTTCCTCATCTTCAACGAAAATGCCCCCCCCTGCGGATATGGATCTGGACCTGCAATGTTTGAGCTAGTACCTGGGCTAGCTTCATCAAAAGACACTTCACAAGTCTCCACAATTTTTTTAGTGTCAAGTAAAAGCACACGATAGCCTCTAGTATGATATGGATAACCAAGAAACATGCCATCAATGGATCTAGGTTCAAATTTATCAAGATTACCATGTTTCTTAACAAAGCATTTGCAACCAAAGACCCGAAAGTGTGTAACACTAGGCCTATGTCCAAACCGAAGCTCATATGGTGTTTTACCTAGCTTAGCACGCAAGAAAACACGATTTGAAACATAACAAGCGGTTGCTAACGGATCAACCCAAAATTTCCTAGGAGTTTGATATTCATCAAGCATAGTCCTAGCCATCTCAACTAAGATTTTGTTCTTTCTTTCTACAACACCATTTTGTTGAGGTACATATGGTGAAGAAAATTGATGATCTATTCTATTTTCAGCACAAAAGTGATCAAAAGATTGATTTTTAAATTCAGTTATACTATCACTTCTAATTTCTTTTAAAGATCCTGGGTAATCAATTGATAATCTAAGAAATAAAGTTCTAATGTGACTAAAAACTTCATTCTTAGACGCCATAAAGTAAACCCATGAGTATCTAGAATAATAATCAACAATCACAAGAACATACCATTTTCCTCCGAAGGATTGAACACGCGAAGGTCCTATGGTGGCCAGGTGCAAAAGTTGACACGGTTCAGTTGTCATGATCATTGTGAGAGGATTATGGGAACCTGCAACCATATTAGCATGTCTACAAGAAGAGCACACAATTTCTTTGTCCCCTTTAAGCTTAGGCAGCCCACGTACGCGATCATGAGCACTAACACGCGTTAGGTGATCAAAGCCTACGTGACCAAGTCTACGATGCCAAAAATATAAGTCATTTGAATCATTAGCAACTAGACACATATGCTTAGAGGAAGACATATCAAAATCAGCTTTAAAAACTCTTCCAAACCGAGACATGTTAAAAATAAGCTCACTATTTGAACCTAAAACTTTGCAGCAGTTTTTATTCAAAATAATTTCCTGATTTTCTTCTAGCAATTGTGAAACAGAAAGCAAGTTGTATTTCAAATTTTTGACAAGTGCCACATCCTTCAAAGTGTAGTGATCATTTACTCTAACCGAACCCTTAGCAATTATAGGAGTTGAAGAATTATCGGCAAAAGTAACATTCTCTACACATGACACAAAAGAGAGGGAGGAGAACCAATCTTTGTTACCGGTCATGTGGCGTGAGCAACCTGAATCCACAATCCAAATGTTCTCCTTCCTCAAACGTGTAACCTACATAGAAGCACAATACGTCGATGACTCAATACTGGGGTTAGTCAAAAGGCATTTAGGAATCCAGTACTGAGTCATGCGACGTGCAGCAGGAAAAACACGCAAAAGCTGAGACAAAACAGCAGGTTTATGAGTCAAAGTTTGAGATTTTTTATTCTTAACTACTGACCTATAAGGTGTTACTTGTGTAGCACAAAAATCAGTAGCTCCGGAGGCAAAAACAGATGGTCCTGAGGTAAACTTTGAATGTTTTTGACTCAAAACAGCAGGTTGTACATTCAGTTCAATATGTGCAGCAAATTTTGCATGAAAGTTATGAGATATAGCAACCATTCTTTCCCTTTTCTGTTGTTTAACTAGTCTATAACAAAAATCTATGACATGACCATCTCTACCATAGTAGGTACAATGAAATTTAACTTTGTGTTCATCTCTAGATGAGCAAACAATATTTTTATTTGAAACCGAATGAGACAACACTCCTGCAGATTTGAAAACCACTCCTTTTTGTTTAGGAATTGTTTGAATCAAACCACTTCTTAACGACTTTATACTTTTAGGTGGATGTGCCTTAGCATGAGCATGAGAATCAAAACCTAAACCAGTTTTATCATTGCAAGACTTGGAAGAATTCAGCAGCAAGTTTAGGTTCTTATTCCCATTACAAAACCGATCTAATGTCCTATGCATGCCATCAAGTTTATTGGACAGATCAAGGCAATTTCAACATGAAGTTTTTCCTTTTAGTTTGCAATTGGAGCAAAATTTAACTTCATGAGAACGTAAAGCATTGTTCAATATAGAAATTTCATCCATAGCATCTTGTAGTTTCTTACCAAGATCATCACAAGTAGAACAATGCAAATCAATTGTAGAACAACTAGCATCTTTCAAGTTTTTATCATTAAGTGCAGCAAGCTCTTTGTTCTTTTCAATTTCTAACTCAAGTTTATCAAGTGTGGAGGTGTGCACACTTCTTAATGAGGACAATTGTTCATATATTAAATCACATGAGGGACATGCATCATCACTAGGAATCAGAGTTTTTAAACAGTCGATTTCAGATTCTAGTGATTCAATTTTAGCAGCACTATCCCTAAGCCTTTTGTCCTTTTTCTTAACAATAATAGTGGCACGAGAAATAGCATCACACATTTCTTCGCAAGTAGGACATACCTCTTCATTGTCGCTGTTGTGTTCTGCCTCCTCCATACTTGATCTTGACTTGCCTGCCATAAAGCACAAGTTTGCCAAATCATTTTCATCTTCATCACTTCGAATGTCCATGTCGCTTGAGCCAAGTTCTTGGAGTGCTGAGATAAAACTGTTCACCAGTTGGCGACCTGTAAAGCCCTTCTTTTTCTTCTTATCGTTTGTTGAGGAGTGCTTTATCCTTGATTGTTTTTCTTCCCGGGAGGTAGGACCTGAAAGGTTAGGACAATATGTATGAAAATGTCCTGTCTTACCACATTCAAAGCATCATTGAGGTCCGGAGCTTCCTCTCCTTCTAGTTCTCACATTTTGCAATGCTTTTGAGAACCGAGTAGAGATGAGCACTAGCTCCTCCTCTAGAAACTCCTCAATCTGTTCAAGGGTTAGAGAGGACAACAAAGCAAGTGTACAACAAGATGCAGATTGGCCAGAGCAAGGCATATCACGTTGAGAAACAAAAGCAATAGACTTGTTGGGGTTCTTACGTGATATTATGTCAATTTCATGAGTTTTTAGCTTGGAATATAGCACATCTAAAGTAAGTGAACTCATGACAGTAGATTCAGGAATAGATGTGACTTTCATCTCCCAAATTGACCTATCTAATGTACTTAGCAATTGCCTAGCATTTTCAGCATCTGAAAAATTAACATTGACACTACGCAAGTTGCTGAGAATCTTATTAAAGCGAGCAAAAAGGACATCAATAGACTCCCCGGGTTGCATCTCGAAGCGCATGTATTCATTCATGAACATGTCTTGCCTTACCTCTTTGATCGTATTGGATCCTTCATGGTAGTCACAAAGTGCTTTCGACACATTGTATGCAGATCGGAGGTGTGCAACATGGTCAAAGTCGCTTTGTGTTAGTCCTTGAATGATCAAGTTCCGAGCCTTGTTGTTGTTGTCGACATCTCTCAGATTTGTAGCTGTAACTTGATCATTTGATCGCACTTCGTAAGCCTTGTATACCTTCTCCCATATTGCAAAGCCTTGTGCCTGGATGAAAGCCTCCATGCGTGCCTTCCAAACCTGAAAATCAATACCAGCAAACACACAAGGTTTGACGGAGTACTTCTCCATGATGATTAGTCAAAAACATGTGCAAATCACAAAGAATAGAGCACCGTGGCTCTGATACCAATTGTAGGATCGAAGAGCACATGAAAAGCTACCAGAGGGGGGTGAATGGTAGATTTAAAAATTTTACGCAGCGGAAACAATTAAACCCCAACCCCTTCGGCAGAAAAATGATCTGTTAAAGAATCGTGTGTGAGACTAATATAAACGTGTTTCACCGTGACAAAAGTGCTAGATATCAGAGAGAATCAAGTCACGAAGACAACACAAAAAGAATCACTCAAATCAATCGAGAAAAACTCAAGTTATGATCGAAAGATCAAACAAAGGTCAATCTGCCCTACCCGAGAAAAAAACAGTTGTGGAACGCTGCAAAGAAACTCGTGTAGATTATAGACCACAAATCCTATGACCGTGAAATTTTGAAATATGAAAGATAACCAAGTTGTAAAGATAATCCAAAAAGAATCACGTCAATTGGATCTGTAAAACTCGATTTATGATAAAAACCACCGACAAAAGATAGTGCTGTCCTGAAACTCGACGAGTAAAACTTGTCTGGAACATGTCAGATGAACAAGGCACAAAAGTTCCTTCAAACTACGAATTTTATTCAATAGAACACAAGAGGAACAGCCCCAAAGTCGTGCACCACGAGCTCTGGGCTCCCTTGCTGATATAACCAGCTCGATAGCCAACTCAACTCAAATCAGGAACCTAATCCTACTCTGTTCACGAATCGTAACTTTCCATAACTACTTAGGATTCTTCTATACGCAGATAGAAGCAATCTTAAGACTGAACATCTTAGGTCCATATCTCACATTCCTAAACAACTCAAATTCGTGACCCACACGAAATCCTGTCATAACCAACTCAAATCTTTCTGTATTTGAGTCAAACCCGACTCAGCCGTAGCCTGAGTCCATAACCTAGTCGGTTGGACCTTTCCGACCAACTCTTTACGTCCACATCTCTTCATCACATCTCGGAACCATGTAGCCACATCCATGCACTCCTTGCACACGTGCAAACATTTTCCAATGACGTCCACGATACCTTCACATGCATTGTTCTTGATTCAATCATGCTGCGCAACCTCCTGATCAGCTCAACCACAATTCCTCATGAATTTGGTTGTTGGAACCTCATATCCTCCTTGAGACTAGTCCAATGGATCCCGTCACCAGCCATGTCTTGAACTCAGGTAACACCTGCACATGAATAACCAACCAATCCATACGAGCCCAAGTCCTCGACTTGACTCACGTTAGTTCCGAACACAACACCTTACGTGAGAACCTCACATAAGCATGTTGCAAAACCACAGTAACACGATATTATCCATATCAAGCAAAAAACGCAACAAAGACTTAGCAAATGAGTACTAAGAAATCTTTACAGAGATGTAAAGCAAGTACGAAACATTGCAAATGAAAAACAGAAGCATTGCGGTCAAGTTTTGGACCTTGCCAGGGCAACCCGGACCTTGAGCCGAAGCTAACAAATACTAGTAGAACCTAGCGCCGGAACTTACCAAAACTAGTATAACCAAGTAAACCCAAAAGCCGGAGCTTACAAAACTAGCAGGATCTTAATAAAAAAAGGTGTTTTGGTGATATTCAAAACTTTTATCGTCAAAGCAAGTGTATTCACTACAAGCCAATGTATTCAGCACACATAGGTCTTACAGTTGTCTGTGCCAGCTTGGTCTCGAATTGAAGTCTATTGCACCAACGTCTCAAGGTCTGGCGCTCTTCTTCGAGGGCCAAAGGTGAGCTGGACTTTATGGAGGCCGGAGCAAGTGTGTTCAATAGAAAATGCCAAAGGAATAGGCTCCGGACCTGCTGGGGTCTTCTCCACCGACTCCAGGGAGTCTTGAAGCACAAAAATTGGGTCCCATGACACATGTTTGGTCCCCTGTGGTCCTGCAGTGCTAGGGCCGCCCTATGGGAGCTCTTCAGCCTCCATTGCCATTGAGGAGGGTTCCGCTGAAGGAACTTCGACCTCCGGGGCTGATGCCAAAGGTTCCCTTGCTGGAACTTCCACCGCCGGCTCGACTGGTGGAGTGCCTGCTGCTGATTCTTCTAGGTGCTCTGGCTCGGACATGGATGCCTCCGAAATAATCGCCTCCAGGGCAGATGTTGGAGCTTTGTCCGAAGCTCCCACCACCACCGGCTCAGGCGCCAGTACATCCATTACAACCGGCACGGAGGCCGGAGCTTCAACTATCTCCGGCACGGAGGCCAAAACTGCAGGAACCATCAACTCACCTGCCCTCTCTTCAACCACTTCCAGCACAGGCGCCAAAGCTTCAGTTGCTTCCGGCTCAAATGTCAGTGCTTCTGCCATCTCCTTGTTCTGCGCCAGAGCTTCAGCCGCCAGCGCTGTGGCTACTGGCGCATCTTCACAAATGTTTCCCTCGTGGTCCAGCGCTACCTCAGGAGCCTCTAGTGTCACTTCGAGGTCCAGATCCACAATCGCCAGCGTTGGAGCTGTCGTGTTCTCAGCCACCACTTTGGGAGGCGCAGGGGTCGGAGATGGAACTTCTGCCTGCACAGCCTCAGTCGCAGTGGTGGGTGCCTGAGCTTCTATGCACTTCTTTGTTGCCCTGTAAACAAATAATCGAAAGATTCAATATCTGACAAAAATAAAAACAGCAACTCAAGGTGTGGACGTAATGTTTACCTTGTGAGGCCACCACTCCAGCTGGCGCGGAACTTCTTCACCGGGCGACCGGAGCAAGAGCCTACTGTGGTCGGTGTGGCCGGAGCTCCGGATTGCTGCATGGGACTTGTCGCCGTCTTTGGCGTCGCATCAGCGAGGACCTCCCTCGGCTGGGAAGGACCTCCAGACTTGGAGCCCACGCCTGGTGCTGGGACCAGAGTTGATCTGCCAGAGCTAGTACCCCTTGATGACGCGTCCACCGGAGGAGGCGTGGCCGTCGAAGATCTGCCTCACCGGGGATAAGGGGAAATTGTAATCGGAGCTGTTCTAACGTGGCTCCTGTCAGTGTGCCTCAACTTTCTCTTCCAACTGGAAGATTTGGCCGGCTCCTTGCCTTTGCCCCTGCCCTTGCCGATGTCATCGACTTTCTTGCTCATGATAGGGGTGGCCCCCCTCTCTGAAGCTCCAGGGAATGTAACCCCAGAGATATGGCGTCTCTCCACCATGTCCAGGTCATCCAATGCTGGCAATCTCCTCCAGATCTCCCTGCTAACCTCCGGAACCATGTTCAGAGGAAGGAAGGCAGCCAGTAGAGCCAGGGCGTCGCGTGAGATACCTCCATTCTGAAACTTCTTGAGATGGATCTTCAAAGCTTCATCATCCAAGTTGTTGTTAAAACCGACTCAAATTCAGTTATGATCCATCTCACTTTTGAAGGCCCATGCGGGCCACTCGCTAGTCTTTAGCGGAGCCCACCTGTTCACCAAGAAATTGCCAAAGACAATTTGGGGGGTCACTCCTCCCTTGATGCATTCTTCTATCCTCTCCATGATGGGCTTGTACGCATCCGAAAGCTCTAGAACTACGTTCCAGGCGTCAGTTTCAACATTGGGAAGGCCCTTGGCCAGCACCAACCTCTCGTGCTCCTCCACAGTGATGATCACCCAATACTTCTTCCAATCGACCTACTTGCCGGAGGGGATGGTCTTCAAGTACTCAAAGGGGTAGTTCTTTCGCTTCACGAAGTAGTAGAAGCCTATCAACTCTGTCCCCTTCCCGGTGGTGTGGACCGTGAAGAAGGTCTGGAACAGCTCAATGCAAGGAGGCACGCCCACCCACATCACACAGAAGTGGACGAACATCGCTACTAGCAAGAGGGAGTGGGGGCCAAGATGATAAAGCTGGAGCCTGTAGAAATCCAGAAGCATCAAGAGAAAGATTGAAATAGGTGGGATCCGACCTGCCATGGCGTACGCTGAGAAGTACAACATCCCTCTGGTGCGCTCCTTCTTGAACACAAGCTTGCCAAAGCAGATGTCCTTGTTGCAAGAGTCGCTGGACCACCCCATGTAGGTCTGAACACTCGCCATCTCTTTGTTGGCCTTGACCTTGCTGCGGGGAAGACCCAGCCCCATCGCGGTACAAAGGAGCGGTAGTTGGATGGCAATGCGAAGGTTGGGAGGCTCTGAGCGCAAGTTCGATCGAAAGTGTAAAGGGTGTTCAAACGGTGAGGGCTTTCCTTCTCAAGTAAACCACCACAACGCTTGGATGGAAACCACAATTGGATCGAGATCATATTTTCAAAAATCTACCCTGTCAATGACGAATGGGCCCAGGTTTGCTTCAGTCGAAAGGCCGATGTTATTACGCCAGGTGAATCGTTTTCATGATCGGAAGTTGGAAGCCCGATGGCGGCAGCGTGACAAGGCGCTCGGAACCGATACAGTTTTATCATTGGGAACCGGTGACCATCAATTGCGTGAGATCCGCAAGCAAGGATCTCACCTGCCGCATTCAAAAGAAGCCACACGGCGATGGTTTAACCGTGAACCATTGCCCCAACGGCACTGAGAAGACCTTTGATGCCTCAGAGTGGGAATCGAAAATGGTCCCACCTCTGATATAATAACTTAACCCAAAGGATTTCTCCCAGAGGTGGGCTTGGGGGCCACTGTCAGTACCCTGCGTACTGAGTACCCCATGATACAGCGAGAAACACCGAGGAGTTCCACCATCCGAGTTGAAGACCTCTGAAGGCTACACGTGCTACATAGCACTGGACCCGCCTCCCTCATTTGGGTAGCTCTGGCACTGCCTCGTGTAACACAAGGCTGGAGCTAACTCAACCTGTGGGGAAGCTCCAGTCTTGCCACGTGTCTTGGGACCCCGGACCTAGCCTCCAGTAGAGGGAAGCTCCTGTGCTGCCACGTGTATAGTGGCTCCGAACCTACCTCACCACTATTGGAAGCTCCAGAGCCGCTACGTGTCGAAGAGATAGTAACGAAGAGACTGGCGGATCTCCAACAGCGCGGACATTCAAGGGACAAATAAACCTACAGTTACAAGACCTGATTGCGTGTCATTAATGCCATATTAATGACACACGATCAAAGCACAATGGTAATGCCGCCATTAAGGCACATTATCACACTATTAATTATGCTTATTCACATATCGTGTATTAGGCAATTAACTACCGCCAGGGCCACATGTCGGGCCAAGCTGATGTAACGACCAATCCTTAGACTATGAATGGGTTGCGCTACACGATACATGACAACCAAGCTCACGTGCTTACAAGATCCATACACTCATCCATACAACAACACGACCCGGGAGTATGGTGTTATGCTCAGGCAGCCCGAAACACATAAAATCATTGTGTCATCATCTTGTTCGTAATCTCACGCGCACCCCAACCAATCAAGAACCTTTGCGGGCTACGATCTAGTAGTACCGGGGGAAGAGTCGATCGCACACATTGACACCCCCATTTCATTTACAAATTCAAAATGCAACCGTTCAAACTCCATATTGAATGTAGGCCTAGAGGGGGGGTGAATAGGCCTTCTTGAATTTTTCGGTTCCTGTAGCACTTCAACAAAAAGGTTAAATCCAGATATATCGGACTAGTCCGGTAAAGTGCGGACTAGTCCGGATTTCACGGGCTAGGTTGATCAAGTTAGGTCAATTTGATTGTTTCGTTGTCGTTTGCAGCGGAAATATAAACTATGATGACAGTTCAATAGTTGTAGATTAAGTTTTATTGCAAGTATGATTCTTGTTCACTATTTAACTTCAATTCAACAAAATGAACCAAACCCTAGATAATGTTGATCAACTAGAATGATGAACACAAACGAACAAGACACAAGATTTATCCCGTGGTTCGGTTACCACGAAGGCAGCCTACGTCCACGTTGAGGAGCCCACAAAAGGACCGGGTCTTTACCAACCCTTCCCTCGTCGGATCGCCACGAAGGCCAATCCTCTTCCACTAATCACACAGGGGTAAATCACCAAGTTGAAGGGGCGATCTCACAAGTTGAGAGCTCCCTTGATTACAAGTTTCAAAACCACCAATAACACACTTCGAAATATACAAATTGAGATGCAAGAGTGTGTTAGAGATTCAAACCAAGAGCTCAATCGTGTGCAAAGTGCCTCTCCAATGATCTACAAGTGATCTTCAAAGGATTGATCGATTTTGCACTCAACTTCGTGGAGAGAGATGGTTTTTGAGTCTCTTGGGAGGTGTGACGGCGCTAGGGTTCGAGAGAGTTTAAAAGTGGGCCATCCACCTCTATTTATATGGGGTTTCTAGACATTACCGTTAGGGTTTAGAAAGATCGGACTAGTCCATGGTGGAGACCAGACTAGTCCGGTGTGCTGTGTGAAGCAAACCCTAAGTGTCCAGGAATATCGGACTAGTCCGATTGAAAAACGGACTTGTCCGATTTCGTTGCTGGAAATCTTCGGACTTGTCCGGTTGACATCGGACTTGTCCGGACCTGAGAAACCCTAAGTGTTTTGAACGACAAGTCCGCACTTGGAGGACTTGTCCGATTTAGAACAGAGTGTAAATCGGACTAGTCCGTGTAGTCACCGGACTTGTCCGAAGTGGATCAGAAAGGGAATCGGACTAGTCCGGTAGTGACCGGACTTGTCCGATCTAGTGACTTGTGCATTGTGTTGAGGACTAGTCCGCACTGGGGAGGACTAGTCCGAAGTGGAACAGAAAGATATCGGACTAGTCCGGTGGGGACCGGACTTGTCCGATCTTGTGCAGAATGTGATATCGGACTAGTCCGGTTGATATTGGACTAGTCCGGTCCTGTATGGTTTTGTGCATTGTGTGTGTGTGATAAAGTGAGATTGAGCTCTTGGGTGTGTTTCCTTAACACACTCCATACATACTAATCTACTAATTTCTTCTTCTTGAGCTCAAATTCATTCTCCTTCTTAATTTCCCACTTTTTTGGCATTTTACTCATTTTCCATCATTTTCCTGCATTCATCTCAACAAACGGATTAGGATCCCAATTGCTTGTCATAAATCATCCAAAACCCACAAGGGAGTCCTAGATGCACTTTCAATCTCCCCCTTTTTGGTGATTGATGACAACCAATTGAGATTTCACAAAATGAGGTATAACATGAGATTTTCATAAAGTATGCACATATGACTCAAAAATGCATCAGGCAACAAGGTAATTATTCATATGTGCATTCTTTATGGTGGGATGCATACTAAGAGCATGATTGCATTAAGAATGACAGAATTTTCATTTACCAACTAATATCAAGTGAATATGGCACTTCAGGAGCAAAAGCTCAGATTTCATCACACACTTACAAATTAATTGAGCAATTCATCACAGGACCAAACATGATATGAAAAGAGAGTTAAGCAAATACAATCACAATAAAAACATGGAGAGCTCTCTCCTCGCATCCTATTCAGCTAAAGCTTAGACTAGAGGCTCCCCCTCAATCTCTCCCCCTTTGGCATCAAGACACCAAAAAGAGAGAGAGAGGAAGATCCTAGAGCTTCACTCTTCGCTGTCGGTCCTCTCGTCGTCTTCATCATCTTCATCGCTTTCGGCTTGACGAGGTTGAGAGGTAGGAGGAGGAGCGGAGCTGCTCGAGCCCCCAATGCCAAAATAGGCAAGCTCGGAAGGAGTCAGGGGGCTAAGCTCGGTGATGTTTGGATCAGAATCTTCAGAAAGTACTGGAGATCCAATTGGATTGATCTCCAGCTTCTCACTCAGCTGCTTCACATTTGCTTTTATGTATCTCATATCCTCCTTCCTCTTCTGATTTAGCTTGTGAAGCTTCACTTCAGTTTTCTTGCAGGAGGAGAAGATTGCAGCCAAGTACTTGAGGATCCCACTGGCGGATCCTTTCTGAGGGGCTTCCCTGGAGGGAGGAGTAGCCCTAGCAGCTTCTCCTTGCCTTGCCGGCACCTCGGGGCTTGAGGCCGGCGATGGAGCAGCCTGGACACTCACGGACTGAGGCTTCTGAGGCCTCAGTGGAGTGTGCTCCACATCCTTCACAAACTCGATTCCTGTGACCTTCTCAATCATGAACATCAAGTAAGGGGCATAGCCACAGGATCGGTTGGGGGTACTTGAGATATTGACCATATCATTCCAGATATAGTCTGCAACATCAAATTGCCTTTTCTTGCTGATGACCTTCATCAGGGTCCGGAGGTAGCCTTGCACACTCCCTGCATCACCATCCTTGGGAGCAATAGTCTTCCTGAGGACTCTGTTGAGGACCACAAAGAAAGGCTTCATGTACTTTGTGGAGGGGGGGACAAACTTGGAGGAGGGCTCATACATGAATTGCATTCCATCCCTCTCAATGACTCCAATGTTGTGGATAATGAGGTGGTCATCTCCCTCAGAGTCAAGATGCAGCAGGCGGGCAAATTCTTCTTGAGTGATGGAATACTTGGATCCATGAGTCATCCAAGTCACACTTTCTTCGTCTTCACCTGAGAAGTGGCACGTTGCATAGAATTGTGCAATCACTTCATCATTCCAATTATATCTGAAGGCAAGCAAATCCTTCAGCCCATGTCTCTCTGCAGCTTGTATCACTTCATCAAAAGCTGCACATTTCCTCTTCTCAAGGTGGGCCCAGTCAATCCATTGACTGCGCACCACCGGGGTCTTCATCGGCAAGTAGACAAGCTTGTAGAAGTCAGCATGGAAGTTTGACCAAAATCTGCCATCTGCTGCTTGCTTGGGCCTTGCATAGTAATCCACACTTCTCAGCTTCATGGCCACATCACTGCCCTTGCCATTGAATCTCTCCTCATTGGGGTCCCGGACCCCTTCTCTGGGAGTATGCAGCTTTAGGGGCCCAACAGGCCCTGTGGCAACCCCCTTGCCCTTCCCTTTAGCTTGGCGAGGGCCACTTGACTGAGGAGCAGCCTTGGAGGCGGCCTTCTTGACACACACCTTCCTCCGAACCTGAGGAGGTGAGGGAGCAGGCTCGGAGGGTCTCTCTTGGCGTTTCTTGCCAAGACCCGTCGAGGGCCGAGGTGCCACCTCGTGGTCCAACTCGGCCTCGAAATCGGAGATTTCATTGTCGGAGCTCGACATGATCTGAGAATGAGTGATCAAGAGAAAAGACAAGTTATACAAGGTATTTGTGAGGTAAGATGGCAATGGAAGGCAATAGGGAATTAAAGAATTAGGTTTTGGTTCAGAAACATCGGACTTGTCCGGTGCTCAGGCACGGACTAGTCCGGGGGACCGGACTTGTCCGTACCTGGACCGGACTAGTCCGGTGTTCATCAGCAAAAACCTAACAAACTGGATAAAAATTGATCCCTAATGAGATAGCTAGTCTAGCATATACATAGTACATCAACTGGACATGCAACTAGTGAAGAATGCTAGGCCAAACGATAAGCAATGAAGAAATTTGAGATTTCTTAGGGTTTGAGGAAAATTTACCAAGAAATCCAAGGAAGCTTGAAAATGTGGGGGTTGGAGGTCGGACTTGTCCGCTAACTTCAATCCCCGAGTCTTCAAGTTTAATCTCCGCCCAAGTTTGAGGCTTTTCGACGGAGGAATCAAGGACTCACCTTGGGAGCTCGAGCGCAAGAGAGAGAAAGCTTGGAGGAGAGTGTGGGGTGAAGAGATTAGGGTTTGGTGGCGGCTAGGGTTATGGACACGAAAAATCGGACAAGTCCGGACATGACCGGACTAGTCCGAAGTCCTCCAGAAACCTAAATCGGACTAGTCCGTGGTCTGTCGGACTAGTCCGGCCTAACCGGCACACTGCGGGCTAGTCTGCAAGGGCGGACTAGTCCGGGTAACCACGGACTTGTCCGTGGTCACCAGGAGAGAAAGCATAGCCCATTCATATATATTTGAAGGTCCAATAATTGAGGGTAGAGAGGCAAAACAATTCAAATAATCCTGATGAATTTGATCAGTAAGCAAACAACAATCATACTATGATCAAAAATTCATCAAGATCTAATAATTGACATAGTTTTTCGAGAGAAAAATGGGGAGGAAAAATTTTCACAATTCAATCAATATTTTGAAGCAATCATACAGGTGTGCAACTTTTCAAGCCACACTCTGAGAATCAAGGATGTTTAGCTCATTTCGGAGTTCGCAAAAACGTTTTTCATCAAGTGGCTTGGTGAATATGTCGGCCAATTGTTTTTGGGTGTTGACATGAGAGATGGATATGTCTCCTTTCGTGGAATGGTCTCTCAAGAAATGGTGTCTTATGTCAATGTGTTTAGTTCTAGAGTGCTCAACTGGATTGTGGGCTATTTTAATGGCACTCTCATTGTCACAAAGAAGAGGAATACGGTTCATATTGTAACCGTAATCCCTTAGAGTTTGTCGCATCCAAAGGAGTTGTGCACAACAACTCCCGGCTGCAACATACTCCGCTTCGGCTGTGGATAATGCAATGGAATTCTGTTTCTTGTATGACCAAGAAACTAAGGATCTTCCTAGGAATTGGCAAGTGCCAGAAGTGCTTTTTCTATCAACTTTGCACCCGGCATAATCTGCATCGGAATACCCAATGAGATTGAATTTTGAACCTTTTGGGTACCAAAGACCAAGGTTGGGTGTATGAACTAAATATCTTAGGATTCTCTTTACGGCTGTCAAATGACATTCCTTAGGGTTGGCTTGAAATCTTGCACACAAACATACACTCAACATAATGTCTGGCCTAGATGCACATAAGTAAAGTAAAGATCCAATCATAGAGCGATATACCTTTTGGTCGACGCTCGGTCCATCTTCATTGAGATCCAAGTGACCATTCGTTGCCATGGGAGTCTTAATGGGCTTTGCCTTGTCCATGCCAAACTTCTTGAGGATGTCCTGTGTGTACTTGGTTTGGCTTATGAACGTTCCTTCCCTTTGTTGCCGCACTTGGAATCCCAAGAAGTACTTTAATTCTCCCATCATTGACATTTCAAATCTGTCTGTCATAATTTTACTAAACTCTTCACAGAAAGATTGATTAGTTGATCCAAAAATTATATCATCAACATAGATTTGGCAAATGAAAAGATCATTATTCAGATTTTTCGTGAATAGTGTATAATCTACTTTGCCAATTTGAAAGCCATTATCAATTAAAAAATCTCTAAGACACTCATACCAAGCTCTAGGAGCTTGTTTGAGGCCATAGAGAGCCTTACGCAGTTTATACACGTGGTCGGGGAACTCTTCGTCTTCAAATCCGGGTGGTTGCTCCACGTACACCTCTTCCTTGATCGGTCCGTTGAGGAAGGCGCTTTTTACGTCCATTTGGTACAGCTTGAAATCATGGTGAGTAGCATATGCAAGTAATATTCTAATTGATTCAAGCCTAGCTACTGGAGCAAAGGTCTCATCAAAATCCAAACCTTCGACTTGTGAGTAACCTTTGGCCACAAGTCGTGCCTTGTTTCTTGTCACCACCCCGTGTTCATCTTGTTTGTTGCGGAAGACCCACTTTGTGCCGACTATGTTTGCATTGGGTCTTTCCACAAGTTCCCAAACCTCGTTTCTCTTGAAATTGTTCAACTCTTCTTGCATTGCCACCACCCAGTCCGGATCCTTTAATGCATCCTCAGTCCTGCGGGGTTCCAAAAAGGAGACAAATGAGTAATGTTCACAAAAATTTGCTATACGAGATCTAGTGGTTACTCCTTTTTGGATGTCGCCGATGATGTTGTCGATTGGATGATCCCTTTGAATGCATTGGTGTACTCTTGGGTGTGGCACTTGGGGGGTCGTATGTTGGTGATCATCTTCTTCTCTCCCTGAGTTGTTGTCCTCAATGATTTGTTGATCATGTTCATATTCTTGTGATTGATCTTGTATCGAGGCTCCCCCTTGATTGTTGATCTCCTCTTGTGGTTCACTTTCCTCTTGTATTTGTGTCGATGACTCTTGTGGTCGT